>CM065355.1:10548072-11748072 GCA_033032245.1 Poecilia picta
CTGATGCGCTAATCAAGCCGGACTGCTCTGGGAAAAAAAAAAAAAAAAAAAAAAAAGGTCATCGGGCCGATACAAAGCAGAGACGCGGCTCGGTGGGAGTTTGGGAATATGAGGGTCCCGGACGGCTTCAAATGAAGACGCATCTCCAAACAAAGCACGGTCAATATCCCGGAGCGGCCCCATCTATGTCCCCCCCGCCACCCCACCCCTCCTCCAGCCAGACGTATTATCACCATAGGTCACAGGGAGCATCCATAGATCATCTGATGCTACAATTTACATGTCACACAAAGCGTTTGTGACAGGTAAGAGTGACACAACGAGGCTGGGCTGAGTGATCAGCATCGGGGGTCCCTGCAGACTGCAGCTTAGTTAAATCAACACATGGGATCACTGTGTGACGGACTTGGCATGCCTGGTTATGACTTGGTGCTCACTTTAAATTAGAGCCAACCAAAATCTGTTTCTGCTCCCTCAAATTGAGACTTGTGCCTTTTCTAGAAAAAAAAAAAAGATTTTGCACAAAATTTTACAGGGGGCATAAGGTGGATGGCAAGAAAAACAAACAAACAAAAGAACAACAACGAACAAAGCAGAGCTCTGGGGAACAATTGGTAAGTCATCCCTAGGAGGAATAGAGTTCCGGTGGATGTTTGTGCAGCCAAAGGAGCACATGAAATCATGTTTATTTGGATGGTCTGGGGAACCCTATAGGAACCCTGGAAGAATCTTGGGAGGATGGCAGTAGAGATGGCTGAGAGGCTGGTCCTGGTGACAAGAGAAGTCTGGAGACAACCTGCACAGGAACTTGGAGAAGGTCTAGCATGATGTGGCACAGAAAATCTGGAAGACTGTGACACAGGAGTGTGGAGTCTGGTGGCTTGTGGCACTGGAGTTCAGAGTGTGGTGACCTGCAGCGCAGGGAAGCAGGAGATCTGTGCTGCTTGAGACGGTGGCACGGGAGGTTAGAAACTGCAGATCAGTGGCAAAAGAGTTTGGAGACTACAAGCCAGTGAGGCTGGAACTCTGGACAAAAGAGATTCACGCATAAGCTTGGAGTAAGGAAGCCAGAGGCACAGGAGCTTGGTGGCTGTAGGTCTGCAACAAAGCTAGTTATGATGATTTATGTTGGTGCGGTTACTATGCCACCGAGCTGTGACATAGTAACCAGTGATACTGATGTTAAAGAGACAAGGTGATGGCTGGTGACGAAGGCTGAGGAACCGTTGATTTAGGAACCTTGAGGACTGGTGGAACAGGGATATTGAAGCCATGTACATCTCCATGAAAGTCAGACGACCAGTGATAGACCGATGACGCCTGGAGGCTGGCAGCACAGAGGGTTAGCAGGCCAGTGATGCAGGAGTTTGGAAGCAGGTGGCAGAGCAGATAGGTTTAGGATGCAGGTGTTGGAGTGCAAAGAATTTGACCTGGAATCTGGAGACCCTCACAGAGTGTCTGGTTGGTTGGCAGGCCAAGAGGGTTAGAGATCCTGAATCAAGCTCTGGGAAAGGAAACTGAGCAGAATGGGACACACTTAGAGAAGCTCTGAGGAATGGCATTGGAACCAGCGATGAAGCTCAAGAATTGGAACCTGAGGAGAATCATTCTGGACCACTTTGGCAAGAAACTCAAGAAGAATATGTGGTGATGAGATTATGGCAGGTCACTAGAACAGCTGCTGAAGCAGACAGGAGGGCCGCAGCAACAGCAGAAGAAGAGAAAAAAGGGGGCTTGAGGAGGAACCATGCAGCAAAAATCTCAAGGTTGGGAATCGAACCCACACAGCAAATTCAAAAGTGTTAAATGTTTTGGTGTTAGTAGACTTGGTGCAAAAGCAGTGTTAATTTTACTCTTATAGTCACATTCAGTTTATGTAACTCTGGGGTGTATATTACTAGTAGTTAAAATCCAGTGTTTAAACAAAGTGTTTCCGTATCAAATCTAGAGGTGTTAAAATGGAATCAATAACTCTTTACTTCTTAACTCTGAACTCCACCAGCGGCTCTAACACTGAAGGAGTTAAATCACTGACTCCGCCCCAGAATCACAGATTCCCACCAAAGCGAAGCGACAGAAGCCAAGACATTTCAGGACTATTTACTTTCCACATGTCTGAGGTGTTTACTGCACTTGGTAAGTCATTTTTTTCTGAGATGGTTTATAACTATTATTTTGAGTTGAGCTCAACCTGTGTGATAGACGACACGTTCGCCACACAGCTCGGTGTTAGCATATTTAGCTTAGCATGCCGAATGTTAGCGGAGTATAAGTGTTGGAAAAAATGAAGCTGGTGAACATTCAATCAAATTATTGGCTAACTTGAACAGATATGTAATAATCTGGAGTATATTTTTTCATGATGTTGAACATTTACATGCATATTGGTCAAATTTATCAACCTTTCTGATCGATTTTTTTCTTTTGAAAAATTGTTGAAAGCATTATTCCCGCTGTTGTGTCTTCTTATATACGTTTTGCAGCATGTTTTAATCCTTTTATGCCTTTTTGTACATATTAGAACCAGTCCGGTTGAGGATGAATCGCCAGTCATCAGCCTAACCTCCCCCTCCTGATCCCTCCATGGATTCTTGAAGATTCAAGCTCCAAAAATGATCATGTAAGTGTTAATATCTCTGAAACTCTACATTTCTGTAATTGAGGCTTGTTATGTTGTAGTAAAATGCATTCCTTCATTCCATTTCTCATTGTTCTGTTGTTTGTTTGTTATGATCCAGAGACCGACACTGGCTGTCGTACTCAGAGACTGAAGACTGTCTAATGCAGTAGAGGAGCATGTTAGTGTCTCCTGCCAGACGTCACCAATAGCCCAACAACCTGAAGACAATCTGTTAGTAGTGGACATCTCTTTGGTGGAGTGCAGAGAGGATCGGTCTCTTATCAACAGAAATATAAACTGGATAAGAAATAATGGATCTGAATATCAGGTTGGTCTGTTATGCAATGTACATATCTGGCAATCTACCTGTTAAAAGAAAATGTACTGTATCATATTACAGTCATGGCCAAAGTTTTGAGAATAATTCAAACGTTAATTTTTACCAAGTCTACTGCTTCAGTTTTTATAATGGCAATTTGCATATACTCCAGAATGTTATAAAGAGTGATCAGCTTAACAGCAATTAATTGCAAAGTCAATATTTGCCTAGAAAATGAACTTTATCCCCCAAAACACATTTCAACTTCATTGCAGCCCTGCCTTAAAAGGACCAGTTAACTTTGTTTCAGTGATTGCTCCATTAATACAGGTGTGGGTGTTGATGAGGACAGGGGTGGAGATCAATCTGTCATGATTAAGTAAGAATGACACCACTGGACACTTTAAAAAGAGGCTGGTGCTTGGCATCATTGTTTCTCTTCTGTGAACCATGGTTATCTCTAAAGAAACACTGCAGTCATCATTGCACTGCACAAAAATGACCTAACAGGGAAGAGTATCGCTGCTAGAAAGATTGTACCTCAGTCAACAATCTATCGCATCATCAAGAACTTCAAGGAGAGAGGTTGCATTGTTGCCAAAAAAGCTCCCGGGCGCTCAAGAAAGACCAGCAAGTGCCAGGTCCGTCTCTTAAAACTGTTTCAGCTGCGGAATCGGGCTACCAGCAGTGAAAAGCTTGCTCAGGAATGGCAGCAGGCAGGTGTGAGTGCATCTGCATGCACTGTTAGGCGGACACTCTTGGAGCAATGCCTGGTCTCAAGGAGGGCAGCAAAGAAGCCACTTCTCTCCAGGAAAAACATCAGGGACAGACTGATATCCTGCAAAAGGTACAGGGAGTGGACTGCTGAGGACTGGGGTAAAGTCATTTTCTCTGATGAATCCCCTTTCCGATTGTTTGGGACATCTGGAAAACAGCTTGTTCGGAGAAGGCGAGGTGAGCGCTACCACCAGTCTTGTCTCATGCTAACTGTAAAGCATCTTAAAACCATTCATATGTGGGGTTGCTTCTCAGCCAAGGGAGTCGGCTCTCTCACAATCTTGCCTAAAAACACAGCCATGAATAAAGAATGGTGCCAGAATGTCCTCAGAGAGCAACTTCTCCCAACCGTCCAAGAGCAGTTTGGTGATGAACAATGCCTTTTCCAGCATGATGGAGCACCTTTCATAAAGCAAATGTAATAATTAACTGGCTCAGGGAACAAAACATAGAGATTTTGGGTCCATGGCCTGGAAACTCCCCAGATCTTAATCCCATTGACAACTTGTGGTCAATCATCAAGAGACGGGTAGACAAACAAAAACCTAGGAATTCTGACAAAAAGCATTGATTGTGCAAGAATGGACTGATATCAGTCAGGAGTTGGTTCAGAAATTGATTGAGAGCATGCCAGGGAGAATTGCAGAGGTCCTGAAGAAGAGGGGTCAACACTGCAAATATTGACTTGCTGCATTAACTCATTCTAACTGTCAATAAAAGCTTTTGTTACTCATCATGTGGTTGCAATTGTATGTCTGTATGTGATGAAAACATCTGACATACACACATGAAAACCAGAGGGCAGCAGATCATGTGAAAATATAATATTTGTGACATTCTCAAAACTTTTGGCCATGACTGTACATGAACTGCATGCATGATACAGGCTTTACTTTCTCCACCTTGTACTTTGAACAATTTCATGCATATGGTATTGAAGAAAAATGTATTAAGCATTCTGCATTTTGTATTGCACAGCTGACATGTTAGACCTTTAATGAAAGGGACATGTGAAGCATGTACATTATTCCATGTTGTAATCATTGTAAAATCATTGCCTCTTTATTAAATGTATATTTTCCAAAGAATTTTTAAAAGTTCAAAACAATACCTATTTATATTAACTACAACTAACTCTTAAGAAGTTAAATAAGTACTCTGTGAGAGTTAATATTAAGATCTAACACTGAATTAATGTTAGTAAGTGTTAAATTTTTAACTCCAGCAGATTTGATATTTGACATTTTATAAGAGTTAAGGTACTAACTCTCCAAAAAGAGTTAAATTAACACTTTCTTGTGTGGACTCATGAAATCACTTTAAAAGTGTTGAAATCAAATTTGACAATCTGGGCCTGCTGGATTTGCTGTGCAGGAAAGAAGCATTTAGCACTCCAGCTTCTATGTTAGAGAGGTGTTTGCTTCCCTCTACTACATGCACTGCCACATTTGTAACATTAACATGTTTCTTATACATGGAAAACCTGAAAAGTTTTTTTTCCCTCTTTGGCAGATTAATTTTCTTGACTCCTTTGACCTGACCATGTTTGATTCAAACGTTTAAGAGTCAGTGTCTCAAGATTAGATTTTCTGCTCTTTAGTTTGCAATTATGTATGTGCCACAATCCACACTATTTCTACCAACAGCTTAACAGTTTAAGTGCTGCATAACAGCCACGCTTTTTATATGATCAGTAAGACACAAATATGGGTACAAATAGGACAAAGCATAAGTGAAAATACATTTATCTGCCGTTAATGACAAAGTGCACAACTTGGTTATGTAAGAAAACACATTTACTCAAAAACATGATTTTTCTCCCTCCCATAACACTTTAATTTAGGCATTATTTATAAGTTTTTAGACCGACAGCATATACTTAAAGGTTGCCTCGTCAGTCATATTTTAAGCCGTTTTCTTATCGATATGGGGGAGTTTTGATCGATGCGCGTTCCCGCGAATGCAAACCTAAGCAGGCATGCGCTTTTCGGCTCAACACCGGCAGCAGGCGCCTGCCTGGTCCATCTCATATATATGCAATATATATATAACGAGATACTATCTCATTATAACGAGATACTATCTCATTATTTTGAGATATCTCATTATAATGAGATATTTTTTTTTTTAAACAGAGTGGCGGAAATGTGCTTCCATATTCTCCTCTAGCTGAAGAGCTCGTCGGAAAAATAATAAATAAAAAACCTCGTCCGATTCATGGCAAAATAATCCTCTCTACCTCCTCCACCTGCTGCCGGGTCATCCTCTTCTGCTTGATCCTTCTGTCCCGTAAAGTGGTGAACTTAAAGTTCAGACCGGAACCTGGGGTCACCGAACACATATTCAGTGTTGTATAGTAACGAAGTAAAAGTGCTTCACTACTTTACTTAAGTATATTTTGGAGTACTTCATACTTTCCTCGAGTATGAAAATTTTTGATAACTTTCACTTTTACTTCACTATATTTCCCAACTTAATTTCATACTTTTACTCCGATACATTTTCAATGTGTGATTTAGTTACTCGTTACAAAACAGCGAGAAAGAGAAACGCTCGTGTTTTGACCCCACCTACTGATTGACTGCTACAAAGTCGGTACTTGCCTGGGCTTGTTCATCACCACCAATAGGAAACGCCCATAGACACAATATAAGAGCAGACCCCGCATTGGCTGCTCCGGCGCAGGAAATACGGCGGCCATCTTGGAGCGGTAGTCCCTCCTACTTTGCTCAAGTAAGATGGACATATTATTGTGTATATTTTGTGATTAGAATATTACTTTACTGTATTTATGTCTACCGGCGAGATACCAGCTAATATTAGCTACAGTGCTTTGGTGTAATACGGGTTCAGCCCCGCTATGAAGGCTAACTGAGATTCTGTAAATCTAAAAACATGAATTATTATCCAACATTGACTGAGATTATCTGACACAAGAGTCGTCCATATTCGTGGCCTTCAAAGGACCCGTCCTCAGTAGACCGCGCCGTTTCTCACATAGACATAATAAAAGGACAGACGCCTAATGGACTGCTCTCCTCTTATCAATACATATTTTAATAAATGTAAACATAAATAATTATTAATACGGAATAATATTAAGCTATACATGTTTAGCACACACACACACACACACACACACACACACACACACACACACACACACATACACATCTTTATATATAGTTTTTTTTTTCATGTTTTCCAGCCGATGAGTTCTAGCTTAAAAGTGACTGGGTCCAAAATCCGATGCGAGATTCATCCGTGCTGTGCAGTGAATCTGTCTCTCCTTAAAGACATTTCTTTCGTCTTCCTCACATCGTGTCTTTAGGAAACCTTCAAAACCAAAACGGGAGATTTGGGAGGCATCTTACTTTGACACAGTGAAATAAATAACAGCCATTACCACCTGTGTAAACTTTGCTGGTTAATGTTATAACATGTAATATGATTTTTATTAAATTGTTTCATTTCTATAGTAGGCTCTTGTATCAGATATCTAAGTCAATGTTAGAAAATAACTGAAACATTTTAAGATAATCTCGGTTAGCTATCAGAGCGGGTGCTGAACACCAAGCACCAGCTAGCATTAGCTGGTATAGCGCAGGTGGGCATAAATACAGTAAATCACAAAATATACACAATAATATGCCCATCTTATTTGCAAAACGTTGTCTGTCGAGACCTCACGTCAATAGTCCTTCTTCTGCTGTTTTGGTGGAGCAAAGCAGGAGGGTATTTTGTTTGCGTCTTTTTTATTTGCTTTTTGTTTGGGTCTCTTTTTTGTTTGCTGGATTTCATTTGTTTGCGTCTCTTTTTTTGTTTGCATGTTTTCTCTGTTGCTGCGCATTTGCACCTGTCGACCACCGTAGTAGAGAGTGGCATAGAAACCAGAGAAAGGTAAGCAGAGGCAGCTGGAGAAGATAGCAATCAGAGAGACGGAGATGTGAAACAGCTGGAAAGGGAAGTACACTAAACCAACACGCAAAAACACTTAGAAGAATTAAAACCGGATCCCAGCAAATCAACAGGAAAATATATGACCAAGCTGAACCTCAAACACCTAAGAATTGTGGCACAAACTCTCACAATGAGAAAAGAGCAACGTCCAACATTCAGGTGTTTGATTTGTGAGTTTATTCTAAACAATTATTCTTCAAGTATTTGTTTTTAATTTGAAATAATTGCTTCACTAGAGACCTAATTTCTCACATCTATAAACAAGAAATATGAGAATAAAAAAAAAAGTCAATTGACTGCCAAAGTTGTTATGCAGGTGAGAGGAGTTGATGGCTCTGTTTGAGTCATCTTCTGCTTCTTTCACAGTGTTGTTTACGTTAAGAGTTCCTTCGCTTGGTTTCCTCTCCCTTAACTTCCACTTCACCCACTGACTGCTTCCTGCTCTGTCTTGATATGAGCCACACTTGACCTCAGCCATGCTAAAGGTTTTTACAGTGGCATAAATGTTGAGTTTTGAAATTGTACAGCTTCAACATCTGTGGAGACAATAAAAATTGAATGTAGATTATTTTCAGGGTGGTTTTATATATATATATATATATATATATATATATATATATATATATATATATATATATATATATATATATATATATATATATATATATATATATATATAACTGCTGGCTCTTTGTCAGAGAAAAGTGAGGAGTCGTCACTGGTTTGCATCAAAATAACTTGCACGTGAGGAAAGTGCTGCTAGGAATGATGAGCTTCATGGATCATCTGAGCATCAGGATGATCCACTTTTAATTCCTTTTATTTCTTAAAATGTTTTTGTATTACAGGTATTTGGACGTCACAGTTGTATGCCACTTTGTGTTGGTCTAAATTCCAAAGTTTGTGGTTGCAATGTGACAAAGTATGGGAAGGTGGAGGGCTACAAATCCTCTTTTTAAGCCACTGTAGTTGTCATTTATAAACTCAAAGCTAGTGCAGCCCATGAGTTTAGGAGAACTTTTCTGTCCAGGGAATTAAATGGTGATTACCAAGTGGAATAAATAAATGATCAGGTGTTGGACTGAAAACAAGTGGAGGGTCAGCCACAGTCCAAAAATAATTGAAGAATTTGTACAACTGTTATAAAGTCTGGGGAGCATTTGATCAAGACTTGCGTAAAGAAATCCAAAAATATCGATGGCTCTTGACTTTTTCCACAAAGTTGCATCTCACTGCAGGATTTAAAAAAATAACTTGACAAACCGAGTGAGTCTTTATAAAGAGGGGCTTTCCTCTCAAAGGAAGCTTTAGCAGCCTGTCGATCCCACTCTGCACATCCAAGATTGCCTTTTTCTCCAAAGAGAGAGAAAAAAAAGAATAAAAGTCTGCATGGAGTCTCAGTGGAAAGTACACAATCATCCTCTTCAAACCTTTCAGATCCTGATTCACAAATTAAAGCAGCAGAGGATTGAGACCATAGCTGCTGCTGATTGAAGTATAAAGAGCATTTTTGTTAGCAAGTGACATCTGGCAAGATAGAGGCTCATACAATTTAGGAAACAAGACCCATTTTGTATCTCTTGTAAAGATTGTAGCATATATGATTAAAAATCATCATATAAACTTCATTGAGTTTTGGTAATTAGCTAGGGAGTATTTCACCAAGAACAACGCTGCTAGCTCTCCATTTTTGCTGCAGACTGCTTCCATATGTAGCGAAAAAAAGTGTAAATAAAGAGCATCTATATAGAAGTATAGATCATTGAAATCACCCTGGCCTTGTGCTTTCTGGAGTTAATTTAGAAACGTATAAAACACACATTGTTCTGTGGGTGTCGGCGCTCTGAAAAGCCTGTGTTGATGTTAATTATTCAGGCTACCTGTCAATGGAAGAATAACTCATTTCAGTCAAAAGCTTGCATAAGAAGTAAAGTGCAAGGTCTCCATCTGCAGAAAAGTGTAATTTAACGGCGAGCTAAAGTATGAAGCTGCGAAGACAAAGGAACCAGGGTTTGTTCGAATAAAAATATGGTGTCATCTATGGTGCGATTTAAAGTTCAACTCGATGACTCAAAAGTTGATCAACTATAAGGAGTGGATATGAATGCAAAAGTAAAATTAAACTTTATGTTGAAATATTTGTAAGGTTTATAATTTGAAAGGGCAAAGAGGACAACTGACCGACTGAATGGAGCGTGAAAAAGTACCTTGATCCATATGTCGTTTCTTTACTTTTGCCTTCAAAAGACTTTCTTGAAATCTTTACAACGTACTTGATCGATATTTCTGCATGACCTCAAATTTTTAGCTCTTTATTCTTTATTCAAAATTTATTCTCAAAAGGAATATGTTTTGTTTCTCTATGTAGCTGTGGATCATTCAGACATTAAACGGCTCCTAAATTTAACGTATAAACCACTGTTGAGTCTACGAATAATAGAATCAATTTTACATTTGTGACCACTACTTTAGTTTAAAATATACCAGATAAAAGACTACAAGACAAATAACAAGATTATGGTTGAATTCAATTGTTGATCTCTTGCATTGTGGATGACCTTTAAGTACATTTTTATGTGAGCCTCCAACCAACTTTGTGAACTCGGCTTCAGGCGCTAACAATCATGTTCACTTTTGCAAATTGGCAACAGGAAATCTGTTTATACGAGTCAAACCACCAGCTTTGAAAACACTTGTCTTTTTATGCAACTAAAGATCAATGAGAGCAATATTAAGTAATTTACTATAAAGAAATTAACAAAAAGAAAGTGTGAAATTAAAGTTTGAACAAATTGCTAAAACTATTCTCTTCATGTACTGGATTCAATTCATGGTGCCAGTTTATAATAAATGTCTATCAAAACAAAAGAGAAAAAAGGGTTAATTCAGTCTGATGAGACAAATTCCATAAGAACCTACTTATCAAACAATGCAGTTAAAACTACAGAAAATGCTTATAAAAAAAGTATATTTTTACACATTTGTTGAAATTGTCATTATGTTGTTACATCATTATGTTGTTACAGTATAAGAGAGTCTCTGAAAAGCTAACTAGCTCCTCTAACTTTTCCCAGTGCTGCCAGTTATAACTGCAGGAATACACCACCCAGTAAGAAACAACCAGTGAGAACCAAGAGGAGGGTCTTAGTGCTGTCAATCACTTGCTTTTTGATAGGCTACTGCTGATTCACCACAGCACAGCCTGCCATGAATGCTAAAGCTAGTTAGCATGGCCACCGATGACAGATGGCGGATCAGTGGTTTTTCTGTAACAGTAGGTTCTTTTCAACCATTAGGACTTTGTGCAGCGCATACACAAAGCTGATTGACAGCACTAAGACCCTCCTCTCACTAGTTGTTTTTGGCTTCAATAGTAGCACTGGGAGGAGCTTGATTGTTTTCCACAGATCATTTATTTAATACCACACCGTCACGACACACGTTTTATGTTTTATCCATAAAACATAAAACATGTTTTATGGATAAAACATGTTTTTGAAAAAGTTTCTAAGTTCAGTTTACTATTCAAATTGGTTCAAAAGTTTTCTATCAATGGAAATCCAGCAGATTTCATTGAGTCACTGACTTGCAGTGTGAATCTAGTAGAGGAAAAGCTCCCCATTAACAGTAAGAAACCTTCAGCAGAACCAGAACCTGGCCGAGTGTGAACGACATAAAACAGAGAAAATAAGGAAGCACTGACATTTTTCCATGTTCAGAAAAATAACAAAACAAAAACTAAAGAAGTAGTAATGGCAGCAGCAGCAGCTCATTGAGTGGCCTCATCTATAACTAACGCTCATATCCACGCACAGAAGCCACTCAGTTTCAGGCAACTTATTTTATATCAAAAAATATATTCAGCGAATTGTGTTGCTTAATGAACCTTGGAGAACTAGCAGGTGAAAGGGATTAGATTGTATGATTAAAATTTCCCCCGCAGTCCTTTCATTACCTCTTGGTGTATTGCAGTCTGGACAAAAGAGGATGAAAATTGTAGGAAAATAAAAGTTTTGACAGAAATTAGTTGAATTTAGTTGCGGCGACGGCGCATTCACATCAAATCCTTAATCGTTTTTGCAAATAAATGACATTGACATTACAGCTGTCGGAGCTCCAACTTGTTTCCCTGTTCCGATGTTTTTCCTTCCTTCTCTTTCTGGCCTTTGTTTGAAAAAAAAAAAAATACAACTTTTTTCAAAAATAAGCGCGACCCTATTTGCTCTTAATTTTTCCACATAAAAAGATTTGAGTGAATACATTTGAATGAATTGTATCAATTTAATACACGACTAATGTTAAAAAAAAAATGTTTTCCTCCTTCCTTTCTTTCTTCATTTTGCATTCTGAACACCGTTAATTCATCGGCCCAACTTCTTTTTCCACTGCATTCAGATGAATTGTGAGGAAAACACCGGAGTTATTTAGCGAGGTCGTTCCGCCGCTAAACCGATGGGTTCGAGGTGAAAGCTCTCCTGCGCTGCGTCACCTTCACTTCTTTAATTGAAACTGCACACGCCTCTCCCTTTAGGAGTTAATGAACTTCAGCCGCGGAAGAGGAGAGTTTTTGGTTATGACACGCGCACGGAGACATAATAGATTGTTTCAATTCAAGCTTTTCCGAGTCGGAAGACAAAGAAAACACAGCGCGTCCTTGTCGTTTCAGGCGAAAACGCAGCCTCGCGAGAACACAATCGTTCCGAGACGATATCTGCGCGCCTTGAACCGCTTCTCACAGGTTACATCTGGGAATTAATTATCAAGAATATATCAGGTGTTAATTAAAGGTGGACTGAGATTAATTATGAAATGCAAATTACAAGTGAACTCATGGAAAGTGCTTACAGATTTGGGCCACTCCAGTACAAGGCGGATAAATTTCAGAATATTGAAGACAATGGGGGGTTTCTCCACCGCGTTTAAGGCCATGCTAAGAGTGAAGGCCGTTCTCTGAATGCTGACTGTTATTTGTTTTATTTCGATAAAGACCAGCTGAGGCTCGTCGCTGTCTGCCTGAATTACGACAAAGGCTAAACAGAGAAAAAAACTAACAAAAAGAATTAAAACTGTCCTGCAGTAGAGTCCGTTTGTTATTTTTACAACACTTGCTTTAAAAGTTTTCAGCCACTCATCACAGCTTGAACGCCATTCATTTAGGGCTTAAAAATTCACTTCTTAAGGTGAAAAGATTGTATGGCAAACAACTGCAATGAACTGGAATGTGGATTAAAAGATTAGAATTGCAAATTCTCGCCTCGAAATCAACACATTTGGCTTAACTAAGAGATTTGTGACAGATAAAAACTGAGCTTCTGAGCATAATGGCAAAAGTTATGGTTGGAAGAGTCAAGGTGAGATTTTCAGACTAAAGAACTGCAAAAAAAGAGAGAGAAGTAATAGATTTTGGTCCCAAAAATACAACAAGTACAGATTAATGTAAAAACTGCTGTTAGCTTTTAAATGAAAAAGAAAACCCAGCACTACTACAGCTTTTAAACTAGCTTTTATTGCTCATCTTTTCCCCAAAAAGATAAGATTGTCTTGATTTTACACTTTATTTAAGCCAAGTTTAAAATCAAGACAATATATATATAAAAAATAAAGCACACAAAAAGACTCCAAGACACTTTAAATATATTTTATTTAGTATATCTGGAGTATGTGCCAACATTAACAACTAGACAAAAAAGGCCGTCAGTAACATCACAGCATTAATAATTCTGCTGAATCTCAACACTTTTCCAAGGCTTTGTGGTTTTAATGTGGAAAAAGAAAAAACATAAAAAAGGGCAGAAAGGTGGTGCTTATTGTCAGCAGACTGAAAAAGTAAGAAAAACAAAGGCCCCTTTCATGGCGGATTAAAAATAATAACAAAGAGGTGTTGCTTTCATTACCACATCACAGAAAACTATCTCCAAACTCAACTAGCGCCTGTTGTTTGAGTGTAAAGTCTGCTTATGTTAAGGCTGATGTAATGCCATACAAATGGCCCACAGCTCTTATAGAAGTAGATATATACTTTCCTAACATATATTTTCTATATATATTTTCTGACTGAAAGTTTTAATTTGCGCTAATAATTTTGCCAACTGTTACCAGAAAATGACCAGGATTATACACTGATTTTTATTAAAATGTAAAGACTACATATATAAAGCTGTGAAGGAATTATTTTCCCCTTACAGACTTAATTTTATTGTTACTATTTTAGGTTAAAGGGTCACAGAGTTCCAGGTTGGTCTGGGTAGTTTGGCTTCATCATAAAGTGAAACTTTGTTCCTCATTTGATTTTTGTTAGGCTAATCGTTGACCTTAACCTGCTGAAAATACAATAAAATATATATTTTTAAATTCTTCTCTCCAACATGCAAAAAAATATTGAGACCAAATAAAGGTATATTTTTTCTTCACAACTGCAATCAACTTTCCAAATCCAAGCTTGATTTTTGACATTTATAATCAACTTTTAAAGATCTAAATTTTGAGTTTTCATTGTCTGTAACCTTCCAAACTAACACCGGTAAATGTTTGAATTACATAAAATTGTGTTTAATCTGTCTTTATAATTGTTTCTGAATTGTTTCTGGAAAAGGGCCTCTTGGTTACAATGTGGATAAAATGAATCTAATTGTTTAATAAGTCGAATCTATGAAGAGTCTAGAGTTTTATTCTGAGCTCATGTGAGAGGAACCTGCTTGGGAAATTACTTTCTCCCAAACAATAACTTCAGTGCTTTGATTAAAAAAATTATGAAACCATATGTTAAACTAGCTTAAGCTGAAATAAAGTCCAGTTGAGTTTTTTTTTTCCTTTTTACTGTTATGAGCTTATTTTGTAACACATTAGTGCTGCTTCTGAAGACTAATATCATGAGACTGATGCCTGTGTTGGTCTGTGGCTTCTGAAGGTGTCAGAGACAAAATGAGTATCTGAAACAAGGGGCCATGACAGTCAGAGGCAGATGAACGCCAGCGCCTCAGAGGCGGATTGAAAAAGGTGTCGAGTGAGAAACGTGAAGACGTCCTTCCATCCCGAGACACAGCGCATGATCCTCCTCTTCGTTCGTGGAGAGTTGGTGAGCTCGCTGATTACCAACAGTCAAACAAATGTGTTGCGCACACACCTCTGAGAGCGATCTGGTCTCTGACAACAAAATGTCACAAAACACACAAAGGCAAAAAAAACAAAAAAAAAAACATTCATCGGCATCTTCTTTTTTTTTTTCCTCCGTTGGGTTTAAAGAGAAACATTTGTTCTTGACCAGAAGCACAAATAGGAGCTTTTTTTTTGGCAAATATCAAATGACAACTTAAAGTTGCTGAGGTAATAAATGAAAGCACAGGCAAACCAGGCACAGAAGACGAGCAGTTACTCACAGGAGACATTCACTTGAAGGCCGTGCTCAGCAAAGCGAGACCCCGCCGGCCGCTCGTGGTCTTTGTGTGAAGTTCTTTGCTGTCTCTGATCTTTTGAGTCAATTCTCAGGATTTCTGGATTATCCAAAAATAATAATAACAACAACAAAAAACATGGCAGACCATCTGCTTCACAAGATGGAGATTGAGACAGCGAAGCTCCGACTGCACAAAGTCTGGGACGACGTCCCAGGATACGAGCTCCTCCGTGTCTCGTTGACCGAGTCTTTTTAAATGAACAGATTTTCAAATAATGTATGCATCAGTTGTTAGCCAGTCGTTAATGCAGTGCATGTGGACGTACTTGACCCTGAAGTCTTTTGTAAGTGCTCGTGGTTTGGTGTCAGATGTCCCCCGTGAGTAAACGTCTGGGCAGCAGGAGGACGCCGGACGTGTCACTGAGCCTGCTGAGATCGCCTGTCCTCCAAATAGCGGCAGACCCACATGGACACCACCTCGGCATTCCCGTCGTTGAACTGGATTATAAAGGAATGGTCCTGCAGAAACAGGAACAAGGGAAGGGAAACAACGGCAGCTTAGAAAGGACCGACGGAAAGACGTCTTCGGGAAAGATGGAAGCATTTCATGAGTTGACTAAAATGAGTTGACATTTCCACTAGAAAACAGACCAAAACGACCTTGTAAGACTGTGTGCTTTTTTGCAGTGTAAGGCTTTAGAAGTTACACTGGTTTAGTTTTATTTTGAAATGACAGTCCGAGCTTCACTAAATATCTGCTCATATCATTGCATGAACTCCACAGTAACGCTTAGGGGGGAAACTAACGGGTTGGTTGTAAAATCAAAGGTAATGAGCTTCCTCACAAAAACAAAGACCCGTCTAACAGCCATTAGGTTTCTTGAACTTAACTCCACATTATTATTTTTTATTATCGAACAGACGGGAGTCACAAACGTTATTAGGCCTTTATGCAGAAGGGTGTGAGAATTTGTGAGATTTGTGCCTATCCCCAAATATGGACCACGAAATGTTGCTGAAATCCAAATAAAGTAAACAAGAACAGCAATAAAACCTGTTAAATATTAATGCGCGACAGATTTGAAGCAACGACATCCCAGAGAACATCCTGGGTTTAACGACCTTCTTGAGCAGTTTGAAGACATAAACCGAGATGTGTAATAAAAATAATAATAAAAAAACGAAATTAATAAAAACACTTCAAAAAATGAAATTCAGAATAATTCTGACTGCTTTTCATTAGCGGAGCAAACAAATCAAAATACATATGTTCCCCCTGGTGACTGACGGCTCGTAAAGGCTGCTGAACGGCGCCGGTGTACGCTTGCAGTGGGACTGGAAAGAGAGATGTCACATGTGATATCTCAGTCGGAGCGAACCCGGTCACCCAATCCCCTTCGACGGCTTTCCAGAGAGAAGCCATGGGGGTCGCGGAGGTCACCCGGAGGTCAGGGACGAAAGGGGAGCAGGTTGTAAATGAAACAAATCAACTCGGGCTGACCGGGGTTTTGGTTGAGATGTCTCAATGTCCAATTACATAAGCAGCGGTTTCACCAGGAAGCTTTAATGAACTTGTCAGCACTGATTTCAACAAACATCTGACCAGAACAACAAGAGATCACGTCAGTGGTGCACAGTGCAGATCCTAACAAGGAAATCGATCAGAGAAAAAAAAAAGAAAAAGAGATGGAGACTGTTGTTTGGTCTCGTCTAGACGGAGCACATGTCTCGATGATGCTGTGCAAGAAAGCCAAGAGTTAAAGTGTTGGGCAGAATTTGACAACAGATTTGAATATCAAGTAGGATTACAATCGATATTTGTGATCAGAAGATTTTAATAGTTCAGACACCAAATATACCATATTGTGTATTAATAAGCACAGTGGAAACAGTCTCAGGACTGTCACAGAAACTAATACCTACAGTCTTCCTTATTTCCACACTCTAGCTTACAGCCAATCAGTGTTAAGGAAAATAAATGACACTCCTGGATTGGCAGCTTTACAAACCCTAGCCAATAGCATTTCAAGTAGAATTTGATGGGCATGTCAGCTTCCAAAGCCACATTTTATTTCATATATTAGACGTGCTCTACAGAAAAATCCATAAATAGTCTTTTGCAAATAATTTGGAGTTATGTTTCAAAGAAAAATATCCGAATATGCAGCAGTCCTCTATGTCTCACTCAATATTTAGGAGTCTAGTGCAAACAGAACTGAGTTGTACTTAGTGGGAAGAAAATGCCCAAAGCGAGTGTCTTCTATGATCAATGATGCTAAAAACAAGGTTAATTATCAGCTATTCCTAAACACTATAACACATCCAAAAAATACCAGCTGAAAACATTTTCTACTTAGTGTTACCATTGTAATTTGCTGAATACTAATGAAGTATCATCGCAGCTCTTCACAGCAAGCCAAAAAGGAAAACGACAGCATGAAAATGACTCCATTTTAATCTCAACATAAAAACAAAAATACAAATTCCTGAGCAATTTCTTTCTAATATTTATTTTTAAAAAAGTGATCCGATGTTCTAATAGAGTTTCAACATCATATACTTGCAATGAGACGACTTTTGGCTGTTTCCCAACTGTGTTTAGACAGCATTGTGCCAAAACTGATCATTTTCCACAACTGCTGTGTGACATTTATTAATATTGTCAGTATACTGGAATATTAAAAAATCTAAATACATTTTAAACACATTAAAGTAGATTCAGTCTTTTTAGGGTACATTTGGCAGTGATTTTGTACTTCCTCAACAAGCGTAGAGATGACATCTGTTGGTTATTGAAAACATGAAAAGCAAGAACCCAAGTAAAATGTCTCTCAATGTTTAGAAGATTAAGCTTCCTGACTAACGACACAATTCTAACATCCACCATGTATTCAAACTTATTGTTTAAAGTTGTTTTAGTTAAAGGATAAACCGCTTTCCATTGGCCATTTTCTATATCCTGCTGCAGGTTTGCTGTCAGTTTTACACTGTGGACTCATTAAACACCTCTCAGCAGCAAACAAACAGGTTCAGACCATGTAAAATTAGCAAAGAAGTAGGACACACTGGTGGTGATGCTCCATTTCCTGCCTCCCAGGAGCCTTTTGGTCTATTTCTGGCTACACAGGGAAATACGTGGGCATGACAAGTCTCTGAAATCAAATTCAGACTGAACACTGTTGCTGCTTGCTTGCTCATCAGGGTCCCTTTACTCACAGTTAACGTTGTAACTCACCACAGTGGAGGAAATGGTTGCATACTTCAGAGTGCCCTGACTGTGAACAAAGTGTATGGACTGTAAAGGACTGGCACAAGCCCCATCAATCCTTTTGCCCTTCTAATGGGCAGCTAGGGTTAACACAGTCTGAGGTTAATTACTGTCATATCAGTGCGAGCGTGTGTGTCAGCGAGACACACATGCACAGCGGACGCTCCTGGGTGCCCCTCTAAGAGCTGGACATCCATCTCATCAATCTTTCTTCTTTGTCTCCGCACTGAACAAGTGATACAAGAATAAAGAGGAAGTCCTAAGTGACGCTTTCCTTTTCTCTTGCTTTAAATCAATCTCTGGAACCTCCCTCCAGAAATTAACCCCGACATGCCGGAGGAATCTGCTGGAGTCTGACCTGGATGAAGGAGGCTGCCAAAATGCACCAGTGCATATGCAGCATGCACACCATGACGAGGTGGGGAAATGCGCTGGTTTGACCAAAGGTCAAACTCTGACCCGCGGCAAATCTTAGAAACTAAACGTGTTGTATGTACAATGAGAAGCACAATATGAATGCATGTTTAAGTACATATGTTAAAAGCCTTTGATTAATATGGCAGACTGGAAAAAAACCTGTATAAATACAACCCGATAAATCCAGATGCAATTAAAAAACACTTTCAGGCTTAATGCCTTTATGAAAATTAATGACTGAAATATGAAGACTACATCCTTGTTTGTAAGAAAAACAAAAATCATCCACTTTGCTACACTTTTGAGAGACTAAAACTATTTACTCCTGAACACAATCAATTCACATTTTGTTGAAAAAATTAAATTTTCCACATAGAGTTAGTAGCAGTCTACTCATTTAAAAGTTTCTCGATTGGAGCTTTAGACAAAACCACAGGAATGTAAGGAAATTCAGTTGATTTCAGAACAAGAACTTGACAAATCAACTAAGAATCCTTAAAGGATTTCAAGAATAAATTCAGTGAACTAATGTTGAGGTGCAAAAGAAGGGCCGTCTTAATCTTGGGATGGAGCGCCTAATTGTTTCAAATGAGTAACAACATGGAGATGAGATAAGCCACCGTTCAGATTATTTCCTGGCACAAATGAACTATGCAATATTCAATTACTGAAACAGTTTAGAATTTTAAGTTAAATAAATCTCAATCAAAATGTACTTAATACATATATAAGTATTAAGTCTATTCATTTACTCTTTTATTATGTTTATTTAAATTTTTATTCATATTTTTATTCAAATTCAGTTTGTGGCCCTCAACTGTTTTTGGTTAATGTTAAAAAAAGGAGGCTTAAGAATGTAAATGGTCCAAGCAACCTTAATCTACCACTTACTGAAAAGGAAGTAGAAACTTTTCTAACAAGAATATTTTATCTCTTGTTATTTTTAGTTTGTTTTTTTTAATCTTTTAATCCTCATTCAGTAAATAGCCTTGGACTATAAAAACAAAAGCCTCCTGATTTTTCCTCTCCCTCCTCAAAAACATGATCATGTAATAATTAAATTACCTGCTCCTTAAATTAAGTTTGAAACCTTTATTAGAAGAGTTATGAATGCAGAGTGAATAACTCCTCGTTGGATCAGGTCATTCAAGGTGATGGACTTTCTGCCGTATTAAATCGGGGTCAGAGGTGAGACGGGTAGAAGGACTCGTTTAAAAGTTACATTAATCACCGTCTTGCCAAATCAAACCGAGATAATCACCTGCAACTGCTCTGCTCAGAAGGAAATGACCCAAACCCAGGGGAAATTCTACCTAACACTTTAATTGTTTGAAGCCTTTGAAGGGTCTGTTTAATCCAAGATTAATTTATGCGATTTTAAATAACTCTGTGCATGATTAATACGCCGAGATGAAATTAAAAGCAGTTTGGGGCAATTATAACAAGGGACTGGTCATCACCTCATTAGAATGGTGTTGGAGACAACATGGCGAGTGTGTGTGGTGTGTGTGTGAGAGAGAGAGAGAGAGAGAGATGAGGAGAGATGTGAGAGTAGAGAGAGAGAGAGAGAGAGGAGAGGAGGGGAGAGAGAGAGAGAGAGAGGAGAGAGAGAGAGGAGAGAGAGAGAGAGAGAGAGAGAGAGAGAGAGAGAGAGAGAGAGAGAGAGAGAGAGAGAGAGAGGAGAGAGAGAGAGAGAGAGAGAGAGAGGAGAGAGAGAGAGAGAGAGAGAGAGAGAGAGAGGAGAGAGAGAGAGAGAGAGAGAGAGAGAGAGAGAGAGAGAGAGAGAGAGAGAGAGAGAGAGAGAGAGAGAGAGAGAGAGAGAGAGAGAGAGAGAGAGAGAGAGAGAGAGAGAGAGAGAGAGAGAGAAAAGGTGAAGAGGTAGATAGAATAACTAGGTCTTTGCGGATTTGCATGCTAATCACTACATCCCACTGGAAACTTGTCGTGCCCAACCTATGATGTATCCAAACTTCTCTGTGGTGTCTTACAACACCAGTTACCCTCAATGTCCGATAATCTGTGCATTTAATGTCCACACACCCCTTTTCCCGATACACAACTCCTTCCCTGTCCAACGTTAAGTCGCAGATCTACCTTTGTGCGCCAGGCGCCTCGAGAGGATTTGGACTGAAGAATTAATCTTTTACGCCCTCGCTTAAGGAGCACAGCGCTCCCAGGAGCTCTGATTTTAAACAGCGAATGTCGCAGCAGAACAATTTGTCACAGAAGAACCTACAGAGGAATTGGATTCCTTGTAGACGACTCGCACAGCTACGTTTGACCTTAGAAGTTCTTATTTCAGGTGCGTTTCAGAAGTGGGTGTAACATTTAGCAATAGAAACAGAAAAAATCCTGCCTCCACGTTCTACTTTGGTGGTCTTTTAGCATAGGCTGCACTCCTCGTGGACTGTTACAGAAACGCTGTTATGGAAGACCAGCCTAAACAACAGATTAAGCAAAGTTTGATGATTCACAGACTAGAGAAAAGTTCAATAAAAAGTACAGGAATGGTGGGTTTAACCCAAGGACCCTATAATTACTGTAGATAGGGAAATTTGGTGTTATATGGTATCTATTGGATCCCTTGGTTGTCCACCATTTGATAATAAGCACATTATGAATCCTTGAATTCGACTGAATTGATTTGTGGTGCAGTGGACAGATTATATTTTATGCCACTTTTGAGCAGTATATGTACCTTAGCAACTCCACAGTGCATCCGACTCACCCTTTGATTAGGACACTCATAGGAAGTCTTAAGTGCTGAAGTGGGCGGGTACCGCCCCCCAGGGGGCGTTCAAAGGACGGCAGGGGGCGCTGGCGGACATTTTTACAAAAGGGGGGCGCTGGGATGCCTTAGAGGGGCGTTTGGTCGAAGGTAAACTTTATTGTCAATAATAAAATAATGCTCAGTGCAAAGTAGCCTGCAAGTTATTTGGTGGGGGCAGTGGTGCAATTACACATTTATTGGCGCATCCCCTCCTCTCCGCCGAACGAAAAAATGCAATGCACTTTCCCCCCCGCTGAACGAGAACTCGCTACCTGTACCTCGTAATGTGCGCGAGGTGAAACCTGCAAACCCACTCTTTGCGCCACTGGGGGGCGTTAAGGGACCTGGATAAGGGCAAGGGGAGCGCTAGGCCAAAAAAGGTTGAGAAACACTGTCGTATATGCTGTTTTTTGAAGAGATGTCATTTGAAAATCAGATGGTGCAGGAGATATGTTGTACTCAGAAGTGGCATGCACCACCTAAAGGCTGATAATATTTGTTTTCATGATTCAAATTTTTAAGATTAAAATTTATAAGAAGCCATTTTTTGACATAGACCCGACTAATGCGTGTTGCCCTTTTGACACTGCAGCGGCTATTACATCACATAACACTTTCAGAAATGATTGGATCATTTTGGGTTACTGCCTCAGTGCTTTAGCTTTTCTTTTTTTATCAGTTGTATTTTATTTACTTTCTGTGCCCTTATCAATCATTTACGCATTATCTCAACAACTTCAAACCACTATGCAAGTGTAGCAACATTGTTTGTTATACACTAGCAATTATTGTCAAATTGCTTTTTAGCTTTGATCTTCATCATAAGACAAGTTTTACTGTGGTTTCAAATCCAGTTTTTATACAAAAATTGACAACAGCTGCAAAAACCCAAAGTGTCAATGGGGTTTACATCGACAAAAACCCAGGGGTGAAATGTGAAAATATGCATCAGGGAAGGCACTGACAGAAAAGGTTAGAAGGGAGATGACACCAGTGATTAGACACAGGAGGTGCGATGATATAAAAGCATGCATGTGAAAAAAATCCTTTTCACACATGTACGAATGTCAACATTCAGACGTGTGCTTTTTTAGAGAGAGAAAAGCTTAAAACTTTAAAACTACTTTTTCAAAAACTATAACTCATGAAAGAAATCCTTCCTCACACAATACATTCTTGGAAACAAAAAAGCAAACGGAGAATCAGATTCATTATTCAGTTCTTGCTTTGAAGAAAAAAAAATTGTGTCAGGTCACAGCGTGAATATTAAAGGACTTTAAAGTAAAGTTACAATGTGCACCAGATCTAAAAGATCTAAAAAAAAATGTGCATGAGATCTCAATGTGCTACGGAAAAAAATAAAGCTCAATGGCTCAATTTTTTCCCCCAGTAATGTGTGCGTTTGTGCAAGTCAGAATTAACCTGGAGGCGAGTACGAGAAAAGAGGGGGCTCTTTTGTGAAAAACCGAGGGGCTCATCTGGTCTCTCTGGGGCTGAGAAATTTGAGTGCATCTGCCAGCGTACACATGGACGGCGGAGAATAGACGAGCAGAATTGATGGGCTGCATTTACAAAGGCGCTAAAAGGCGAAGGTTGTCGCGGAGGACCAAGGGACCTAGAGGAAAGAGAGAGAAACGGGGCGCCGAAACGATGCTGTGAAAATCACAAGCTGTAGAAAGGTTCGTTATATTAATTCTTGGAAAGAAACATTGAGAAATATCTTCCAATGGGATCACAGCAAAGTGCTTTTGGTGACTCTTAAAAAACTCACAAAGGGAGTCATTTTAGGAATTTGTTGATCGAGACACTTGTATTCCGATCAAACCACTGACACTACCGGATTCCTGGAAAGATTGTTGACTGACTGAGATGAGCAGAGTTTGAAGTGACAGACTTGGATCAGAGTTTTAACAGCAAATTTTCAGACTAATTCACATGTAAGTACTCATGTGTATCTAATATTCCTGTTGATCTTTTCAAATTAATGAACAATTTATTGTGGAATGCATAAACTTTAGTGATTATAGCACTACAGGAAACTCAGGATAGTTTGGAAATACATCTTTACGTTCATAATATGTATTTTTAGGAGATAGTATCTGTTTTATAATAGTGTTGTAGTTATTAAAGGAAACCTAAATCAGCAGGTCAGACCTCATAGTAGTCTTTTTATCCCCATTTATTTTTTTATAGCATGAAACCAAAATCTCACTTGTACATGAGTCACTAGCAGATGACTAGTGGCCTACAGAATCGCTTAATGTTTCTATTATGATGCACAAATTAAGAGCCATATAAGAAAATAATCTATTCCAAAAAACAGAGACAATTAGTTTATCGGCTGCTTATTGACACATATATATTCTCCTGCTCAACAAAAATGAAAGTTTAACTTTGGCTTTAAGTGGTCATTTTTGTTTTGGTTTAATAGAGTCAGAGTTAACTTTTGATGCCGTCTGAGAGAAAGTGAAATGCTTTTTATGGCACGCTGCATGACCAGCTGCAGGTCAGACATCCAGCTGACTGAGGAAAGCCTCATGTTTTGAGAGCAGTATGAAGGAGCGTTGTCTTGCAAGAAATACTGCATTTTGTGATGTAAAGTTTAACTTTTTACTTTGCATTTTCTTTTTCTACACTTAATAGTCTTAAGGTAAAATACATCTGTGTCTGTTAGACATCAACAAAGTGGTATGACTTGGGGATTTGCTCAGACTGTTGGTGTGTTGACGGTCATCTTGAGGAGCGGGAAGAGGATGTGTGGTTTCAAAAAAGGGAATAAGTTTTGTGTTTGAGTGCAAACAGCCAGAGCGCTGAGAAAAATGGCTGACATGACAGTGTTCCCTTGTTATTACAACATTTAACAAAACTCCCAAACACATTCAGAGAACGCATTCAGTTCTCATCACCTTAGTTAAATGAAATTTTCATAACAATATACAGTACATTAGCTAAAGACGTCAGTGTTTTGTAGCCAACAAACACACAAACATGTCCTTAAGCATACATATTTTTGTAAAAATAAGAATAGTGACCAAGAACAGTGAAGTAGCCTTCAGGTTTCATTGGATTTCACTACGTAATCTTAATTTTACTGTCTGTGCTCTTGAGACTGTCCATAAAGCAATGACAATGATGTTATTATGACTAAGTGCATTTTGTGAAACGTGGAAGCTTTGTAAAGTTATGATCTTTTATCTGATTAGGTTAAAACTCAACGGAATGTAACCTTGTCCTTTTATTCTCTGGTAATTACACTGTACTCAGAGTCCCTGACATCTGTTTCGGGCCAGTTCCTGGTTATAATATGGAAAACAAATAGGTTTGTAAAAACAGAACCTATTTTTCCTAATGCCATCTAATGTAGATGTGGTAAAAACACTGTTTTTTGTGCATTTTTCTTGAGCACAAAGTCAGTCGAGTGCAAGGACATTTCTGTATGCTCAGCTGGACTAAAAGTGTGGATCAACATAGTTGAAATTTGATTGCATTGTTTTATTCACCTTACTGTATTTTCTAGGCTACAAGTCATACGTTTTTATAGTTTTTCTAGTCATACAACTTATAGTCAGGTGCAACTTATTAGTTATTGAGTTAGATGTTACTGTCATGAGCCAAGTAAATAATAAGGAGAGGATTGTTTGCAATTCTGGTTTCCAAGAGAGCAACAACAAAATATCCAACAGCCTTCCAGTCTCGGAGCAAACTCCCTGGGCAGACAGCAGCTGTGTGAGCCAGGAGAGACCAAGCTGAGAGATCGGACTGAAACTGGAGCAGAAGCCCAAGTGGGTACCCAGAAAGTAAATAATGAATACAATAAATAAAATAGAAGGTACTACCTGTCTGGTTATATTATGAGGATGAGGCTGTTTTTTGTGGTACCTGACCTCCAAGTTTTCCTTTGCTGGGGCACATCTCCATTTCGTGAATTCGTTGAAACCTTCCCTTAGGCTCCAGCCAGATATTTAGACGTCCAAATAGTGTGCAAACCTTTAGTTCACCTTTATAGAGACCAACTATCACAATCTCGCTTTAAATTGTCGTTTCCTGCTTGTTCCTGTGTTGTTATCATTATCTTAGTGTGATTACCGCATGTTTAAAACTGATTCCGTCAGTAAAAACAACACACAATCTTTCATTCATTTTACAATCAAAATGTTTTAAATTGAGAAAAAACACATTTTTTAAATAAAATATTCTACTTCCTGATAAGCAGAATTTACTCTTCAGACCTTTGATATGCTAATAAGACTGATGCGATTCCTAATAGCAGCAGGATGCATCCTGTGTCAGTTTTAGCAGCAAGATATTTATCAAGCAATATCCTCTTTGCTACAGTGTTTTGGAATATCTCCATAGCAACGTCTTTGTATCTAGCTGGACATATTAGCGTGGTGGAAACTGGGATCCTTCTGTCCAGATGATTATTGCAAACCCTTCATCCTTTTACAGCAGTGTATATCTAAGATAAAACCTAAAACTGTAATTTAAACAGTGATGACTATTGCTAGCCGTAAGATTGTACAGCGACTGATAACCATGGAGACTAAATGCAGGCTTGTGGAGGGACGTTGTTGACCGAGAAGTACTACATTTTTTCAGTTGCTCTCAAGTGAGGATACTTTACATCTTAAAGACGGTAATACTCCGTCCATATCATGAGAAGAAGACAAACAATTTTGTTTCAATGTATACATTATATAAAAACGGCACAGGGCTAATTAAGGCTGATCTATGTTGGGCTACATTTGAAAATGGTAAATGGGACAAATGCACCTGGATGAACTAAATGAGGGATAAAACTGTCAACAAATGTTTCCTGTTTTGTGATAAGAAAGTAATAGTCAACGGCAACATTTTCTAGAAAGTTCTCACAGAGGTGTATTGGTCTGAAGTGGGTTGACTTGGCTGAGGTAAATGCTCTTTCAGACATTTGTGTTGTGTAGTAAATATACCTCGTTTTAACAGCTGCCTTAACTTAGGACATTGATAAAGTAAGTCAGCAGGATGAAAAGGTTTGTCTCGTCAAAGAGCATCTAATGGGATGTAGTCCCAGAAACAACAATAGCATTGAGAATATCTACGCCACTGATAAGAGAGAACACAAGCTGAAAGCTAATGATGAACAAATAGCAGCAAGGTGAGTGTATACAGTCATAAACCAACATTATTTGCTCAGTCCCTGCTCTATTGTGTGATTTTCTACATTACTTTCCATAGATAAAAAAAAGCAAAAAAAGTGAGAGTAAATGGTTGCACTTTTTGTGTGCGACACAGGAGGGAAGAGGAGCGGTGACTTGGTGCATTAACATACAGATAGAATAGGAAAAGAGTTTTAATGTACTCAGGAGGCTGAAGGAATGGAGACGTAGAATGAGAGGTGCGGAGGAAAGGGCCAATGAAGATGAGGAAAGAGAAAGACAATCAGCACAGTGGTGACACAGTGGCAGGCATCCGTGACCTTGTATCTCAGTTCATCATGCAGGAAAAGAAATGAAAGGCCTACAGGAAGGAAAGAAATATATGAGTAAAGTAGAAGAGGAGCAGGATGGAGGGGAAGATGGAGTCAAAAATAGAGAATATTCAACAAACAGCTCAGGGATCACAGATGAGCGTGTTACAACGAGAACGAGAAGAAAAAAAGAGAAACAGCGACAGGAATGACGACGACGTAAACAGCTGCATTGGAACAGCACTGACCCGACCCAAAGAATGCGAAAGCTATAAGGACAAAATCTGTGACTATAAAAGGAATATAAACTTAAAGACAAAGATAGTAGCTATTAGGTCCAGTAATCTGTGACTGTACACAAGGAAGAAGGAAAGAGTGGGGACACCCTGTGCTTGGGGACAAGTGGGGCATCAGAGACACTATCCAGGGCAAAACAAAAGGGGAAAAAAAAAGCTCAAGGATGAACTATGAGGACAAGTCTGTGGGGTCAGAGTGACGCTTTGGGCAAATCTTCAATCCTGAGTTTAATGTGAAGGGAACATTACAACCTGATATCTAGTTGGTGAGTTTTATAAATTAAAAACTCGCTGTGTGCGCTTTTTGGTACGCAATAAAACCTAAAACTAAGAGGTTAAAATTTGTGAGAACGACAAGAAGCAACACTTATTTTCCAGTGGAAAGTTCCGCGTGAACGGAAATCGATATTTAAAGCAGCAAATAAAATCTGAAATCTCTGTTAGACCAACATTTTACTTTACTCCTCCTCTCTGGTGCGAGACTGAGAACATGCAATCCGTTAGCGGCTCTGCATTTACACCTTGCAGCACTCTGTTCTCGCAACACCAGCCTTCAGCACTCATTTCTCTGTGGACCCGCAAGTCGCTGTCATTGCTCCCTCACGCAGAATCCTGACTGTGTTGCAACTCTTAAAAGCCCGTTAGAGTAAATGTCCGGCTTCTTGTGCTAATGCTAGAAGTGAGAAAACTGTCGAGGTCACACCGGGCCAGAGACGCGTCGGGTGGGCCGTCAGACGAGACAGAAAGAGCTAAAACTTGGCAAAGTCGCTTTTTTTTTTTCCAGATAATCTGGTGCTGTTCTGATTATTGCCAAAATCATTCCCAATTAAATGAGCCCTAAAGCTTAAATAGGCAATAAAATAACAAATTAGTTTAGTTATTTTGATAAAAAAAAAACCTCATCTTGCTTGCCAAAATTTGATTTAATGGGATTCTTTATATTTGTTTTTTTTTTCTAATATTTCAAGGACAACTTTTAATGATGTGTTATTTACTTTTACTTGTTCTTTCTAAAAAAAAAAATATGTAAATGAAAACAGAATAAAAAACTATGAATTAAATAGTGCAAAGAAACCCAACTATTTGATGTAAATTTGTAATGAAATTATTCTCAATGTCAATGCTAATAATTGGGTAAACCTGGTATTTTTTAATGAAATGATTTAAAAGTACCCAAACAAATACAGAAGTTTCTACCTAAGACTTAAACCTATCAGTCAACATTTACTGAATAAAACAAATTTTGGTTTTAAAAAAATGATAAAGCAATGAAGGACTTGTCTTTCTTTTTGTTTTGGGTGCAACGCTTGCCAGACACATTAACTGTGCTTTAATTTTTTATTTTAATTTCTTTTTATGCCGACTGATCAAATTTTACAAGGCTGCGAAACCAAGTTTTTCAAAGAAGAGACGGTGTGAATCTCGCGAAACCAGGCGGGGTTCACTTATGACGGCCTTTAAAGTGGAAAAATTGAAAGAAATAACCTTGAAAGAGGTCTCAAACCTGCCTCAAGGTTTTCCGCGATATGAAGTCCTTCTTTGGCAGCAAAAAGTTCATTCATGTTGTTTTCACATGGTACTACCAACATGGCAGGTCCTTGACTTAAGACACCTCAATCACTGCCAGAAACACATCCGCGTTTCCAAAGACACAGATGAAACTACTTGAAACTCTACCAGAACACCTGAATGTTAACACCATCGGTACACATTTATAACAAAAACAAAAAACTATGTTTTTATATCCTCAGAAGACTGTTTAATAGACAGCCTCGGTTTAACTTACCAGGAGATTGTTAGGTGCAGGTCTCTCCTTGGGATTCTTTCGCATGCTGAGAAAAGAGAGACACAAGCGGAGAATTTATCCAGTCATCATTCGCTGTATTGCAAAGTGCAAAAGAGCCGTTTTTATTCTATTAATATATGCATACTTTCATTAATAAATTGATACATGAAAGGAGTCTTTCTACGAAATCCTTCATGCCACAGACACTGAAAAAAGAAAGAGTGAATAGCCATACAACACAGGTAATTTATTCCACATAATTAGAGAATTTGTGTGCGTGTGTGTGTGTCCTCCATATTGTGTTTACTGTGATCCGTCAGAACGACCGACACGGGGGACTGTGTTCAGTTAGTCGTGAAACTGCTTTATGTATCATAATGAAAGGGCCATGACCGTCTAAGAATAGTCAGACAGTAGAGTACAAACGCTGCACCAAAGCAGGACAGAGCACCTGTGCAGAGAGGTGTCCTGTGTGAGCAAATACAGCCGCCACGGGGGACAAACAGCAGCTGCCATGGTCTGCCGGCGAGCACTGAGCACACACACTCATACACAGAGCATGCATGTGGTTTGGGAGTGCATGTAAATGTTTGCCTAACTGTAAAGGTTACAAGTGGCTAATGAATCAGAGGCAAAACTGGGTAAACACTGGATTTTGTCCTCGCGCATTAGAAAAGCAGTCACTGTCAAAGGGACAGCTTTGAATCCATTGCTAGCAGCCCCAAATATTATGGCTCAAGCCAACTACGACACAATGAAATCACACACACACACACAGGAACATGCACTTTAATGCCATTAAACACTATAATACCCTTGATTCATTCAGGATCATTTGGCCCGTTCAAGATAAATATGGCCTGCGGGATTTTGAACTGTTCAGTCTGACGCACTGGAGTCAGAGACGGTCAGTGTTTGTTGGTCACAAAAACGACACAAATGTAGCATAAAATCACCCAAAACTTGGAACACACAGAGTTGAAAACGTTTTAAGTATAAATCATTTTAAAATATTGGCACCAGTTACATCTCATCTGACTCACCACTGAGTGATGAAGTGAACAAACTTTTCACTGAACTGTCCAACGGGAAGAACTGGAGGGTCCTGCAGGAGGAAACAAACCCATTTATATAGAAAACAACAATTCAATTATGGACAGAAAAAAAAAAATACTCTTACTTTTTGGTAGGTCAGAAATGTACACACACCAAGCTCAATAAGCCTTTAAAAATTTGGAAATGCTCACATGATGTTGACGATGATGTCATGACTAAGCTGCAGCGGCACAACTGTGGATGTATTTAAAGGCAAACACACCACTTCTATGTGTGTAACTTCTTATGGGGCCTGGGTTTTGGGCCTAAGGAGGGTCTAAGGAGTGAACTTAGTTTAGGTTAGGTTTAGGATTATGTACTGGCAATGGTTAGGTCTAGAAAAATGTCTGAGGTAGGCATAAATGCAGTTACTAAAATAAATGGAAGTCAATACAAAGTCCTAATATGGGTAGAAATACAAACCTATGTGTGTGTGTACTATGAGTAAACTTGATGTCCAATTTACTGTTATTTTATCTTGCCATAAAGTTCCAGATTACAGGTGTTACAGCTTACCATTATTATTATCATCTAATATTAATTAAACATTGCTTTGAATTAAACATGGCATCATTATGGGCAAATTGTAATAATAATAATAATCAATTTAATTTATAATGCACTTTTCATTAATAAAAATCTCAAAGTGCTACATGGTGCATCTAAAAACATAAAATCAGCAATCAAAAACCATAAAAAAGACTGTCATTTAAAAGTGGGGTAGGCTTGTCTAAAAAGGAAAGTTTTCAAGCCAGTTTTAAAATCAGACAATAATTGAAGGGGCTCTCAAATAATCTGGGAGAGAGTTCAATAGACGAGCCACAGCAAAGGCTCGATCACCCATAGTCCTTAGTCTTGATCGAGGAAGGTGGAGAAGATCGTAGGGGTCTAGAAGGTGAATGTGAAGTAAGGAGGTCCTTCAGGTAATCCGGTGAGGTTCCATATAGACAGTGATGGGTGATAAGTGCAATTTTATATTGAATCCTATAAGTTACAGGAAGCCAGTGAAGCTCTTAAAGAGTAGGTATGATGTGATCAAATTGACGAGCTCTCACTAGGATCCTGGCAGAACTGTTTTGGATATACTGAAGCCTCTGAAGGTGTTTTCGGTGGACTCCAATGAACAGCGAGTTACAGTAGTCGAGCCTGGAGGAGACAAAGGTGTGGACGAGGGTCTCAGCATCAGAGCGGGGGAGAGATGAACGAAGTTTGGAAATATTGCGAAGATGATAAAAACAGGTTTTAAACAGGTGCTTAATGTCATTTTCTAATGTGAGATGAGAGTCCATTCGAACTCCAAGGTTTGTAACAACGGAGGAAATGGGAATGTCTTGTCCAGAGAATGAAATACTCGTCAGAGTCGAGGATTGAACCTGGTGAGGCGTTTCGATCAGTATGGCCTCGGTTTTGGAACAGTTCAACTGAAGAAAGTTTTGGTTCATCCAAGTCTTAATCTCCTCCAGGCAGGACGTTAGCGCAGTAAGCAGAGGTGAAGTAGAAGATGATCCCGTTCTAATGTAAAGTTGCAAATCATCCGCATAACAGTGAAATGAAATGCTATGCCGATTGATGATTTTACCTAAAGGCAGCAAGTAAAGAGAGAAAAGCATAGGCCCTAGAACTGACCCCTGCGGGACGCCGCAGGACACACTAACGATCTGGGACTTGGAGTTGCCTAGGCAGACACATTCCAGCCTATTAGAAAGAAAAGACTGAAACCAATCCAGTACAGATTCATCAAGACCAACTTCCACATGCAGACGATGTAGGAGAATGTTATGGTCCACAGTGTCAAATGCAGCAGTGAGATCAAGGAGGACAATAATGGAAGTGCAGCCAGTATCAGCAGCCATGAGAACATCATTTGTAACTCTTAGCAGGGCGGTCTCAGTACTATGAGCAGGACGGAACCCAGATTGAAATTTGTCATACAGAGAATTTCTCTGAAGGTGGTGCTGGAGTTGGGCAGCAACTGCCCTTTCTAGCACTTTAGAAAGAAAAGGAAGATGTGAAATAGGACGATAATTGGAAAAGGATTCAGGATCCAGAGTGGGTTTTTTTAGAAGGGGTTTGATGATGGCAGTTTTAAGAGACAGAGGGACGTGGCCGGATTTCAGTGATTTATTTATAATTTGAGTAATTAATGGGCTTATCACAGTGCGATTTGATTTTATAAGTGAGGAGGGAAACGGATCAAGTGCACAGAAAGAGGGTTTCATTCCCTTAAGGAAGGCCTCTACCTCGCTTTGAGCAACATCATCAAAGCAGTTCAACCCAAAAGCCACAGAAGTAAAGGCCAGTCGGGGATCGGAGATACCAGGAAACTGAGATCTGATCGTGTTTACTTTGTTTTTGAAAAATGACAGAAACAGATTGCGTTGTTGAGTCATATCTTCAGCGTAGATTTGTTTGTGGGGATTAAGGAGGTGATGAATTGTAGAAAAAAGCTGTTTAGAGTTTCCCGGACAGCTATTGATAATGCTGGAATAGTACTGAGATCGCGCTTTCCTGAGGGAAAAAGCATACGCTTTCTGATGTTCCCTGTGTGCCTGTTTATGAACAGAGAGACCTGATTTTTTTACACGTCTCTCGATGGCACGACCAGCGGTTTTCATATTCTGCAACTCATTAGTAAACCAAGGGGCTGAGTGGGAGAAAGACACCAGTCTCGACTTAAGAGGAGTATGGAGCTCCTGATTGTAATGGTCCACAGAATCACTTACTGATAGGTAATAGCAGACAATTGTGTATTTGTATAAAGAACATACTTCATAAAACTGAAAAGAAATTTCTTTGACATCCACTATCATTTAAAGATGGTAACCGTGACACTGTGGCCGTCTCTACCGATATGAAAGTCTCTGGGAGTAGGCATTGTTAGACATGGTTACTCCTGAAATCTTAGGGTGCTGCACTTTGTTTTAAGCTTTCAATCCACAAAACGTGAACATCTATCCTGTGGATTTTCATGTGCCTTTGTATATTGTATACACTATCATGGTGGGCCGGCATGGCCAAAAAATGTCAGGGCCATTCTCTGGTCCCAGTCGTGCGTTGGGTGAAGAGGAAATAAAGGAATCAGAATTTGAAAAGGCTTTGAGGTTTAAAATATAAGCAACCCACCATATGGCACAGAAAGATGAAACCAGATAAAGAAATCAACACGACAAAAGCTGCCATGAACGTTTTCAGGTCATTCAAATCAAGGACACATTTCTGAAGGAAAGGAATTCATGTATTAGTTTTTTTTTATATGTATATATTGTTGCTTTTAAAACATGGCAGAGTTTTATTCCCCAGTTGATAAATGCAGAATGGGAACCAGCTTTGTAGGATATCTTCCTGTGTCAAATTACTGGAAAAAGATTATGAGGAATTATACACACATTGGGTGCAGTGCACCCACTAAGGTAAATTCAAAATATAAAAATAAACTTGACTTTTCAAAAATGTGCTACAGTAATAGCACATTTAAAAAGTACATATGAATCCATAAAATCTTTATCAGACATAACATTGGGTTACTGGTTATTTCATTTACCTTTAAAGTGCTCTATAATGCATGTCTGAATTAAAACCAACCAAAAACTGGGAGAAAAGGTCCATGACCTGAACCCCGTGCCCATCTTTTGACATGTACTTTGTCAACATTGGCTCTCTGAAGTATGTCATGCAAACCATCTGTGCAAGCGTCGCTTTACCTCATTACTTACTTTTGTTCCACTTATTCTGCTTCTGTCTTGTTTTGTGCTCTCAGCAGAACAGTAAAATAAAACAAATAGGGCTTTTCCTCATTTTTGAAGCTATGGTAGTCAATTCCAACAAAGAAAAAGAAGTGAAGCAGAGTTTTGTCTTCTCCATCTTTTAAGATCTAATCAATTTTGAACCACTGCAACATAAATCAAGGTAATGTGGGCTTTAATAGAACTTAAATCAGATTTAAGAGGAACCATCTGAAAAAGTTAGTTGGTAGGTGGATTATTTAGTAGATCCTAATTCCAGAGATCTGCACAAAAAACCCCCACTAATTATTTATATATGTATATATATATATATATATATATACAGTATATATATATATATACACACACGAAACCTTAATATGTGAATTCAAAGCCAGGTGTTTATTCAAATGCCAAAAATTAGACCTCTTTACAAGCACAACCCTGCTGTGCCAGTAAAAACACTCTGGGCTGTGTTCGCCACTCCTTAATGCTCTGATCGGCAGCCTCCCGCAAAGCATGATGCATGAACCCATTTAAATTAACAAAGGAACGGCTCCCTCATAATCTCACTGCACTTCACAGTCGCGTCGCCGCTTGGATGAACAATATATCATAGCGCATACACAAAACCTGCACCCACAAACAAATGCCCTTGAGCACCATACAGCACAAGCCCAACTGTAGATGGTGAAATCCCGGACAGGCGTTACAGTCTGCATGCACACTCAAAATTAAACCCGGAGTACGTTCAAAGAGTTGACCAAGCAAGTAAATGCATCCTTTGTGTAGATTAAACCTCTGTCCACACTCCTCGCATATCTGCAAGCACCTTAATGCACCTTTTTTTTTCTCGCAGAAACAAACACGTTATGCATTTATTCATGTTTCCAGCTGAGCGCAACACTGCTGCAGCTTTGATGTGGCAGCAGGCGATGGCACAAAAGACAAGCAGGCTGATGAAAGTGACTGGTCTGTTTAAATTATTCCTCTGCTTGTCAATTTGCTCCACTGTAAGAAGGCGCTCGCGTGCGTGCGTGCTACGAGGGTACGAGTAAATATACATGTCATTGCCATGAAGCAATTATTAGGCAAAATTAGATCAGTAATTACAGGCTTGAGAATAAAGTGGGAGTTCTTTATTAGCGAAGCCGCTTGCTATTCAACAAACAGAGGAGAGCCGGCACATGAATGAGAGAGGACAGCGGACAGATGGAGGGAACGACTGCAGAGAACTTCCAATTTAAGACCTTGGCTCAGCGGCGTGAGCGTTTTTCTCAGGGACACACTAAAACAATCTAAGTGCAGAGTAACTAAATTAACGTCAATTAAACATACATGTGGTCTTAAACGAGCCCCATTCTCTGTGCCATAAAGGTTAATAAAGCAGCAATTATTTGCTATGTAATAACAGTATATTTGCTTTCTTCTGGTCTGTCTACAATCTTTATCAGTGTTTTGGAAGGCATTCAATACAAGAAAATGTTGGACAAAGTGTAGCAAAATTACAATAAAGTGCTCGCAGAACCCCCCCCCCCCCCCCCCCGCCCCCACACACAACGTCTCCTATTAAGAGTAGAGGCCTTAACATTACACGCAGATAATTTTAGGGGCATTCAAGCAAGCCCTGCTTGTTCGCGTTTAGTCAACACGAGTTCTATTGCCGAGAAAGTCTGATTTGTTTCAGGAGGCGTGAATGTGCAAACTCTGATTCAGATCAGAAAAATTGAACTCTGGTCCACCTAAAAACGGGATCTCGGTTTGGTTGAATGAAATCTGGTTTGAACACCAAGCGGACCGGACAGCGCTGCTAAAGCAGGAAGCTGACTTTAGAGCAGGGGACGCTGGGTAACAGCTCAAGGTTTTTTTCTTCTTTTTTTTTTTTACCAAAAACAAAAAAGAAATCCTACAACTGCTAAAAATCTGATGCTACTCCACTCCATTTTTGTTTAGATTTTACGAAGGAGGAAGTTGCATCGAATGTCTTCTTCAGATTGTTTTTTGTCATTTCATTCACCGGTTCTTGACGCAGCGCCACCACGGGCAAGAATGGGAACAGGTTTTGTTTTTAAAGAGTTTGGTTCGTTTAACACAGCACAGTGCAGTGTGAAAAATAACCATACCAGCTGAAAATGTAACAATTGTTGTAATTTTGGTCCACAATCGAACAGAATCTACAGGACATCCAGGTGTGAAAACACCCCAAGATGTCATCTTCATAATGTTTTAGATGTAATTGAAACAAAAAATTCTTATAAGAAACGTTTTGATGAAACATTGGCATCTTTGACTCATTCTATTGAGAGAAATAATAAAAATATGATGATTCCAATATCATTCAGTGGTTTCTTTAAAAATATTGAGGCATTTCTTGTAATAGAAATAATATGAAGAGTTTTTATAAAAGTTTCTATCTTTCACTAATTGCGTCAAAGGTAGAGTCGCACCCAGTTCATTTGAGACCAGCCAATAACAGCTTCAGCTTTCCTCTGAATCACTGTTGCCGATATTTTTTTGCCTGTAATTCAGCCATTAAAAGTAACAAACAATAAGTACAAAAGAAAAACGTGCTGCAGGCTTTTTGATGGAGGTAGTAGAATAAAGTCAGTAGAAAATTAAGACATTACAAAAATAAAAACCTATTTATATTTCAAAGCTTATGTCCCTGATCTTTGTTGAACTTTTACTAAACATAAAAGCAAGTTTAGTTTTATGATTGATACATTATAAGGTAAAATGCATAATCAAAACAGGATTTCTTTCAACTCCCAGCAAGTCTTTTATTTCTAAGCCTGCAAAGAAATTTTAAACATGAAATTAAACATATCTGAGGAGCTTGAACTTTAGCTTTTATTATAATTAATAAGGACCTCATTCAGCAAAAAGCATATCTTAACAATGATACTGTAGATTTTAGCTCTTGGGATTTCTTTACCAGAAAACTTTCATTTCATTTTCCCAACAAAAAATGAGTTAAAACAGATTTTTTGTCCTGCTTATCTGCTTGCTTTGATAACAAAACCTACATTTCTGCTGCCATGTGTCAAATGCCCAAATTTGTTAGATTTGTACTTAATATTCAACACACAAATAAACCCAGTAGGGCTCTTCTAGCATCCGCACTCTAGTTGTGCCTCAACGATTACCAATGTACTTCAGCTAAATAGTTAATTAGTCAGGATACACATTCTCTCAAAGTGACTTCCATCTTTCCAGACAGAGCTTATCCTATTGTCTCCTCCTTGAAGGCACCAAATTAGCAGGGACAGTAAGGCTCTGCTGCTCCGGCAGGGACAACACAGCGCTTTCTCTCCCTTCAAGGGGAGACAGCAAAGGGCACAGGAAAAATAGTTTGAGTGATCGCTACGTCTAGCTGACTAATGAACAGTTCAGCCCAGGTCAATCCATTACAACCAAAAGCATTTAATTATTAATTACGGCCAATCCATAGGCAGTTAAGGACAAGTGACACTGTATGTTTAATGTGCAATATGGCTGGTGATGGGGGCAGTGGGTGGCTGTTGTTGTTGAGGCATTTTGGCTATTAGTGAATGTCAGCAAAAAGCGCTGGGGAAAAAAAATGAAGAAAATGTGATTGCTGGTTCTGATGAGGGCAATGCACGCTCACATACAGTATTCATGAGGACGACAGCATGGCAATAAATCAAAGAACAAACATAGGTGGGTTTACCCTGTGTGTTAGTCTGGTTTATACTGTGTCTAATAAACAGTTTTTCACAAAAAAAGTGACATTTTAGATTTAATTGGAAACAGAAGCCTATTCTGAAGAGGATGTGTAGCTGATGCAATGCTTGTTAGGATTTCTACACATTTTTATATCCAAATTCATCTAAAGAGTTCATAATCAAACACAAAAGTTCACAATTCATTTATTGAATCAATAAGGAAGAAAAAAAGGAAAGAAGGAAAATTCGATGGATGGATAAACTAACAAATATAGTTGGACAAACAGGACTGAAAACATTTCCCAGCTTTGAGTAAATTTCAAAGCCTGATCTTGTGTCGTGTGACGTCTTTTTAAAAGGAACACAAAACATATTGCCTTCTTTCAAAATCGCCACATATTTTATTTACGATTTTGCTTAGTCTTATATTCCCACGTACTCCTGATTTTAAACAGGTTTTCTCAGAAACAAGGATGCAACATCCACCTTTAAGACAGCCATTACCTTTTTACATAACAGAGGCAGGGGAGGGGGAAATCCTGCTTCGACATAATTCTGGCTCTTGTAGTCCACAGAACTCAGAACTGTGTTTTTCTGCGGCTGTCACTCGTGACGAGTCCAGCCTCTACTACAGTAATGTGCATACGTCTGTTGCCGGAGGCTGTTGCATAGGGTGAAGGGTTGAGTGAATGGGGAGCAAAGCCGCCTGAGTGGTTTGCTTCATTAGGAAACAAAATATAAGCTTTCCGGGCCATTAGGACTGACTTTAGATGCAGAAGCACATAAGACGGCGACTCACCTCATCAACGATGCATTGCAGTAACTGGAGAGGCTGACGAGGAGAAGCAGAAGGAGTCGGGGGGGGAGAAACGTTAGCCTACATGGAATTTCTTGGCAATAGGGGAAATCAGCAGTGTGATAAAAAAAGTACTAAGATTAATCACATGCAGCAAGCTCAGGCAAAGCAGGGTTTTTATTATTCCATTATAGCACCTAATGTAATACCAGCAGTTTAGGCATAATCTAATAATTTGCTGCAAAAATCCAATCTGAGTGAGTTTTTTTTTAAATGAGAGAGTCAACCAAGAGTGACAGACTATATGCAGAAAAGGAGACCTCTGGCTTCTTGCATCCTACTCCATAGCAATAAAACTTACCATTAGAGATCCTTGGTTTTTCTGAATCTGTAGGGCAAGACAGAAGAAAGAAAAAAAAAGAGATGAGGCAATATGTAATTAGTGTGTCATAATCAAGACGATGCACTTGGAAACATTATGATCACTAGGAGAAAATTATTGCTTTCCTGTTGGCAATTTGTGAGTACGTACTAACACCATTTACATAATGAAAACACACAAATGTTAATGGTCTGGCTCTCATTTGTGGGGAATGGGGGTAAAAGATCCACTAATGCTAATTTTCTGAGCATTTCTTTATTCCTGCCCTCCAGGTTATCTGGATGTGCTGCGATGTAGAATAACTGTGAAACAGCGTTGGAGGAGATTTACAACGGGCCACGCTGAATGTCTGCTTTACAGGTATAATGGTGTGTTTTAAGCGACTACTAAAGGGTAGGAGGTATTGCTTGTACAGGGAAGAAATGTGAAGAGCAGATCCTTAAAAGTGAGGAAAATAACATTTTGTAAAAAATTTAGGCTAGTTCTGGAAAGACGTTGGTAAAAAAACAAAAAACACACACGCATAGCTATGATGGGAAAAGAAAGCATAATGTTCTTAAAAATGTATGAAGTAGAAAAGGGGCTTTCGATTTGAAAAATGTAGACATGCCATTTTAACTTAAAATGCATGAAACGGCAGTGGAGCTAAGCAAAGCATTAAGTCTTCCCATTCAAAACCCCTCCAGGGATGAATTCACTACAACAACTTGTTTTCATTTCTAAAAACCTTAAATTTATACATTCATCACTCAGAATAAATGATACAAGGTTTAAAACCTGGGCTCAGCTGAACAGATTGCTCATTTCTCCACGTCTTTTGACAGTGCATTAGAGCACTTATTGATTCACTCAATTAAATACAGGTTTTCGCACTCTGTAAATACCAAGAGACTCCTAAACTGCCTCTATATCCAGTTTTGCCTGATTCAGACACATTAAAAGCAAGTATGGAAAACTAATTTGTTCTGAAATAATTACTAAAACAGAACTGCGAGCTGCTCTAGGGCTTGAAATTGGATAGAGGGAGGCTAACTTATTTAAAACATAATTGAGGACATATTGTACTTCTACATAGCAGCACGGCTACATTTCAAAAAGAAGAATTCAATATGTTTGTGTGTTTATATAAGTCATTAGGTGAATGTTCATCCTGAGGGTAAACATTGCCTGATATGATAATCAAACTGGGGGAAAAAAAGAAGAGATCTTCTGGCTTACTTCTCTATAATGTCACATCCAAGAAGACGGCACCGTGTATGAGGATGTATTTACTTCTGTGTATGTGTGTGTTTGTGACACAACATGATGAATGCCTCTGTGGAAAACATCAGTTTTCCGTCTCTGCTGAGCTTATGAAGTTTTGCTTTTCGCTTTCTTGGAAATATCGCAGAGAGCTCAGCGTGAAGCCAGAAGTCACAAAATCAATATTCAAAATGCATAACTTTTTTTTCTCCCGTCTGCTCAATATAACTTCATGAAATATATCATATATATATCAGATTGCGAGTTCCTTTCCTAAATACTTATATATATATATATATATATTATTAATCATAGTTAAAAGTGTGCATGTTTTGACAATGTAACATTAGATGTGCGACCCTGAACTACAACTTTCATTACCATGAAACCAATACACCCCAAACTTTCATTCATTTTACAACCACATACTTTCATGTATTTAAGGAGGTTAAAATTAGACAAAAAAAGTAGTGCATAATTGAAAGAGAAAGGAAACAGCAGTGATCCACAGTTTATGTAAGATAAACTACGGAGAAGATGATAATTAGTAATGCCCTCCTCCAATCTATCCTTGCCCAAGTAAAAAATAAGAAGCAGTACCGTCGGAACAAACCAAGAAGAAGGAAGTCTGGTTGGATGACAACAAAATTAGACTGTATTACTAGTGTAGGAAAAACACTGCATTTCACCCTGAACAGACCATGTGCAACATGTTACCATCATTTAATGCGAATAGTCCTGAGATGGTGATTCACCTTCAATCAAACTTACACTCAGAGGTAAGTAATATGATATTTAGTAGGCGTATGCATGAGGTCGAACGGTCCACACAAAGTCAGATCTAAAGTCAGATCTTAGAATGCCTGGCTATAGTCCAAAACTAATTTTCATAGATGTTATGTGTCCAATCTTTAATTTGGAAATAACATATTTTCCTTACACTTTAAGAGTTACGTAATACTGTTGTTCCATCACTTACAATACAAAAAAAGCAGATGTTTGAGGTTCCACCATGACAGAATATAAAACATGTTTTAATAATAAATAATGAATATGATGGAAAAGTCTGGATTTCTTTACATAACTGTCTGCGCTTTCGCTTGTGCAAGTTAAACCCCAATATTAACTCTTTGAAAAAAGGAAATATCATTATCAGTATCTGTAATCACGTAGGGTGCTGACAAACTCACACAGAACTTTGTTTACAACTACCCAGTGAGTAAAAAGAAGAAGTAGAAACTATAATCTTTCTATTTATGTTGAGGGGGAAAAAGTAACGGAGGGAAAGTGTCTGTAGTCTTTGATAGATGCAGTGATGTGTAATGAAGTATCTTAAAAGAAAAAAACAACAGAAAAACAAAAAAAACTCAGAATGATATTTCATCCGGGAATCTATTCAAATATGAGAAATATGACAAAAATGAAGTGAAACAAAACAATAGAGCAAACCAAAACGACAACAAATCAATCAGAAGCAATAGTGCTGGCGGCTGTATACACATCACATCATCAGGTCTGGTGTCTTCAAAGACTTTCAGAGCGAGCCGCGCAAAACTCCATTAACTCCTGACAAAGAACGCAAATGAATCCCAACATGTGGTGAAGTGGAATTAAAGAGACCATCTCTAATCATAGCAAACATGAGGTGATGACTCCACTCTGCATGTATACATGCACACACACAAAAGGATGAATGAGCGCCAGCTGAACAAAAAGCTGCAAATAAAAGCAAACAGAAAACAAGCAGACATCCTCAGAATTTTACAGTATGAATGACACATCCCAAACACAATATTGGCTTTCTTTGGGAGTGTAATTTACGAATGCCTCCAAGCCAAACGTAACTCTTCCAGTATCCTTGGCAACTTTACGGCTGAAATTTGTGTGTCACAGATTCACTCGCGATCTTAACCAACTTCCTTGGTCTGTGCTGAAATGTTTTCTTTGAAGTAGAGCGGGGAGAGGGAGTTTGCACAAACAGCTGTGCCAGCATCTGAAAAAAAAATGACAGCTTAGGCCCGAGGACTTTGGCTAGCTGCGCTTGACGAGCTGGATCCAAGCGTTCTCGCCACATAGCTCTGCCACAGCCTGCAGGTGAACTGTCTAGAGTGCCATATGGAGTTAGGGGAAAATTAAGACCGAAATAAGGAAACTGTTGGACACACGAAAGCATAAACAACTGACAGATATTCCAAATATTCTGTGCAATCCCTCAAAATCATTTAGGTGAGGAAGGAACTACATAAGAATGACAAAATTACTGTAAATTATGGAACCTCTAACCAAAACTAGAACAGCTCAAGACTAAGTTTGCAAACACAAACTCTCAATATATTGACTTGCAGATGTGTATTGTTGCATAGAAATACGAATTTTCTTCCCTTTCACAATGACTCATTTTGAGAATGAACATGAGAAACACCAATATCTACTGGAATCAGCCTCACTGGTTATATAAACACACCAGCTAAGTTATAGATTAATTCTTAATTACTGTATGAGTGGGACATCAAGTCCCACTCATGTATAAGTTACAAGTATTTAGAAATGGTCAAACTTGATCTGGCGACATGTTATGTTCAGCTGCTTTTCATCAAACTCACAGAAACTGTCAACTTTGGCTTGGAAGTCTGCTGGGAGTTTTAGATGCACTGATGTCCATGCTCTAAATCAGCGTGGTCAGTAATGGCTGATTTCTGTCGGTAAAGTGCGCAGCACAGCAGAGACACATGAGGTGTAAATCCAAGGTGATGGAGAGACAGTGGCATTGCACAAAGAAGTAACACCAAGAAGAGAGAATGGCTGTGTGAAAAGTCATTTTTTAAATTCTGTCAGTCAACTAGCAGGTTCTGGAGACGCCACTGCATTGTCTCCAGAACAAGCCTTTTATGACTCAAATAAAACCATTGCTCAAGTGTCATGGTTTGGGCCTGCATGACTGCTGCAGACTGTGGGGATCTACAGTTCATTGACAGAACCCTGAGTGGCAAAATGTACTGTGGCATCCTTAAGCAGAGCATTATTTTTAGTATTCCAATGCGATGATGACCTCAAACACGCTTCTAAGATAACCACTGCCTTGTCAAAGGTGCTGGACTGGCCAAGCATGTTTCCAGATTTGAACCCTTTTGAGGATCTGTGGGGCATACTCAAGCAGAAAATGTCATGGAGGAGTGAAAGAGGATTCTAGTGGCAACCTGTGAAGATCTACTGAACTTCTTGCCCCATGAAAAGATCTAATAAAATATTTACAAATAACGTTTACTCACTTTTGTGACATGCTGTATTTTAGCTTACCTAGTCAAGAAATAAAGGAGATACGCACCTCTTTATAATTGCAGATACCCTTGGTATAGATGTGGCCAAAAAATGAAGAAATAAATAGCTTATAGAGAATTGGTGATCCCTTCATTCATTCTCCCACAGTTAAATTTTACCATATAATCCAAATAAATCCAACAACGTCCCTGGTTATCTTGTCAAGACTGGAAAAATGTAAAAAATAAACAAATAATTAAAAAAAAAATCTAATATCCTTACAATAAAGTCAAGGTCTATTTACTTTATTGTAAAGAGAGATTGATTTTCACACAATACATCCTGAACATAAATCCGCTTCTTTAGATTCTTAGCAGTCGAGCAGCCAGCAGGTAACCTGAGGTGACCAGATTCAGATTGCTCAGGGACGGATTAGCAAGTTAAAGCCAACTTAAAGTACTAATTAAGACTTGATGGGATTGGGAAGTCACTTCTGTAGTCAGCAATTACATTTGAGGAGGATTTTAATTTACTGTAATGAGGAGGAGGGAACGGGCCCAGACAACAGCCTCATACACTGAAAGCTGTATCTACACAACAAATATTTATCAGTATAAACCGGAACGGAAAATTCCTAGGATTATCAGTATGTCAGTGTCACTCAGGAGCAATCTGCACAACCTCCCCCAAAAAAATAATCAAAGGAATTTGTTGGGGGGTAAAACAACCTCGACTAGAAATATCATGATCTCACAGTATTTACACACACATTTCAAACTATATCAATTGACAAAATCATCCCTTTAAAGAAACACAGAAAAGCAACAACTCGTCCTACTGCTGTTGGAATTACGTAAAATATTGACCGGTGCTGTTATTATATGTTAAATTGTAACATGCTTAATTTAATTCTAATACAGACTTTAACAGGAAGTCTAGAAGAAAGCGTAGCAGGAAAATTGAAACTAAAGGCTGTAAAACTCCATAGTATTACTCCCATGTTTTTGAGCAGAATATCATCAATTCATGTCCATCGGTTGTTTATAAAACACCTCAAGAAATACAAGCTGGTTATTAATTAGGCTATCTGCCGGGGTGAAGTCTGCTGTTGGCAGCTTAAATTCACTAGCTTGCTAAATGTTGATTTAAATTTGTGTTAACTAAATAAGAGTGATGGATGGTGCTTTTCATGACTGGACTGGACACATGCCTTAATTTTTCTACCTTGTGATGAAGACAAAAGTGCACAGCAACAGGTGGGGGAGGGGTTGTGCTGTAGCACTCTATGATAACCCTAACCCTTGTGGCGCCATCAGTGGCCACTCATGAAGACGTTACTGTATTATAGAGAAGTTTTGAAACCATCGCTATTAACAATCGTGCACAATGCCCAACTACATTTTAGATACTGCTATTTATCTGTCAAGTACAGTTCATACTTAAAAATGCAATGCAAACACAGAAAATTAAAAACGACTTACTTGAGGGTACGGGAACATGCCAAGAGCCAACTGTGAGAAGAAGAACAATAATGACTAATAAAAGAGATCTAAAAACATCAAAAAACAAATTACAAAAGCACTTTATACAATTTCTATTTTCCTATGCGACTGCATGTGTGAAAAATGCCAAGAGTGGAAAAAATTAATAACATCAAAATTATATAGTGCTTTATTAGAACACTCAAAGACAAACGTTCATAACAACTGGACTGAATGTTGTGGCAAACACTGGCTATAATCTTTACATGGGAGCATATGCTCCGGTATGTAGCTTAATTGTACACCATTAAGCTTTAGATTGAACTGTATATTTAAATTTTATATATATTTTATATTTTAAATTTAAATGCTCAAACAGCATTGTATTCCCACTGGACAGAGTGAGAGAACATTTGCTCCGCTAGTACATTTGCTGAAGCAAATGTACTAGCGGAGACTTTCAGCCTTCAAAGTAAGCTTAGGGCCCACCTGCTGATAATACTTCTTGGTCAAACAACGTCAGCTATTACTTAATAACCTCCATGCGATCCCCCCAGAACAACATAGACAGATAAAGAACAGGATGACAATACAGTCAATGCGTGAACTTGTGCTATTTTAAGTGAGACGCTGTTCGACACGTCGCCGCCTTGAGAACATTTTGACGAGGCGGGTGCTTTTCATATGAAAGTGCTCCCAACATTTTCTTTTTTTAAATCATATATAGAAGGAGAAGTGGCTTAAAGATTAACCCAAGCTGAGTGAAACTGAAGGTCATTTCCTTTATTTTGCTTAATGCAGTCTTCGGTAGCAAGCGAAGAAGAGATGGGTCATCTTCATCACACGGATTATGTGTTAATAATCTCAACAGGAGTGCATCATACTGAGCTCATCCATTTTGGTTAGAGTGATTGAATTAAACATTATTGACAAACAAAGGTGAGACAGGGACATGAATCATTTGTTGCATGGCAGAGAGACGACTGCAGACAGAAACGGATGGAAAATCAATAGTGCAAATGGGAAGACGGGAGAACTGGGGAGTTTAGTTGTTAAGCTGAAATGTTGGACAGCAGTGCGTCCCTCAAACATGATCAACAACGTGTAGAGTGATGGAAAAAAAATGACTGTGCGCAGACACACACATAATAGTTGATATTAGCCATTACGTTTCAGCTGTAGATGTGTAAAGCTACAAGACGTTCTTTGGGAATTTCTGGACATATAAAAGGAGTAAGCCCAGATTTCACTCAAAGAAAAGGTTGGTATATCTACTGATAATACATTACAGCAATATCACTATAGCAACCAGATTTAATCCCAGTACAACTGAGCGCAGTTATGCTATTCCACATAGAGGTACGGAGGCCAGCGTCCTGCATGAACTCCTCTATCGCAGGAAATTTCTAGAACTCCAAACTACTGAGTCCAAAGAAACAAGACTACTGAAGCAAAACATTTGGTCCCGTCGACTAGTGAAGTGAAATAACTTTATGTTAATATAACTCTAATATTTTTTATGAATGTTTAATATGCAAATGACATTGCAAAATGTTCTGATTTCCATCTGATTCATATAAATTCCCATCATGTTCATAAAATGTTTGAATATTTCTGAAATTCCCCAGCTAATCCCAAACCCCTCAAAGGTTTCTGAAAACTTCCACCTTACTTTACATTTGATATTTTTCTCCTTGCAAATTTTGTAAAATATAAAAGGAAAAGCTTGACATTATTGTCAAATAAATAAATAAATAAAATAAAAATGTAGTATACCTCCATGAAAGAGATGCCCACACTCCAGACATCAGCATGGATCCCATACTGCTCTCCTGATATCCTTTCAGGCTGTCGAGATAAAACAAGTTAGCTTATTCTACAAACAAACCAAAAACAAACAAGAAAAAATGTATGTATCTAAGCTCAAAATGCACAATTTTACCTGAAGTTACAATAAAAAGTAGAAAACTTACTGCCATGTATGCGTTGGTTCCCACGTAGGTTTTTGCTATAGAATTTACCAGCTGCAGTAGGAAAGAAAAGACTCCATCACATCAAGTAACTAAGCTTAAAATTATATGAACACTTTAACACAAATAACACTAAAAGGTTTTACAATTTACAATGTCAGAAATAGAACAGCAGCTATGGCTGATTTGCATTCCCTAAATCTACTGTCATGTAAGGGGGGTGCGCTCAGGCCTCAAACAAGAGACGATGGCATCAGAGTGTGTATGTCATCAGTGACACAACCCTGATAATGACTGCCTGCTCCCATATGGCTTTTTTTTCTTAACGTCCCACTGAATGTGAGGCAAAGATGAAGGGTCTACATGCATAAAAGACAAGTAAACAAAAAAATAGAACAAAAAGAGGGGTGGGACACACGTGTTCACCTTTAGGAAGCCAAGGAAGTGAAGGTTATGAATGAAGGACCAATTTTCCAAAGAAGGGAAACTGTTTGCGAGCCAGGATGCTGAAAGGGAAAACCGAGTCCACGGCTCTGGGTGTTTTGGGGACGGTGAAGGTCTGTCCCTGATGATTACATTACAAAACACACTTTGGCGGGTGCAGGCGAACACACACACACACGCACACACACACACACACACACACACACGTGATGACAAGGCTATTGTCTGCCGCCCACGCTTTCCCCTCCAATCTACTGAATACATATCAATGCGGCTCGGCGTTGTGTGTGTGTGTGTGTCATAATTATAGCAAGTGATTTTTTATTTTTTTTTCCAGAGGATGCAGAACAATGGAAGAGTGGGGGCGCTAATGTGAGAAGATGACCCTGGGGATGGCTCTGATGTCTTGAGTGTAGAATGAACACTGTGATTGACAAGCTGACCACGTGAACAGACACACGCATGCACGCGCACACACACACACTATGAATGCACAGGGCTGTGGTGGCGCAGCTCCACTCTACAGCTTCCTCGCATTTCCATCCTGCATTCTTTCATTCGCTCCAACACAAACAATTCGGAGTACCTGCGTGCTGACACCAAAGTCACACAGCTTGACTTGTCCTCGGGTGTTCACAAGCATATTGGAAGGCTTGACATCTGTGGAGACAAACTGCTTGATAAGAACTGCGACATCAGCACTCTGCCGCTTGTCTTTATCAACTCTGCTCCCTCTTTTTTTTTTTTTTTTTTTTTTTAATAACGTAGCAACCTTACTCACCTCTGTGAAGTATCTTCAGGCTCCACAAATATGTCAGACCTTTTACAACCTAGGGACACGAGCGTCGGGGAAAACGGAGAGATTACGACTTTAAATAGATAAGAATCTGAAACTCTGTTTCGTTCCATTCTGAATCAGTCAAATGAAAATTAAAAAAAAAAAAACACAAGAGGAAAACTTGATTGTAACACAATGCCAGACTCATATGAGAGTAACAAAAAAAATAAAAAAAATGTCAGTTTATTTAGAAATCAGCTGTCAGAGTCAAAGCAGGTCAACACACTGTTTACAGCTGCGCTCGCGGCCGATTATTTTCCACTGAATACATGAACTTGATCTCTGACTCATTTCTGTTAGTCCTTTAATGTCTCCAGGTGGTGCTAAAATATTTTGCTCTGAAAGCTGTGATTAACTCCTGTTTTCCACACTAGCCCTGCCGGTTGTTGAACAGTTTGAAGGACATTTACTGGCGTAACGTCGTGGCTCCTGCTCTCCGGTGGTGGTCGGCTCTTTTACAGGACCAGTTAAGAGCCGGATCTAGAACCAGCCCTGATTATGAAACATCTTTGGTTGAAAAAAATACACTCTGGTAGTCTCACAGTAAAAGATGAGCACCAAAGTTTTCATACAGGTGGAGGTTATGGTTAGAAAACACAACATTTAAACCCAACCACTCATGTGTGTTTAAGTGTTTACATACAACTACATTCATAACGTCAACTAACTTTTGAAGAAATGTTAATTAAATAAAGCACAGAGGCCTGCTTTGATTGGAGCAACAATATATAAATAATGAGTTAGAATATTTCACACCATTTTTGTTTCAAAATAGAACAAACTATGGTATGGGTTGTCACTAACAAATATTAACTATGGAAGAAGCCGACACGTTGCACCTCATCTGCGTGTGGTTTATGGGAATAAATCACTTGCTTTATCACAGTGTGAAATTATATCGATTTGTTTGGATGACGATGCAATGTTTGCTTGCATCACAAAGCAGGTCATGATAAGATTTGTATTCAGTTAAATTTGACAAATCTGCAATCGACAGACAATCATTTGCATCTATTTCGACTCCCACAACTAACTGATTTTCTGTCAAACTGTCACAGGCATCAGGCATAAATATTTAAAAATGTAAAAATAAAAATCTTAAACTTGAAGATATGGATCAATATTTACATTTTGCACCAATATAAATGGATCATTAATCATGTAAACTATAGATAGATAGATAGATAGATAGATAGATAGATAGATAGATAGATAGATAGATAGATAGATAGATAGATAGATAGATAGATAGATAGATAGATAGATAGATAGATAGATAGATAGATAGATAGATAGATAGATAGATAGATAGATAGATAGATAGATAGATAGATAGATAGATAGATATAGACTTTTTTGGGATGTATTGTTACAAGTATTATTAATGCGGTTGATGCTACTTTGGTACACATCATACAGAGTTTAGGCTTGAAAGACGTGGAAATATCAAAAACATCTTTTGAATTAGAATCAATTTTAAATTTCTCTCAGAGTGTAAGCACTGTGAAGTAATCTGAAGCTGTGGCTTAAGAAAGCAGGGTTAATTAAAATTACAATACTCTGCCTCCTCTCCCATAGATGAAGTGTTCATAACCGATGGCAACTTAAGACAGAAGACTTGGAGGAAAACCTCCCAGATCACATTGTGCAAACTTGAAGCAGTGAATTGATTAAAAAAAGATTTGTACTGTTGTGGCAAAAGGGAAACTATGTTGGAAGTGAAGACTCTCAAATGCAATCATCATTTTATCTAAGCTTGGAAATTAGTCACACAATTAAACAACGAATAAAGGAACTAATGAAATATGCCTGGAAAAGATAACATGAATGTGAATCGAGTGAGAAAGAAAGGTTTTTAAAGATGTGTGGTTCATGTAAACTGTTCCTACCACCTGACAGATCCTCTTTAGAGAGCCAAATGGGTGCTTAATTATTATTCATTTTCAAATGTTTTTCCACCACTTTGAGTGATTTCTTCATTTAGACAATATGCAAGCCACTTCCAAGGCTTTTGTCATCCACCGCTGATATGCCACATAAAGAGATGAATGAAATTAACGAAACACAAAACTGTCTTGAAAGGTTGCGGTACAAGAGCCAACAACTGGCAACCTCCCCGGGTGCTTTTCTTTCAGTGATAATTAACAACTGTGGCAGCAGAAAGGAGGGAAAGCTGCGAAACAGAATTAGCACTGATTAAATAGCTGTCACTGTTTGATTACGGACAAAGTTAAAGGGGAAGCAACACAAAAGAGGAGCTGGAGCCGGAGGGAGGGTAATGAGTGTGGAAAAGAGCCGTGCATTAATCGACTTCAAGGCCGTCTCCGTCAAAAAGCTGGCTTTAACAGGGACAAGAACGTATGAGAGAAAAGGATCTGACACGCACACCACCCTTTCTCCAACTCTACTAAAAATAAATGCCTGATCTGACAATCAGGCTCAGAAACTTACTGCCACAGCGATCCTTCCCAGAACGTGCTCCGGTATTCTTTTGTAGACGTCCAAAGATCCACCTGCATGGGAAAAAACAAAGATGTTTGTAGGCCTATGCACACCAGTGCATACATCTTCAAATACACCCGAGTAATATGACTCAATGCTACATTTCCTCTTTAATATACAAAGGAAAATCATAGTAAAAAACATGTAAAGTTTGAGTGGGGAGAAAAATGCCTTGGCTTAAGATTTTTGTTTAAAGGTAAATATCAGTTTAGTTCGAATTTCACTCCGTTTCAAAAGCGTTTTATTTTTCATAAAAAGTAGTTCCAGAATTACTGTATAAGAAAAACTCCAATTTCAACATGACTGTGATGCCAAACTACATGATGATTTTTTGCTATAGTCCATCTTCTATAATGCAAATAACTGATCCTAGCATATTGTTTACTTTTACTAGTAACTCAGGTTAAGAAAAGTTCCATGTAGTAGTCAGAAGTTACAGACTTTACTGACGTACTGCTGAATGTGTGAAACATGGGAATTGTTGCATTAACACGCACTTAGACATACACATGCCTAAGAACCGCACTGTGCCCGATCTCACACCAGTGCATACATCTCCAAATGCACTTCAGTCAAGATTTATCACGCCCTTGTAGCTTTTAGCACACAGCCATGCTAAGCAGCTCACAGCGATCAGGCGATCCTTTGATCTGCAGAAGTGTAAATGGACACTCAGCGGAGAGACAGAGCTGGGCTCTTCCCTCAAGTCTCTTCTGCGTAGCTGCAGGCAGCGAGGGAGAAAGCAACGTAGCAGAAAAACTCACCATCCATAAATTCTGTGCATATGGAAATCCTGTTCTCCACAAAGAAGGCACTGAAGAAAGTGATGATGTAGGGTGAATCGCACTGCAAATAAAGAAGACGCTGAACAATTAAGATAAACTCAGAGCATTTTGATTTATTTATAAAGTCGGAAAAGTGGTTGCTATCTTGCTAGCTCAATACAATTTTCTTTCATTGCTAATGTAAACTAGTGTTCTACTGTGTTTAACCTTTCAAATTTTTAGAAGGGATTTTCTTGAATTGTGTCTAATAATTGGTGACAGAGTTTGTAGTACATCCTAAGGGAGAAATAACAGGTCAATATATAGATACACAATGAAGGAGGCTTTCTCAATTTAATAGTGCAGTCAACAGTATTCTCAAACTTCCTTTTGATTTAATCACTGAAAGGTAAACCATCTGCATATACGTCTGTATTTAAGGACTCTTACCAATATTTATCAGCAGCTAAATATGACTCCACTGATGGGACCTAATAAATAAACCATTTTACCAGGTAGATTTTCCTTCACCATTTGGCCAACAATATTGGTCATCCCTCCAAATTATTGAATTCAGCTATGCTAATCATCCTCCATGTCCGGCATTGTGTAAAATCCAGCATCTTGGCACCAAGTCTGCTTCTGCAGACATTTTTTAAGAACGGTTTGCTCCCAGGAGCAGAGCTGAGAAAATAACAGCATCAAAAAAGTCCTGTAGTGGAATATTCTCACAAGTAAATCTGGTGGTATTAAAACACAGTAGAAGGGATCGGACTGAGTGTAAGAGGTCACCTTGAAACTTCACCAGTAACATGTTTCAGCTTTTTCACAATTTTGTGTCGTGATATTCATAGTAAATGATATTTTAGAAACCAAATATTGCATAAAATATAAATGGTGTGTGTTATTTTTGGAGTGCTGAGTAGAAACCAAATGAAGTGGAAGCAGGAGCCCTTTAACATGAAATGGATTAAATGGTCAAAAAGATTCAAGAGGAGGAAAAACTAATTGTTTTTTTCTGAAGAGGAATAGATGAGAGCTGGAGACACCAACCTTGTAGAGAATTTCCAGTTCTGACATGATTTGCTTCTGTAACTCCACTGTAATATCCAGAGGAATAACCTGTACTCACACATTACCAAAAAACAAGAGAAAGGAAACAGTAGAGTTTATTAAATCAAACACAAAAATGCAATGGAAAGGCATGGTAAAGGAGTCAATACAAATACAAATTCTCACCTTGACAGCTAAAACACGCTTGCTAAGAACATGGTACGCTCTAGAGGAGAAAAAAAAAACAAATGGGCAAATATATTCAAATCATAATCTTAAAAATGGCCTTCCTTGCCTTTCGCTGTCATTTCTAACTGTGTGAAATTAAAAGAACTGTACGTACAAATATTTCATTATTTTTAGAAAGGTCATGGTCAGTTTTCAGAACCAGCTATGATTCTGTTCACTCTTAATTTAAACACAGATAAGTTCAGTTTTTCCTTTTTATTGCACAAAAGACATGCCAAGGTATTCGCAAACAAACCTACATCTATTTTCAGGCTTTCATTAACGTTCTGAACAGGGAATTGTAACAATCACTACTTTATTCATCTAAGAATATCGAACTCACTGTAATTAACAAGTGAAATAATGTTCCAGAAAACCGCAAAACTGATTTCCTTATAAAATACAGTAAAAGTAGATTTCTTTTTCTGTTGTTCAAATCAGCAATGACTAAATGATTAAAACCAGATCAAGGCAACCCTTTCTCTCCAGACTTGAGTATAGAGTTGCAGGTAAAGCTGCAGACGCCGACCGGCCCCCTAATGATTTAATTAGCGAACACCTTAGCAGCATGCGTCGGCTTTAGTTACCGGCCTTGAAGGTCGGTTTACAGTGGCCCCGACAATACCTTAAGAGCTCTTAACATACAGTCCTCAAGGACGAACACTGTACGACAGCTGTCGAGTGATGAAGAGGAGGTGGGATGGCGTACGTCACGCGGGCCGGTTGATTTGGAGGTTTAAGACATGCGATCCTTACCCAACAACATGCAGCGGGCCCTCTGTGAGTATGCTACAAAGTGTGTTTAATGTGTCCAACTTTGGGGTGTCAAATTGCTGTTTCAGCACACGCTGCTAAACTGGCCCAGAACTTTAATTAATGGCAACTATTAGGGCTGAGTTAGGTATTAACAAACAGGGCAAACGCCTAATGTGGCTATCCTGTGCAGCCAGGATGGTAACTAAGGTGTGACAGAAAAAACACATCTCTAATAAAACAAAACAAAAATGGATGATCATTTTTCATGCAGCCTAATCAAAAAGATGGAAATGAAAAGGCTGCACAATAACAAACTCAAATATTTCCTGACTTGTGTGGGATGTTTGATTTCCTAGAAGGAATGTTTATTGTACGCCTCATCGTGGAAGAAAGCTGATGGCCCCGTTTTCATTTTGATCTCTCTGTTCTCCTGTTAGCTACAATCAATAGCACTTAAGCATGACAGCTGCTTCTTAATTAAAAAGAGGATGTTAATTGATGCAGGACTGCAGGGGTACACATGTTACGTACCGACCTAGCCGTGTGTATCAGCAATTCAGAGCAGAATTACTGCAACACCAAACGACTCGTGGTTGTGATAGAGAAGCCTCCAAATCCTAAGCAGTGGAGTGACACAGCACAATAACACATAGGCAAATACAGATACACTGTGATGCAAATTGTAGGTATAAATCCCATGTAAAATAGTTAAAAAGGTCAAAGTTAGAACAAAAAGTACATCGGGGCTGTAAAAGAGGTCGTGATGACTGCTTGGTCAAAGCTTTATTCTCAGGCTGGCCTTGACCACCCCAGGGCCCAGCATCCTCGTATGAGTTACAGTGACAGGCCTGTGACAGCGGGAGGCTAAGGGACAAGGTTACATGGGCACCCCCACCGTCACTTCCCCCGATCTGACCCTAGTAAATGTGCCCCATTGCCTGGATCTTATTTACACTCCAGCTTGCTCTGTAATAAAAGCTCCATCATGCAGTATTCATAGGGCCTCTCACGATGTCTCTAAACTTGGGGCTGTGGGTTATGGACACGGGCATTTTTGGATCAGGGTTAACAGACACGCGTGTTCGGCTGGGCTACATAAATGACGCTCCCCGTGTGCTTCTCGCTGGCCATCCTATCTGAAACCGACATAAATGGGTTTCAAAGAAGCATAAATACAAGCATTCATAAACTTATAAAGTTTTCTTTCCTCTCGGGAGAAACTAGAAGTGCTTAACCTGTTGTCAAGACAACAACATACAGGCGATTTGTCCAACTCAAAACTTGGGATTTAGACTTCCCAGTACAAATGCAACAACTTTTCCAGAGTCAAACTCCCATTGGTGTCGGTTCTTTTCATCTCTGTTTGTACTGTTAAAGTTCAAATCTAGGACCAGGACTTTAACCCATTCGTTTTGCGCTTAATTACGTATAGAGATTCTTTATTTTATATATACGTAAATATATATACATATATATATATATATATATATATATATATTTATATATATATATATATATATATACACATACATATATATATATATATATATCCAGAGCCAAACCTTCAAATTTGCATGTTTCTTGTACACCTTAAACCTGATGTAACAGCAACATCTGCAAACATCGGCCCGATGGAGTTTCATTCTTGTTTTGAAAAACTATCTGATTGGACGCTAGAAAAGACTATTGTGTGCAAGACTAGCGTGTGCAAGTTGTGCTAAGAGGAGCCTATCACTAACGCTGTTCAAGCCTTAAATACAATCTCAATAGATTTTGGGAGGAAATTGGGAATTAAGTTTCTAAATACAAGCACTTTTCTGAGCTATTTTAGTTCTTAGACAACTTAAAAACACTTCTGTCAAATTAAGCACTTTTCCAGACTTTAAAGACACCTTTATTTGACTTTCGCTGTAAGTGCAAATGCATCTGGATCTGAAGAGGCTTGTATTATTCTTAAAGTGTTTCACTTGAGCTGATTTAGATTTTGCTAACAGAGACCAAGACGCAATCCTAGAATCTCACAACCATTAACCAAATAGGTTCAGTCCTTCAATACCCACTCTAATCAATGAGGTGAGAAAATAAAATCAATGGAGAAAATGGGCTGCGATGCTAAAAAACCAGGTGTGGGTGTCTAACCAGATGTCGCTAGAGTCACAGCCAGGCAAATGTGATGTTTTAATTGCCCCGCTGGATCCATGAGGCGCGTGCGTCCTTGCTGGAGTATTTATAAGCTGTAACGCCGGTCAGATTGGTGAACAGTGCGTAATAAAAAGAGGGGGGGGGGGAGGCAGACTTTGATGGATGAGCAGGGTCAACGTGTGGCTGTGAAGAGCTGAAGTGTTGGTAACATTCAATCGAGTCGAAATGACTCCGGGTCATAAATAGGGTAGGAGGTTAATAGGTGGGGAGCCGTTTGTAGTTCTATTCACATGTGATGAACCCAATCTGAGCTGCACCAAACAGCAGAGACTGACAAGGATGTAAGACCTTATAATGTCCACCCACACCATGAGCGCGTGCATACAAATACTCCATGAAAACACAACGGCTCTCTAATTGAACATTACTATAAAGCAGTGTGACAGAGGATAACCTCTGGCTCATTGAACATCTTGTTCTGGATGGACTTTTGTTTGTCAACCAAATGAAAATCTATTTCATTTGTCAAACATTTTACTGCTGAAATTTAGCTCGACATCATTTCATTCACTTTGTTTCACTTACTTAATTATGAAGCACATAAAAAGAAAGAAAAACAGTTTCACCAAAGGGTTTGTAAAAGTAGAATATAAATACATGTAGCAAAATAAACCTGGTGTGTTTGGCCCAAAAGCACAGCTTAGGATGTAAATTAAATGTACCAAAATTAAATGATCAGTAGGTAATAGCTATATTAAATGGAATTTGTTTTCTTCAAGTTAAACTTTACGACAAACTTCTAAATAAAGTACTCATTCGATATCAAGAGCCGCTTTAATAACTCCGTATTTTTTGTCAATCTTCTTCTTCCAACCATGTCAGTTTCAGCACCAATGCATATAGATTTTTACTGGACTAAATTGACCAGAGAATTTGTTGGCGTTGCATTATTGGCTTTTTTCAGTGCAGTGTAACCATTTCTGGTGCCAAACTGATGAACAATCCTATTCCCTTTTAACTATTAAAGGATGAAGCCTACCGAAACAATTTTAAAATTGAAGAAGTTCGAATGGGCAAAAGACGGGAAACAAAAACAAAGGGTGGTTCTGTGGTGGCGCCCCGACGGGAAAATTTACAGGTTTTGCTGAGGACGGTCTGAAACAGATCGCTCTGTCAAGTCAAGGTTAGTCTTAGCAGTGATCAATACTTCAATCTCAATAAAACAGCTCAATTGCGGAGAATTGATGGGGAATGGAAAGAAAAGGTGGGGAGAGAAAGATAGAAGAGCAACAGAAATGCCAACCTTGTCATAACGCAGCAGGTCTGTAATACATTTGTCTACTGGATGGAGCTCTTTACGGTGGCGGGCAGAGTGCTACTCTCCAGACCGATTAAGTCAATGGCTGTCATACCTTATAGCCCCCAAATCAATATCATATATGTTTGCAACCTTCGGACCAGAATAAATAAGTGAAGATGGAGACACAAACCAGCCTGATAGATGTCACACCGACCACAGAGATGAATGACCAAACAAAGAATCAGAGGATTCTTTGCACAGCAACATGTTTTAGTATGGAAAAGTTCACATTTTAGCATAACTAAAACCATTTTAGTTCCTTGATCAGGTACTTCAATACATCTCAATCTACAGCAGGTAACGTTGTGCTTGTGATGCTGGTCCCCCATGTGTGAGCAATACTCACTTATAAACTGTGCCTCCGTTTCCATGGCCAAGTTGCTCCTGATAGTGGAGATCCTGGGCATTTATCTACAGGGCAGCAAACACATGTACGCAAGTTATGGTACCATGGAAGTGGGGAGGGCTGCGTTGTTCAGGAGAGATGGAGGAAGAGCATGCCCGTGTGAAGCAGAAGGGGCTACACTGTTATTGGAAGCCATAAACAAGCCAGGCATCAGGTCAGCCCAAGTTCAGCGACACGCGGAGAAAAAACAGAGCAGCAGTAGGAGGGGATCAATACTACACTTGCTGTCCAATTTATAAAAGGATATTGGGTTTGGGTGAGAAAGGCAGTGACTTATGGTTGGTTTAAAGCTGCCTTTTTCTCTTTTGATTGTTTAAGTTCATTTGAACTGAATTAAAAAGAAAAAACTACAACAACATTATCTTTCCTTTCTTGCTTTTCTTTTAAAAAACATTTTTTTAACTGGATCTAAAATAAGCTTGCTAAGACAAGCATTAAAGCTTCAATTTTGATTTCTGGAAAACTTAGCTGAATATATCATTAATTTATTAATCAAAAACAACAAAAAAAGACTTTTAAGACATAAACAAGCCACCAGCCAAAACATGATGATTTACTGCAAAAAATGAATTCTGGCATTCACACCAAAGGTAATTCAAAACATGCATAAAAATATTTGCAAATTGACCAAAGTTGTAACTTTTGTAAGCATAAAAAAGGAAACTATTCAGCAACTAATTTTTAAAGTTATACACTAGTTGTTTTTTGCTACTTAATGATGCCAAAACAACATTTATGCCTTTTTGTAACGTAATTGGGACATAAAAATCTGAGGTGATGGTCTCATTATCAAGGCAGGATACTATTTACATAATGTTGATGATGCAGTCTTGTGCTCAATTGTTTCATTCAAGAATAGTTGCTTTTTTGCCTGAAATAACATTTGTATTTTTTATCTTAATTGTGGCATTTCTTTATATTACCTTCTGTTTTCCTTCACTGCATATAATGTGAGTGTAAGAGTGGTGTTCAACAGCAGTAATTGTCTGAGTAGAGGTGGGCGGCTCTGTTGATAATACACTGTAAGCGATCACAACGTGATGATGATCTGTCAAAGCAGATAGCTTATGGGATCGTCTTTAAAGGATATTCGATTCACTAAAGATCTACTGTATGTTCCCACTCAGAAACTATAATTTCCCTCATTTTCCTTTAGCTTCAAGCGTTAACTTTTAAGCAGCTGAGACAAAATAATTTCTGTTTTTTGTGGATGAATTGGCAGAAAAAACAGGAAAAAGCTGGTGACTGACTTAGGAAAATGAGTAAAGAGACTACAACTACTACTACAAACATTAATAGTAACAATAAAGTTAGCTGTGATAATTGTAATAAATTTGTAAATAATAATCATGATATAAACGTGTCATAGCTGCTTATTTTTCTAAAACACCCTTTTAATTTTTTGCAGCTAGAGTGCACTTTAATGATTTAGCATGCTTGAAGAGTTAAATAATGCAACTGTGTTTTGACACATGTTGACAAAATTGTGCAAACTAAATAAATTATGTTTCTAAAAATTATTTCACTTTGATTCCACTATGTTTTTTCTTCACCAGATATTCTTTTATTCATTTAGATTGTGAAGAAAATTGCCATGATATTTTTACCATGTTGCCCAACTAATGTCAGACAGCCAGTGAGAAATACACAGTTATACAGATTAAGGTAAGCATGTAATTTGAATGATGGCTGAAAGTACAGTTATTTAGGCCAAAATGTATCCAAGTTTCTTTTCAAATATCAAACAAAAAAAAGGATTAAAAATATAATTTAAGCAAGACTGCAAATGTTCAAGCATACAGTTCAAACAAGCTCCTTACTAAATTTAAACTCGATTTAATTGTGAGCAGAGGTAAAAAGAGAAAATAAATTGATACAAGACATGGAAGAGATGGGAGGCAACAAATCTATTAGTTCATCGGTTTACAGAAGAAACCCGAGAGTCTGAGGTCCTAATTTTCTTCCTCACAAGCCACAAGCAGAGCAGACTAATACCTGACTATGAACGCGAGAATGAAAAACAGGTGAGCAGAAAGTTTTCATTCGTCACAGTCTGAAAATTAGCCACCAATGCTATATTGCGGAGCATATATATTTTTTGACGACTTACCTGCCCGTTTGTCAAGATTGTCTTCAACTCTGCAGATGACTTCTTCAAACTGGACAAAGGAAACCAAATGTTTCTCAACTTTTCTATCCTCCAAGCAGCTTCAGCTTAACCCATGAACTGACACATCAGCTTCATGGTGAGAAAAACTCACCTGTTGTTGGCTAAGGAGTCTGGGACAACCTGAGTGCATTCGTTGGCTGGGCTGGGCCTTGTGTTAACCTGAAGGTGAGCAAACACAAATGTGACAAAAACAAACTGATACACGAAGTGAAACACAAGCAGATGGAAACGCAGGCGGAAATGTTCATGAACGATAAATGTGCAGTGTTTTCATAAGAAAGAGAAGCAAGAAAAGAGGCGAAGAAAGGAAAAAATTAATGTACAGTAATGTGGCTTTACACTAGAGAAAATAAAACTGATTACAATAAATCGGCAAGTTCAGGCACTAAAATGTTATGCCTCACTGGGGACTTTATTCCCTGATTTCTATGTCTATCCAACTGTATCTGTTTATTCAAGAGCACTTCATAATCATCCCAGATATATATTAAAAAAAAGAAAAATCAAGAGATGAGACCCTGGAAAGGGAACACTAAAAATAACTCCTAAATTGAGGTCAAAAGACCAATGTGTTGGGTTCACAAAAGCTCGGGGATTCTCCCTTTAATTAGTGCCCAGGAAAACCTCATTTAAATGCCACACAAGGTTCCTCTTAGTCAATTACTTTTGTGCTATAAAAAAGGGGAAACATTAGCAAACGACTAAAGGTTTCTGGAGAACGACATCTTCTCAAAACAGACCCTTGACCTTAAAAAAAAAAGAAAGAAAAAGGAAAAACTGACACAGTTCAGTGGGTGTTACAAAAGCTCCTCTGAGGATGGGTTAAATAAAAACACTCAGTGTTTTAGTGGGGGTTGAGTTTGTCATTGAAATGCAGATGGATGTAATATGGATCATCGGGAGAGATGGAGGAGGTGTCAAGTCATTTAACCCATGATAATTAGCAGCGACTTTCAATGGCAACATATGCCGAACATAAAAAGGGGAAGGTCTGGGGAAAGGCCATTTGGGGGCTTGTAATGACAATTTCACGGTTGAAGAATGACATCTTCTTATTGCCTGATTTTGCTCTAACCAACGCTGATATTCCTCCTATCTTACGGATCACGATACTCTGGAGGGGAATCAGGATTTCTCAGGAACGCCGTTACGCTAAACGACTTTCCCGAGAATAGAGAGCGACTCAGGAAGAGAAAGTCGAGCCCTCTGACATACGGAGCCGCGTATCTCCATACATAAACATGGAATAGGGAGAATGAGTGAAAGAAAAGGAGAGCCTTGACTTCAATTGACATTTCAATAAGTGGAACACAGCATTACCAATCCATTTGACTCAACTTCCCGCCCTCCCCCTTCCCCCTACGCTCCCTGTGTAAGGCAGCCGAAACAATTATTGAGATGGGTACCTTCAGGCCATGTATGTTCCGGATCCCTGGAGTCTTGCCGGCTGAAACAGTAATTGGTTAGATTGTAGAACACATCACTGGACCATTTACAAATGTGTTGAAAAGGAATCAGTTCTTTATAAATAATAAAAAAAGAATAAGGTGATGAAATGGCACAAGGGTTGGTCTGAGAATGAGAGTGACTGAGATATTGGGCTCCTGAGAGAGCTGGTGGTAGGTAAAGAAGAAAAAGAAGAAAAAACAATCATAGAGTTGGAGCGGGGACACAAAGGAGAAACTGACTCTCGCAGAGTAAAAGAGACACAAAGAATGTTTTATCACTTCGCCCTTGAGGCCAGCGATCTTGTATGACTTTGAACTGGAAACTATAACGTGGTGTTGAAAAAGTAAGTACTGGAAAAGCAAGTGTGTTAAAACCACAGATAAGAAGAAACTACACAATGCTGGAGAAAAAAGCAAACACTTGCAGAGCCAGATAATGTGGATGGATGTGTTGAGAAGAAAATGTGATCATTTCTCACTAAAAAAGTGATTATTATGTTGATATATTGGCAAAAGTAAATCAGCATCTTTTATCTATCAATATGGTTTGGTTGTTTTTCAGTAATTGCTTGATCCTTCAGCTTTTGCATTGTGAATTTTTACACACAAAGAGGGACGAGGGAGTTTAACTACACATATCTCATAATCCATCTCAGAATCCCTGCAGGCAGATGGCCTCATATCAACATCTTCCGTTTAAAGCTCTTTCCAGCAACATCCAGTGTTCAGAAAAGCTGTATGATCCCTGATCTGCTGATATCAGGGATCACCAAGCGGGTGTGACACACAGTGTTTCAAGTAGGGTCCATTTCCTCTGTGGGGCAATATAAAAAGACTAACTGAGAACTAGTTAGTAAGTTAGCTAATAACTAAGCTGGAAACTAAAACTCAAAAGCAAATTGATCAACTCTAAGTTTTTATACCAACTTATAAGGTTGATACAAAAATAAGTGAGATTATGGTATTTAAATGTCAATTGGACTCTGAAGAGATGTTGACACAATGTAGTTTTACTGTGTTTCTTCTATTTTAAATTAGGTATATGTGTGTATGTAGCTGTAGTTTTAAACATGAACCTCACATTTTTATTGGCTGTTGATCACAATGGACCAGCCTCCAGTTCCTGATCAAAGCGGTTCTTTAGTCTGACCCACTGAGTTAGCTCTAGTTTATTGGAGCCAGACTTGGCTGCTTGCAGCAGAGACCAGCTGATCTGACATCAGTTTAGCCAACTTGGTTAAAAAAACTCGTTTACGATCTTTAGTATTTTGGCCACTATTCTTCATCTGGAGTGAACATCAAATGAAATCCATTTTAAAGATTCATTATTCAGTAACATGTGAATTCACAGTAGCATTAGTACTAACCAAAAAATATTACACTTTGCACAGTCCTTTAAAACATTAATATTCCACACTGCATACCAAAGTATCGCAATGTCGACGTTTGCTTTAATAAAAAGCTTGGTGGGTAACTATATAAATATATCTTCAGCTTTTACATTTTATATTACAACCACTTACAAGCACATGTCAGTAAATTAGAATATACATTGCAATAGTAACAATCTTTAATGAGGTATTAAACGCACTCTTCTTTAAGCTTTTAAATCTTTAATCTTAAAAGTTATGTTTTCATTCACTGCAAGCATAAAATCCATCATGATTATCAAAAATAAAGGCTTGAAAAATACATTCCAAGAGTTATAAACTTGCAACTGGATAAATAACGTGATATTGAACATCTTAGCTTGGAGCAGATGCTCGCATCAACGCTAATGACGTCGCTCAAAATGCTAACGGTCACACAGTGATGGAAAGAATAAAACTGGCAAATATTTCAATATTTATCAATATTGTGCCTATCGCAAGATCTTCTAATATCGTGCAGCCCTATTTTGTTTCCACATCTGTTAAAGATTTTAGCAAACCAGATGCAAAACACATGCACAGTGGTAGAAACACTGATATGACAAAACAGTAAGAGGAAAATTTGGCTCAACTTCTACCCTCACCTCGATGTTAAACAGCAAAATCCCTGTGGCATGTTTTCCAAATATCTTGGAAGCCTTTTTCTAACCTAGTGTGATTGTAAATTAAGACTCTGTACCTCTTGGAAAAATCTGTAGTGGGTCTGGCATCAGTCCATTCATGCGCTGTTCATTCATTGTGTTGCAGTACTAAAATCAAGAAGAAGACAACAAATAACATATTTAAGAATAATACTGGCTTGACCATTAATGCACAAAAGAAAACTCAAACATTCTTGAATGTTTCTAGAATAATTAGGATAAAATTTGTGAAAAAGAGATGTTTTTCTAGCTAGGTTAGAATAAGTCCAACGCATCTTCAAAAAAAAAAAAAAAAAAGTGAGCATGCTGTGCTAAAATCTGTTGCCGATGAGGTCCAATGCCCTGTGGGCTTGTTCTGAGGGAGTGTAGCATTAACCCTTTTCTCCTCCAGGTCAGCAGCTCACCAAACACTCATATCCTACAGGACTAACACGAGCAGACGCACTCTGGAGCCTTTCAGCTGCTTGCCAAGGCAATGCAATAATTGATGTTTCAGTTAAACAAACCATCTGTTAAAGTGTGAGCTTCTGCGCATGGAAACATTTGTGTGTGTGTGGGAGGGTGTGTGAATTTCAGTTTTCCTTTCAAGATTTCTATCTGATCGTCTAAAAATACCAAAAACAGCACAATGTTTGTATGTAGAGGAAACCTACATGAGTTCATTGTGTTTAATTTTCTATCCAGTGTGAATAAGGCAGTCGCCACAGCAATATGTAAATCTGCTCTCTCATTGTGAAGGAGGGAGGGAGGACGATGGGACCGGCTTGGATGGGAAAGGATCAGAATGGCTACCCAAGTGGCACAGCTGTTATTAAAAGGCCTATTTATCACTGTCAGATCCCCTCCTCGCTCCTAGCCCTCTGCTTTTACCCTCCAGCACTTTCACTAGGCCACATCTGAACAATACGGCCTAATACCAAAAAAAAGAAGAAGAAGAAGAAGAAGAAGGAAAAAAAATGCAATGTGTGTTGAGGCTGTGGGAGCAGATCGGGCTTCATGTACCTTTAATTTTCCGCTCAGCTGGCTTATTGATTAAAGCCGCAATTACCACCTAATCTTTAGTAGGTGTGTTATTAAAAGACACTCTCCATTGTTGGCCAATAACTAAACAGTGTCCGAACTCAAACGGTATCGCTAAGCCTTAAGGGACACACGAGAGAAGTGTGGGTCTCATCATCATTAGCCGAGTAAGGGGGAAACGGGAGTAAAAACGATGGAATTAGAGTCACTACCTCCAGGGGGAGCCGCATGAGGAAAGGATGGTGGGGCAGGAGGGGTCACATGTTTTATTTTAGCACCTGACGTAGACCAGTCTTTAACTTTGAACAGGGGCGTCTATCTTTCAAGGTGTCGAACAGTGATTAGAGATGCCTGGAAGTTGAGGCGGTCTCACAGGAGCATGTAGCAGCAATCAATGTTTGCAAAGAAGTGGAAGACTTTTTAGAACAGACGACCTCTGTACACTCCCATTAATTAACTTGTGAATTTGAGCATTAATTTGAGCAACCAGAAGTGTGTTTTTTTTTTTGGCAAGCAAAGATCTTGGAGAAGAAAAATTGATTTTGAAAATATTTAAAAGTAATTATATATATATATTTCCCAAATCAGAAGTATCCAGACAGAAACACCTGCATTCACAACGTGACAGACTAAATGAATTACTCCACCTCTGACCCAACATGCTGTTGCCTGTAATTCCTATTAATTTCACATAATGGCTGTCTGCTCACCTGGAATTAATAACACTGAAGTCAAAATCCACTGGGATATCTGTGGAGGGCCAAGTGGCAACCACAGCAAACAATCACAAATAGAAATAAAAAAAATGCATTTAAAGTACATGTACTTGACTGGTTTAAATTATATTCCAGTGTGTTCGGTATTTTCCAGGTGATCAGCAGCTTTTTGTACATCGGGCGGTCCCATGAGTGGAAAGCCATTACAGAACTCTTGGATTCATTTGGCAAAAATTCATGAACAAATGAGTTTTTAAATGTGTGGCCACAGAAGTGCAGCGTGAATACTTAATATTTGTGCTCGGTAGAAAGCTTGGAGGTCAGGGGGGTACATTATGTTCAGCCACGTCACATCTGTGTAAAGCACTAAGTGTATGAAAAAATGCTCGGAATATGATTGGCACCGATAAATAAAAAGAGAAAGAAAATATATGCAGCGTTCCTACATGTTTATGTTGTAAGCCAACATTTTTTCCCACTTAAATCTCTCAAAAGTTCTTAGTCCCTTTTTGGCTACATTTAATAATGTAGAGCAAATATTCATGCTTTGCTAGGACTTTAAAAATGCAATCTGTGACTACAGTATTGGGATGGATGTCTGGATGTGGATGGAGAAACATACTGCAATGACGTTTAAAATATATATATATATGGAGCAAAGCATATGTAGATATGAAAAATGACTTCAGAGAGATTTTGACTTCCTAAATTGACGCTCTGAATTGAGTTCTGTGTCTTTAAGAAGCTCCTGCTCTTTCCAAGACTCCGCCTTCAGCACGTCATCACAACAATCCTCCTCCATTATGTTGTCTACAGCCTTTCTTAGGAGCGTTTTACTGAAAAGTGGTTTGTAAAAAGTTATTTTTTTTTAAATTTGGGCAAAGTATTTCTTAATTAATCAAGTTTCTAAAAAATCAGCTGTCAATAAAATTGTGCAAACTTTTTGCTGTCTTTTAGTTAGTAGGCCTATTCTATTCTTCCCAAATGTAAGGAACCTTTCGCACCTAATGTAAAGTGAATAATAGATCAGAAAAGTTATAATCTATGTCCATTTGGAAGAAACCAGGTACACCATTAGATGACGAGTTGAGAAATTTTGGTCAATCAGGAATCAATATATTTCCTATATCAAAATGTGCAGTTTACTACCATTTCTGATTGTCTAGATTGTTTGAATATTGGTTTTTAAATTATGCTAAGTCTCTGTTTTGATTGGTGGATAAAATACATATAAAAGGACAAACCACATATAGGACAAAACGGCAGAAATACCACGTTGATGGCATCAACTAAAACATGATTGTGGCTTAGGTCAACACTTTCTCCGTCTCCTTATAACATCTGCCTCTTTTCCTGTCTAATCACATTGCTACCCTATGATACATAATGATTAAAAAGCAACCACAAGTGATAAAAATGGCCAAAAAAACAAGGAGTGTAAATTGTGCCTGTGGCAGTAGCAGCATCATTGTGAGCTGATGGGGGGTAAAAGACATCCACAGATGAAAGTAGATTTTGAACAATTCTGCAGCCCAGGGGGGCTGCTCTTTAATGAGGCAAAACTTTAACTACTGAATAATAAATAATAAAAATTGACAGTTCATTTAGCTTTCAGTGTACCTCATACAGAAACTCATTACATGCCATTACTCTTACTGTCCGTGGCATGATCAGTAACTATAGTGGAATAGAAAAATACACTGAATTAGACGGCATCGCTGAGAGGGTAGCTGTGTTATTGTTGATGAGAGCATTTCTGCTGCCTACAACTTTGTTTTTAAAGACGGTTTTTACCAAACTACTTGAGCTGCAGCTGTGTTGTGCTTGTTTCATGTTTCCAGCTCATAGATGTTAACTCAGAGATTATGGGATTATTTGTCTGTCCTTAAAATACTTTCTAGCAAACATGTTACTTTGCACACTAGACATGGAGAGTTATTAAAGTCAGCTGAATCTGATCGTTTTTCTTTAAGGACAAACATGAATTGGATGGTTTGACATTTCACCTACATGATGCACAGATATAACAACAATTAATTAAGTGTTGTTTTTATGTATTTCCATTATTTCCATTGTACTCACATACGACAACATAGCTTTGAGTTCTTCATCACTTCTTACAGTAATTCTGTCTCCCACCTCATCTTCGTCTAAACAAAAAAGGGAAACACAAACAGAGAACGGTGAGTCATAGATTAAAAGACTAAGTATATTAAATTAAGCACAATAAAAATGGAGCCACCACATACACACTTTGAGAGCAGATGATTTTATACAATGACTACCGCCTGCTCATATTGTTCCCTGAGGAACTAACGTAACATGAATACAAAAGATAACATCCATCAGGATGAGGTTTGTCATAGTTACGTTTGTTTGATCAGTTTTGTTATGACAGGCAAAATGATAATTAGAACATCAATGGAAAAAGAGGTTGATATCAAAAAGTAAATCTTATCTTATGCGTCAGACTGGATTAATTATTATGAATGTGTATTCTTTTCAGAACCATGAAAAGAAATAAATAGATAAATGCGCTATGGCTATGAAACAGATGTAGGTGCACTGCTGTGGTATTATGTGATCTGCTGAATGGACTTTCTGAACTTAGATCGTCTTCCTGCTGTTTTATCAAGTTAATAAATGTCTGAGGAAAGTTTTAGATCAACATTTGATATACTGTCAGTATACATGTTTGTGTCCATCATGCTGACTTTGGGCAACATTCTGCTTTTTTAAAAAAATTCTATTTTCAGATTTAAATGTGCATGCAAGTTAACCAAAATCGTATTAACTAATTCATAATATTTACAATGAATACATGCATATGTTGTAACACTGCATGTATTGATCAAATTCTGAGTGCTGAGTTCACGTCTTTATCCTTAGGACAGAATAAAAATGCATGCTTTTCATTAAGTTATATAATAATTCTGCACACTGCTACTAGTTCCCTACTCATTTAGTTTACACAGATAATCTTCTACAGTAAAACAACTCATTGTTCCGTATTTAAATATACAGATCTGAAGTTTATTAACGCTTTGTATACAGAGACCTGCCATTGTTCAATAATAAAAACAGTCCTCAAAAGTACAACTTGCTAAATAATTATGCACACAGTGTATTTTGTAAAAGTACAAATTAGCTGGACTCTTTTGCTGGTGTTGTTCTGCCACTCAGTGAGACTCTGTCAGCACACTAACACGGTTAATGAAAGCACTGATACCGATGCAAAACCATTATAAAACAAAATAGCAATGACACAGATTACATATGAATCTCTTTTAGTGACAGATAGTTAAGCACCATGCATAGGCAGAAACATAGAAATCTGAGCTATCAAATAAACTCGAATAATTTTATGATACTTATCTACACAGGCCGTTTCCAGGGGGGAATGTTTCAGCATAGTGGTTATTTTTAATACAACAAATAGAAAGAGGAACTTACATTCAAACGCAGTGACAGTGGCTTCAGGCATCACGTCTCTGATTGCGACCTAAAATGTTTGGCAGAGTGAATTACAAAGATTTTAACTAAAATAACAGCGACATATTATATGACACCTCTTGAGATTTTACAAGTCTAGAGAAAAATACATGTACGAGCTCGATACGCTCATATAGAACAGATAGAGGTGTTTGTGTCTGGATTCAAATGACATAAATGTAGAAAAACTGTGTTTTCTATTAGCTAGACTGACTCACCAGCAAGTCGTTGAAGTTCAACACAGATGGATAGTCCACAGACGAGTCCATGTCCCCTAAAGGTGTCTTTATACGGATTACTATCGGCTCGGTGTCCATTTCCACGGGATGATTTAAAATGAGCATAAAAACGGAAGCATGAACCTCATAATCCTCCTCGGTTGTCAGGAAGCTAGCGAGCTAATTTCCTGCAGTGCTTCTCCACCAATTAAAGTGATGTGAAAATGTAAAAGACGGCGCTGACTCAAGAATGTCGCGACATATCACCTGGAAACCCTCAGACTGGAAACTAAATATGTTTTTCTTTTGAGCTCCGGAGTAAACTTTTATGTAAGAATACAGGATATGTTTTGCTAGGCAGCTAATTTTAAGGAAACAGCACGTACAACGTTTCCGAATCAACATCCGCTCAGGGAATTTCAAAATAAGAGACGCATTTGGAATATCTGAACTTTCTGAAGTTCTCTAAGATTTTTCAAATGAATAACATAGTTCAGTTTGAGATGATTAAAAAATGTTCTAGATAATTAAATATATTACATTTCATCTCGGTTTTGGAGTTTTTAAATTAATAGTTTCTGAAGTTACACATTGTACCTGAGTAAAAACACACTTTAGTGCAGCAGTTTTAAACCCTTTGTATGATCATATGTGTTGAATTTTCTGACTTAATATTGTTCCATTTACATTTGGTTGTGACTCACCTGGCTCAAAGTTACTGTCTTCTTCTAGTTCTTTCTTCTTTATTTTTCAATGGCACCTTGCATCCAAAATGTTGCACTACTGCTATCTCTTGGGTCAATGGTTTAGTTAATTATGAAGTAGTATATTTTATTTTAATGCTATTACCCATTAGCAGTGTTGCTGTATTAGAGATACACCAGCACTGCATGATGTATCTCCAGGTTGTTTATCCTCTGTCAAAAAAAACACTTGTTAGATAAACTGGACCATCTAAATGGATAAAGAAGGATGAAACATTTTAGTCATAACTGTAACGAGATAAAAACTGCTATCATAAATAAAGATAATAATCTAAAGATGTTTGTATTGCCTAAATGTCCATGTTTATCCAGCTGATTGTTCTTTTGATGTGAAAGGAGAACAAATATTTTTAATAAATTCAACAAGCAAAACAAGATTTTTTTTTTGTAAAAATTTGATCCACACTACCATGGTAACTGCAGCTGAAAACTGCACCAGTTTTTGCTCCCTTTTCACATCATTAACACAGCATTTGTATTTAAAGGTTTCCACTTGGCATCAGTCGTTAGAGCTTAATTGAAAGTAAAACAAAGGAGCACTTAAAACTGTTGTTGATTACGGCCTTATGATTGAGGAGCAGTGGCTCTGTGCAGCTTTGATTGCACTTCTAACAACAAGGCATCGATCTTTGGACAAAGGGAAGTCTCATCTTGTGTTAATTTACAGCGCACTGATCCCAGATCTGATACCTGACTCTGTTGACCTGGGTTATGTGTAATGATAAGAACTTGTTAAAGCCTGCTCTTTCTCCCTATTCCTCCGATCTGGCAGCGATGTGCCACTTGAAATCGTATCCTTGGAGCTTGTGTGCTCTGCCAGCCATCGCGGTAGGTTGGGTTTCAGGCAGGTTACAAAACAACCTTTCCCACCCCTTGGTTGGCCTGGGGATGAACTTTTCAACCAAATGTTTTCATCTCAAGAAAGCCGAAAGGAAACCATCCAAATTAACTGTGCACAGTTTCTGTCTACTTACCACAGACTCAAACAGACACACAAACGTTATGGGTATATCGACTCTTTCTGAACTAATCTCATCACTTACACCTGTACCAGCAGCTGGGCTAAAGACCCATTGATTTCCATGTAACGCCTGAAATTATTACTTTGTCTAATTGTTACAGGAGAGTAAAGGGGAAACAAGGCAGGGCCATCAAGCGTTCTGATTAATGCCTCCACCAGCAGTGCCCTCTGATGAAAAGCACAGGATCTATATGGCACTTTGTCAAACATACTCTCCCAGGGCTTGACGTTAGGTCCTTCTGCTTTAGGGGCCAGCCAGTATGAAGCGCAGTCAGCAATCCACATTATCAGAAATCAAACTCCTGACTTAGCTCGGAGGGGAAAGTGGAAAAGGAAGGCCAGCATTCGCTGTCTGGTAATTAAGAGCCATTTTATCAGGGCTCCTCTTTTGCTCCATGCTTTTTCCACCCCTTGCTATTGACAAGCTGCTTAGCACAAAGTGAGTTCAGTTTGACTCTAAATATATGAGGCACACTTATTTAACTTTCTCAGCAAAGAGGAAAATGCAAGTAAACAAGACAGAAATAATGCTGTCCGGCAAGGCTGCCTCTTTCACTGTATGTTATGTTTGGTTTATGGCCAGGTAGTGTGTGTGCGCGCGTGTGTGTGTCAGCCGTTTCATACTTTCTGCGCCCCCCTTCTCCTGCAGATGGTTATTGTTTCATTGGTCTACATCAAATGTATTGGTAGACTTGTGTTTATTGATGAGTGAACACTGTCTTCTTCTTTCACTGTAATGCTAATATAGAAGATCTTGAAATGCTATTTGTCTGATCATTAAAAGCCGATCGTCGCCTCACATATTAAGTCCAGCCTGATAGATTTAATTATGATATTCCCCTTCACATCATTTGTAATTATTCAAGTAAGGTACCATGAAAAATCAGTTGCCCCCTGCAGATTCTTCTTGTTTGATTTTTTGTTATGGTGAACCAATCTTCAGTTATTTCAGTAGCTATCTGACAAAGATAACTTGAGTAAATAAGTCCTCCATATTATAAATTATGAAAACACTGATATGAATTCTGTTATGCTCTTTTTTTACACAAGAGACTTAGATTTAAATTCAGATTAGGTCAATACAAAATCTTACTTGTGTTTTTTGAGTACCTGTGTCACAAAGTGTTGCTTTTTGAGATATTTTCATGACTCGTACAGCTTTTTCACGTCACTGTGAAAACGTTTGATCCCGTTTGCCTCTCAGGAACATTTAAATGTCTCTGGTTTGACAAAAGCACAAGATTTGGTGCGAGCGACGTAAGAAAATTGTGTCCCGGCCATCTGTCTGGGACCACGTGACGTCCCAACTCAGATATCCAAGCCCTCAAGCTGAAATAGAGATGTGTCTCCTCATCCTTGAAGCCCGAAGCTGGTTGTTTATTGGTGCTGCCAGAGTCCGCACTCAGATCGATACCATCTACCTCAGATGGGCCTTCAAAACACGAGGCTCCAAATTGAGGTCAGGATACGTAGAGGGTTATGGCACTCCACCAGATATGAATTGCCTGAGCTGTTGCGATCATTTGTTATACGTTCCTTTAAAGTTCATCTCAAAAGTTGACCTGTGATGAAGCACGGGGAGTTTGCGAGTCGCCAAGAGTTATGAGGAAATGCTCCAATTCATGGACAAGTCGGGCCTGCGAGAAATGGATTGTGTGACTAACTCTCAGGTCTCTGAGCAGCATGCTTTCCTTGACGTTTCCAGTGTTTCAAATTCACCTCAAAGATGCCCTTTATGGCTCCATGTTGTTTCTAATAAAGAGGAAATATTGGTGCCGTCCTGACCTGCTCATAGGGGCCATAGAAAATTTATGAGGTGTGTCCCCTCCGTTGAGGCTGCTTTTGAACAAAGCTTGACATAAATAACACATCTCACCAGTTAACCTGAGCTCTATTGGTTTTGGTCTCATGTTGTGGTCAACTGACTTTAATACATGTAAGACATATATGCTTCTTATTTTATAGTATGTTTTCACAAACTCGCTCTGAACTATGAATCATGGAGAACGTCTCTCTTCAGAACAGAGCTCAGTTTCCGTGGGAACCCGGTTTTCAGCTTCTCTTGAAGTTTGATTCTGATTTGTTTGAAAATAAAGGAGATTATCCTCATAAACACATGACACAAATCTTTAAATGTCATCAGATTTTTAGTAAGCTCAAAATAAAGAAAAGAAAATGAATGAATTATTATTGGTGTGTTTCCAGATGGGGGAATAAAGATGTGTTTTTCGCTATAAAGTAGTTGAAGAAGATGATAAAAAAAACTGCTTGGCGGTGGATTGGCTCGTGACTGGTGGTTGTTGTAAACCTGCTCACAGAGAGGATCAAATAATTTGTGGCCATCAGTCGCACATTAAGCTTGAACTCTCAAAAATGGAAGAACGAAGCAAGAAACACTCCAAACATTCAGGACATTAATGGGACAAGCAACAGGAGGAGAACAGTGGAGAGAACAGTCTAGGCTACAAAAATCACACGAGACGACGGGGACCAGTTGTTAGAAAAAAAAAAGAAAAGTGGAATAAAACAGATGGATCTGGCAAAGGGCTGACTAAACTGAGAGGTTTTATGTGCTGGTGAGGGTGAAGACTGGAAGAAGCATCAGGTTGAACTCATTACACGAAGGAGTTTTGTGGACAGGAAGAGTGGCTAAAGATGGCAGCTCCAAAATATCAAAAACTGCACTCTTAACAAACTGAATACAATACTAAAAGCAAAGTCCAATCGATCATGACATATATGTAAAAAAATTATATTCACTTGATACTTGATATCCTTCCTACTGCAGGGTGAAGTTGTGCTGCAGTGCTGAACAGAAGCAGAAAGGGGGCATTTATATATCTTATTACTGTTTTCCTCCATGACAATACACTACCTAACAATTTTGTTAGCATCCACGCTTAACATGCTAATCCATATTTTGTTTAGGCTGACAGTTTCTGTTCTATTGTGTAAGAAGCAAAAACATAAAAACCACAAAGTGCTTTATAGGGGGTGCATTAGCTTCAGATATGATTAACATAAAAATATTTAAAAGACACAAAACTAATTAAATTATGTAAATAATAATAAAATAAATGAATAATTAATTAATTACCTATAATAGTTCTAGTTCATTTCTCCTTAGTAACCACAAGGGGGACCTGCAGCTCTCGACACTATAATGGAAAAATTCAATTTGACTCCCAAAAGACAAGGTTCTGACGAGCACTGCATGTAAGATGTTGACTACGAAGAGGTACTCCACATATATTTCTTGAAAGTCTGAATTATTCCTTTAAAGTCCATGACCCGTATGCAACTTCCTGCGCATGCAAAAATATTTGTGGTTTTCAAAAAAATATGGACCTCAGATCTGATTCCAGAAAAGTCCTTTTTGGTCATTCAGACTCTTCTCTGTTTTAAGCCATCATGAATCAATATTTCATATGACCGGCTCACCAACCAAGGCTCACAAAGAGTGAGAAGCACTGTCAAGTCAAAGTAAATGATCTAAAATATGCATGAACAAATGCATAGACTTTGATGGAAATTACAACACTGGAAAAGCAAAAAATCAAAAACAAAACAGACAACTAAGAATGAAAGTACTAACTAAAAGTAACTAAAAACAATCCAAACAGCACAACACTAACACTGTGACAATTCCATATGTGTGTGTGTGTGTGTGTGTGTGTGTGTGTGTGTGTGTGTGTGTGTGTGTGTGTGTGTGTGTGTGACTGTGGCCAAGATGCATGACCTCTCTTCAGCCACACATTGCTCCGGTGCAGTGTTTCAGGTGGCCTGTTTGTCAGCTGAAATATTCATCAAACAGATCAACGGAAAGTCTGGCTGGCTTTTCAGCTGCGAGCAACATGTCAATAATTGATGGAAGATGAGGTAAATGACTTGGTGGCTGCATGTTGGTGTGTGTTGGGGTCCGTCTCCTGCTGTAAGCGATGCCTCTGACCTTTGCTGTGAGAAAGATCTCATTATGGTCGGCCTTTACATGACATATGTACGGCAATACAACAAAGCAAACAGTGAAAGTAGACAAGAAGTCGGACTCGGCGTTTTGTGCTTTAATTTTATGAGTTTCTGAGTGTTTTATCTCAGGCCGATATGGCAGATATTTACTGTGCATTACATGTGAGCTTTCCTGGAAATAATAAAAAAAAAAACATAAAGATATTCTGGTGTGAATTTCTAAAACTGCAAATGTGTCATGGGTCACACATGGCAGGTTGTGGCTGGTGAAGTAGGCCGTTATGACCTATCTGTGCTTGTTTTTTAATTCATGACAAACTACCTACCTGATACGGCAGTGAGTCAGTGGAAAGTTGTGCTGCAGGTGTGTGTTGGTTCCGCCTGTCAGACGAGATCGCTTGGGCTTTAAAATTTTTAACCTTCTGTTCGCTGTCTGACCTTCAACTTGAAACGGTCAATACCGGCTATAAATCACTGCGGTGGTTCCTGGAATGGTTCTGCATGCAGCATCTGAAGGATCCAGTGTGTTACCGTTGGCATGAAGAGTTGCATGCTTTCTTGTTTTTATGTGATTTTCTTTATTGATTTTGTACTCTGGGAAGTTTGTATCAGAAGTAGATTTGTTTGAAAAATTTAACAGTAAAATGACAACAGGTAACAATAAAACTTTGCAAGTCAAATCTGGAGAAACAGACAAAAAGGTAAAACACTAACATTCTTGGAATGAAGAATCTCAAAAGTGTGAAAAGATGAATGTGCTTTCAAAGTCCAGTTTGTCACGTTACAACCAGAAGCTGCAGTGTGTTTTCTTGAAACTTTTTTATACTGAGCAGCAAAAACAGTGTGTAACCAAGAGGACGCATGTATTAAGAAAACTAAATCTAAAAAAAATGTGGCCTGCCTCCCCTTCCACTCTTTTACTCTGAAATAAAATGCAACTCTTTGTGAAGATGTATCAATATTCTTGATAAAGCTCAGGTGTTTCTGTCCAACTTGATAACAAACCACAAGTATGAAGGCAGGACTGCAGATTTCAGTTTTTATTCAAATGCCAAACAGACAACAGAAACTTCCAGATGAGACAATATTATACAGGTTTTGGAGTTTGCGGGGTGTATGTGTGGCAGGAAGTAGTTTTTGAAACGCTGAGCAAACATTTCCATTGGAACACTGACTGATGATTTCCCCCCCGCAGCTGTTTTCGGTCAAATTCAAAAGTGCTCCCTAGATAAATTTACAGAAATGTAAAAAACATGAAAGTTACACTTCATAAATGCTTTTAAATGTTTATGTGGCATTGTACAAGTTATTTTTCAGCTTTTTAAAATGTGCGACTTGGTTATAAACTGTGAGGATATTTTTCTTGTGATTTATTTAAATACACGTCATATTAAATGAATGATGAAAAATACAAAAGGATTTGATACAATAGAGACTGGAAAATGCTCGCATTTTAAGGCATTTCAATCTAGAATTAACAAACCTGGCCTTGAACTGCAAAAGAAAAAAAAGATCTGTTTTATATTTTTCAACAAGTGAAAGGTAGGTTGTTTTCGTCGAGCACCATGTTTCATTTTCTAAGTATTTAATAACCTCAGCTGTTTAATCGAGCACTTAATACAGGCTTTGAGACATTTAATTTCTCGTGTTCGTTAAAGAGTCTTTGAAATGATCAAGGATACGTCAGAAAATTTCCCCTTTCTGTGAAAACACACGAGTGTCCCCATCAGCCGCCGCTTTGGGTTTGATTGTTGTCTTCAAAATGTGTATGCATGAGTGTCTGGGTGTGTGTGTGTTTTTTTTTTCTTTTTCTGTGCACGCACATGTCCCCTTCGCCTCATTGTGGGATGTAACAATGCCCCAGAAACACAACCTCCAGGGGTCTTACCTGAACGTGGCGGCCCCCAATTTTTCATTAAAAATTGCCATCCTGCAGCTGAGGCTTCGGTGCACCACAATGTGACAGAACGCTGGAAGGGCAAACATATGCGACCTGTACCCAACCTTCAAATGTGCCCCAGTAGATGGATGGATCTTTTGCTCCTCTCTATTTTTGCAAGTTTGAATGCAAATTAATGCAAACCATTTCCAAAGAATATTATAGGGCATTGTTGTCGGCCACGCTGCGCATCCGCCTCCCTCCACCTCCAGCCTCTTGTTTAAGTATTGAAATCTCTGCAAATTAAAAGGAATATAAGATTTACAAGGCAACCGCTGAGATGTGTTTTTTTATTTTCCCTGTTCAACTTTTTTTGCCTTTTGTTAAATGAGATAATAAAATTTCAACTAGTTTTGTTGTTTGCCTTAAAAAATATGTCAAGGTTTGCTTTAGTTGCCAAAATGTTGCTGTGAGACTGTCTACATCCAGCACAGTTGATGTTTCACATGTAATCTGAGGGCATCAGACCTGTTGAAGTGGGAAAAAATAATAAAAAAATCTTGATTTAGACGGAACCAAACATCTCTGGCGAGATTTGGAAGCGGTGATGTAATTACAGGTCATAAGTTGAGCGCCTCAGTGCCACAGCAGCTGTAGTGAAAGCTGAGCCTGTCAAACACCCTGATGTACATATAGACCGGCACAGTTCTCATTACAATCACAAATCTGAGCATCATCTGCTCAGTGAGCGACCTAAAATCGTAGTTATGTTTTTTTTTTTGCAAAACTCATGTTTTGCAAAAAAACATATGATGGTGATTATGATCCTGATAAGGATTTTCAAGAAGTCTTTCCATAATATAGTATCCCCTGTTGACAGGATATGTAACCAAGCAACAGAAAAACAAACAAAAGAATGAAACATTTATTGAAATCCCCATACCCATTTAGTGAAATAAATTAAATTAGGTCAAAACTGAATGTTGGGGTCGCAGTTTAAACAGTGACCAATCTTGAATCGATTTGGACGCATCCTCTTCCTGGCCTAACTGGTTCATTGAACCCCCCGGCAACCCCTCCCCATTTCGCACTTTCAAGTCATTTGTTATCACCTTGTGGTTGAGCTGTGCAATTGGCCGAGCTCTTCTAGGGTGAGAGGTCAAGCCTTTAAAAGGGAATTACTTCACTGACACAATAAGAGACGACATTTTATTTGACGTCTTACCACCACTTTGCTTCCTCTCCCACATCCAGACCTGCCCTGCATCCTAACTGCTCCTCTGGGAGCACCTCAGTGTGTGTGTGTGTGTGTGTGTGTGTGTGTGTGTGTGTGTGTGTGTGTGTGTGTGTTTGTGTGTGTCTATGTAGTGTGTTTGCGTGTGTGTGTGTGTGTACATGTATACTGGTGGGTGCATCACTCTTTCTTTTTCATCTTAATTTTAGCTATTTGCATCATATGCAGTGCTCTGATAAAGTATTTGAGTCAGAGATTGTTTTGTCTTGGCTTTTTTTTTACATTTTAATGTTTTGAAAAAATTAATTTTACACCAAAGATACCCTAGAATACGAGCAGTTTTTGCATATGTTAAGACAAAATATGTCTTAACATATTTTGTTAAAAAGCTATTTAAACATATATGTAAAAATAAATGTCCATCTTGTTAACCATGATTAGCTCCTTTTAGAAAGTTGACTTGCATGTTACAATCCTCATCCTGATTTCTATCTGACCTGCAGAATCAACATATAATTTAAATACATTTTATAGCAACATGAAATAGGCTAAAATATCTCAAAAGTAACACATCAACCCTCAGATGAGAAGCAAAGCTATCTATCAAGCTGGGACGGGTTACTGAACCTTTACTGGTGCTCTTGTACTCTTCAGAACTTTTATCCACAAATGGAGAAAACACTGAACAGAGTTAACCCTCCCCATGTACACCTGTTTCACTAAAATTAGTCCAAGAGTCCTCCGATGACCCATCCAGGAAGATACTAAATAATGCAGAACATTCTGCATTCAGTTCAATTTGTTGCTTTATTCCACAATAAGAAAGTGACTTGATAAAAAAAAAGAAAAAAAAGAAAAAAAATGGTTCAAAGGACCAAACACGGCTTATCAATAATCTGACAAAACATACCAGTGCAACATTTTGACAGATTTCCAAAATAATTAGACAAGCAAGCAAACTAAGAAAAAAGTGACGTTTTATTGCTGAAGTAAATTTAAAAAGTCTAAACTTTGTAAGTTTTATCTTTCCGTAACTTCATTTTCCAGATATAAGGATAAACATTTTCAGCATTCAGTTCAGAACATGATTAAAAAGATTTTTTTTTGACAGACTAATCTTTAAAAAAAATGATATTCATTTTATTTGCTCCCTTACATTTGTGCTTGTGTTGTATAAATAAAAAATATATTTAACAGAAGACCTTTAACCCTTGTGTGTGTGAGGACTGAGGCAAATGAAACAAGTTTTACAGGTGTAGGGTCGGTTGGACCCCATTTGCAAACACAAGGGTTAAATTCAACCTCACCTTGGTTATGCAGAAGGACAAAAGTTCAAAGCAAACCAGCAAGTCTTCAAACAAACATAAAAAAGATAGAAAAGCTAAACAAAATAGAGTCCACAGTTAAAACCAAGTAGTCCAACATTCCTCAAAGACAATATAAGCTTTTGAAATAATATCAGCATGTCCCTTAAAATCTCATTATATCCAGCCTTTTTGTCTTTATCCAAGTTTGTTTCATTATGATGTTCTTGAAAAGTCAAATGTGAGAAAAGAGCCAAATGTGACTGAATCAATGAGAAAGCCAGTCCTTCTCACAGAACTGGGGTGATTAAAGTAACCACATTGGAAGATGAGGCGTATTCTGTTGTGTGTATTTATTACAGTATCCCTGTCAAGTGTATTTAGCAGGAGCAGATCGCTGATGTGACTCAGGACTGGAGCAGAGGCTCTGTCTCTGCACTGTGTGTGACAGAGAGGCAGTGATTGACATCGGACATGCGTGTCACACACCCAGGGGAATCGGCAAAGGCCGCGCAGCCAGTCTGGCAGGTCATTATCAGTGTGTCACAAGGCAGCATGACGGCTACTTCCTCTGAGACAAAACACACAGCGCACGCCGACTCCCTCCCCGACTCATCCAGGAATGCCTATCCAAGCCAATCAATCGGGTGATCAATTGGGGGCCAACTGGCAATCCCCGACAATCAATATAACCCTTGTTGCGTGGCTCCAGAAACGGCACAATGGCTGTGGCACTTAATTAAGTTGTTAATTGCTGCGTTAAGCTTTCTCAGGTACCCTCCCTGGACGGTAATTGAGAGTGGCTGGACAATTCAGCTATCGGCAGCAGTTTGCTAAATTTAATCAAAAAATCCAAGTAATGGAAAGGGCTGTAACACGAGGAGCCAAAGGACACGCAGGAGAAGAGACGTGGCCGCCTGCTGGATCCAGAACACGGCTCGGTTGACAAATAAAAGGACACTGGTGCTAACGAGCGAGATGTTTATTGCACCGGATGAGGAGCTGAATGATGTGCTGAAATACCATGAAAAGCATCTCATTTACAAAGCTTGTAGCCCGAGTCAAAAACTGGATTCAAACAAGATCGTCCCATCACAAAAGCCTGTCTGGTTTAAATTTACATTTAAAACTAAATCAGCAGTTCTTTAAGCTAGCATTAGCACTGCAGCACTGCTAGATCCTACAGCAGGTCAGAAAAGTCAAAGATTTGAATTCCCGTATTATTTATTATTATTTCAGATACGATTCTGGGGCACATTTGAACAAGTAATCATACGATTACTTGTTTTCACAGAAGTAGATGCTGTGGATGTTGGGAGATCATTGGCCTCTTGTGGTAGAGACTCATACTTTCCTCATGTAAATGTACTGACCCTCACCATATAGAGGTTTTGTTTTGAATGCTTTCACAAATTGCGGCTTTGCCTTCCACGCATAGAATGTGAGTAAGACAACGACCAAGAAGGTAATCAAAAGTGATGCTTCAAGGTTTGACAGGTTGTTGCAATTATTTCCAGTCAATGATTTGACAACTGCAAATGCATCTCAATAAATTAGAAAATCATCAGAAAGGTTATTTATTTCAGTGACTAAGTTTGAAAAGTTATATTTATATATTACGCAAAAGAATTAACAGAGAGTGGACAATTTAAGTATTTATTTCTGTTATGTTTGACAATAATGTGTCATTCCATATATATATTAAGCAAATCAATATGGAATGCTTATTTACTTAATGCATAAATAGGGGGCTCTCATTTACAGGCTTCTAATTATGATGTAATTACCAGGTAAGTACCTATTAAGTAACAGTGTACTACTATGTAATTAAAACTAATTTTATTGGGTAATTACAATCAAATTACTTTTAACAGTGATTAAACTACCCAATATTTACCAGCAGTAAGTTGCGACATATTACCAGGTAAGTATTATAATGTAATTACCAAGTAAGTACCTATTTAGTTATTGTGTATTACTGTGAAATTAAAGTTAATTTTAGAGGAAAATTACAGTCAAATTACTGTTTAACAGTCCCTAAATTACCTAATTTTTAGCAACAGCTTATGCAATTAAAAGTTCTGATTTTAGACTCAATAAAACGCCATGGGCCAGCAGAAGATGACAGGTCTCATCAAATCAAATTACAGTATGGAGCCAGATGTCTAAAGGCCATTCAGTGTGAAGTGCAAAGCATGGGAAACCAAAAGGTTGCCTTTGTATCTTTATTTTGCCACCAAAGGTTGCAGATTCCACAGAGGTTGAGCGTCTATGGGCATTGCACCAACAACAAACATCTCTCCTGGGATATTTCTAAAAGCACAAGCAGTTCCTGCTCCACTACCACATTCAACTCATCAAAGGTGCTTGAATTGTACAATGTCAAACAGAGCTGCAAGCAGAAGGTCACAGGACAGGTCGGGAGACAAAAGTCAAACAAAACTTTGATATATTTGTAAAATGTCTTGCTCTCTTTAAAACGGCCGTATGTTAATTCCCAAAATATATCACTATGTCCAAGACCAACAGTGGGGCCTGAATCACTAAATAAATTTAATTCATAACTGTAAACTTCACACTGCATCTCAAACATTGTGGATTATGTGCGGCTCTGCTTCCTCCAGGTCCTTAGACGTTGATCTCCAAATGAAATGCAAACTTTAGATGAGCAACAGTGGAGTTCTTTCTCTCCTTAGCCCAGGTGATACACTTATGATGTTCTCTGTAATTTAGGAATAGCTTAGCTCAACGGCTATGAGAAGTGAAGCCCATATCCTGTAAAAGTCTGGCACAGTGGCCCTGAAGCGTCGACTCCAGTCACTGTCGATAACTTGTGAATCTCTTAAAACTTTAAATGGGCTTCACAACCCAGTTAAGTATGCGATAGTTGCTGGTTGTGCAACTTTTTCAAACACCAGACTCAACTTTCCACTAATATGCCTGAATAAAACTCTTTGAACAGCTTCTTCAGCGATTAGCGTAGCTTCTTTGTAGAAGGCGTTAGTGATTGTCTGCAGATTGATTATCTTAAGTCATATATATATTTTTATAATATTAAGTCACTGTGATTCACTTATCTTTCCTGAATATGATTCATTTCAATGGCATTTTGCTAATGTTTTGATAAAATTGGATTCTTTGTCTCATATTAACTTTAGAAAGAGTCCAGATATAAAAAGTCAAGGCTAATACCTGAAGAGAGGCAATGCTGCAGATTGGCTGATTAATCTGTTGCATGAAAACCTTCATGTTCAGAATTTTTTAAAAAGAGAGAGAGAGTCTTAGTCATGCTGTTCTGTCACAAAACCTTTAAGCACCCCAGTAATTGCTCCAATATTAAAGCTCATCTGATCCTGTCGTCCCGACAACCATTAAAACAGCAAGACAGCATGATTTCAAACAAGTGGCTTCTACCTGTTTAGCGTACTGTTTTCAAAATGGATCTAATTTAATAAAATATTGATGTGGGTGGGTGACGAAATCAAACAGCCAACCTCCCCCCGTGGGCCAGGCCTTTTATCCGTCTCTCCTCAACACGCGTTCACTCCGAGGGGGGTGATTACCAGAACTGCCTCCAAACAGCGTGGGCTTATGATGGGGAGCCAGACCACCGCTGGCTGGCACTTTTATGGTGTTATTAGCGCCCGTCTCCTCGCCTTTTGTTGCCTAATTCCACAGCTTTTAACACTCGGAGAGGAATTCAGATGGAATGGCGTCACCCCCTCCCACCCCCCATTCCAAGAAACGGCTCCAGACTCAGCGGGCGTCGGAGCTCTCATCGTGCTTTGCTGGAAAATTAGAAAAGCACAGGCAGGAGCCAAAACTGCCGTATCAAATCATCATTACCGAGTAGATGATTTTTTTTTTTTTTTTTTTGCCTTACGACGGAGTGCAAATATTTCCACCGAGACCCCGGAAGTGTTGCACCGCTCTTCGGAGATTTGGTGAGAAGTGCTGGAGTGTAGTGGAGCAGGAAAAGTTTGGGTCTGCAGCGAGACGATGGGAAGCAACCACTGCTGCTCCAGGCCCTGTGAACAGGCTTGCCATTGATTAAAACAGCAAGGTGTGCAATAAAGCGCAAGGCAAAGTGTTGCCTTCCATATGGACCCCTGAACCCTCAGGCTCTGGCCACCAATTGGGCCTTTCTGTCTGCCGCTGTTCTTCCACCCTCCCCGTTTCTCCTTTCTCTGCTTCCCCTCGGTCCCCAGATGGCAGAAACAATTTTCCAGGCCTCTGTCTCTCGCCTCCGCAGCCCTCTCTGCAACCACAAAAAGGGTCCTGGCCGTGATTCAACCGTTTACTCCAGTAATTAACAGCACCCCACACCACAACAACTACAGTCACCAGGCTGCTGCGCCACAGACATACTCTACACTCTGACACTTAGGAAAACGCGCGGCGTTAAACGCGTCACAGTGTGAACCCGAAGGAGAAATAATAGTGGGGAAGGTGTGGAAGCAAAATGGAAACGGCACAGACTGAGAGGTGAGAACAAGATGCTGGCTCCACGGCAATGATTACCTCATAATTAGACGAGACAAAGCTTTCTGCCTATCTAATGGCACAACACTGTAATTAGTGCCCTGACAGAAAATCAAAGGCTACTTTGTAAGCAGCAGGAAAAATTAACATTTTAGACCCTGAAGCTGTATGTCCTGATTAGAAACATATTAAATCAATGCATTGCTAACTGCTGGACATAAATAAACCCCCCCACTGAAGGGGGCTGTAATTGCGAGAGTAGAAAAAAGTGGGTTTCACTATCTCAAGGAAGTGGCATTAATGGTAATGGCTCCATCATGTGGGAAATAAACCATGCTTTTGCTACAAGATGACACATTCAGCAGTCATTTTCCTTTCAAATATGTTTATCAGGTAAAGATTAAAGCTGATTTTATTTTATTTTTTAATGGTTTTTTTTTGTGACGACAGATGTGATGAATTGGAAATTCAAAACAAGAGCATCTGTTGTAGGAAACTTGGTTTCTTTTCAGATTTGAATCTGAATCCATCAAACTGTATTATTATTGGATAATAATGGTTTAAACATGGATGGATGGATGATGGATGGATGGATGGATGGAATGGATGGATGGATGGATGGATGGATGGATGGATGGATGGAGTGAGGAGATATAGGTGATGGAATAACCTTTTGGGCGCCATGGAGTCAAATTATTTAATTTCTGCTAGACAAAATTGAATATTTGGGTTCATCAGAACCAGAACTTCAAGGTTCTCATTGTTGAGTGTGTCTTGCAGCTGTGGTCAGCTGTTCATTGCAGATCAGTAGAGAGTTCGCCACAGCTGCTGCTGCTCACGAACCGCCCAGTGAGGAACAGAGCAGATAATGGAAAAGCTCACTACTTGGGGTAGAACTGAACCAGATATTAAGTGGTTAGTGCACAAATTGCCAGTGGAAAAACTCTTTAAAGGTCTGAAATACTTCATGTGAGATGCCAAAACTGGTGCTTATTGAGCTAATTTCACGACAAAAACTGCTTCATTTGGTTAGTAGAAAGGCATGCGCTGCTGAACTCGACACCAGACCTGCATAGCTCAAATTATTTCAGCAGAGCTCTATGCAAAGTGTTGTCTGATTGGTCAGAGGTTTGATGCCATGCTGATGTGGGAATGCGCTTGGATAGCAGTGTTGTTAGTTCTCTTTGTAGTACATCAATCTGCACCTCTCCATTGTGAGATTAATTGTAAGGTGCTGAATGAAAGAATTCCGCTACAGCTTGGTGCAAATGTTGAGACCAAAGCTTGGACCACTATTTTTAATGTATGCAATCCTGATTCTGCATATAATAATTTGATTTATGAATTATCTCACCTGGGCGTAAATGCTGGTGGCATCATATGCAGTGTGCTCTACACATTGGTTGAATTAGAGTTGTGTTGTTATTTCATTGCCCGTTAATTTTTAAACTGATTGGTTGGTTGGCCTTCGTATTGTGCAAAAAGGTCTTGAGATATTTTAGTCTTGATCCATAGTTTCCGAATTTTGTTCAGCTGCTTTCCGTTTTTTTTTTTTTTTATTAAATTATTTTTCTGTTATTTAATAAGTACACACCTTTCAGGAAACTGTATGTACTCACAACGTCTTTACTGCTTCAGGACAACTTTTAAAAATGTCATGAATTGTGAATTTATGGATGGACCAAAATGTAGACCAGAGATGGGAGCATGGATCATGTTGAGACTTTTAATTAAAAACAAGAGACTTGCAAAAACCAGAGGGAATGTAGGGAGCCAGAGGAGAACAAAAAACCCCATCAAAAACAAAAGTACAAGGAGCATGAAAAGGAAACAAGAACTAATGAGGTCTGATGGGATTAAATAGGAGGAACCAGCAAGGAGGAACTGAGAATGAAATGCATACATACTGGAGATGTTGATTACTGAACAGGGAACAGATGGCTGATTAGAAACGGGTTGCAGGTGTCTAAATCTAACACTAAAGAATAACTAGATCTAAGAAACAATTAAACTATTGTAGCAAAGAACAACTAAACACAAGAAATAAACATGGCAAATTAGAATCACAAAGAAAGGATTGAGCAAAAGTAAAACGGATAAAAAGGAGTGATCTAATAAAACAAATCTAAGAAATACAGAATAAACAAACCTCAAAACAGCAACAAAGCAAAACAAGAATTTCTGAATTCTAGATAGTGAAATACAAATAAATGAGGAAAACTCTGCATTTTTCCACCATAAAGGACACCAGTACCCAGCCAGACACTCTTTGATATCAATTTTACAAAGAAAATGATACACTTCTATGACCTACATTATTCATTTATTCTCATGTCATTTTGTTTTGTGCTTTAAACTATAAGCTCTGTGCTCTTCTTCTTCGTCATAATCAATCAGCATTGCTGGGATCAACATTTTGTAGTAAATATTTCAAATTAAGAGTCCAAAAAAGTCATGTTAATTCTGCAGGTGCCCGACCTCTCGGCCTGCATATGTTGGACACATGACTCATCAAAAAAAGTATTGTGGGCCGCGCGACCCGCCTCCTCCCTGTGACCATTAGAGCCGACCCCGAAGCTGCCTGTGGGAAAGCCAGCTGATCCCAAACATCTTTAACATGCTCACAATCGGCTCCTTGGGAATACGACTAATTACTTCACATCTGTATTTATTTGATCCACGTGGAATTCTCCCTTCTGTCTGCAGCACCAGCCCACAGCAGCTTCCACTAACAGTGATTCATCTAAGCCGCTCTTCTGGCACACATTCATTCTGAAAAACAAAAAAACAGACAAACACCAAAACCAATGGAGGAAACGTGGGGATGGTGAGGAGGAATAACTTTTCTTTTTTCTTCTTCTTTTTTTTTTTCATTCCATCAGCGAAACTGTCATCCAGCAGCATAAATAAAGCACAGTGGCGCTCGCAGGTTTGCTGAATCACAGAGGGTGGAAATAAGACACAAGCTGTTTGATGGTGGTTGCTTAAACAGAGACTTTCACAAACCACAGCATATTTTTGGGAGCCAACGCTCACAGGTCTCAGCAGGGCTCAGATGTAGAGGATGGGATACATTCACACAACAGCAGCTCCTGGTGCCCTCTGTTGGCCACCGAAGGAACTGCGTTCACCTGTGTTGACTGAAAGCCCCCCGCCTCTAATCCTGCCTTTGTTTCAGTGTCTGTGCATATCTAGAATGGCATCAAAGCTTCTACCCTACATAAATCTTTTTTTTTTCTCATCCCAGGGAATGTTCATCAGAGGAAAGTTTGGTTCTATTTGGAGAAATTCTACTAATTGCATCATAAGTCTGTCATTACCAAGGAATTACAAACAAAATCGCCTTAAAATGCTCTTGAACGCAGAATGTTTTCCTGTGTGAACGGCTGACAGTAGCGTCCGACTCGGTTGATGAGTTGCCGTCTCCCCAGTGAGGCCTCCGGTGTTGTGAAACGTCCCAGCATGAGGTGGTGCAGCCTTTACTCTCTGCCTCCATCTGGAAAACAAACAAAGTCTCTATACATTTAAGCAAACAACAAGAACAAAAAAAAAAAAAAAAGTTTTCCTTCCTCTGTCCTCGCACTTTTAAAGGCAGTGGCCGCTCTCGGCAAAGCGTTCGTATAATTAATTTGAAACAAATGTACATCAAACTCTTGATTATTTAAACCACAAGTTGGGAAAACAGGACTTTAAACTTCTTAATTATTCTTGTTCACACCGCATTTCCCATGCACACTGTCGCCTTAAGTGCAAATAAAGGCGCCCATCTGTTTGTAATTACAACTACATAATTTCCATCATTGAGTCTAATTATTTTGACTGCACATTTGATTAAAACTACTGCAGCAGCGGTGCAAGTTTCCACTTCTCATTTAAACTTTCCGTGTCACATTGGAAGGGAGGCGTTGAGGGGTCAAAGCTGTAAAAAAACAAAAATATGGCTCATCTGCCATGTGCGCGACACACATTTTCAGACTAATTAAGTTAACAAACAAGTCGGTTTTAGCATATCCACTCATAAACGCAAACATTAGACCACCAGCAGGAAAGATTTTGCAAGCTTGGTCATCATTTCTTTCTTTTTTTTTTTTTTATTATTATTTTTATTTTTCAAGTCCCCAAATTAAATTAGCAAGACATTTCAACCCTCATGTCGTCAAGCCCTCACTCCCATCAGGTCTTATTTCCCTGTGGTGTCCATGAAATAGGACAAGCCGGCTGCATAGCAGGCTACTCCAATAAAAGAGGCTCCGAAACGTCATGTAACGCCACTTTACTGCGTCTCTATGTAAGCTAACGACATCATGAACCCCGGGGCAATGGAGGAACCTAATGACGGGAGGATGATGGCAACACTGTGTTGCCATATAAGCCAGTTTCCAGTGGCTCGCCAGATGTTAAACAGCTAAAAGTGCATTGATCAGTGACAGGATGGCCCAAAGTGATTTTTTATTTTATTATTATTTTTTATTTTTCCCACTGGAAGAAAAACAAGGTTTGACTGTGATCAGTTTTGCAGGACCACGGAGAAACATAAATGATATGATTTAATTACACATGTAAAAGTTTCAATTAATTGAGTCTGCAACACAGGAATGGAAGAGTCTGGCCGACGTGGTTAGACGGAAAGTACATTTTAAAACAAACAGAAAAACATAGTGCAATTCTTTGAGTCATCCTTCCATTTTTTTTTTAGAAAATACTTTTTAACTTAAAGAGTCAGATTTTAGTTGGATCTCTAAAGGTGATGTGGATCAGGGGTTTTTCAGGTTTTCTGAAGGTCCTTCCAAAATAATTATTTGGACTTTTCCCCCCCTCGTTATTCCCTTATTTTCAGTCCAAGACACAAATATTTTCAGCAGATATTTAACTTTGGCATATAAATAATTCAGTCATGAATGAACGCGACTGGATCTAAAACCCAAATGTTGGTGAATGTCTTTATGAGGATGTTTCAATTTTGGCGTGATCCCCTAAAAATCCCAACAATGTAAAATCTGTCCGTTTCATATCAGCTGTTTCAAACAGATAGAAGATATAATATAATGGGTTGGAGAACAAACAAACTCGAGTCCTTTTATACCAGCTGTTAATCTTCAACTTTGTAGTCTTGTTTGTAGAGTCAGTCAAGCTCACAATAAATAAAGTTGATCCCATACGCAACGACATGTAATAATCAGTTTTCTTTATACAGTCATTATTTAATCAAGATAAAAGCCCCGTAAATACCAAGCTTCTGCTGCCTCTTGTGTCATCACAATAAATCAGATTCATTTGAGTGCATCTGTTTGTGTCTTTCGTAAAGATTTTCCTCCATGTTTGCACGTTTCTGATCTTCCTTCAAAGGTGTTTACTGGTGTTCTGTTCGGCTGCAACAAAACAGTGTTAGCCAGAGAAAACAGAGTGAACTTCAGGAAAACATGGCAACAATGAAACAGACATTGTCAAAGTGAAGTGGCCGTATTTCGTTCTTGATCTTGAGAAAGTCGTAAAAATCAGATGGAAATAGTCAAACGGAAACACGAATCGATTCTTGTCCGCTAAAGTTATCGGAATAAAAACCGTTTCAACCCAAATGCATCGACTCGGCCGACGCTGGCTGGCCAACTCTGTCCTTGAGCCTCTTGTGATGTCATCGACCCAAACTCACACAAGCAGGTTTTTATTTTTTGTCTTCAGCCTTCATACTTTCCAAAACTTGCTTTGAGAAACGATGCAGTGGAAATCCACCCGTCATTATCCTGCTGTGCTTCCATTGCCAGTGTTCACGGATTAACGAGAAAAACACTGGATAAGCATCTGTACGTACAACACACAGTCACCGTGCTGTTTTCCAATTTATAGCTTGTTGGTATTTATTTCCTAATTACAAGTTTTAAAGTGATAAATTCAAGTACCAAGCATGGGGTTCTACTCAATTCCTACATTAAGTCATTTCTAATTAGCTAATAATCTGCTCCCTAATAATCTGGGGTGACATCCTAATCTCAGATGACTTTTAAAAATGCAGTCCTCCATCGTCACAGGTGCCACATTCAAAGAAACCTTCTCCATCCTTCTCGTTTATTTATACCGCTCCGACTCCAGACCGGGGGCTGAGGGAAAAACACCTCTGATTTGTGTCAAACTCAACAGCACAAAATATGACAAGCGAGTGACAGGGCCTCACCCAGTAAACACGAAACAAGCAATTAACCCAGCTATTACCCTATGATCATGAACTGACTGTGGAGTTAGCTAGTTCCCGCAATGCTCGTGATTGTCCCCGTGATTCTGGCAGGAGAGGCTTTTGGAGGGAAAACATGGAACATCTGGTGGAAGCAGACAGGGGCTGGCGCTACATGATGGGAGAACAAGTGCCTGAAAGCTTCATTATGTCCCAGCTGTTGGGCTTTCTGTTGCCCTCAGCAAAAACAGCCTCGGCAGGATGATGTTCCTGGCAAGCACTCTACAGATTATTCCATGCAAGACCAGGCTTCTTCTTCTTTTTTCATTTTTTTTTTGTTTGTTTTTTTGGTGGGGAAACGTGAGCAGGAGCTTGTGGGAGCCTCTTAGTGATCATCACAGTGGGAAGTGGGGGGATAGATGTGTTCATTGCATTTTTAAATACATTGAAACGCTGCATGGAAATTGTTGGGAAAGGTAAGATAAACAGAAGCTTGGAACATGGGAGTCAGAGAGAGAGAAAGGAACAAAACCCTCCAAATAAACATCGCGGATCAGCGGCCTGACACAGAACCGGCACGAGCCAGTCAACAATTTGACTTAATATTCATATATGATCCGTGAAACGGGGAAGCATGACAGAAACAGCAAAGGCAAAAAAACTTTTCCCAACAAATACTTTAAGCAATTAAAAAGAGATTTTAATAAAATTTAAATAAAAGGATGGAGCAGTGGGGCGTTTGGGGCAGGAGGGTGGCAACCTGTCCAGGGTGTACCCAACGACCGCTGGAGAAAGGAGCTAGCTTCCCTGCAAACGATCAGCAGCTGTAGATGAATGGATAACTGAATACATAGACCTTTGACCCTTAATGGGCTAAAATGTTTCATTAGAGTTGTATTTATTTCCCTTTAGTTGAAAACCAGAAGTATAAAGTGTATTTTTAACATCCAAACATCCGGTGTTTATACCCGCAGCACGGGAAGTGAGGTGAATCTTATTTGGGCCCACAGTTTCCCATTCCTCCATGCTCCCTGCTTGTTAAAGATGCCAACACTTGATGGTAATTTAAAGCTCAAAAGTTGAGTAAGTATTGCATGTGCAGGTGCGTAGTGTGATGGGTGAACAAAGTGATTTCGAGCCGTCATGTCAGGCTAAGTGTTTAAAGTTCAAAGGTCGGACCCGAACGCCTACTTTGTTTCCCCGTTTGAAAGTTTTCTTATTTCTCTCGTTTCCAGCCCGGTGCAGCTCGGGTGCCAGCAGGAGCTCCAACTCTCTCAGGTTGGACAGCTTGTTCAAGTCGAATGCTATTAGTTCTGGGTCAGAGCCCGGGTTTTCTCCACACCCCAACAACACCTTTTCACCAGCCAGGTATTCCAGCCACCATTAATCAGAGCGGTGACAGCCCATGGATGTCAGTAAATATGTTTCCTTCGCTGCCTCTTTCTTCCTCCAGTTTTCTTTCACACTTTCTGTGCTTTCAGAGCCCCAACACTCTGTCTCCTTGTTCTTCAGGACTTTGGCGAATGGAACTGTGCGAGATAGAGAAGCAAGCAGATCTAGAAAGCATCGCTGGAAAGCTCGCTTTGCAACATATTGTCGGAAAACGGGAGACGCCAACTACCCAAGGGGCAAAAATTCCCTCGTCCTTCCCTTACATTTCGACGCTTCAAATGCATATTTTGTGGGGAACATAAGCGCCGGCCAGGTGCTTATGAATCTTGTCGACACAAAATGTCTTCTCGCAACGTGACATTTCCTCTCCTGCGCCTGTGCGCCTGACAGGCGGATGGGCTGTGGCCAGCTCTGTGGCTCCTTTACGTGTGTGTGAGAGAGGGTGACACGCGGGCGCGGGGCCAACAGCAGCCAGTTGGAGGAACTGGGCGCCCATCTTGGTTGGCAAATCCAGAGACAGCTGTAGCGTAGCCACCCGCGGCCGTGCAATCAGGTTGGAGGCTACAGATTGCCGATAATGCTGCAGTCTGCGGCCCCTGACAGTCGAAAAAAAAAAACACACACACACACATGAGGCGTTTCTGGGGGAAAGTAAGTAAGTGAGAGCAAGAGCCACATAAAGTAAGCAGACGATGGGAGGAGGCAGCGCCGGGAACCGACGAGGAGATAAAGTGAGAGGAAACGCCGCGAAACGACTGGTGACCTTTTGCAGAGATGGATTTGTTTACCAACAAGAAACGGCTACTCTGAGTTGACCTTCACAGGAAGCCGGAGCCGACGGCTCCCGTCGTTTCATCTTCTCGCCCACGCGTCTGCTCCCGCCACCTCAGCGGAGGAATGCTTCTCTCCGTCTTGTCAATAGATGGAGCCCCATCACATCAGTTTAGCAGCGCATGTTCATCTAGTCCTGAATAAATGGCCAAACTGCTCTACAGCAACAGCCTTATCACCATTAAACTGCTGTGCTAAGTGGAACACTGATGGAGAGAAAAGAAAGGAGGGTTTCGACTGCGTTGCAGTAAAGTTGCATCATTCTTTACCAACATTTCATTGTAGTATTTTGTGGTGGAAAACGTTTCAGATTGTTTGTTTGCTTCCCGTTACATTTTCTCCCTGAAGTTGAGATTGGGGCTCCACGTCCGTCACCAGCAGTGTTTCAGTGAAGAATGGTGGATTCTGTGGATGAGGGGGTCAAAGGTTAACTGGTTGAGCTTAACAGCAACTATGCAGCAGGTTATTATGAGATTTATTTGTGAACACACCGAGCTCAAACGCAAACCACGTTAGGGTTAAACTCGTAGTGCCAGACTGTAACCGCGGTAACACAACAAAAAAAAACAAAAACAACGATCATTCTTTGGATCTTAGTTTTAAATGCTAAGCAATTAAAAGTATTCTGTTTGATTTATGTTAAAATCTAATAAACCAATAAGTGAAAAAAGGACGTTTGATCCTCCCGAAAGTTGAATTGCTCAGAATGTTCTCACTGAACCACAGGCTGAGAGTATTTCTGAGTCATTTAGTCAGTGTCTGTTTTAAGAAATTATATGGCAACCAAACAAACACTTAATTTTTTTAAGTACAATTATGATTAAATACCTCACAAAACAATCCAACCCACAAAGTGAGAAATTACTGGGAATAAGTAGAACTAACTTAGCGAGACAAAAGAATGAAGTTAGAGCATTAAATGCCATAAAACACAGTTGATACTAAAGGATGTTTGAAAGTCGTTAAGCCCAGAGCAGTTTGTGTCCGGGGTGTTGGTTCGTCCACAAAACAGGACCATCAACTGCAAAGACCTCCTACTTTCCAGCTTTGATGTCTGAACATTTAAAAGCATCTGTTTAGGATCGAGAAGTATCTTGGCGTCGTGAAAGATTCTTTAAATAAGATGAGCCAAGCCATTAAAAGAAAAAGAAACTAAAAACCACACGATGAAGTTTAAAACCCATCCAGTAACGGACAGGAAGCCAACAGATGGAGGGTGGAGTTACATGCTTCTGGTTTTATAGTTCCTGTCAAAGGTCTTGCAACAGCAGCAGCAGCAGAAAATTCAAGCTGCAGACAATAAAGAGATGACTGAGACGTGTTCCCCTCTATATACAGTATGTAGGGACACAAGCAGTAATGACTTTCTCAGAACCCTTTTAAAAGAAACACGGCGTGTGTTTACCGTAAGAAATCATTTAAAACTTTGATTGGGGGACAGTTTTTCTGTCATTACATTTTAAAAATCTTTCAAAAAATGTGAAAGTTCTTCAGACAACAGAGGTTCAACAACAGGTAGCCCAAAATGTCTGATTTAATAAAGAAGGTCACTTTAAAGCAGAGCCGTGCACTAAAGGGGCAGGTGCTGAAAAACAAAAAGGGCACGTCTAACCACATTCTAGGACAGAATATTAACAAAGCCTCTCAGCTTTCAGAGTTTAATAAACAATGATAAATTACAAAATTGTGAGATATACAATCAAAGCTAAGGAAAATCTCTATATAGAGCATAACACTCAACATATGTAAAATATTACAGTATATTAGTAATTTCTTTCTGCAGGCCTAATTTGTTATAGGAAAGTATTGCAATATTCAAACCCGCAATTTAGCAAGATATGTAAATCAGAGCTAGACCAGACATATTTTGTCTTTACAGAATTACACTATTAAAAATATAAAAAAAGGGCACAATGCAACCTTTTAGTGAACTGTAATCTATAAACAAAGAGCTGCCTGTTTGCTACATATGGAGTGGAGATGAAGATGAAGAGTCAGGGAAGCTGAGCTGAATCAAACTTTAATGTGGAACTGCAGAAAAAAACAAAAGCAAAAATGTAATTGTAAATGAATTAGAGATGTGCCGATCAGATTTTTCCTGCCGATACCGATATCGATCACCCATGAAGGCCGATCACCGATGCCGATGTCATAATTATTTTTTTTTTTTATCATAAACACTACCGTTTACATTATGTGGAAAAAGGAACCATGAATTCACCTTAATTTAGACAAAAACTTGTTTTTAATAACTTTTTCCAAGTAGAAAACTAAACTAAACAGACATCGTGCAAATTCTACTGCTATCGGTAATGCTATCTTTAACAGACTGATTTTCTGTCATCTGACAAGTAGCAAGTCTACTCCACTTTATTCACCAAAAACGTTTTTTTTTAATTCACCAAAAACTGTTCTGTAATCTTGAACGTTCGCTACGTTGAGTTCCAGTTAACCGCCTTATCTCACTGCGCGAGAGGCAACTGTGTCATTTGTCACGGGCAAAAGGTCAAAGGTAACAAGGTGACCGGTGGGCTTATTATGTTGTACAAAATAAATAAATAAATAAATAAACAATTTTAGTGCAGTTATTATGTGTCAGAAGAGGGCTTAGAAAATAACAATATGAAAAAAAAATGACCAAAAGGGCACTTGGGGGCAAGGAGCAAAAGGGGAAGGTGCTCAAGGGCCCCCAGTCCCCTGCTTTAAAGATGCATGCCTGCTTTAAAGAGACAGTTCAAAAGTTTTAAAGCAATATTATGTTGAAAGATTATGCTTTTACATATATATTATTATTACATATATATTAGTTATGTTGACCAAAAACCCTTTGGGGAAATGTAATAATTTACCTTTTTTTAAAAAAAAAAAAAAATAACCAATTAGTACAAGTGTGGTGACGAAATGAAGTTCATTAAATGGCATCAATGGAAAAAAACCTTCAGCTTGGAGTTTTCTGATGATATTAGAAGTCTAATTTGATCTTATTATATTATATTATATTATATTATATTATATTATATTATATTATATTATATTATATTATATTATATTATATTATATTATATTATATTATATTATATTATATTATATTATATTATATTATATTATATTATACGTGTAGAACTGAATGTTACAGAGAATCAGAAGAAAAAATATCCTGTAATTGAATATATTTGACACCAGCCAACAGATGGCAGTGTTGACCTAAGACAGCTAAACAGTTTCTTCACAGCCTCAGTAGAGAAATTATTTCATAAAGATGATGACAGATAAAATAAAAAGGGTTTGTAACTTAGAACCTTGACTATGACTTTGTGTTTTTATGATGTGAAACACTTTGAATGGCCTTGTTGCTGAAATATGTGGTATATAAATTAAGTTGACTGAAAACCTTTTTTGTTTTTCATTGTTATTACATTTAAAATAGCGTGCCTAAATGTAAGCGACTAAATCTGTGAGGTTCCTTGAAAATCAAAGGACTCATGTCACCGACTGCATGAGAGAACAAACCAGGTCCAGTTACTTTGAATAAGCTGCTAACAACTGGAAACATTTATATTAGTACATTTTATAATGCTAGGCTTAGGACCAGAGCAGCCTCAATTTCACCAATATATTTGTTTAATAAATGTGTTTTTACATAATAATGAATAATTTAAAGAAACTTACATACACACATTAAATGTATACGTTTGTGGTACATATGTTCCAGACAAGGTGACTTAGCAACATAGGAACTCAAAGAGTATTTTAAGTTATTTTATGATCAACTGTAGAACAGAAAATATAAAATACTGACCCATATTAGAAATACCATTAACCGAAGTTTAATGCATAGCTTTACTAATTTATTTGTGCATTTAGTAAATTATGTGCATATTTATGCTGCTATTTTATTTGACTAAAGTGTTACTAAAGCAGTCACATTCATATATTTCTTAGACAAAGTGCTTATTAAAATGAAAAAAAAAACATAAAAGGGATCCTGAATAATCCTCAAAGTCAAACAGCTTAAATAAATACTTGATACCCATTTATAATTGAGTGCGACTGGAATGTAAAATATTAACAGCCAAGACCGTCTGTCTGTTTCTGTTAAGAAAGTTTTGTATTGCACTCTTACAGTCTGAGTCAATCTTTCATAATTGCCCTGCATTTGACCTCCACAAACTGGAGTTAATTATTGAAGGACTGTGAGGCTCGGGCTAGAAATCCTGCAGGAAGCTGTGGTGCAGGTTGAAGGTGCAGACAAAGCTGCTTTGGCTGCAAAAAAAGGTTAGAAATAAAAGGAGAGCAGACACATTTCTAGGCACACTTACAGCCCTTAACACAAACTTTCTTCTGAAAAGCTGCTAAGTATAAAGGCTAAGCTGTCTGGGGAAGGCCTATTCAAATAAGTCTGCATATTCCTTATGATTTAGTTTTAACTTAAAATTAATGAACGGAAAATAAAACATGTTAACATTTTTGAAGTGGCTTGCAAAAGTGTGTATGTCTGTTGGAATTACAGCATCCTGATCTGACCCGAATCGGGGGTTTTAACGCTGTAAATTAGCAACAATGCTAATGTTAGCTTCGATAGCTAACATTAGTAGCTATTGAAGGTACCAGCTAGCATGAGGAAAGCAGTCCTGCTGTGGAGAAACCTGCTGCAAAAAGCCCTGAGAACTAAAAACAGAGGGTGTGAGGCAGCACTTATGCAAAACGAATTAAAAAATGATTGAAAGTGAACAAATGTGACAAAACAAAAACGTCCCAATAGTCCCTATTTCTCTGAAGATTACAGTTGAAGTTGGTAATGATCTGCAGATTTCTGAACGCTGAGGAGGAAATTGAGTTTTGGCTCAGCTTTCTGTGGAATTGGTTTCCATTTCTAGCTTCTAATAGCTAAAGGGCGATTTCACTTAATTTTTTACTACCTTCCGCATCATTAATCGACTGTAGTTCAAAATCTATTATACCTAGACGTTTCAAACCTGGACTAGATTATTCTGCTCTAATTGTAAAATATTTAAAACCATGTTTGGGATTTGTGAAACCTTTTTCTGATTTGTGAAAACTCAATAAATGTCGAAAATCACAATTTTTTGGCATCTCTTTCATTACTAAAACTGCTCTAATTAAAAGATTTACAACTCATACACACTTCGAACCTGGACTACATTATTCTGCTCTAATCGCAGAATATTTAAAACCATGTTTGGGATTTGTGAAACCTTTTTCTGATTTGTGAAAACTCAATAATGGTCGAAAATCACAATTTTTTGGCATCTCTTTCATACTAGAACTACTCTTCTTAAAAATCTACAACATGTAGACACGTCAAACCTTGACTACATTATTCGGCTCGCATAGCAGAATATTTAAAACCATGTTTGGGATTTGTGAAACCTTTTTCTGATTTGTGAAACTTCAATAAATGTCGAAAATCACAATTTTTTGCATCTCTTTCATACTAGAACTACTCTTCTTAAAAAACTACAACATCTAGATACTTCAAACCTGGACTAGATTATTCTCCTCTTCAAGAAGAATCTCTATAATCATGTTTGGGATTTGTGAAACATTTTTCTGATTTGTGAAAACTCGGTAAAACTCAATTTTCACCATTTGTTTGCATCTGAAGCACCATAGATCTGGTCTAATTAAAAAAAACTACAACTCCTATTCTCTTCATACCTGCACTGGATTTTTCTGCTCTAATAGAAGAATATTTGAAACTATGATTGGGATTTGTGAAGCTTTTTTCTGATTTTTGAAACTTCAATAAAGGTCGATTTTCACAATTTTTTTTATCTGGATCATACTAGAACTGCTCTAGTTAAAAATCTACAACACCTAGACACTTCAGACCTGAATTAGATTATTATCAATTAATAGCAGAATATTTAAATCATGTTTTGGATTTGTGAAACCTTTTTCTGATTTGTGAAACTTCAATAAATGTTGATTTCAGACGTTTTCTGGATCTTGGTCATATGAGAGCTGCTCCAGCTCTAAAATTACAACACCTAGACACTTCAAACTTGGACTAGATTATTCTCTTCAAGCTGGATATTTAAAAACATGTTTGGGATTTGTGAAATAATTTTCTGATTTTTGAAAACTCAGTAAAATTAGATTTAATTTTTTTTTAATTTTGCATCTGTATCACACAAGATACGCTCTAATTTAAAAGCTACAACAACTAGACTCTTCAAACCTGCACTGGACTTTTCTGCTCTACTAGTAGAATGTTTGAAACCATGTTTGGGATTTTTGAAACTTTAATCTGATGTGTGAAACTTCATAAAAGGGCTATTTTACCACTTTTTTGCATCTGGATCACACTAGAACTGCTCCAGTTCCTAAATACAACTCATAGACTCTTAAAACGTGGACTAGATTATTCTACTCTAATAGCAGAATATTTGAAACTGTTTTTGGGATTTGTGAGGCTTTTTTCTGATTTGTGAAACTTCAAAAAGGGCAATATCACGACTTTTTGCATCTCTTTCATACTATAACTGCTCTAATCAAATAACTACCACACGTAGATACTTCAAACTTGGATTATTCTCCTTTTCAAGAAGAATCTTTATAACCATGTTTGGGATTTGTGAAAAATTTTTCTGATTTGTGAAAACTAAATAAAGTTTGATTTTCATCATTTTTTGCATCTTTATCACCATAGATCTGTTCTAATTTAAAAACTACAACACCTGTGTGATCCAGATGCCAAAAAGTGGTAAAATCGCCCTTTTCAGAAATTTCACACATCAGATAAAAGCTTCACAAATTTCAAACATGGTTTCAAATATTTTTCTATTAGAGTAAAACAAATCCAGTGCAGGTTTGAAGAGTCTAGGTATTGTAACTTTTAAATTAGAGCAGATCTATGGTGATAAAGATGCAAAAAATGATGAAAATCAAACTTTATTGAGTTTTCACAAATCAGAAAAAGGTTTCACAAATTCCAAACATGGTTTTAAATATTCTGCTATGCGATCAGAATAATGTACTCAAGGATCGAAGTGTCTACATGTTGTAGATTTTTAAGAAGAGTAGTTCTAGTATGAAAGTGATGCCAAAAAATTGTGATTTTCGACATTTATTGAGTTTTCACAAATCAGAAAAATGTTTCACAAATCCCAAACATGGTTTTAAATATTCTGCTATTAGAGCAGAATAATCTAGTCCAGGTTTGAAGTGTGTTTGAGTTGTAGATTTTTAAGTAGAGCAGTTCTAATATGAAAGAGATGCAATAAAATTGTGATTTTCGACCTTTATTGAAGTTTCACAAATCAGAAAAAGGTTTCACAAATCCCAAACATGGTTTTAAATATTCTGCTATGCGATCGGAATAATGTAGTCCAGGTTTGAAGAGTCTATGAGTGGTAGATTTTAATTAGAGCAGTTCTAGTATGAAAGAGATGCAAAAAAATGTGATTTTCGACCTTTATTGAAGTTTCACAAATCAGAAAAAGGTTTCACAAATCCCAAACATGGTTTTAAATATTCTGCTATGCGATTGGAATAATGTAGTCCAGGTTTGAAGAGTCTATGAGTTGTAGATCTTTAATTAGAGCAGTTCTAGTATGAAAGAGATGCCAAAAAAATTGTGATTTTCGACCTTTATTGACTTTTCACAAATCAGAAAAAGGTTTCACAAATCCCAAACATGGTTTAAATATTCTGCTATTAGAGCAGAATAATGTAGTCTAGGTTTGAAGTGTGTTTGAGTTGTAGATTTTTAATTAGAGAAGTTTTAGTAATGAAAGTGATGCCAAAACATTGTGATTTTCGACCTTTATTGAAGTTTCACAAATCAGAAAAAGGTTTCATAAATCCCAAACATGGTTTTAAGTATTCTGCTATGCGAGCAGAATAATGTAGTCCAGGTTTGAAGAGTCTATGAGTTGTAGATATTTAATTAGAGCAGTTCTAGTATGAAAGAGATGCCAAAGAATTGTGATTTTCGACCATTATTGAGTTTTCACAAATCAGAAAAAGGTTTCACAAATCCCAAACATGGTTTTAAATATTCTGCTATTAGAGCAGAATAATGTAGTCCAGGTTTGAAGTGTCTACATGTTGTAGATTTTTAATTAGAACAGTTTTAGTAACGAAAGAGATGCCAAAAAAGTGTTATTTTGGACCTTTATAGAGTTTTCACAAATCAGAAAAATGTTTCACAAATCCCAAACATGGTTTTACATATTCTGCTATTAGAGCAGAATAATCTAGTCCAGGTTTGAAGTGTGTTTGAGTTGTAGATTTTTAAATTAGAGCAGTTCTAGTATGAAAGAGATGCCAATAAATTGTGATTTTCGACCTTTATTGAAGTTTCACAAATCAGAAAAAGGTTTCACAAATCCCAAACATGGTTTAAAATTCTGCTATTAGAGCAGAATAATGTAGTCCAGGTTTGAAGTGTGTTTGAGTTGTAGATTTTTAATTAGAGCAGTTTTAGTAATGAAAGAGATGCCAAATAATTGTGATTTACGACCTTTATTGAGTTTTCACAAATCAGAAAAATGTTTCACAAATCCCAAACATGGTTTTAAATATTCTGCTATTAGAGCAGAATAATCTAGTCTAGGTTTGAAGTGTGTTTGAGTTGTAGATTTTTAATTAGAGCAGTTTTAGTAATGAAAGAGATGCCAATAAATTGTGATTTTCGACCTTTATTGAAGTTTCACAAATCAGAAAAAGGTTTCACAAATCCCAAACATGGTTTTAAATATTCTGCTATGCGATCGGAATAATGTAGTCCAGGTTTGAAGAGTCTATAAGTTGTAGATCTTTAATTAGAGCAGTTCTAGTATGAAAGAGATGCAAAAAATTGTGATTTTCGACATTTATTGAAGTTTCACAAATCAGAAAAAGGTTTCACAAATCCCAAACATGGTTTTAAATATTCTGCTATGCGATTGGAATAATGTAGTCCAGGTTTGAAGAGTCTATGAGTTGTAGATCTTTAATTAGAGCAGTTCTAGTATGAAAGAGATGCCAAAAAAATTGTGATTTTCGACCTTTATTGACTTTTCACAAATCAGAAAAAGGTTTCACAAATCCCAAACATGGTTTAAATATTCTGCTATTAGAGCAGAATAATCTAGTCCAGGTTTGAAGTGTGTTTGAGTTGTAGAATTTTAATTAGAGCAGTTTTAGTAATGAAAGAGATGCCAAAAAATTTTGATTTTTGACATTTATTGAGTTTTCACAAATCAGAAACAAGTTTCACAAATCCCAAACATGGTTTTAAATATTCTGCTATTAGAGCAGATTAATCTAGTCCAGGTTTGAATCGTCTAGGTATAGTAGATTTTGAACTACAGTCGATTAATGATGCGGAAGGTAGTGAAAAAATAAAGTGGAATCGTCCTTTAGCTATTGGAAGCTAGAAATGGAAACCAACTTCAGCTTCGTGAACAACAGGAAGTTCACGATTTACACTGAAATGAAATCCAAACCGAACATTTCATGGAGCTCAAATAGCTCATCTTTGCATAAAATAATCAAAAATAAAGATTTTTTGAACATTTCATAAATAAGCAATTCATCAATAGACTTATATTATTTAAAGATGGATCAAAACAACCAGAATCTAATGAGATCGATGAGTTTTAATAAATTGAGAAATGGGACTGGACTCTGAAGCTGACACCAGGAAATGTGATTTGGTACTTCCTGCAGCAAGTTTTCAAGCCTTTTAAGTCAACAGTTGAGTTCAAAGAAATTGGTAACAAACAAGTGACAAAATGGTCGATACATTCCAGGCACGATGCTCAACGCAGGAAAAACACCATAAAGTTTATTTGATAGGGACAGACACACATTTACATAGACAAACTGAATGAAACAGCAGTCCCAGTCCCATCATGGTGCAATAGCAACAGCTAATTCGCAGCACTTGTCCCTAGATGGGCTTTTTTAAAAATAAAAAAAATAAAAAAACTCTAAAAGTTGAAGTGAAATCATTTGAAATAACACAACATAATATATACAGAGATGAAGATGATAAGCACTTTATGCTAATATTTATTTTTCAGCATTTTCCTAAAGGCAGATTTTCACAAGCTCATATTAAGTCATTATACTCACCCAAATGCTCATAGACGTGATATTGATCATGCGTCTATCCCAATATACATTGTTATTGATTTATTGCCCAGTCCTAGTATGTTCAGTAAAAACAAAATGTAAAAAGCCATGTTTATTACTTTCTGATTGCATCATCAATGTCAGAGAACAACACCGACCAAAAACACATTCTGTCAAACTGCAGTGTTTCTGGGTGAGTGTGGATGACACAAAGCGGGTGCTTGTTGGCGTGTCACAATAAAACAATAAAAGAAAAACTTTTCAAAGGAAAGAACATGATACCTGAACACTATTCATAGAACATGAAACATGGTTCTGTAGGGGGGGGAGGGCGCCTCAATGCTGCATCTGTTTTTGTTGTGGAAAGGCACCAACGGATTTGTCAGTGTTCGTGACTAATGGAGACAACATGGTCTGATGTTTTTTTTTTTATGTAAAGGAATGCATTCATTTATTTTCTCTCGTTTGATTTTCTCATGCAGACTAACTGTGACTACGGTGAACTTGCTCAAACCGTGTCTGGCAGTGCACTTCACTGTCTATACCTGAAGGGCATCAAAACAAAGCCGGCCTTTATGTTCCACATCAAGTCAGTCTTTTTTTTTGTGACAGAAGCTATTATGCATTCAACTCTACACAGACATAAGAAACAATAGTGTCTGCTGTGGGTCTGTAATAAGTGTTTTTTCTTTTTATTTCCTGGAGACCAAATTATTCACCACTGATGAGGAAATATTGTACTCAGTCTTTAACTTATTGTGTTTAAAGGTAGGAGTGCCAGATTATATTTTTATATTCAACACCTCAGTAAATGATGCAAAACTAGCTTCACGGTGGACACACGCTGCTTTTGGAGCTTTTGACAAGTTTGATCTTTAACAGGACGAGCTGGACCTGAAGTAATTCGCTCTGTTTGTTGTACCCAGGCTGTTGTCTGGTGCTGATGAGTCATCAAGTCCATAATGAGTGGTTGTAAACTTCTTGTTGTGTCCTTATGAGCAAACAGGATCTACCCACAGCACATAGTGATACAATCTAGTCAGTAGCTCTGATTATTAATATTGAATTCATTTCTAGATTGAGTTCAGAAATAAACTAAAAAACACAAATAAAATATGCTGCATCCGCAATAAGTTTGAGCTCAGGTTTGAGATTTTATTTGTAGATCAACAGAAATACACAAAAAATACAAAGCATCACATCTACTTTTTTTTTAAGCCGGGGCAAAAAAAAATGGAAAGGAAAAATGTATACAAGAAATCTAAAAAGACCAATTCAGGGCTGTAAACTGCCACTAATGATTACAACAGAAACTTTGAATTGGAAGAAACAAAAATGACAGCTATGACCTTCAGAGTGTATAAAAAAAAAGGGACAAATTTGCTTCCAAAACTTTCCCTACAGGGTAATTACATCAACCACAAGGGTTTTAAGATCCCAACAGGATCAGGGCCGCTGCGAAAAGCTCTGCGGAGAGCTGACTTGTTCCAGACTGGTAGATGCTACTGTTTCTGAAACAACCCAACACTTCGAAAGTTTGCACGATTAAAAATGATCGCTTAGGATTGGCCCGTGTATGTGTAATGGCACTATGTCGCTGCTTTTTCTTCTGTTGCAGATTAGCACCAATGGGGTGCCATTAACATCAAGAGCCAGGTTCATGTAAATAAAGACAGAAAAAAAACACATATTGTCCATGAACGCCCACTGAGTCTTTGTCTAGTGTTATAGAACCAGAAGGAAATCAATCCACTTCCACTCCAGTGGGTGGGTGAAAGAAAATGGGTTCAAAGCTGTGACTGTTTTTACAATTTAGCAACAGCTTTTGCCAAGTTTTCTTTTTTTTTTTCCGTTATTTGTTCTCCTGCTTCTAAATCCATCAATATTATGAAGGTTAATGGTCACAATTAAACACCTTAACATTGTATATGTACAGAGACCTGAAAATTATAATAATAAAAAGAAACAATTAAGACACTACTGTTATTTACACGCTGCTGTTGAACTACACGCTTCCCTTTATAAAAAGCTTAAACGAATCTGCCTCATGTTAACATGTTTATTAAAAAAAAGAAAAAAAAAAAACTACAACCCAGACCTGCCTGCAGTGTTTTCTATCCTCCAATGCACAACAGGGACTTAGGCTAATAAAAAAACAAAAACCACATAATATTTGCAAAAATAAATTTAAATTCTCACGAGTTGGTTAACTTCTCTTTCAGTTATTTATGATCCAGATGTTTCTGCTTTTCTCCAGTCCTTATTGTGCAAAAAGTCAGCGTGGCTAAAAATACGACCAAAAGTTAAATCGCTAACAAAGCAGAGGCCTCTTCCTGCTCTCTGAACACATCAAAGCTTTCTGCAGCGTATTCACATCACACTTACGAGTGTGCAGCTCTGTCATTGAAAAGTGTGAAGAATACAATGTCCGTCGTTTTCAAGTCCCGTTTCGGTACGTATTACATGTACAATCGAAGGTGATGCAAACATATTCTGCAAAGTGGAGAGGCTTCCTGAAAGTATCGCATGTTCAACATCTAATCTCTAGTTCTACATGCTGGAATATTGATTTTAATTATTTATTTTTTTCAAATACAAGTGCATTTTTCCTCCTGGTGACCTTTAGTGAGATTCACTGTCTCTTAGTACTCCAGTAATGTTTTAAAGAGCTTTACTTCCTGTTCTCTCCTCATGAATCCTTCACAATCTGACTTATTTGTTGGTGGACTGACTGACATTTTATGTGCTGGTGTAAATCTTCAAACTAGCACAGCTGACTCCTTTTTTTTTTTGATTGATGCGGCTTACACCAAAAATCTATTTGTTTCTTTACCCAAAATAATGGCTGCAGCATAAAATGAAAGTATAAAACCACAACAAATATTTCTACCCTCTTTGCAGTACATTCCTACAGACAGTGCTAACTTATGTATTAAATAAATCATGTTCAGTCTGTCTCATCGTTTTACATCTAAAGAAGTCTTCATAATATAAGAAATGCCCCAAAACAAGAAAGTCAAGTGAAATGTATTTACCATGATCTTACATGGTTTTTTTTTCCTATTTGGGACACAACAACAATAATAATAATAAAATAATAAAAATTATTTATTAAATCTACTGTTCAATTTAAAATCTGTACAAAAATATGAACAGCAAATTTCAATCAAGCAAGAAAGAACAAAAAAAAAAAAACAAATGTAAAGTTTCTGGCTTGCGGATGAAAACTACCATCAAATTAACTCGGACAATGTGTTGAGATCCTATTAACGACTTTAATGCACTTCGTCCCCTTTTTGCCACAAACACAAAAGTGTTTCAAAAAAAGTGCTTCTGACAGCAGGTGTGGAGGTTGGGGGGGAGGAACAAGGAGTGTCTGAATGAAGGGAGGGACTGAATGCAACGTCGGGAATGGGGGAGGGGGGGTTGGTGGACGTGGCGTGTGAGAAATGAGTGGACGAAGGACGTCCCTAAGAGACGCTGGAGCATCGAATGTTCGGGGAGCCCATTTGAGTGAGCACCTTGTCGAGCCACTGCAACGGGCCGTTCAGGTGCAGCTCGATCCAGCAGGGGGTGCTGGTCACTGTCTGCCGCCTGCGGGACACACAAGGAAGAAGAGGACGGACAGACGTTAGCCCTGCAGAGACAAGTCAAATAAAATCTAGAGAGTTTTATTCAGTTCTGCGCAGAGATAAGAGAGACACATGATCTATTTCCCCAGTGGGTAGCTGCATATTCTCAAAGTAACAAAAGCTGGGATCGGTGCATGAACAGAGGTCTGGGCGAGCCCCCGACTCACAGCTGAATGACGAGGTTCCTTCAGGTTTTCCTTTGCAAATCTGCAGAGAAATTTGTACATTTTCTACAGCTGTTTTTATGTATTTCTGGACATTTACATACAAAGTGCTGAGTTTAAACCTGCTTAAATAGTGCCTTATAGAGTCTTATGATTTGTTGGTCCCACAAATTATCAAATAACCAAAAACGTGTTTCCAGACCGTGTCTCTGCTGCCTTTGTGCCAACAGAACTGGCACATCTCCGATCTATTTTAACATCTATAACTTTTGACAAATCGGAAATGGTGAGTCCAAAACTAAATAAAGATTATTTAAAGCATGTTTGTGGGTTTCATAGCTTTGTTTTGTCTGTAAAAATGCCCCAAAAGAGCTGTTTCAGTGATGTTTGATATTTTAGAACCATATCGAGAAGCACATGGCCACATTATTTTTTTAATAAGGGTTAATTCAGTCTGTTAGTGAGAAAAAAATACTAATGTTGAAATTCACATTTTAAAACCTGAAAAAGTAACAAACACAAACTAGCATCTATACAAAAAACATTTTTACTTTTGTACGTATCAGACACAAGCATTAAAAATATAACTGATCTGGACAAATGTTTTTTAAAATGTATTTTTTGAGAAAACTGAGAATCCTTCTTTTGATTCAGATGGATGTTTAAAACATCTGTAGTCAAACTGAACATTTTAGTCCAAGTTTGACAACTGAGAAGGTCTTAATTTACTTCACAAATAGTGTGAAGGTTTAAAAAGAATCCCTGTTCATGATGGAATAGCCCTGCATAGGCTGGGCCAGGCTAAAGCAGTAAGATTTTAGCTATAAATGATCTTATGCACTTACAGTTGGGAGGTTTCCTGCGATAATTTAATTATATATTATATTTATTTTTTTACATAATAGAAAAGTGTATTAATGAGCTGTAACCTGCAGACAAACACTCTTCAAAGTCAGAGCCACAGTCCATGCACACTGATCCGATAACGTTGCGGAAAGCTTCCTTTGCTACTTTGTTTCAGCTTTCTTGTTTCTGCTTCTGTTGTTCGACATGATTTTCTTAAAAGCCTACGCAGATCTTCAGCTATGAATCACAGACGTCACACTGAAAGCAGGAAATGCTCTACAAGAAACTCGATGCAGATGTTTAGATCTTTTTTTACCAAAGAAGAGGCATCAGTCATCACTTCAGGTAGATTTACATACATTTTTAAAGGCTGGAGTAATAAATATTTTCTCTGTGTGAGAGAAGAGACTTGGCTAGTGTTTTAAAGCACAAACCAAAATGTGGCACAAGTGGAGTTGGACAACTTTAGCATTGAAGATGCTTAAAGAAAAGATCAGCTGCAATAATCTGTTGTGTGTGAGTGTGCGTTATATAAAAGTTTGATCTATTAGTGCTGGAAGAACCACACCTGCTTCCTCCCTCAGCCAAAAGCCTCTGTTAAGACGCTGCAGAGATGTGACAACTCTCACACGTGTCATTTCCCTTTTCCTGTCATTTGCATTTCGTTCTGGTTGTTTTTATGAATTCCTTTTGTATAGCTCTTTGTTCTGTTCGATACTTTTTCAATCTTTATGCTCAAACGGATTATTTTTGCATGTTTTTTCCCCCCTAATTTCCTTCCAATATTTATTTGAATTGTTGTTTTTTTCTGCCCATAAAATTTTTAACTGGAACAAAAAAAGGCAGAAGGGTTCAAAATGAATGACCAGTGAAAACAGAGAGTGTGTAGGAGGCAGAGAAAGAAAGGCAGGCCTGCTTGATCATGTAACCTGAATCCTGTTTTTAAGTGTCTCCACATGTCAGCGTTTGGTCGGGACAGGAGTGGTGAGCAGTTGCTCGCAGCACCAAGGTCCTTCCCTGGTGGAAACCATCTCTGTCGGCGCCAACTTTCAACCAATCCGTCCCACTATCAATGAGTCAGAGTGTGTGGAAAAAACGAGAGGGGACCAAAGGAGGGGAAAGTCTGACATCTCTTTTTGACATAGCACATGTGTCTGTGTGTGTGTGTGCTTGTGTGTTTAAAAATAGTCGGGCGTGCCAGCAAGGGGCCTGGCAGTATTGACGAGGCCTCAGTGATGTCATGCACCGGATTCACCAGAGTGTGAGCAGATGTGTGTGAGTGGGGGCGGCTCGATTGTGGGGCGTGATTCACAGTCTGTTCCTATTGTCTCTATTCACACACACACACACACACACACACACACACACACACACACACACACTCGCACTCACACACACAAACACACACACGCACACACATACACAGGCTAGCTCTAACAGGGAGTTAATCCTCGCTCTGTAGCATTTACAGAGCTGAGATAATAAATAAGAGATGATTTATCACTTCGGCAACTCGAACGTCATAAAACTGTCAACAAAACTCCAGGGACAAAGATGAGGTTTGTTTAGAATAAAGTGGGAAAATGTAATTAAAAGCGGACTAATATTTATATCTGTGAAGATTAAACTGTTAAAACAACAAGTTTGTTTTATTGCAACTTTTCTAACTAAAGGAAATAATAATTTAAAAAAATCCAGTTTCGGTCCATGCATTCATTTTTAATAAACCCAAGTATTTTGTTAATGCCTAATGTAGAAAATGCAAAACATTTGGGCAACTTTTACCTTAATAGAAATTTTTCCATTTTCAGCAAGAATGCAGAAATTATAGGTGAGTTTTAGCCGTTTTTTACCAAAATCTGCACAATTGAACTTGTGATTTTGATGTTTTTATGAATGCTTTTCAGACAAGAAACAATTTTAGCAGTCGGTTAAGCTCTGGTTCACCTGTATTCGGCTCCCCAGCCTTTGACGAAGCTCATGCGGATGGTGCACATCCTGGTCAGCTGGTAGACGGCCTCGAATCCCTGGTTGACCGACTGAGCCAGCAGGGCAGCAAACTCCTGGTTGTTGAAGATCTTCAAGTTGCATCCTGGAGACAAACAACAAGCCGAGTTACGTCAAGGAACCAAAGGCAGCCAAAGCCCGAGCACTTACAGCTGGCTTGATTCAAATTCAGAAAATAATTACAAGCTGGCATGTGGGAAGCAATCCTGTGCATAAAACTGGCAGTGACAAATGTTTCTCCTTTTGACTTATTCTTTTGTTTTTCACGACTGTGTTCTATTTACCAGTAAGACGAATAACTAGTAAGTTCAGCTTTGACGTATTAAGAAACACTTAAAAATCCAGGCTCAATCCAGGCACTACTGAAACGGAAAATGTTGTTTAACTAGAGGAAACCTGAGAGGGTCTTTTGGATTAGTGCTGCTCTGGACTTGGACTTTTATAGTGGGGGTGATGTGTACACACCGCATCTGTTCTGCATCATCCAGTTTACACAATTAGATTAGATTAATCACTGTTTCACTAATGAGATGCTGCAGTGTTGTCAGCTTTGCTATGGATACTAAAGTGTTTTAGAAAAAGACATTTACAATTAGAACTGTGTAAACTTCTTGCTTTTTCAATTGGAAATGTTAAAGTTTCACTATAAATTTGTGGCCAGTAATTCTGCAGTGGTCAAGGCTTTGAATAGAGAACCTGCAAAACAAACATGGTGTAAAGATGGGCTGAAATGACTAATAGATTAATCAGAATGAACCGAATACTGAAAGAATTTTCAACTAATTTATTAGTTAATTAATTGTTAAAATAAACTCTAAAAAGTTTATTTTAGGAAAAAACAACATAATCAGAGTAATTAAGCCAAAACTGTACAAAATACAAATACATTTTGCATGTGATATATAAACACATTTGTCTGCAAATATATATTACAGAGAACTTGTGGCATAACTTTAGCTTCACTGAAGGAATTCTATGTTATTGCATTTGGGAACAATTTTTATTTTTTTTCTCATTTATAAAAATGACTTTAATTATTTGTTGATTGCATCATTAGTACAGTTTTAATACTGTATAAAAATGTTTCAGTGGTTAAATGAAAAATCTGCTAAATGTGCCAGTCGTTTTATCCGATTAATCAATTAATCGTCAGAATAATCATTAGTTGCAGGCACAAACGGACTGAATTCAAAACAATGGACCGGTAACGAGGTCCAGAAAACAAAAGAATTTTCCATATTTAAAATTCTTTCCAAACATCTGTTAAATAGACCTGAAAAACACTTAAATCAAATTCCAGACTTTTGCAGAGTTTTTGGGAACAATTAAAAGCGCCGAACGCGCCTATGAAAGGTTGGTGGCTGCCTGAGCAGCAGCGTCTGTGATCTAATCTGTGACGAGTGAATTTTTCCATCCACCTCCTCCTGGTTTTCTTCAACCCACTCCATTCACTCTCTAGTTTTTCCACAGACTGTGGAGTTGTCACACACCAGGGGGGATCTTGCAGACCGTGGCGGGGTGCCAACCGTAACGCTGATTACAATTGGGGCTCTGGACGAAGATAGCGCTGTCACTGAGACACTCTGCAAACACCTCTCCTCCGATGTAGTACAGCCGCACGCCGCGACCTTAGAGGGAACAGAGACGGATGTCACGGCGACATTAACAGCGGCAGCAGATGATGGACTGATTTAGACAGGAGCGATGAGGCCCACCTATGTGTCGGCGTGTCAGCTCCACTGCTGCATTGCGGTTGACGTTGGACAGCAGTCCCAGGCAGAAACGCTCGGAGTTGGAGGGGTCTGTGAATCCGTCCACCGTCAGCGAGGGCTGCGAGGCGTGGAAGGTCTCTCCTACCCGCTGGTTCAGCTCGTAGTACGAGATGGAGCACCAGAAGGCCGGCTCACAGTACGTCACCGGGTGGAGGTCTGACACAGACGCAGAGGAAGAGCACTTAGTAAACACTGTAGCTTTTATTTAATGTAAAGTACTGCCAGGAAGATGGCTACACAACTTTAGAGAAGAAATTAGATAAAAGAGAGAAGAAAGTGGAGCAATGAAACAGGGTTTCTGTGGATTCCACCGACTCAAATTTAAGAGTTTAAACAAATAAAACTTATAAATGTATAAAAGAAAGGCTTTTTTTAGGGGCCTAAAAGTGACATTCCTGGGGTCTTTTTGTGACTCTTGGCAGAAATATTTTCCACAGCCTTAAAGACTTGCCAAGCTTTTCTGAACAGAATGCACATATTCTCGTATGGACTAGGCCAGCATTTAACCACCTGCCAATGAATTTACATTCACCCATGACAAGATGCTAAACGGTAGCTAGCTAATGTTAGTAGCTCGTAGATGTTGGCCTCGACTGCCTCAAGACACGATGAGTGACGAGATCTGCACATGACTCAAACTTTTCCCTGATTGAAAAATTCCGTAAGAAAAAAAACAGAACATAGCCACGACAAAACGTAAGACCTATGATTAATGTACTCAAGGCCAACTTGCATTTTCTTTAATCAATTCATGACATTGCCTTAATTTTAGACATATGTATTTCAAAATTTTTAAGGATGTGCGGCCATCCTGAGAAATGAAAAATGGCTCTAGCTGGCTGCAGATGGAGAAGAAAAAAAACATCATACGCTGCTTCCCAGAAACTTTGTCCAAACAAAGCGAGGAAACTCAACCCTCACAGATGGGATGCCTGAGACAAAAAAAAGTAAGATTACAGGCTCATCCTTGATTGTTTTCAGTGAAGTCAACTATTTCTGGCAAAATTGTAACGCGGAGCAGCCTCTGAAAGCTTCGACGTGTCCTGCCAAATCAAGTAGCAGGGCAGGCTCCCTGATGTTTTCTCATCCCGACAGAATAAACATCGGGCATCTTTGCTGTGGACCGAACACTGCCTTGATCTGTGTAACTGCTTGGGCGTGAAAGACAAAGGACTCTTTCATCACCTCGTTTCCTCTTACCAAAACCAAACAGACAATTCCCGCAGGGGGGGGGGGTAAGAAACACTAACACAAACACACAGACAGGCGGTTCTCACCAAGGTTACTGTGTGTGGGTGAAACAGGGTTAGGTGACAGGTTTGGGGAGCTCGTGTCCATGCTGTGTGTCATCTGGTGATCGCTGGTCTCTCCATCTTCACTGAGGTAGCCCGGCGGCGGCGTTTCTGAGACACAGGAGAACAGGTTTACGTGTGGATGCAGAGGCATTAATGCGCTTCATTCAAAAGTTAGATAATCATTCGTTAAAAATCAAGACGACTAGATTTATGCATGTTTTTAATTAATAATTTTGTTAACTTTGCAGCTACAGTTCAACAGTTGAAGTGAAGAAGCTACAGCTTAATGCATTCTGCCTCTTCGCTCAGACAATCATGAACGGCACAGATCTTCTAAGTGAATTACGACAGAGGGGAAAAAAGAAAATCTCAGAAGCAAACAGAGCTAATCTCAATTAACTAAACCTCTAAAAATCAAACGAGCATGGTGTTGAGTATATTTACAGAGATTAAACTAAAGGAGGTTTCTCCCAGCGCCAAGGTTCCCTTGCACTTTTCTGTTTCAAATTAAAGATCTCATCAAGGTGTAATCACAGCTTTTCAAATGTGCTAAAAACTTATGGTGGAAACACTACTAATGTCTCGTGTACGTAGAATGTTCTAAAAGACGACTTCTTCGGGAATCGGCTACTCAAGAAATTCCTCAGATTGTCTCAAACTGAATCTTACAAGCTTGTGTAGACAGACCATAAACCCGCCTTTGGTGTGAGTCAACTTTGGAAGCTCGCTGATACCTGGTATGTAGTTGCTCTGGGGCTCAATGCCAGCAGGGAAATTGGTGTTTTCAGGGATTGAATGGCTGTAGTCGTCCAGTGGTGGGAACTCGCTGGGGATTTCTGTGTGTCTGGGCACCAGCACTGGCGGGAGGACTGAGACGTAAAAGGAGAAACATGCGGATCAGAACGTAAGTTGCATATGAACAATTAAAAATAAAGTGGATGATTAGCATGGTGGCGTAGCACAGGTCTGTTTTAAGATTAGCAGTCATACCTGGCGTCTCTACTCTCTGGTAGTGGTATGGGTTAACGCACACCTCGTCCTTTTTCGTGTGGAAGGCGTATTCGCACAGCTCCACGGCTCGCAGCTCGTGGTGAGACTGCAGGTCGGGCCAACGCCACAGCCGGCAGTAGATGACGTGAGGAAGACCCTTCCTGTGGGACACCTGCAGGCGGCCATCCAGAGACCTGCACAGAGATACAAAAAGAGTCTGTCAATGACGCATCCTGCTTAGAGCTAAATTCAGATAAAATGTTCACGAGAAAAGCAAAACTTTGGCTGTTTTTGTCTGGGTCTAAAAGGAGCGCTAATGAACTCCCACCATGTTTGAAACAAGCAGTAAACGTCAAATATGATGATCAATTCTACTAATCAAAGGTAAATCTAAACAGGGTTTTAGCCTTGACTTAAAGACCTCTGTGTTTCGGTGGTTTTGTTCCAGATTAGTGGTGTATAGAAACTGGATGCTGCTTCTGCTGCATTATGATTTTTGAACCCTCCACCCCCTAAAAAAATCAATAAAGTTGCTTCAGATGACAATTATCCCACTTACTCACAGTGTACTAAAATATATTTCTTCCTCCCATCTAGCAGATAAAGCTTGTAAAGTCCACTAAGGTGCCAGATAAAGCAAATGTCTGTCATTTTAAACAAAGCAAACACCAGTCTTGAATTGGTGTTCAGCACTCTAAAATGACCTACCCCTGATGAGAACAAAGGCTCTCAGTACATTTCATGTGACGTAGCGTCTAATAATAAAAGAGTGGAAATGAGATTACAGTATGGACAACAGGAATTTCATTGTCTTGTAAAACATCTGCCCTCATCTGGGATAGAAAGCTACTGGCAGAAGGATTTAGGTCAGCAGATAGCATCGGGCTGTTGTTTGACACAATGGGTTCGTACAGCCTCTTCTCTTTGAGCACGATGACCTGTGGCAGAAAATATAAATAAATGAAATAGCCGCTAAGCTCGTCACGTTATGCAAGAGTCAACGATCGCATCCATGCCACTGTCTCACCCACTGCAGACTAACTATGACCAAGGGTCAACGGCTTTAACTAAAACCTTTTTATAGGCACAAATATCAGCTCCAAACAAAGACCAGGACATTTTCTGTCTTTCTACAGCAAAGCTTGGCAACTTCCACTTAATCCATGCTGTAAAGTTGAGTTTCAATTTGTCATGGCTTTTACTCACAATGTGTGTTTTTTAAAAGTGCTTTAAAACAGTGGTCCCCAACCCCCGGTCCATGGACCGGTACCGGGCCACGCAAGAAATAATTAAATATTTCCGTTTTATGTATTATTTGAGTCTGAAGGATCTTTTATTTTGAAAAATCCTTTAACCGGATTCTCTTGGTTACTTGCCCGCCAACACTGAGTCCACAGGCAGCAAAATGAGTAAGAAACAGATCAGATGTCTTTGGAAAGTTTTTTTGCAAAGGGGAAAAGGCCCAGAGAAGAGACAGGAGAATGGATTTATCCCGGACCAGCAGGTGAGTCCCACATTACAAGCCGCTCTGCGTAACATAAAGACCAAGCAGGCTGTGCTCAAGCAACACAGCTCGGTGTCATTGTCTCTCATAACTCCCAGATGGAACCGTCTCGTTGCAGAGAAACAAGCTCAGGGCTCCCATTAGTCATTATCGTGAGTTAAAATTTTCACGAAAGTAAAATGTTCGTTTTTATGGCACAACTGTATCTTATTTTGAAGGGATATGTAAACATTACCATAGCGACCAGAGTCAGAGAGCGTTTGGGCAGTGGTCAAGAGGAGCTGAGAGCTTGTGAGTCTTAAGTCTGGTTTAGACAGAAAGATTTAAGAATTGTCGGCCGATTCTCCAAACCTCTGTGACCACAGAGCTGATAAAAGTACAACAGGTTGGATCGGTTCGTGTCTCCAGTCACAAGGCAGGAGCAACACGAACCGATTCCAGTCACGAACATCGCAATTCCAGAAGCAAATCCACAAAACCCCCAACACAGCCAGAATTCAGAATAACCAAACATGGTTGACGATGTAGAAACAGTAGTGATAGGTTGTGGAGTCATTTTAAGAGATAAAACATAACAAACAGAAAAGGCGTTGGATAAAAGACGACGGGAGCAGCTGCTCTATTTGCTGCACTATGATTTGGAGGTGAATATGTTTTTTCATAGGCAACATTTTTAACTGAATAAACATAATAAACATATATAATAATGACCTTTACATATAATAAACATTTACACATATCATCTCCAATGTCCACCGGACTCTCAGTTGTGTGATATCTCAGTTGTTTAGGATTCCCCTTTGTTCTTACGTCACCGCGCTTTCTGATTGACTACCTATCACATTCAGCAGGTCGTATTCTCGTTCCCAGTCAGAGTAAACCCCACAGGCTGCGATAAAAGGGCCAAGACAATCCAAATTGGGTATATTCAGGATTTAGCGGGAGCACCAACATTCACTCCATCGACCCCTCAACCCCACCCCTCCCCAGGGCCGCAGCAAAATTTTCTAAGTCTTGACCAGTCCGCGGTAATAAAAAGGTTGAGGACCACAGCTTTAAAAGATGTGTGTCTGTGGAGCTTCAGCTAAAAAATACGCTCTCAAATGAATATAACTGAATGAGATCTGATTTTTACAACTAAGTCATGGAGTAGGACATTATGGGAGGCAATTTAAAAAAGGAATCAAACCATGCAGTCACTAAATTAACTATGGCTGCTTTCTTGGTCACCTTGGTGATGAATTTACACCAAAAGACAACAATACCTTAATTTATCTCTCTGTCTCTCTCTCTAGTATGTATGTGCCAGCACTGCTGTGTGTTTGATGTAGCAGAGGAAGCAGTGAGAAGATGTTTTCTGGGATCATGATAGCAACACCAGGAGTTTCCTCTGTCTAGCATGTGGTAGATAAGACAGTCTGGCTGACAATATGGCTGCACTCTGCTCACAGAACCTTAACGACAAACAACTCAGCTCGGTGCAGAGTTTGGCTTTGGATTACAGTTTGTGGTAGACGTCGTGATAAATGTGGCTGCTCCGCAAAGTACAATCTGTAAACTTTCACCAAGTTGGTAAAATACCCCCAACCTGAGCTGAAGTGCAAAACTCTGCAATAAAGTTTTCTTTGTAAAACTGCTAAAAGAAATTGGTAAAACATCTAAAGTTCAAAAATAAATGTTGTAAAAAAACAAAACACTTCTTTAGTGTTAATTTGAATCCTCTTGTGACTGCTGTTCCTCTTTTCTATTTCAGTGATCCTGTTTGGGATATTTTGTGATGAATAATTGAGTCTGCTTCCTTTCACCAGATTTCATAACCTTGCGTTGTTTATGACCGATTGCAACAGAGTTTCAGGCCTTTTCGTACCTCTGGAAGTTTATTTCAAACAATATCTATAAACATGGACAGTCGAGTCTGTAACAGCTTATGAAAATAATTTACTTCATTCAGACAATGCAGAGATGAGGCAGCTTTGAGGAGGGTTTCTCAAATGTCACCGTGACACAAGAGAAAACACGTATAAAGGGCAGTGACAAAAAATGTAAATCAAAAACTCAAACCTTCTGAAAGTGCAAAAGGGGAAAGAAGAGGTGTAAAGTCATATTTTAAGCTGCTCTCGCTCTGTTGTGATAGAAACATTAGTCACACAGTGTTTATCTGTTGTCATTACTACATGTGTTGGGTCTGTGTTGATCAAGGAGAGATTTGTGGGCCTGAAACAGTCAGCGATGCAAAGGCTGCACATTTCTCAAGTGCTAAGTAGCAGTAGTTAGGTTTACATTACAGGACACAAAAACAACAATATCGCATTTTGTTTACTTTTATAAGTTGTGTGCAGACAGTCTTTCAAATTTAGCATTTGAGCTGCCGGCGCTGATCAGCAGAGATGTCTTTATAACCCCTCGAAGGCATGAACAGAGTAAACTCAGGTATGTCCAGCAGACGACACAGGAAACCATGAACTCGAAGAGTCCAGCTGCTTACTCTGCACAGTCACTTTACCCTCTTATATGTTGGTTGGTTTGATTCAACCAGAAGCCACAGACACAATATAATTACAGGCTGAATGGGACCTGGTTGAGAAACACCTCCAGCACAGTATTAATCACTTCTGTTGTTTAGAGAACGAGACAGATTCAGATCCTGCAAAACAGTTTAGGATGATTTAAGGCTCCCTGTTTGCCAGCTATGTCAAAAAGGGAAAGCAAAGGGGGGTGGCTATGAGCCCACATTCCCTGCTGGCCTCTGTAGTGAGTGTTTGTATGTTTTTCAGACTCAAGATTTCCAGGGCAAAGGTATAAAGCCCCCAAAGACAAACAAAACAAGGTTATCAGATCAAGAGACGACTCACTTTATAATCATTTGCGTGGAATCCAGGTGGATATAGATGATTGAAACAAAGTGAGGCAGCAGACATTGTAGGAATGTATTGATCCAATCCCAAGATTCAGCTTTTCCTGATCGCTGTATTTTTAAATAATTGAGGTCATTGACCAAAATCAATTTTCTATTCCATGGACATCCCATGTGCAAAGGCAACCACCTGGGTTCAATTCCCAACCGTGGGACATTTTCTGCATGTCTACCCTCTTCGTTTCTCTGACCATCTTCAGTCTAATTGCTGTCAATGATGGCCACTTGTGCCACAAAATGGTTCAAAGGAAAAATAATCCTTCCTGTTGCCATGTCTGTGATTTTACACACTCAGCAAGCCTCCGAGTCGTAATTCGACCCTGGAAAAAAATCAAGGCTGTGAACATTTTTGTTGATCTTAAAAAAAATCTGGATTTTACTTAAAAATCTTTTTTTTTCAACCATAGAACTGATACTCAAATGAAAGACTGTGTTGGTTGTTGCAGTTTCCTGTCTGTGGTGTCATGTGACCAGCTTTCAGTTTAGGAGAGAGCAGCTGAAGCACCAGTGACTGAATACTATGTAATTAAACGCAGAGAGCTAGCCAGATCTGACTTTGTGAAGGAATTGTCAATTAGATAATATCTTTAGAAACAATGAGATAGAATCTGAGACTGGAGTCCAGGTGATTCATAAATTTGTTTTCAGGATATCAGACAGAGGAATCACTGCATGCAACAACCTCCAACTTAAAGATGTTAACACTGAATCCATTAACTTGCTTTATTAAACAATTCCTAGACTAATAAACCGTAATAAAAGTTTTGCACATGTTGATGCTTTTGACCAGCGGTAATGTACTGACTATGTTTAAGAATTGCAGTCTTAAGACTCTTCAGAAACTGGACTAAATAACAAAACTACAAAGCTGCAAATGATAAGAAATATTAAACATAGCTCTCGCAAATATATCTAAGCAATGCACAATTCTCTAGAGTTATAGTTGACCACTCAGATTCTGCTTAAGGAAAATAATATATATATAAACAACAACTAATGAAACTAAAAATGTCCTTTGGAGAATTTTCATTCGTAGTTTCATAGTTTTCAAAACTTCTAAATTTGTACCCTGCACAGATACTTGTACTGAAATGAGAAATGAAGCCCGGAAGCTCATACAAGCGTCACTTCTCCTTTAGAGCATCCTGATTCCCTTTTTTTGAGAGAACAAGAGCTGGAGCTCTGATGCTGTCAACAGAGACAGAGCGAGAGCAAAATTGATGCCCAAAACGCAGAAAGCAGCAAATTGATATAGATTTTTTGCCAGAGGGAAAACTAAGCCATTGTCTGTATGCTTCATGACCTGAAGCTAAGCGTCAACCTGACCTCACAGTCCATCAACATTTACATGTTCGTGCGAATGGTGAGCGTGACATAAAATAACTAGGATTGTTTTTATTAATTAACAAATATGAAACTTGTCAATTTCAATGACCTCTTAAAAAATGAAACAAAAAATAAATATGTGGGCGTATAAAGATTAGAGGATGGACACATTTTTCATGATTTTGGCTGACACACTGAGCAGACTCAGACAGAGCAGATTGAGCTTCACTAAGCTGGAAATGAGGGGCAGAGGGGAAGGAGGGGAGGGGGAGTTGCTCAGTTGTGCTCAGAGGCATAACATAGAAACATGGCATTCATGTGTTCGGGTTGGCAGTCGCCTGAAACGCACACCTCCCTGAGAGCTTGGACCTTTTAACATAGGTTTTTGTTTTACAACTGTCCCAAGCTTTATGCACTTATATTCTCAGATCCCTGAAAGATCACAGAGGATCCGATGACAAACTCTGGTCCGTAACTTTACTGCAGTCTTTCAGGGCTCAATCTGAACAAAATGTATGTAATTCAAAGGGTAAAATAGATTTTTAAAACTGTTACAATCACATGGACATCACTACTAGTCACATTCTGCCCCATAAGAGCAAAAAGGGTGATGGGAAACAGCAGGAGGTGGAGGGGTTTGGGGGGTGAAGGACAATAAGTCTGAACAGCTCAGGGCAGCTCAGAGTGTCTGTGACTGACCCCCACCTCCAGAGCGCGCCGTCTGTCCCCCGACTGAGGGGCGAGGGTGGGGGTAGAAAGCTGGAGTGTCTTTTGTGAATTTTATGTGTCTTTGATTAGTCGGTCAAGTTATGACCCACAGAGCTGCAATTCAGAGAGGCTTTCTCAGAGATGTGAAGAGATAAATCATGAAATGACTGTCTGGGTCTGATAAACTAAACTCATCACTGATGTTCAAAACACTTCAGCAGCCATTTCGCAACATTCGTGTTCTCTAAAAAGTCTCTCCGTCTGAACCTCCATTTGCTAATAACAATCTCAAGGTTTCCCCCAGAAAATTTGTGAAGCCCGACGGTTCGGTGGTTGAGCAGTCATTCATCCAGCGGCACATTGTGTACTGTTTGAAGTTGACAGGAAATTTGAACATATCACTCGATAATTGTTATTGTGATTGAAAGATCAACACCTGAACACCATCAATAACATCTTAAAAAATGTAAACATTTAAAACCTGGTTGCCCACCAGGTTTATTGTACCCTAGGGGGAAACCCTGAATCTGATGTCAGTGAAGATAAACTGACTCCTATTTGACTGAAAGTTTAACCCTGCATAGCTCGATCCTTCAGAGAACTTCAACCGAACTATATACTCATTAACATCCTTCGCAAAATGTTAAATATAAGAATTAGCAGAGTCTCCACTGTGAGGCTCACTGAAATTGTTAGTCTTCTCCTTTAGTCTTCCAGGATAATTGAAGTTATTCTTTTAATTGTATTTTAGCATCATGTCTACCTTGCAACCATTAGAAGTGGTGGATGTGTAAACAGGTTTTTCCAAAGTGTGCACATGAGTAATGGGAACTTTATCACAAAGCAGTATTACAACAATAACAAACAATGCCAGAGATAAAATCCTTTCACTAAAACAGTGCATGTAATGTCACTGGATTTCTACAAATATCATAGAGAACTTTTTGAACTGTCTTCAACATATGGAGGAACTTGGATTTATCATGTGCAAGATCTAGTAATGAACATTATGAAATATATTTACTTAGCCATCTTTAACCATATAATTCAGTAGCATAATCTGTCACAATAAAGAAGTCATCATATTTCATATTTTTTAATGATGCATTTCCTATGTTTGGGTGGAAGTATACAACACATAATGAAAAGATTTTTTAAAAAATCGGAGGGTGTGCTCCAATTACAGAGGGGTCACACTCTTAAGCCTCCCTGGTAAGGTCTATTCAGGGGTCCTGGAGAGGAGGGTCCGTCGGATAGTCGAACCTCGGATTCAGGAAGAGCAGTGTGGTTTTCGTCCTAGTCGTGGAACACTGGACCAGCTCTACACCCTCAGCAGGGTCCTGGAGGGTGCATGGGAGTTCACCCAACCAATCTACATGTGTTTTGTGGACTTGGAGAAGGCGTTCGACCGTGTCCCTCGGGGGGCCTTGTGGAGGGTTCTCCGGGAGTATGTGGTACCGGGCCCTTTGATACGGGCTGTCAGGTCCCTGTATGACCGGTGTCAGAGTCTGGTCCGCATTGCCGGCAGTAAGTCGGGCTCGTTTCCAGTGAGAGTTGGACTCCGCCAAGGCTGCCCTTTGTCACCGATTCTGTTCATTACTTTCATGGACAGAATTTCTAGGCGCAGTCGAGGTGTTGAGGGGATCCGTTTTGGTGGCCTTAGGATCGCATCTCTGCTTTTTGCAGATGATGTGGTCCTGTTGGCTTCATCAGATCGTGATCTGCAGCTCTTGCTGGAGCGGTTCGTGGCTGAGTGTGAAACGGCCGGGATGAGGCTCAGTGCCTCCAAATCCAAGGCCATGGTCTTGAGCCGGAAAAGGGTAGAGTGCCTTCTCCGGGTCAGGGGGGTCGTCCTGCCTCAAGTGGAGGAGTTTAAGTATCTGGGGATCTTGTTCACGAATGAGGGAAGAAGGGACCGGGAGATCGACACGCAGATTGGGGCAGCGTCTGCCGTGAAGCGGGCGCTGTACCGGACCGTCGTGGTGAAGAGAGAGCAGAGTCAAAAAGCGAAGCTCTCGATTTACCGGTCGATCTACGTTCCCACCCTCATCTATGGTCATGAGCTTTGGGTCATGACCGAAAGAACCAGATCACGGATACGAGCGGCCGAAGTGGGTTTCCTCCGCAGGGTGGCCGGGCTCTCCCTTAGAGATAGGGGGAGAAGCTCGGTCATCCGGGAGGGACTCAAAGTAGAGCCACTGCTCCTCCACGTTGAGAGGAGCCAGTTGAGGCTCGGGCATCTGGTAAGGATGCCTCCTGGACGCCTCCCTGGTGAGGTGTTCTGGGCACGTCCCACCGGGAGGAGGCCTCGGGGAAGACCAGGACACGCTGGAGGGACTATGTCTCTCAGCTGGCCTGGGAACGCCTTGGGGTTCCTGGAGGAGCTGGAAGAAGTGGCTGGGGAGAGGGAAGTCTGGGCCTCCCTTCTGAAGCTGCTGCCCTCGCGACCCGACCCCGGAAAATGGATGGATGGATGGATGGATGGATGGAAATGGAATTTAATGCAGCAATATGTAATTTTATTTTGTTTTTTTTACATATTTGTTAAAAAGCGTACATGAGGGGGATTGACAGTGGTAAGATCCTTCTACTGGTTCTGATTGGTTGTTTCTGACAAAGCAGTGGATTGTCATAATTTTGACAGGAAAATTCAATGACTGTTTGGTAAAAATAGTTCAGATTTAAACATTTTGGCTTCCTGGCACAGATTTATATATTTATTTTTAAAACTCATTTCAACTCAATCACCCCCCCACCCCCTACACACACACACAGTTTAATAGAATCAGTAAAAGTCCAAAATTACTATGGCATTCATGCAGATAATGACTGTATGTAAACTTCTGACTGCCACTGTATATCCCAGAGCAATGAGTCAGACCCTCTTTCTGTCTTTCAGTAAATAAGACACACACTCGTATTACAGCAGCCTCTCCCTTCATCATGCACAGACATACGATCGGAAAGATGTTTTGTCTAGAACGCCAGTGTCACCTGAGCCCTTTGGAAACAACATGTAGGGCCTATCCTTTTCAAATCACATTTCCAATTAGAAAGTTTGGAGAAAACGCCTTTTTGTCACCGCTAACCCGCAGCAATCAGCATCACTGCTAAAAGGAAGTGCAGGAACCTTGGCTGGTGAAAGCATTCCAGCGACAGTGAGACGAAAGCAGAGAAACATATTCCAAACACACCACCCACTCTCTCTGGAAAACCCATCAGACTTCTCTTTTTCTAACAAAGGGGGATTTGGGTGGGGGGAGTAAGGGGACAACTGTAGACTGTGAGAGTAAAGTTTGACTGTGGCACATAGGTGATATCATAGTGTGCTGGGACTAGTGAAGGAGGCCCGAATGTGAAACACAAAACCAGCAGACAGACGATCAGCAAGGCTAGACTACAAATAACAGTCTAGGCGCAAAAACCGGGGAGGCAGAGGAGGGCAGGGAACCATTCGTTTTACTGCAAACGGTCAATGAGCTGAGCAGAATATCTGAACAAAATGATAAATTACTTAGCTATATTGAGGACACAAATCATACATCTTTCCATACAGATGGCAGAGACATTAAGTTTTATCCCTACAGCTGGAAATGGTGGAGCTGTGTCTACTGGTTCCCAGTAATTAATGTTTGTTCATTCATTTGAAGTGATGCATTATCCACACTCCGTCAGCAACTCCCAGTGCGAAGCACAGCACAAAGTTAAAGTTCAGAAATACTGATGGGTGTTTTCACGCCTTATGGTTTGGTAGACTCAGTTCAGTCGGGGACCAAAATTGCAACCTTTGTTACATTTTCAGCTGGTGCCGTTTGCTTTCGGACTGGGTCAAAACTATGAAAAACCTGTTTACCCCCTTGCCTGTGGTGGCACTGTACCAAGAACTACTGAAAGAAATGACATGAAATCCTTTGAAGAAGACATGAGTGGAGAGCAACTTCCTTCTTCATGAAATCTAAACAAAAATGGAGTGGCATCAGATTTTATCAGTTGGAATATTTCCCTTTTGTCTTTGGTAAAAGACCTCAGGCCATTTCTCTAGCACTAGACTCTCACATTTGTTTTGATTGTATTTACCCAGACTGCCCTGCGCTCCAGTCTGCTTCCAGCTTTTGGAGCGGTCTCCGGTCTGCTTGCATCCACATATGCATTCGAAAAGCGCCGCAGCTCACTTCAACCGAACCAAGTCCTAGAAGGACCAGAGTTAACTTTTTTGGTCCGCTTTAGTTTGATTAGGCATTCACACTTACCCATACAAGTCTGAGTTCACAGACAAACAAGCTGGCATTAGACTAAAGTGGACTAAAAAGGGCTGGTGTGAATGCACCCTCATAGTTTTCTGCAAATTATGAGTGCAACTACTTAGCTGATATTTGCTTTCCCTCAACTTGGCACCACTATCCCTTGATATAGTGATTTAAAATCTGATTTAAGATCTGATTTAAAAAGAATTCTGCATATTTTTAACTTGTTTTAATGTTTGCTGATAAAAGCAAGCATTTTCTTACTTTGCTGCACAGCCTACATTATAGACAGAGTATTTTCTGAGCTAAGAGAGAGAGATGGTGACCCCCATCGCTTCCCAGAGATGTGAAGCGAATGCCAAAAGGACTTAATCAGTCTGAATCAGGAAGGAAGCAGTTAATTATACAGCAAAAGAGGAACAATTTTGACAATCAATAAGTAAATAAGAGAAAATCATAAGTCTTCTTGGACTAGTATAATAATGTTCTCCATTTATCTGATTTTAAAGATTCAAGTTGGTCAAATTACCCAGAAAGCCAGAAGTTAGAAATGTGACTTGGGAATTCAAATGCTTGTTCCGAAGAGTGCTCAGAAACATTTCACATTATTACACCCCCACCACCAGTATGAATATGAACCACTGGTGAAGCAAAGCTTTCATGTTATTTACACCAAATCCTGAATGTTGCTACTGAAAATCATCTTTCATTAGATCAGAGAATGGTTTTACAATCTGTAACTGTACAGTTTTGTTTAGCCTGTGCAAACTGAAGCCTCAGTTTAATATTTATGGATAGGGGTGGCAGGTAGTTTGGTCTTCTGCTGCTTTTGCCTGGTTAAAGCATGTCGAGACTGTTAGGAGACAGACTGGACTGCAACAGCAAGACAAGTGTAATGTCAATCCAAGATCCGACTTCCAGTGTAAATGAAACTCATCATCAGTCAATCAATCTCTCAAATATTCCATAATCTTTATCCAAACAGATAATATTTAGTATCAGTTTTTTTCTGATACAGCCACTAAGAAGCGCAGATCTTACATATCAAGCATAAAAGTAGAAAATGTGCCTTTAGATGGCAGAATAAGATTAAATTCCTAATTTATCCGATGTGGGATAACAGTAACACTGATCTAATTACAAGCAAGGAACTAGCACTCGGCTGATGTTGATTTTAAGAATGACACACACAGCGGCCTGTTCACCTTCACGGACCTCTGAGAATAAACCCTACTCCACCCAGCCTGCCGGCTGCAGAGCTGTGGGACGAAACCAGAGCAGCCCCAGGTTCCCAGAAGTCCAGAAAAAATAAGTCAAACACGTCTAGTATTGACGTACTAAAAGAACAAATTGCTTCATTCTGACTATTCTTTCTGCTGCACTAAAACGTAATTCTACACCGAAATACCAAACTAATCACAGGTGACCTCCTCTCAACTAAAACTCATACACGTTTCGATTCTTCTCTCCAGCTAATGGATGTCCTTGATGGTTAAGTGCATAGGAAGCTCTCAGCTTTACTTACGCTTCTAGGTCTCTTACTCACAGATAAGTGCTGTCTCACCTTAAAAATACATTTCAGTTTAACAAAACAGGACTTTTTAAACATCTTTCCATCAAATATTAATGCCAGCAGTTCTGCATTGATCCGTCTGAAGAGGGTTTAGGTTGGCGTTGACCCACTATCTCAACTTCAGTGAAAGATGGCTCCTATTGTCGACTCAGCGACATTTACGAGCTTTTTCTGACAATCTATTCCTAAATTGATCCGTTTCTAAGGTCGGTGCAATATCACTTTAAAAAAAATAAGATTTTTTTTTCATAGCACATCCGATTTCAACTGATTTTTCCTTTTCACTTCCTTTCTCTTCTGCAAATGAAGTGTCCAAAAATACTTTAAAAAAGTGGCTTCTATTTCAATCATCCCTTCTGTGAGTTGTGCAACAAGAGTATTAGGGCCAGAACATTTTTGTTCAATTAAGTGAATGCAGTATTAATAAAAGATTCAATTTTAAAATTATGAGAAAATAGTCTTAGAACAGAAGTCACTAAGTTGCCCAGGACTCAAAGTAACATTAATAGAATTTTATATAAAAAGTGCTTGTTAAGCAAGATGGCAGCTCTGGTTGTCCATATTTTTCAAAAATGTAATCTTCAAATAAACCAATATTTGATTAATTAATAAAATCTATTCATCGTCCAACCCTGTCCCATTCTAAACTTTCTTCCTCCTTTTAAACTTTGTTTTTGTAACACATATCCAGCTGTAGTCCTGCAGGTTCTGCAGCTGCAGTAGCAGCCAGTGGAACACAAAGGCGCATTTGTTGTCTGCTGAACGCGTCTGTGTGTGTTTGTGACTGCACGTGTGTGTGTGCGTGCTTTTGCCTCATGCATGTGCACTCCCCCGCAGATAGTGAGACGGCCAGGGCCAAGTCGAGGCAGAGTTGTCTCTAACCCCTCCACCCATGGTTTCAAGCCGCAAACCAAACAGCAGCCCACGCCCTCCTCAAAGCCCCAGCAGGCACAGAGAGCATTCCTCTGAGCTGACTAACCCCATGCACACACACACACACACACACACACACACACACACACACACACACAAGAAGCATGTACAATCAAAAAAAAATATTCTAACTGTTGTTAGTAAATCAGATTTCACACATGTTTACCCAACAGCTTCCAATAAACGTTTTTTTCAGATAATTTTGTCTGTATTGAAATAACACAAGAAAATAAATCTATCCACTTTTAAACATCAGTGCACCAAAAAAAACAGCCACAAGAAAATAGATTGGAGTTGTAGCAGCCGCACAAGGATGCTGAAGTGCGATTTAATTACTTGAAATAAACTTTAGAAGCAAAAACACAGACAGTTTATGCTTCTCTTCTGACTCAGAGCCATATCTGCCAGCTGTCAAGCAAATCAAACAATGGAAGAAATCCTAAATCAGACTGAAAAGGCCAACAGATCACCGTCATCATCAGAGCAATGAGCCGCGCGCAGACGAGGCAGACAAACACACGTAAACTCTCTGTGACCCGTCGCACACGGGGCTGTGCGACGGTCACGTCAAACATCGCCGCCGTCTTGGATGACTCAGGTATGAGACTTGATCTGAAACCTTGGCAAGTGTTGACTGAAAGTGCTTGGGAAAAGTAGAGGAACTGACCACTTTTACCAAACCTATGCTTGAACATTTTGATGTAAGGTAAATTGATAAATCACAACATTATTCATTATAAAGCAACAACAACAACAACAACAATAATGTTTATTTTAAGGTCAGATTTGACAAACTGTAATGGGATGTGAACACTGAAATACCCTACAAAGCATTTTAAGAGGACTATGCTTATGGTTGACTCAGTGGATTCCGTCAATTACCTCTTTTTCAAGTCAAAAAGCATCTTATTTTCTTCGGCTTGTAACTTCTCCTTTTCATTGTGTTGACCTTAAATTAAAGGGGGGAATGAGAAGCGAGGAGGCTGAAAGCAGAAACAGAGGAAACAGAGAGGAACTGTGGGTCAATACCACAATGCCAAAATGACTTGTTATCGAGTGACTGAGGCTTGAAGCAACCAAAAAGGTCTCGCTGTGGATTGATTGCTACGTCATGAGACATTGCACGGCAATAACGTGTTTTAAGTGATAAAATAGAAATTGAATGAAATGTTTTCTCTGCAAAAGCTTGAACCGACAACATTTCTTAAACGCTGCTTCCGATTGGATAACAAACACATTCTCCAAACGTCATGATGCGCAAATAGAAATCACAAAGTTACCTTGTGGACAAAGGCAGCAGCCGTTTAAAGGACAAGTGTTGCACAGTTAATAAGCATCAGCCATTCAGGCATCCAGACTACGAAGCGGTGAAGGTATATATGTGTTGTCTCCTCGTTTCAATAGAGACGGTGTGTGTGTTTGTGTGTGTGCGCATGTGTCTGTGTGTGTTTAATGGTAGTCACCCAGACACACGCAGACACGCTTCTTTTCATGTCAACCTTCCGTCTAGTTGGAAAACAAACCAGTTTTACCTCGGCTATCAGTCGCTTAATTTCTCTTTGCACGCAAACCACTCCAGCCACAGACGCCGTCTGATAAGCTGGAAATCTGAGGCACTGCCTGCTGCCAAGCAGACTGCTTCTGTCTACTTTGTCCTAACCCACATGGCTTTATGCTCCACAGCTCTCTTTCATGTCCCTAACTCAACCCTTTCCTCACAAGTTCTTTGCACTATTTTCATCTGACAATCCCCACTGTCTCATCTCCGTCAGTTAAATCCAAGTTTTCCCAGTTCTAAGGATGCACGGGCCCCTTCAGCGCCACTCAGAACCATGGGAATCCCAAGCTTCTCGTCAGGACTCTGCATTCCACCTTAATTGCTTACATGCTTTCGCTCGTTCCCCGTCTGAATCAGCATCAAAGATAATAACCACAAACATAGCAGACGGTGCTTTCTGCAATATGATTCCTTGACACAGAAAAATCTACATATCCACAAGATTTGTACAATTTCCTCTGGGTCGATCAGGACTAATTAGGAACCCCAACTTGTTTTTAACCCTTGTATGTAGAAATGGGGTCCAACCGACCCCACACACGTAAAACTTGTATCATTTGCCATAGTCCTCTACGTTTGCCTCAGTCCTTGCACGCACAAGGGTTAAAGAGACAATATCATTCAAAAATCAAGAAATTAACAAGTGGACCAACAAGTAAAGAAACATGGCGGCAGAGACACACTTTACTAGTAAACAGTGACATCAGGGTTTTTGCAGGTTTCACCAACTCAAATTTAAGACTTTTGAAGACCTTTATTACAGCAAAATGTACAAAAACAAGTTGCATGTTTTATATAAAAGGGCCCAGGTTTTATGTGAGCCAGTGGCAAAGACAAACAACCATAATTATGATAATAGATGCAAAAGAAGCTAGCTGGTAAGCAAAGGTTTTTCAGTACTGCTAGCGATAGCCTCAACTCAAACTTTTACATATACACAAAAGTAAATAGTCTTTCCATGACAAAATGTGCTATCTATGATTAACTTATTCAAGGCCAACTTAAATTTTTTTAAAATATACATTTAAGACAATTTTAAGGTTTCAATTTTAGCTATATGTATTTAATACTTTTTAATGGTGCACAGCCACCCAGCTTGTGGAAAAAGTCTCTCACTTCTCTGGTCATCTTTCATCTCTCTCATAGATGTACTCATCAGTTTTACTCTTTTACTCTTTCTAGTCTTCACCCCCTTCCTCTCCCTCCTGTCCTGACATGCAGCCATGTGAATCAGACTGCACACACTTGTTGCCAGGATAAATATATACAAACACAACAAATGCTCAGCGAAGCCTGAGGGGCTAAGCCCAAACTAAGTTCAGCGAGGCAGAAGTAAGGAATCTGCTCCCACAGGCTACTTGAAAAAGGACAACTTTCTTTAAAATTATTAAAACACCAGTCCTGCTGTAATAAGCTGCTTCTAGATCTCCAAACTGTCCATCCCATTAACAATTTAGTACCAGGGTGAAACAATTTAGAAAGAACCACTTCACCTGTGAGACTGATCTATGCTTTGTAATCAGAGTTTCTGCAAACTTCAAACTTTCTAGATATCTATTTTAACTTTATAACCTTATAGGACAATGTATTGTTACGATGAATGATGAGCCAGTGACATGAAATCAGGTGGAATAGTTAATATGGATGAGAAATTATTCTATCATTTATTGTTATCAGGGGGAAAAATATGGCAAAACTATGACGTATTGTAAAAATGATCAGATTAACAATAGTTTGGCTTAAATAACATTTTATTTCCTCTGTTGGTTATGTGACATACTCAGCAAATGAAAATTATTGCACGCCTTATAGAAGTAAAACTGAATTACTTAATGAGGGAGATGTCCAAGTCGTCAGTGCTGCTATCTGGCCATTTCTAAACCCAACACACCTGAATAAAATGTATGAATTCACCCAAAAACATTCAGTCCTTGTTTGTTTGTTTTCTCCCTGTAAGCAGAAATACATTTGTTGCAAAAAATTATAAATTAGAGAAATTGTAAGTCTGCCATTGTTAATAGTTGAACATGTTGGATTTGTTTCCCTTCTGGGTTAAAGTCAACCAAACTAATAGCTCCGCCTTTTTGAAATCTTTCATTTCCAGCACAATTTTGCAGCCCTTTTTTGTTACTAGTAAATGTTTGCTATTGAAGAAAATCAAACTTAAATGAGTTTTAACATTTTCTAAAAAGAACCTCAAAGAAAACCTTAAAAATCTGTTAGGCAATAAACCCAATCAGTGCATATGATGATGCTGTTTCGCTGTATGATGAATTCAAATGTTTGACTGCTCCAAAGCAGTAATTTCACAGTGGTGATGTTTAGACAGGTTTAAGCCCAAAAGCAACACCACGAAGGTTATGAAAAGGTGAGAAGTCAAAACTACAATAACTCCCCAGCCAAAGTTAAAAAAACACTGTGGTTTGGTTTGGAGAGAAAAAATGACTTCCTTAAGGCTAAACGATCCTCATCTTCCAAGTTTAAACTTAGACAAAAATCAAAACCAGAGCTAAAAGAAGCAAACACGTTTGGATTTTAAAAAGCAGGTACGGGATCAACACCAACCAGCTGCTGACTAGTCCAAAAAGTTTGGGTGAATTTTCCATCTGCTTCCGATTTACAAATACTCAGCAGCTTGTGTAACTTGTGTTTGTGAATCAGTCCTTTAGCTAATGAACAGCAGGAGGAAGACATTAGTCACATTTAATCCTAAATCGTGATAAAGCAGCAGATTACCATGGACTGACACATTTTACAAACTTATTTTTGTTACTCATACATGTTTTTAACTCAGAGAAAAGGAGAAAACAAGAGGCGAAACAGAGTAAAGCGGGAGGGAGAGTAGGAAGCGCCACAATACCAACATTACCCCATCCCCAATGAGTAAGACTTGAACTTGTTAAGAGCTTTGGCTTTCACTTTTTTTCCTATGATGTCTTAAAAAAGTACAAATGCTCACTGTCAAGACTCAAATAATGTAAAAAGCAAGAAAAGAAGCTCCCCTGTACAAGATTCAGTCAAAGTCTGAAGAACCATGTTCCAGTTTTAAATGAAAGTAAGAGTAAACCACTGAGATACCATGAGTGCCTTATCTCTTATGTAAACCTCTTAATAGGCCTGTCACTGTAACAAATTAGCTGGGTGATAAATTATCCCAGACGTTATTGTGGTAAGTGGCAATATTGTTGTTTTGAAACCATTTTAAAGTAATATAAAGGTAAGGGCATAATAATGCAAGAACACATTATCAAAGATAGATAAACTTTAAATTCTAATGAACATTTGACAACATTTTAAATACACAAAATAAATAAAACAACAGAATCAACAAATATAATTAATTATGAAGTCTCTGTAAACAAAATTGTCCTTGAAAGAAAAAATGGTAGCTGTGACCAAAGCACCAGACTGAAAACTTTGGTTACGCAGTCTTTGGTAGAAAACAAGAGAAAAAAGAAACACAATAAATTGTGAAAATGGAAATGTTATTAACTGGCTTATTGCTTATTGCGTTATGCCTATGTATTTTTACATAAACTACCCTCATTGACCATAATAACCACCCACATTGATACTCCAGTTGCTGGTTGAAGACAGACGAGTTATTACGTCAAAAGTTAAAGTTAAAACTCATCGCCGTTTGGTGAGTGTGACAGAAAACCACTAAACCAGAGAGACATCTTCTGTCGTATTCCACATCTTGTTCCTTTAAATGTTTCGCTTCCTTGTGATGATATGTGATACAAGACGTGCTCTGCTGTTCCACCACCTGATACAGCTTATTGACCCAATCGATACGCAGCCCGGCTTACTTCCGCACTCAGCATCACCGAGAAACCATCACAAAGCGCATCGGCCTCGATGACACAAAGTTCATGTGTCAGAGATATAGGAGCTGACCTCCCCGCAGACAGGCCTGAACACGCAGGCAGCTGCTGTCAGCATGCCACGGCTTGGGGAATTAATAGAAACAGCAGTTCTCCAGGGACCCTGTTGGCCCAAAGTGACAGTCGGCTCTGGTCTGAGGTCATCTTAATGCACTCTGCCTCTTCCTCTCCGCATTAGCAGTGGGAAACATGAAACCTGGACCATAGCGGACGTTGTTTAACTTTTTGGGTAGGCATAGCTCAGGATGCTGGCACAGGCTGCTGGTAGCTGTGATATGCACACTTGTGGTGGCCGAGAATGTAGGAGTGTCCTATGGCTTCGGATTTCATCTGATACAGTATGCTATTAAACCTGAAGGAGCAGCCCACCCAGGCAAACCAGGTTTTATAGACCCGAGCTAAGGTTTGGAATTATTTTTTTAATTTTTTTACAATAATTAAAATAATTACAAGGAGACCTGAAAAGAAACAAATCCTTGAGAAGATGTAGTTTAGAGTCAAAGCTCGACTTTCTCATTTTAATTAGCTGCAATTCAACTTAATATTTCAACACTGCTTGAAACAAAGTTTGAGATTACATTAATACACAAGATATATGGTTATTTTCTGTTTATGGGTGTCTCATTTTAAAGCAAAAATATAAAATGAGTTTTGTATAAGTCTTTTCTAACTGTTTAATACTGCCTTCGTAAACATAAGCAAAGCGGTAAAACCTGTATCGTAATATGCTTTTAGAAGCGTCTTTACGGGCTTCAGTCAGCTTGTAAAGGTAGTGAAAGTCTCTAAATTTGCTCAGCATTATTACAGAGAAAGGCCTTTCTGTAACTTTCTGCGCAGCACTAGTGCCCTTCTCGGCCTTCATCTATAGATCCCTTTACTGCGTTTGGTGTCACACAAAATGAAACAGTTATTCCAAACTTTACCAGGAGGCAGTTTTAGCAAAACCTACACTTATATAATGTTTTCTGGCATTAGGACGTCTTGAGCCTGAAAGAAGCTCTGCTTTTTTCAACACTGTGAACAAAATGGAAACTGAAATGAATAAGACTTATGCTTTGGCCTCAATTTGTAATTTCCTTTTTACTCATCTGGTGTGACCTTCAACTTTGATTTTTCATTAGCATTATTCATTTGTTGTTGCTCATCAAATTGCAACTACAGGTGAGCAACATCGCATTGTTGGTAGTATACTGAATGCAATCTAATCATTTGTCATCCTGCAGCAGTAACAATAAATTAACTGATGATATCTGCAAACCCAAAACACTAATATTATAGTATGAATAGTTGATTTACTTGGGCAGGAGCTGGTCCAGGAAAAAAAAAAAAACAAACACCAATGAACACGATTATTGTGTACTGTTTGCTCAGTCGCAGTACTTAACATAATTGGTGAAGTAAATTAATGGGGAAATTTTAATTGGAGTGTACACTGTCTGCAGCGGTGATTATAGCAACAAAAAAACTGTGCTGAGTTATGTTTGTTATTATAACTTACATTGTAATTGCAAAAAAAAAAAGGCATTTACCCCAATCCGTGCGTCCCATGTAACTAAACTAAACCAGACTGATTATGAAAACTATATATTATTTGTACATGTTGTCATGCTTCTAGCAGATAACGTGCCACGCTTTGCATAACTCTGCGCGATAATACATGGCTGCGGCAGCCTTTGGTGGAGGGGATTCATAACCTGCTACTGAACCACCAGCAGCAGTAATTTGACTTCACCTATTATTTATTATAAATGATGTATTGACAGACAAATAGCTGCAGGGAGACGCTGAAAAGGAGAGGAGATAAAACCATCTCCACAGACTCGCCTACGCACTAGCAGCGCTAGAAAGCGTCCCAGATTAAGGCCAAGTTATATAACTTGGACTACATCAGTGCTTTTGCATCGCATGTGTCCTATTGGCCGGTTATGCACACACACCAAAAACGTGTTCGGACAACACGATTCATGTCATAAGGTAAAAAACTGGGATCAGTTTCAGTTTAATGAAGGTACACTGTGCATATGACTGCATTACACTGATACACAAAGAGCCCACAGGCAGGATATTTAGGCTGTGAACTGGAAACGCAGAGCGCTGTTAGCTCCTCTGCAGCCTCCATGTTGATGTTTATTAGACGCGGAGGAAGCAAAAGAGTTTGAAATATCGACTCGAGGCAGGAGCTGGAGAGGTTCGGCTTCTCTCACAAGAAGTGACGTTCAAAGTGGAAACAGTTCGCTTAGACTGAAGAGAAAAGCCTTCATTTTCTGTAACGAACCTGTTGTTAAATGTTGAAAGCCGACTTGCTACTTTACGCTCAACTCCCCCTCTTACCTCGGTATAGTGATGCACTTCGTGTTGATGTTCTGCGTGGTGATGGCTTTCTCCAACTCGTCCAGCTGCCCCGTCTTCTTCAGCTTCTTCACGAGACTTTTAACCGCTTTCTCGCACCATTTCTCCTCCTGGCCGTTTTGCTCTCCCTTCTTCCAGCCCAGAAGTCTTTTGACGATGGGGGGAGTGAAAGGCAAAATTGACATCTTTCAGAGTTCAGTCAAGTCCGTCCAGTGTCGGGAAGTCCGCCGGTTTGGACCAAAACCACCTGGCCCTACTACGGTCCAAACGGCGAAGGTTTAATGCGTTGCTTTAGCAAGAGAGAGAAAAAAACGAAAAGAAAAGCAGTTTTACTTTATGAAGCGAAGCTGTAGAGCATCTGTAAGTTAAAACTCCCCGGCTGCAGCGCACTCTTTCGCCCAGTATCGAGCTAAACAGCCGACTGTGCACCGGTAGTCTGTTGCGCCCTGGACTTTACTGCTACTCCGCCAGAAAAAGTAGTCCGTCTGCACTCGCTCGACACTGCGCTTCTGGAACAAATACGAACTGAAAGCGCATCTAAACTACATCTGCGAGTCGAGTGCCAAAAATGAAAGCTGTATTGCCAACACTACCTCGTCTCTGGGAATTTAAATCTGCTGACGGCAAAGTTTTGTGAAGTTCAGAAGCCTCCGCGGGTGTTGTGATCGCTCGACTGAAGTCTGCATCAAATGCAAATGCGGGAGCTGCTGCTGAGACTCTCCATTCAGACTTCAGTCTGCACACTGCAGACCTGTGGTAGCCCAGTCTGAGCAGCAGCTGGCCAAATGGGCTGTGCTGATGTTGCACAATCCTTGCCTTTTCTTCTCATGCTGATGAGCGTCCATGTGGCTGACTAAATATGCGGTCACAATCACTCACAGCTAGACCGCTTGAATCACTTATATAACACTGAGTAAGGTGTTTACTTTATTGCTCCAAAAAGCCTGGACACACAGTTCTCTTGGATGCCGGTTTTCTTTTTCGAGACAAAAGGCGAAATGAGGGCCAGAAGTCTAAAACCAAGATTTTAGACATTCACACTGGTGGTGTTGCATTATAGTACACCCAATTAACTGTGTTTGTTGTATAAACACACACCTGAGCACAGAACTTTCCAAGAATTTTTCTTTCCCTGATTGTTTGTCTCCATGTGAGTGAAAAGCAGCACAGACGCAAGTTGATAGAGATCATTGAACACACAAGGCAGAAGATGACACGCTAACTTGCCTCGGCTTGTCGGGTGTACAAACAGAGACTCTTCTGCCTCGACAAGGTGCCAATTTAGTTTATAGTTTGGTTCAGCCTCTAAATTACAGAAACACACACACACACACACACACACATGCTCTCATGTGCATAAGTACACCCCCTCCTCGTCCTCCTGCATACACTCTCGCAGACGTGGTGTCAAGAAGTCAAGTGCCAGATGTACAACAGAGCACAGCAGCAATGGGCTCACCATGCAGAGAGAGAGAGAGATAGTAGTGGGATGGTGCTTTAGTTCGCCAGCCTTCAAAATGCTAGTCTTTGCTGCAAACGTAGGAGGAATCGTATTAGCGAGCTTTTGAAAGAGTTGTAAAAGACGTTGTGATAGTGCAGCTCACTCTCCGTGTGCACCTCTTTGAGGCTAATGAAACACGGCAGACTCACAAAGGGTGCAAGTGATCGTCAGATATCTGGTAAACCTTCCAGGTTAACCCAGAATAGCAACGCAGGTCTGCGGCTTTGGTATGCGCTTGTGTCCAGCAGTCACCCCTTCTCCACTGCATACAGAGTGTAGTTTGTGCTAAAAATATTTCAGGGCCACCAGGACAGACGCCTCTCCTTTCATCTATTTCGGTAACCTAGCAGTGTGTATTTTCACAATGAATCCCGAGGTTTATGTTTGAAATCTTTTGACACTTTGAACATTCTACATGCAACACAGAACACATTTGTTCTTGCTCGACGGCTTCTGTGTCACGAATAGTTTGAATTTATCATCAGACCCTCATCCATACAAACAGTCTAGTCTCCAGCTGTAAAACTCGGTCTCTCTGGGGTCAGTGGTGTGTCAGCAGGTTGGAGGAGAAGGACTGTGGAGCGTGCTGCCATGTGTCATACATGCTAAGGCCCCACGGCCCTCTGGACACCTGTTTACGCCCCAGGGGGACCCGACCAGCCAGGACAGCTGGTTTGTTTGGGAGAAGTGCGGAGCGAGGCAGGGCGGATGTAGGGGTGCGGGGCTGGGGGAAGGGATTACATATGTGCTGTAGTATGGATGGCGGGGTGGGTGGGTTGGTGTTTGGGTGGTAGGACAGAGTTTAAGGGGGATTCTAGTGGTGGGAGGGGGCAGCAGTGAGAAGAATTACAGAGCACAAAAGGCACGTCAGCAGTGCTGAATGGGCAGTGACCACGCACGATCCGGTGGATGATAATGACATTATGCCGCCCTGAACCTCAGGGGACTCTGTGTGTGTGTGTGTGTGTGTGTGTGTGTGTGTGTGTGTGTGTTGTGTGTGTGTGTGTGTGTGTGTGTGTGTGTGTATGTCAGCTGGTGTCCCAGTGGAAAAGGAGCATTCCAAAGAACAGAATCGGGTCTTTGGATGACACTGGTAAGAAAGTAGATGGCTGGTGTTTGACAAAATAAAATAAAATAAAAAAAAATCATGAAGAAAATCAAAGTTTTTCAATGTAAAGTTTACTAGAACTGTGAAAAACTATCCAGACAATAAAATCTTTAAATAACAGGCACAGCATTTGGCACTGATTTAATATTTGCAAACGTAAATAAAAATTTTAAATTGACACAAATATAATCTCTGACATGGTCCAAATGTTACACTGGTTGGAAATGCAAATTATAACCTGCATTTGTGTTAAAGCTTCTTAGCATAATGCAAATTTATCTTTTATTACAGGATCCAACAGATTAAACAACACAACATTGGATAATCAATTTAACAGAACTGGTTTTAGAAAGTTTAACATATTAGTAACACTTATAAACGTTTTATTGCGGGGTTGGGGGACAAATTTGATTGACAGGTTTGATAACAGCTTGAGTACAAACCTCACTTTTTACTCAAGCTAGAGTCTAAAATTCAAGCTGTGCCAGTTCCTAACTTGTCAGATTGCTGTGGATGTAATTATGTGCATACTTTTGTTTATGTGTATTTTAACTCCTGCTTCTGTCAGCATGTAAAAGTGTTTTCACAGAGCTGCTTAAATAACAGGACGCAGTGTTTTCTTGCTGAGACAGCCATCAATCGTTCAACAGCTCGTGAAAGCTCCTCCAGCAATGTTGGAGTACACAATGTACTACAGGCTCAACATCATAACCATCCTTCACACACACACACACCCACACAAACACACACACACACTCCTGCACATGCAGCTCCTCCTCTTTCACTTTGAGTCTGTACAGTTTTTCTTCCTTTATCTATCTTTTAAATGTCTTTGCATTCCTTTCCCAAACACATTTCCCCCAAATTTCTTATCGTTCCTGGTAAAGAGTTAGCGATAATCCACTTGAGCAGAGGAAACTGCTCTTGGTTCATGTCGACAGCGACAACCCTTTTGAAACTTCAAGCCGTTGCCCAACTCTTTGCGCTATAAATAACAGGAAGACAGCAATTTTTCTTCTGAGTTTAATTGGCTGTCACCCAGCTAGATCAACAGAGGCAACCTGCACAAGTGCAAGGCACACGAATGGGAACTCTGCTAAAAATCACACACCGTCCTGCACATGTTCAAAAATCCTCGTCTCTGTTTTTTAATCCTCCGCAACGCTTTTGTCCTGCTTCACGAGAGCCAAGGAGGAGACAGATAAGGCACAATGCATGCAGCCGGACCTGAATCACAGCCAGCGCACAGAAAACCAGTGCATGCTTTTCCAAGAGATGTTGCTGAAAGGCTTGCACAGTGAAGATTTTAAGGACATCCTGCAGTGAAGTAACTATTTTAGTCACCACACCAACATTCAAAGCAAGTCAGTTGTTAAATCTTTTTTTTTACAACAGCAACAAAAACCCCTTCCATATTTGCCAATGTCAACGCCAAAGGAGCTGCAGCGATTTCAAACAAGTATGGGTTGTGTTTTACAGGTGAAAGAACTCCTGTTTTATTCTCATGTCTGGACAAAAGAAGCTATGTAAGAAAACAATACTAAAATAACACTGTGGAGTGCAATGTGGAGTGACAGCATCACTCCACATTGCACTCTCTCTCTCTCTCTCTCTCTTCAGAAGGAACTGGTGTTTTCTGTTTTCTTTTGTTTTTATCAGAGCGAATGAAATTATGAGGAAATGTCTGTTCAATCTTGCAGATTTGGAAAACTGCAAGTGTGCAAAAAAAAAACAAACAAATGTCAAGTCAGGTCATGGGACAAATTTGTAAATTTAATCAAAAAGTGACTTAGAGCATTAGTTTGAGACTGTGCACAATTTGCAAATGAGGTTTTGGTTTTACACTTTTAATTTTACTCCTAACAGATGCGTTAGTTTTACAGTGGAGACATTATAGCCTTAACTATCACATCAAAAAGCTTATCCAGAAATATTTTAAAGATAAATGTCACACTTCAAGATGGAAAATGTAATAAATGTCTAGTCATGATGGTTCAAGTCTTTTTGGAGAGTTTTTTATTATAGTCAAAGCTTTGAGACAGTAAAAACTGCCACCACAATGTTGCCTAAGGTGTAAATATAGTACAAGTACAAACTTAACTTTTCAAGAAGATTCCAATGAATCATTGACTTTCTTTAGATAAACAGATTTAATCTTGAGAGGGAAGGAACATCTCTCACATCTCCAGACAACCAAGCAGCGGAAGGACTTGCCCTTGCCTGAAACACGTCTCCGTTGTTGCCAACTGCTGAAGAAAGTGCTCAAAAATTATTCTTTTTGACTGGTCAAGCTCATTGGGAAAATCATTTAGACCAGAACCAGAATAACAAGTATTATTAAACTGATGTAAAAGTTAGCAAAGTGTATTTTTCCCCCTTCCAACATACAATATGTGGATCTATGACATAAATCCCAGACACTATAAATCAATCAAAATTCCAGGTGTTTTTAGTGAGACAAAAAAAAAGAAAATTATAATACTTACTTTCATTCAATCTGAATTTGACTGTAAAACTGTAAGCAGGAGCAGCAATAACAATATTGTCAGAGATACTGATTAGAAACTATGTTCATGAGGCTGCAGTAAAACAATTTTTATTATTCAAATTTCTATTTATTTGTTTACATAACAGCCTTTGAATTCAATCATGGTCTGTATCTGCTTAGGCTGGACATTTTCAAATGTAAATGTTTATTTTCTGCCTCTGTAACAGACTCGACCTCCCTTATGCACCCAGCCCCATCCCAAAATTAAAACCGGGACGAAGTGACCGTAAACAGAGAGGACAAAGCAAAAGCAGGAAACATCCTAATGAAAAAGGCAACTCAAATCGCCTTTTAGCTGCCATAGTTCCTGGAGATTTCCCTTTTGAAGAAGAAGAAACAGAAGAAGAAGAAGTAACTGTTAAAATGGTCCAAAACAACAGAGTAGTGTGTTTGTTGCTCATCAGCAATGTGTGACTCTGCTGATGCCACTTCTCCCTAAGACAGCATGAGCTGAAATCGTACTAAACACATGACTCATGGCTCAGGCAGGTGTTTCCCCTTATATGGTCAAAGTGAACTTGGTCTCTTCATCTGAAAAAAAAAAAACCTCTTGGTTTATCCAACCTCCAAGGTGTTGACTCACCACACAAGAAGATAATCCCAGTGATAACCTCTTGTTCCTGCTATGACTGATTAGAAAAACCCAGATTTGTCTGACAGCCCACTCTGAGGAATGATCCACCTCTGAGTCACTAGTCACTGTAAATGACGGCTGGTCAAACCCTGAGAGAGCAGAGTTCCCTGTTGAAGGCATGACAGCCACCATCATCTGAGGACTCTTGCACCAAGAACATCGTTATGGTTTCTGACATGCAGTTATGTATATATATAAATAATATAATAAATAATAATTATTATTATTATTAATAATAATAAGGAGGGTCCGTCGGATAGTCGAACCTCGGATTCAGGAAGAGCAGTGTGGTTTTCGTCCTGGTCGTGGAACACTGGACCAGCTCTACACCCTCAGCAGGGTCCTGGAGGGTGCATGGGAGTTCGCCCAACCAGTCTACATGTGTTTTGTGGACTTGGAGAAGGCGTTCGACCGTGTCCCTCGGGGGGCTTTGTGGAGGGTTCTCCAGGAGTATGGGGTACCGGGCCCTTTGATACGGGCTGTCAGGTCCCTGTATGACCGGTGTCAGAGTCTGGTCCGCATTGCCGGCAGTAAGTCGGGCTTGTTTCCGGTGAGAGTTGGACTCCGCCAAGGCTGCCCTTTGTCACCGTTCTGTTCATTACTTTCATGGACAGAATTTCTAGGCGCAGCCGAGGTGTTGAGGGGATCCGTTTTGGTGGCCTTAGGATCGCATCTCTGCTTTTTGCAGATGATGTGGTCCTGATGGCTTCATCAGATCGTGATCTGCGGCTCTCGCTGAAACGGTTCGCGGCCAAGTGTGAAGCGGCCGGGATGAGGCTCAGTGCCTCCAAATCCGAGGCCATGGTCTTGAGCCGGAAAAGGGTAGAGTGCCTTCTCCGGGTCAGGGGGGTCGTTCTGCCTCAAGTGGAGGAGTTTAAGTATCTGGGGATCTTGTTCACGAATGAGGGAAGAAGGGACCGGGAGATCGACAGGCGGATTGGGGCAGCGTCTGCCGTAAAGCGGCGCTGTACCGGACCGTCGTGGTGAAGAGAGAGCTGAGTCAAAAGGCGAAGCTCTCGATTTACCGGTCGATCTACGTTCCCACCCTCATCTACGGTCATGAGCTTTGGGTCATGACCGAAAGAACGAGATCACGGATATAAGCGGCCGAAATGGGTTTCCTCCGCAGGGTGGCCGGGCTCTCCCTTAGAGATAGGGTGAGAAGCTCGGTCATCCGGGAGGGACTCAAAGTAGAGCCACTGCTCCTCCACGTCGAGAGGAGCCAGTTGAGGCTCGGGCATCTGGTCAGGATGCCTCCTGGACGCCTACCTGGTGAGGTGTTCCGGGCACGTCCCACCGGGAGGAGGCCTAGGGGAAGACCAGGACACGCTGGAGGGACTATGTCTCTCGGCTGGCCTGGGAACACCTTGGGGTTCCTGGAGGAGCTGGAAGAAGTGGCTGGGGAGAGGGAAGTCTGGGCCTCACTTCTGAAGCTGCTGCCCCCGCGACCCGACCCCGGATAAGCGGAAGAAAATGGATGGATGGATGGATGGATGGATTATTATTATTATTATTATTATTATTATTATTATTATTATTATTATTATTATTATTATTATTATTATTATTATAGCACAATAGATGGAAGAAATAAATTAAAAAAACATATTATGTCATCTTCTTAGAAAACAATACAATTCTACCTTTACACACACTGATTTTTAAATTTGAATGAATGATTCATACTAGAGGGGCTGAATAATGGAGCAGCAAGAAGGTCCTTGGGTTTTCTGCATGGTACTCCAGGTTTATCACACAGTCCAAAACCATGACTATTAGGTCAAGTGGTCTCTCTAAAGTGTAAATGTGTGTGTGCATGGTTGTTTGTTCTGTGTGTGTCTGTGATAGACTGCCAACCTGTCCAGGGTGTATCTTGCCTCCTGCCCAATGACTGCTGGAAATAAGCACCACCTTCTCGCAACCCTGCAATGATAAGCGGGTATAGTCAATGGATGGATGGATTGAACTGAGTAGGTGGTGGAGACAATGGAGTCTTAGGGGACTGAACTGAAGACAGTTTCGCAAAGAAATAGTTGCCTGTTATCTTCGTTTCCAACTGTAGGTGATTTGCCACACCGCTGCACAGCTCAGATAAATCAAACAGAACTGAGAGAACATTTGATTGTCCCCAGGTTAATGCAGTTGAAGGTCAAAACCAACTACATTTGTTTGCTTGCTTGCTGCCAGCCTAACACATTTGATTGGTATTATGCAATATTTCCTCAGGCTCAAGAGTTTAAGGCAGGAGGAAATCCATCGCTGTGGCTGAGCTTCCTAAAATCAACCACAGCAATGCAACAAGACTTTCAGATATCAATTTTTGGAGCCTCATACAATGTGGACAAGACCCCAGTTGACTGGGAAAAATCCACTAGCGCTCTCTGGCATTGGATGATCACTTTGCTCCCTCCTTTTCTCCAGGCAACGCCATTGTAGGAACCACCAAGAACAATTAGCAGAGGGAAGCATGAAATGCTCTAAAGCTTCCTGGTAGTCCGCTTTGTTTACATTGGACTTCATTGTAAAGTCCAATGTAAACAGACTTTACATTGGACTACAGAGTAAAGTCGATCTTAGTCGACACTGTGGACTAAGATGAAGAAAGGATATGACTCCTCAAATAATCAGTGACTGTAGAAACACTGGACCTCAGTCAACCAGGGTTCTGTGCCTCTCCAGTTTTCTTCCTGTCTCACACACCCACAACTTGTAACAAAGCCCACAGAGATGTTGATTTAAGGAAACAACAAAAAACCTAAGATGACTTATCATAATAAAGACATAAACCGCTTAGAGTTATGAGCTGTGTCATCAGTAAAATTAGGGTGTCAGTATATCAAATAAAAGGGACTAGAGGCCTCTCTCCATCTCTCTTTCTAACTTCATACTATTCTTTATTTAATTCTTTTGGGATGATCTTGGGAATATTGACCAGTTGCTCAAAGTCTGGCTCACTGTCACCACCATGCAGCAAAACTGGCATCGACAAACATGAAGAGCTGTCAGAATATTGGACTTTGATTTCCAAATGCAAAATTTATTTATGTCTGACAAAATCACTGGTGGCAAACAGTCCAGTCCCTTTTCTCATTGGCAAGACACCCCTTTTAAACAAAACACACATCGACTGCACCCTCTAGAGTACATATTACTGTATTACAACTTTTTTGCAGAATTACATTTAAAACGGGGCTGCACAGGAGCTGTTGCCTTGCAGCAAGAAGGTTCTGGGTTCGATTCCCGGCCCCAGTCTTTCTGCTTGGAGTTTGCATGTTCTCCCAGTGCATGCATGGGTTTTCTCCAGGTACTCCAGTTTCCTCCCACAGCCCAAAAACATGACTTTCAGGTTAATTGGTCTGTCTAAATTGTCCCTAGGTGTGAGTGTGTGTGTGCATGGTTGTTTGTCCTGTCTGTCTCTGTTGCCCTGCGACAGGTTGGCCACCTGTCCAGGGTGACCCCGCCTCTCCCCCAGAACGTTAGCTGGAGATGGGCACCAGCAACCCTCCCAACTCCACCAAGGACAAGGATGTAAAGAAAATGGATGGATGGACATTTAAAACCAATTTAAATGTTGTTTGTTTTTTTTTTCCATTTGTGCATTTTGTTGTTTTTATTTGTGATGACTCAGTTTGTTCTCACATGTTTTGTTAAACCTGTATTTAAAAAAAAACCCCAAGAGTTTGGCAGAAATAAAATATGTTATCTATAAATAGATGATTACTAAACAAAAACTGGATGAAAATATGCTACATAGTAGATCAACTGCAGAATAAATAATTCAGCTTTCCGATGTTTTCAATGCAACCTTCATGGATGTTTTTTGTTTGTTTAATGAAGGAGCATAACAGGCTTTAAAGATGTAAAATCTCTCAAGATTACACTTGACAACAGAAGCTTTAACAATGTTCTGTTATCTCTTCTACTAACTAAACATCACTTGATGGTTTTCTGAAGATCTTCCAGTAAAGAATGGCTGTACATTTACAGTATTCATCCAACTTATTTATCAGTTTCTCAGTATTATAAAGTATAGCTCATATTACATAGAAAAGTTTTCCACTTTTTTAAGGAATTGTCCCGACATGTTGTGTAGTGCGAGCTTAAAACTTAAAGAACTTGAACCAGTGGTGTCAGGTGATATATTAGTCCTAAATCTACCGCAGATAAACAATGTTTTAAAGTAACGTGTCACAATTATGTTTCTCATCACAAAAAAAACAAAACGATGAACATTGCTCATAAAAATTGTCAGGCCTTCACCAAAAGTCTACTGAAGCCCCTTCCAGTCTCTCAGAGTCTTTGTCAGAGACCTTCATTAAGATCTCTCACAATAATCACAAAGACCTCTGGGCTTTCGGAAAACACATAAAAAATGTAAAGCAGAACAGAGTAGGAGCTGCGCTCATTATGGCATTAAAATATTTAAGTTCTTTTTTCTGTAATGAGGGAAATAAACCACAACAAATCCCCATGATCTTCTGGGTTACCAGTCGTCCCCTTAATCATGTCTGAAATCTCCTTATAATCCCATCTGCCAGACCTCAAGGTTTTCGAAATAATACCATTGAGAAGAAATAGAAAATCTGGGTATTTTAATGGTAATTGCACAATTCATCATCTGCAACACTAACAACAGTGAGTCATTTGCATTTCTGAGACAACAAATCCACTAAAACGGCATTGAAGACTGTGCGTTGGTCACAGACCATTGCCCTTCTTGTGGTAGATGTAATTTCTCATTGTTCCAAAGCTGATTCACATTCACCCTTTGACATATAATGTCCCTGGGCTACCACAGAGGGAAAGTAGTATCCCGTTTCACAGAAAACTAAATCCTGTGCTATACCTCACCACATTCTCTAAACTTCAAACCGTTTTTGTTTCTCACGATCATTCGTTTTGAACCGTCTGACATAGTCTTGCAGAATTGCACACTTTTCTCTGTCTGGATTGTACTTTTTTAAAAATTTTTTTAGAAAGCAAAAACTTTGACAAAGACATAGCAGTCTCTCTTGCAGCAAGCGAGTGTGACAGATTCAAATGAGCGACATTTAAGAGTTGGAAACAGCAAGGTCAACTTGGGGACAGAAACGAGACACTTTGATTACTGTGGCTGTTACAGACTTTCAGGCATCTGAAGGAGAGGAGCGGTGAGCCTAAGTACCCACCTAGGGATTACAGGACAAGCTTCAGGTGTGACTGGTCCCAGGAGACGACCCCACCCATGGAGGAGAGCTTCGGCGCAGAGAAGGGCGAGGCACAGGCAAGACAGAATACAAAGCAAACTACCCACTCTTTCGGATTATGACACCATAATGACTGATTTTTATTCTTTTTTTTTATTTGTAATTAGAAGGCATCAAATTGTTATTCGAGCCGTATATGTCAAGGAGTCCATAATGCCAAGCTCTCTAACAAGATGCTGAGGGTCTTTTGAAGAAAAATCGCATTGATTCTAAAATTATTTTTTATCGCTACATTTTTTCCCACACACTAAATACATTTCTTTTGACAAATATTTTTAAAAGTGAGATTTTGCTACTGCAGTGATATTTTTGTTTATTTTAAAAATACATTTTCACTTAAAATAAGTTTAAAAGGAGAGGTTTTTGATTTTAGATATATGTGTTCACTACAATAAATAAATTGGCAGTATAAAGCATGTAAAATGTTTTTTTTTTGTCTCTGTAAGCCTTTAAGCTGTTTTAATGACAACAGATCCATTTAAGTTGGACACTTTTGGTTAACGGGATGTCGTTTTAAGCTTTTTATCTGGAAAGCTTTGTCATGTAGCTCATCACTTCTCAACACTTCTCAAACTCCCTCTCCAGACTTGAATAGATAAAATCCCACCCTGTGCCACAAGAGGGCAGCAAAAACTACGGAATTGACAGGAAAGAAAATTGACACTCCAGTGACAAGAAATCCTTTATAATTTTATTTTGCTTAAAGATAGAAGCTGGAAAAATTAATTATCTTTGTTTATAAAAGTCATAACTCATACAGGTCTTTCTGAATTTATCAAATGTGACAGTGGAGTTTCTGCGTGAGCGCATATTTTTCTGCAAAGTATAATTTTTGTATGTGTCCTTGTTGGTTTGTATTATCATATTACCGATCTCCACTGAATAATGTGTTTCTACAGAAGAAAGAAGGGTAAAGCAGCAGCAGAGGGCCTGAATGTATGTCCCTCCCATCCTTTGGAGCCAGACAGTCTGCCTGCTGGTCTGTCCATCTATCCGTCCATGTCTCTCTATTCAATAATGTAAAGCAGAAGGAAAAGTTAGATGCTTTATTTGAGCCACAATGCAATTTCCAATGTTCAGATTACTGTGGATGTGTTAACCTAACAGCTTCTTGTGTCTGAATCCCTGTTATTTCTGCTTGCATGACGCCAACATGTCATAAGATTGGTGTTTAGATTAGGTAAGTATATGCAGCGTTATCGCATCACCTCTTTTTTTTTCTTTTAGCCGTGTATGGACTTTTTTTCAGCTTCAGACATGAGTGGGTATTTTCATATGTGACTAGCTCATTGGTTTTAGCTAAAAAGACCACAACTTTGCAATAAGTGGGTGCAGTTACAGACTAGAGAAATCCTCCCCTTGTCCACAGTGCTGTTGTTTCCTGGCAGATATAGTTCTGTGTGCATTGTATTTTGTTGGTATTGTTTTACTTATCTTGATAATGCTTGCTTGAATTCACTTTTATTTTATTTTTTTACCAAAACTGAGTTCTTCAGAAGAATAAGATCTCCATCTGAAGAAAAGATAATGAGTTTCAGATATAGTGTGAATAATTTCTGCCAATAAAACACATTTCAATTAAGTGATTTAAAAAATAATATAACTTTTGGTCACAAAAACATGTTTAAAAAACACAAAAAGTTCTCTCTTTCAGTCAGAATTATTTTCACTTTAACCACGTTGTGTCAAGTGTTCAGGACATTTTAAGTAAAGTCAATAACTGTACCAATTCTTAAAAGAAAAAATTATAGGGCTATGTCAGACCATTTCAGACCTGTGGTGCAAAAAGGCGTGTTTATCTCCCTAGATCTAGGCAGGATTCATATTTCAAATTACACACAAAAACTGAAATAATATCTGTCATATGGACAACATCGTTCTTTAGGTGTAATGTAAACCCTTTTATATGGTTTGCAGGTTGTGTATTTTAAAAACCTGGCAAAGTGTCAAGGTTGTCTAGGTTTTCTGGAATTTCCAGGGAAGCAGAATTAAAAAGCACAAAATACATGACAGAGCAAAGAGCACGATAGTGGAGAGGCAGTGGGAGGAAGAGGGAGGGGAGGCCCTAAGGTTAAAGTAAAGGCCAACAGCAGCACTGCAGGGCCTGCACTGACAACATCTTCTGCTATCTTCAGAACAGCAGCAGATGTGATAATGTTCCCTTCGGGGCTCAGGCTGGTACCTGCAACATCACCACACTGACAAGCCGTCACATTTTTCTCACCTCAGTCCCAGTTCGACTGACAGGGAGAAGAAAAAAGAAAACAAACTCCCCATTAATTCACTTTGACAGCACAAAGTTGAACTCAGATCCAGCAGTTTCCCCCTCGCTGCTGCCGTTCAACAGCCATACACATTTGAAAAAAAAAAAAAACTATCTGGTTATTGCTGCAGAAAAACAAGAGAGTTTTGTTGTCTCTTAACAAAACGATGAAGGAGGGGAAAATCAGCTCTTTCACTTCAAACATGTAGCCTCTGCAAACTGTCCTCGAAACGCCGCTTTTGTGATACAGGGACGAGACCTCTCGGTTCCACCCTTTTATTTTTTGTTTTTAACACCTTACACCAGAGACAAAAAGGCGCGGGATGAGAAACGGCTCTGCGCTTCAAACTGGTAAAAGATGAGGTCGGACAATGAGGCTTTGTGGCCTCAGCCAGCCGCCAAAGTTCAATAAAGCGCTTTGATATGAGGAATAATGTCTGCGTGTGTAAGAGAAAGAAAGAAAAGAAGAAAGGAAAAAAGATGAAAGAGTCACGTTTAATGTCTCCAATAGTTTGGGGTTTTCTAATGATAGCCTGCACGTTTCATGTCAAGGGGCTGTTTAATCATGTCGCCAAATAAAGTCGCAGGGATCCAGCATGTGGTCTTTTTTACGGCAAAAAAAGAAGTTGTCCTCACTTGCCAATTGTCTTTTCGTTGTGCAATTGAATTTTGAAGCGCTTTTCATGCAAATGTGGATGGATTTTCCCATCAAAGTCTGGAAATATGCAAAACATGAAATCTTCCACTTCTTTATGTGTGACAGATCTGTTTTAAAGCTAATACCGCAGTACTTTGAATCCATTCTGGTTGATCACCAGTTGTCTGTGTCAAGCAAAGGGAACAAAAATTGTTTAATAAAACGCCAAAATGGAAAAGAATCAGAAATGCTTTGAGATGTTTAGAGAGCTATTGTTGCCTGATAAAATTGCCAAGACTATCTCCAAAATATGTGGTCCAGTTTCCTACAGAGACAAAGCTTGTTCACAACTCTCAAACATTTCAACCTGGGTTCTGATTCTGCTGATATAATCTGTCTCTTTGCCAAAGTTGTCGTGAAAGAAAATCTTTGGTGTTCTTTCTTCTGACCACAGATGACCTGCAAAACTGTAATGAACAAAACAAGTGAAAAAGAAAAAACAAGTGAAAAAGAAAAAAAACAGCTTCATCTTCATCTACAGACCTCAGTTGGCATGTCAAAAGTCAAAGTTAATGACCGCATTGTTCAAAGATTTGCCAAGAAAAGCCTCTTCTATTATATGGCAGCATAACTTAAGTTTATAACGCAGGAAATCATTTGTGGAGAAAGCATCTATGCAGAAACGAACACCTGAAAAGAATAATATTTTAAAGCAGAGCAGACCACAATCAGCCCACAATGATGTGAAAACCTGATAAACTCAGATAAAAGTCTAGAAGTTGTTGCTGAGGTTTACCCATGACTGCATACACAGTCAAATGCTCTATTTGATTAAACTGTGGGTATTTGTTGCATATAAGGAACTTACGAATCATGCTTTAAGTTTTAAGAGTTTTAAGGAGAAAAAAATGTCGATATACTGTTTTCCTTTTTTCCCTTAACGGAGACCTATTTAACAAAAATCACTTTTTGTCCATTTTCGTCTTTCCATTTGGGTCTCATTTGAGTTTCCAGAAACAAACTAAGCGCTAAAAAAAACACAACAACAAAGGCGTGTTCTGGAAATAAGTTAATGTTTTTTTGGTGTCCGGAAAACTGCTGCCACTGAGTCAAATATGTATGGTCAAATATAGGCGAACTGTCCGTCTGTTTCCAGCCATTTTCACACTCATTTGGATTTAAAGTGACAAGACGCACTAAAACCTATCCATCCATTTTCTTTACACCCTTGTCCCTTGGTGGGGTCTGGAGGGTTGCTGGTGCAAATCTCCAGCTAACGTTCCAGGGAAGAGGCGGGGTCACCCTGGACAGGTCGCCAGTCCTGAGCCAAACAAGACAAACAACCATGCACACACCTAGGGACAATTTGGAGATGCCAATTAACCTGATAGTCATGCTTTTGGACTGTGGGAGGAAACCAGAGTACCCAAAGGAACATGCAAATTCCATGCAGAAAGACCCGGACCCTGAATCGAACCAAGAACCTTCTTGCTTCAAGGCAACAGCTCTACCAACTGTGCCACTGTGCCGCCACGCACTAAAACATTAATGTGAAAGGAGCTTAAAATGGGCAGAACTGAGCAGACTGATATTATCTGGGAATGATTTTGTGCAAAAAAATGCAATACACATATTTTGTGCAACTCACGGACCTATCCTAACTTGTTCAAGGAAGCATAATAGGTCTCCTTGCAGTCAAGCATCTTGTGGGGAAAATGAATTTATCACCATGGAAAATGTGTCTCTTCCAGTCTAATGCCATGTGATAAACCTCTAGACAGAAATGACTGAGACGCAGCAAAAACAAGCTAATTGCTGTTGAGTCATTCACACCGCACTATAACACTTGACATTTTCCCCTTTTTTCTCTTGCCAGACAAATATGAAGGCTGTGGCTTAATATGGGATTTTTTTGTGTGTGAAAACAGTTAAAATAAAAGAAAAAGAAAACAATTCCTCGAGAATGGGGAACAGTTTGGCATTGTCTGACCATGTAGTTTACACAAACTAGAAAACACGAAATGCAGGTACTTTCAAATATTTTAGCACTGTATGTGTTGCATCTAGACTTGCAAAGATATGAGTACCCCTCAAGTTTTTAGTTATTTTATTTTGTTTGACAGGTCAACAAAAAATAAGCATTTCATACAATTATGAAGTGAAAGGAAAATGCTTCTGCTTCTTGTTAACAATCTCGCCCTTCAGTAATTTGGCTCCTGGATGTCCAGTGTTTGTCTCTGGCTCCTGTCAGTCTGCTTCCATGCCCTGCCTTATCTGTATTTTCTCCTCTTAAGTCGTTTGTTTTAATTAAACTTCTTGATTTTTCACCACAGTTTGTCTGCATTTGGGTTCTTATTGCATGACAGAACTGTCTATCAGCTTCACTCATTCACAGACTGAAAGTTTTGCCCAGCCTGCTTTGCTAAATAGCTCAAGCTCAGTCAGACTGAATGGACAACATGAACACTTTTGAATCTGTGCTTTGACTAGGCCATATTCAGATTTAAACAACTCCAGGGTAGTTCTGGCTGTGTAGTTTGGGTCATTTTCCTGCTGGAAGGTAAACCTCCACCCAAGTCTCAGATTTTTTCCCGCCTCTGATCATTTGTCTTGCAGTACTAACCTGTGAGTAGCTGCATCTGTCGGTTCTTGCTGAAGACAAACATTCCCACAGGATGATGCCACCACCACCTTCTAAGAACTGCAGGGAGCTTGAGTTCAACAACAGCTTTCTTCTGGTCACACTTCCATAACATCCAGATTTGAGGAGTACAATACTGAAACATGTCCTGGTTTCAAATTCTCTCACCTGAGCTGTGGATCTGTGCAGCTCCTCCAGTGTCACCAAGAGCTTTTTGTGGAGAAAAAAAAGGCACAAATACTTTGCAGGTGATGAAATGTTTAGTCTAGTTTATCCATTGTTCTCACAGAGGATCAGGACTGATTCAGAGGTTAAACAAAAGCTTAGAGTTCACATGTTCTGTTTGTTCTCCCGGGATATTTTTAAATAGGTGTAGCTACAGTTTTTGTAAACCACTGAAATGCATACAACATGCAGCGGTTAAATAGCGGTTCAGCAGTGGTCCGTGTAAATATCAAGCCTGGTTATGCTGGCGCAGAGCCCTGCCATCCAAACAATAGCTGCAACTCTTTTTTTTTCCAGAAACACAGAGAATGTTTGAGTTTTTCTTTTCTTTTCTTTTTCACAGAAATCTAAATGCCATTTATTTGACAAAGAACAATTCTTCTCCTCAGACCACACAATCAAGTTTCAAGCTGGCAGCTCCTCCCATGTTCAATTTGTTATTGTTTACAGATAAAAGGCTTCCTTTTCTCAAACTCCGATTTACCCAGAAAATACCACCACGAGCAATCACAACCTAACCGACTCATGACTTGACTTTTCTCCTCTCAGAGGCTGAAATGTTTTCCATATTGTGGGACTCCAAATGGATGCAGGAAATGCTGTCACTCCGCTCCGCTTTCCAAACTTCCAGAATGAGGTTTTGGCTCTGCTGGATGCCAGTGCGGTCGATCCCAGAGCAGTACTGACCCTGCTCGGGTTTCCTCTTGCTGGGGGATAGTTCAGGAGTGTCCGCCCCGTCTTGGTTCTCCAGCCTCAGATGTACGCTCAGTTTGTCGTCCTGTCAGCTCATTTCAGAGAAAAGTGACATGCATAAAGTGCTGTTTTTGTTTTCTGGGTGGCCACTGCAGGATCCTCTCAACGCTGCTGTCGATCTTTTCCTTCAGAGGGACAGTTGCTCTTAGTGTCACTGTCCTCTTAAGAACAACGTTGAGAGTCGAGCTGCGACTGAAGCAGAGATCAGAACCACAGGTGTTAGCTCAAAGAGCTCAAACTATCATGAGACTTACATGTTTCAGAAAATTATCAGACATGCTCAAACTAAGTAAGATCAAAATGTAGTGTTCAGCTGATGTCTTCATTTATCAAAGGAGAAAGTTACTCTTTTGAGCATTAGCGTCATGTCGCAGCATCTCAATCAGACTTACATTACTACTTTTAAGCAAATCCCTCAGGATTTTTATTTCTTTGTCCATTAATTTGGGCCATTATGACGTGAACTTTCAGGTGTTTCTAAGTGAGCTTGAGGACACAAACTGTTTCTGCCAGAGAGCCGAGTTCCTCATCCAATCAACTACGGCAAGTCGGTGGGATTCTGCAGGTAGCAGCAACGTAGCCACACTGCCACCACCATGTTCAGCTGCTGATATGATGACGTATTTTTCTGAAGTACTGTGTCAGATTTACGCCTGATGCGGCTAAGCTTACATATTATAAAAACCCATTCTTTTGTCTTGGCAGTCCACAGAATATTTTCTGTGTTTTTGTTTGTTCTTTTACCTGGTCACTGTCATTGTCCCTCTTGAAATAATAAAATTTACGCTTTTTTATTGTTGATTTATGAATATTGACCTTAGCTGAGGCAAGGGAGGCCTACGGTGCTTTAGATGTTGTTTTGGATTGCTAAATACCGTGCGCTAATCTGGGTCCACAGCCTTAAATTACTAGTGCAGCATTTTAAACTGACAGGAATCATCTGAAGGAATGAGCCACCGGCTATGCACTACTAAACTTCACAACTCTTTGACTTGGCAGGTTAATTTAGAAAGCGTCATGTAGAAAGCGTCGCAAGTGTCTCAAACAACTGTTTGAAAGAAAAAAAAAGATTTTAAAGGAGACATAAGTTTACTGAACTACATGGAAAATGGAAACAGTTCTAAAGAAAAGCTAGTTGAGTCTGTTCCCATCACGTTGTGTGTCATGTTCACCCTGACAGACAGAACAAGAGGCACGCTTTTCATATTGAAGCAATACTTTTCAATGCATATATATATATATATATATATATATATATATATATTATATATATATATATATATATATATATATATATATATATATATATATATATATTATATATACACACACATTTTACTCTGATCCCCCTACATGAAATTAAATGAAAATAGCTGCCTTTTTCAGACAACAAGAGATGAGTGAATAGATCGAAGCTGTACAAAATTTTATTTCATTATCAGAAAAGCAACCAAGAGGCCCATTTAACTTTACAAGACAGCAGCAGGACAATGATCCAAAACATGTCGCCGGATTAGAATTAGCCTCTCAAATCCGAGACCTGAATCCAGTGAAAGTGTGTGTCTGTCTCATCTTGTATCAATTTTTGGTCTGACAAAATGCCAATAGTAGTCATTGAACTTTGTGGTTATAAAATTATGCGAAAGATTATGAGTGCGGTAGTCTGAAGCTTTCCACGGACCTGTTTTTACAATTGAACAAACTCATAAATTATGCTCCACGTCAGCAAAATGCCTAAACTCCAGCTTTTATAGAGGAAGTCACACTTGTTGGTGATGAGTTAATGAAGCGCATTTATACATGCACATTCTGTCAGTCCTGATCCTTGTAAACCTGCTTTGAAATCGTATTTTATGCAGCAAACAAATTCATAATCTCTCCTCTAACAAAATGACATTTTCTGTTTAAAACCATTTATTAACATTGATTCAGTACTTAATAGTCCTCAGCTTCAGACGCGGCAGCAGCTCGGCTCACAGCTCTTTTTTCCAGGGGCAGTAATTAGCAACGGCAGTAGATACCGTCTCATTTTTGTGGTTGGGCGTTTTATTTCATTTTTTTTCCGGGACTAGCAGTGTGTTGGAGCCGGACTGGACTAACGTGCCTTAAGGCGGCTCTGCATAATTGCCAGAAATGTTTGTAAATGTTTCACAAGTTATTAAAAAGTTCAGTGATGGACAATTTAAGACCTGACAGGTAAATTATCGAAGCCAAGCTTTGCGCGCTAGCCTGGTTTCTCTCATAAATCACACGCCGGCTAGCTCTTGTGTTTGCCATGCGCAGTTTATCCTCTTCTCTCAGTTCAGTTCGGTTCTTATGAAAACTGCGAGGTGAATTAGAAGAAAAGAAAACTCTTTGGGTGATCTAAAGGGTTTAATGGGAGCTGAAGAGTCTCTTGGCTGCTTTTCAAAAAGGCAAGCAGCTTCAGGCTGTGCTGGTTGTGGCTCACAGCCACTGAAGGGGAAGGCAGTCTCCGTCCCCCCCCTCCCCTCCTGCGCCTCTGTCTCCATATAATTACACTACGGCTGACAGACATGGTGCTTAAAGTAACAAAACAAAGACAGGCTGGAAAATAAACAGCACCTCAGTCATTTGCTGAAAGGGCGAGCCTGAGATGTGTACAGTGCTGAGTTTCCTCCTAACAGCTTAATGCAGACAGAAAATGGTTTCCAGCGAAACCCAAGCCGGCTCCATGGATAACGATGGCGTTTTGTCATGATATTGCACGTTTCCGTGAATTAATGGGGTCGCAGGAGGCGACAGCCCTGCTAAAAATTGCTGCTCAGTTTCGCGAGTCGCAAACAAGCCGTGTTTACGCGGGGTTTGTAATTAGTTAACCCTAATTTCATGCATTAAATGTTAGATATATCACAAACAACCCCACCACCCCGGATAAACATCAGGGTCGGCTTACAAATGATGAAGTGAGTGAAACATAACTTTTTTTTTTAAGAAAGAAAAACACACAAACATCTCCATTTATCACTCATCAGGTAAAATTACAAACTCCAGGATCCGCTTAGCTCTTTCATAACAACAGAATAGGATCTACAAAAATCAGAAGCATGCTTTATAAAACCGGACTCGGTTCCATTCAAATTCAAAAAAACCCCTTTGTTAATCCCTCAAGGGGAAATTAAATGTGCTTGTAACTCATCCAATTTTCTTCAAAGAGTTGTTGTGAACGCTGATGGCTGTGGGCAGGGATGGTATCCCTCTAGCAGTCTGTGTTACAGCGGCTTTTGAACAAGCCTCTGACTGAAGAAACTCTGTTGTTGTAAACAAAGCCTCATGAAGAGGATGTTTTGGGAAGCAGGGAAAATGACTGGGAGATTTCATCATTTGAGGATTTTACTGCATGTTAGTTGGGTGTTTTTTCCAGAATGGTGATGATTCTAAAATAAGAGTCTTTAACTTCAGCAGGAGAGTTTAGGTGACCCCAACATCCAAATAACAAAGCTCACGAATTCCTGGCTCTTCTCCTTTCCAACTCTTATGGCACGGCCGTCATGAGGTTCTCATGGCTTTGTGTTATTTACAGAAAAACTGAAAACACAAATATAAAATCCCTAAAAAAAAAAGCTAAACATAGGACTAAATATGAAATGATATCTACCACATTATTTTGATTATGACACAGAATTCAGAATGAATTCCAGCTTAATTTAATCATTTTCAAGAGGTTATTGCTCAAGATATTGCATAGATGTTTTGTTCAACTCGTCAAAACATACCCAGCAGATATTAGCAGGTTAGCTAGTCAGGCTATCTGCTCAGGTTCCCAGCTAACAGAGATGCTGCTTGTATACTCACAACTGTCGTAGCGTTACATGAATAAGAGTGACGGGCGGCGCTTCTTCAGAGTTTATTTCAACATTTTTCTTCCTTGTAAGATAGTAAAAAAAGTCTATGAGCCTTTTTTCAGCTGATCTGCAGTGCGCAGCAGTATGGGATATGTTACTCTGCACTTCAGCTGGAGCTCAAAGGTTAGTGTAAGCTCAGTTTTATAAAACAAACTTTTTAAACTTAAAATAAGGAATGGAGTGTTGACGATAAAGACAGATGCCCCTTTTCATGTTATTGCAAGGTTAAGGCCTGTCCACCATATATCACAGTTTCTGTTAAATTTATAGGCAAATGACATTGATTACATTAATTATTAGTGCTATGTTTTGACTTGGAAACACATGTAAAAAGTTGAAATTGTGCTCTGAGGTACTGGGTGGTGAATGAAATGTCGCATAGCTATATATAAACATATATACAGTAGATGAGTGTTTGCTTGATGGACAGATGTTAATCTCCTGTGAGAAACTCTTCAGGACTTGTCTGTCATGGCCGCCTGGTTGTGAAGATGACAATAATAAATACTGACGTGAAATCAGCCACAGAGCAGTGAGTAGATGCTCGAGCTGGCTGTGGTTTCACACACTAGAGATCTCACTAACAGCTGAGGTATTGATCCCTGTCTGCTCTGTGAAGCAAAGTGACAAAACACTGTCAAGACGAAGATGATGATGATGAGGAGGAAGAACAACGGTGAGAAGTGTTTATTTCTGACATTTGTGCTGCATTATCAGTACTGCCTAGTGGTTTGGCACTAATTGGCTTCTGTAGATATTTAATGAGGAGGTTTGTATGTAAAGTAGCAGAGGTTCTCAATACCCAGTTGCTGCTCAGGGCGCCACAGTCTAGGGGGCATCAAAAGAGTGAAAAAAATGGTAATAAATACAAAGTTATCTTAAATTGCTCACTTAATGACTTTGCAATATTGTTTCTTTTCATGTTCAGTCAGTACTGTAAGTAAATGTTGCTGTGAACCACTTGTGCCTGATGGTGCAAGCTAGTTAAACATAATTTTTCCCGTTTTTAAGGAGTCTGGACTGGATTTGTCAATCTGTAATTCAAAGTCTGAACTTCCCTGCTCAAGTTCACATTACTGAAAACCCAGTTTAAGATTAAAAAAAATTATTATTTTAGATCCAGACAAGTTAGAAAATTGTTAGCCTCTCTAGATCAATTAATATGAGATCAATAAAAGTTTTACATCTTTGTGTTTCTATTCAGTTAGTTGTTTTGCAGATTAGGCTTCTTGCAGAAGGAAAGTCTCACCCAGAACGCCTTTCATGTAAGAACTGCCACATAGCAAAAATAATCCTCTTCCAGCTTGTGTACAATAACACACAACAGATTCAACATGATCATTGATCAAACAAAGATGAAACCAAATGGAAAAGCTTTGTTTTCTAAAAGTAAATCCTTGTGATAAGACTTTTAGTGCAGCTGAACATTTCCTTAGCCACCAAACTTTAGCTAAAGCTTTAGTTGTTGAACTGGTGACATCATAACAAAACGTTAGCATGCAGAGGAGTTAACACCTTCATGACACTAATCATCACACCTCCACCTCCATGCTGTGAGATGTTTGTGGTGAAATGCCATGTTTGTTTTTCATCAACCATTGCATTGTGCATATGACCAAGCATCTTCAGGCTTTCTGTTCAAATGACATTATTCATGCTGTCTTATGGCTCATCCAGGTAAAATGTGGGATACCTCAGATGTGCTGATAATATTCTGTTTTGCAGAGAAGTTTTCATCTGGAGACTCTTGAAACGAGTCACTTTTGTTCCATCCTTTCCTAACTGTATTTCCATGAGTTTGTGATGGAAATGTCCAAGCTACTATACAACAATCTGGCATTATTGGCCAATCATTGCAAATGGAGATGTGTTGCATGACCAGTGTTACACCAAGACCAGCTTGGGTAGGAAGGATAACAGAGAGAAACTTAGACATCAGGTAATCCACAGCAAAAACATCTTATAATTGCTGTACTTGTTTTACTTTTTTATTTTTCTAATCTTAGGTGTGGCTGTGGCGGTTCGTCAGGTGCCTGTGGATAGCACTCATGTTAGTTGCAAGACCATGTCTAAATTTGTGTTGTCTGTGACTCTCCTGCTGCTTATAGTTTCAACTGGGTGCACATGGTGTTGCCATAGAAACTATTTAAATGGAGCTGGGGTGTCCTCAAAGCTCACTTCTCCAAGTAAAGTCAAACTGATTATAGCAGCTAAATGTTTCCACACCGTTTCGCGACGAACAAGAAATTTTAAGATCTCATCACAACCCTAACCATCATGTTGATATTTTTTCTTATGTATTGTAATGAATCAAGTTGCATTGTACGACTTATGTTATATGTGTATAGCATATTGTATCATGTTGTGTTGTATTGGGATCTATCATGTTATAAAGTAACATTTTACATGACAGAAAAATACCAGAAATCACCTGCTGGGAGACCAGCAATTTAGGTTATTTTTGTTCCAGTAAGACAATATTTCCATCTTGTAATCAAGACATCCATCTAGTGTTTTAGTCAAAAGCATATACTCACTTTTCTAAAATAACGGACCACTTCTTTTATCTTCGTTTTTTTTTTTTTTTTTTTTGCCCAAATCATCATTTGGCCAAAAATAACCTATACCATTATTTTAGGAAGGTGACGCTGTGCCGTTCTCCTCCTTTGAACTGAAGGCATCTAGACTCCAAATTGCACTGGCCAGTGCTGACTCGTGTGTCTTTGCAATGACCCGGATGGACTTACGACCTGCTGATGTCCCTCAGCTGTTGACTCCGGCCTGCCTGCGCGCCTGAAAGGTTGCAAACAGGATGGACCTGTGATGCATGGTGATTTCCATGGGTAATGGAGGAAAAACAGGGAAATTAGACAGAAAATAACAAGCATTGCTTGGAAACGTGACTCCTCTTGAAACGTTTCGATGCACAAATTGTAATTTAACACCGAAAATAAGGGGAAAGCCCGGCATCACACGCTCTTTAATTTGCAGACCGTTGTGGTGGCCTCGGCCCACAGGACAGAAACCGCTCCACATGAAGGTGAAAATTAGTGCCAGAAAAACACAAGCTAATCATTATTGATTAAAACGGCCGTTTCAGAGCAATAACTCACCTTATTTGTGACAAAAAAGCACACAAAATGGTTTTCCATTAATTCAAAAAGTCTCGTACGCTCATTAAGATAATTACAATGCCATGAGCTGTGTAGGGATAATTATACAGTGAAGGGGTGGAGTTCAAGAGCCAGTGGCAGGATTAAGCAGTTTCCCTTCAGGTCACTGTGAGGTCGGCAGCCACCGCAGCGCCCAGGACAAGAGCCAGAGAGCCTTCTCCACCGCTCGGAGCCTGGGATCCATTTCTTCTCCTCCGTGACCGTAAATCCGAATAAAGCAAAAGAAAAAAAAACAAACAAAAAACAATTAGGATTGGAAAATGGACCCAGGTGAAAAGAAAACAGGGCGGCATGGAAACGCGGTAAGCTCTAGACGAGTCCTGCCAGCGGCCGCTCTCCCACCCCAGGCCCCTCCTCTGAATCCTTTTACTGTATCCAAACCACAAATCCCACACTTTTCCTGGAAGAGCAAAGAGGAGACTGGATTGAAATATACATTGGAATTTTCTTCAGTGAGTGGGGGTTACGGGAATGCCCCAGAAACTTTAGAAAAGATTCAATCTAGCTATGCACATAAGAGTTTAAATCAAAAGTCGATGCTTATTCGTTGAATTAGCCTCTGTTCCCCTTGCGCTGCCAGCTCTATTTTTAAGCTCTGAATGTAAGTATATGGTGGCCCCTGGAAAGATTTTTTGAACACTGAAATGCTTAATTAGTTTTCCTCAGGAGTGCTGCAAGTTTGTAATCAAACTCTCGTAGCTTTTTAGGCTGAGGCTAATTACAGGTTGGAGCGGGGAGCCCGCAGAGATCCAGGGTCAAAACAACAGCAAAAAAAAAAAAGTCTGACTGCTTGAACCCTGGGAGGCTTACAGCTCCTTTTCTCCTCGACTTGTGTCCTGAGTTTCGCTTTGAGCGCCTTTTCCTGCTTACATTACCTTTTTAATCTTGTTCTTTCTGCTCCAATGCGAGTTTCCATAAATGATTGTGTTGTCAGGATGCCATCAGGCTCTGAACAGAGAGCTTTCTGCTGCAGTGGGTACGGCCTGAGCGCCATGCTGTGGTTTGTTGTGTAATCTCTTAGTTATGCACTTTATTTCCTTACCACTGGCACCGAGACGCCTTCCTTTCACTGTTTTCCATCGCCACCAGTGCTTTTAAAGCCAAGATGATAGTTAAAGCTTGATTATAGATTTTGAAAAAAGATTTTAAATAGAACGCAAGGACAGTGTTTTGTTTTTTTTTCTAGCAGAATAAAACATGCACGTTCCTTTGGTGCTAAAGAGCCCAAATGTCTGCTCTCTTAACGTTTTAGCTTAACTGTAAAATTTCTATCTGCAACACACCACGGCCGTGCCTGAAGGTCCTCGTTAAAACAAAAGCTTTTTGGGGATTTGTTAGCAGCCCTGTAAAGCTTTTCATGATGTGGCTTTGCTTTATAATCCACTCAGTAAATGAGTTTACATTCCTTCATTTGCTTTGCATGTGTGTGGAGTGACAGTAAGCTGCACGGTGGTTAGAACTGATTGAGCCAGATAACCTATTTTTTTTCCCTGTAAGTTTAAAAAAGCAAACAAAAAAAACCCCCCAAAAAAAACAAAGGAGTCTGGTTGTTTTTAGGTTGGTATGCTAACAGCGGCTGCAGAAGAGGACGCGTTAAACAAGATCATTTTTCAAGTTGAACAAAAATGCAAAGTTGCAACCCCTCCTCCCCTGATTTTAGCCTTTGAGAAAATAATAATTTATTAATTCTTTGCTACTTAAGAGTCAAGCTTTCCTTGAATTTCTTTAAGGTGTTTATGATCAATATTTCTCCAGGCTTTCTGGAGGTCTTTCTGTTTTTCTTTGCTCCTTTGATTGCTTTTGTGGAGGTTTTGTGGTCCTTATTTCTAACAATGCCCGTGGATTGTGCAGTGCATGCCTGAAAAAAGTATGAGGAAAGTGTATAAGTGCACGAAAAAAGAAGTGTCAAGTTTACAAAACTGTCCACAACAGAATAAAACCTCCAGTATCTCGAGGTTGTTTCTTTAGGAAATCAGAAAGAAATCCAGTAAAAATCAGAAATAAGGACCTGCGAGAGCCATCAGCTGAAAGGGAAGTGCTCTTTTAGTGGCTCTTTGGGAATCACCTTGTTGGGACTTAAAAACAGTTTTCTGTCAGTTGAATTACTTTATTGATTCAACCAAAGAATTGAGAACAAAACACGCCTTTATTTCAGCTTTTTAAAAATCTACGTTAAATGCAGATATCAAATCTTTCTGTTGAACATGATTAGGACTTATTCTCTTCCTTAATTACATTAAATCAATGTAAATTGTTTGGGGGGGTAACCACTTTCGCCCAGATGTGTCTCCAAATCCAACAGAAGGAGTTCAAATTTACAAAGCGTGAAGGAAACACATTGAAATATCTGATCCATTACAAAATCTGCAATTTAGTCTGAAATTGTTTGCTTTTGGAGGACCAAAGTAAAATATAACTCTTTGATATGTGAGAAGGCAGCTATTAAGTAATAATGTAAAATATTTTAGATACTTGGTTGTGATCTTAAATTAGTCAACTGAAATTATATGAAACAGTGAAATGAGCTGAGAAAATTATTACTTCATAATAACAGCATAGCAGTTGTTTTACAATATAATATAATATAATATAGTCTAGTATAATATGATATTTTAGCTCAGTAAATATCTTTTGAACCACCACAGACGCATTCATTTAATACAAATACTTTATTGACAATGTGTGTGGTTGTGTGATGCAAATATTTTAATGAAAAATTGAAAAATATTGAGAACATAAACCAAGTTTGTCACTTTTACAGTTTAGGTTTGAAAAAACAAAAGTCACTGAAAGGCTGTAATGCATATATAGAATCAAAGTGCATATTCTTGTTCCTTTTTATGTTGACAATATACACATTACACTATACATAAATAATTGCATCGTAAAAATGACTCAAGTATTTACATGTAAAATATATTTTATATAATATATAAATTTATATTAAATCTAGGTAGATTACAATTGGGGTAGTGAGTCCGGTTGCTTCCTGTGAGTCGGGCCGTGTCGGTGTGTTATCTGTGGGTATTGAGCAGCACCTCCAGCCAGCAGGGGCAGGAGGTGATGAACTGTCTGGAGTAGCAGGGGCCCCAACCCTTAGCAAAACTGATCCGGATGCTGTGGGGGTCCCAGGGCCCTTCCTGAGTCTCTGGCTTCACACCGTGCTCCATCATCCAGCTAGAACACTCAAAGTCAAACACCTTGAGGGAGAAACCGGGCATCACCCTCCTGACACTCAGCCCACGAGCGCTCGGCAGGTCCAGAGTGGGCGAGTGGACGAACACCGGGTGCTGGCTGCGGTTGTAGACCCACACGCCGTCGGCCTCGCGACTCAGCACGATGCCGAAACCGATTTTACTGCGAATCTGTTGTACGTTGCCGCCGCCGCTACCTTTCCCTCCCGATCTCCCTCCTCTTCCGTGGCTATGGTGCCGGTAAGGGTCCGATGCGGCGTGGCTGCCCGGGTCCTCGCGGCAGCTGTGGTAGGCGTTGGCGTGGAGCTGGCCGAGGCAGAGGCCTGTGCCCTGAGGTAGGTCGTAGAAGATACTGAGTGAGGGCTCGTAGGCCGGGTACAGGCGGCCCACGCGGATCCGCTGCTCCCAGTAGGCGACGCTGCACCAGTGAGAGCGGTGTCCGCCGGAGGTGGAGGAGCCGATGGAGGTACCAGTGTCTGACGGGAAAACAGAGAGGGGAGAGATAACGTCAAGGTCATCAGGTCACTGTAGCAGAGGTTTCACTGGCAAAGCTTTGGTAGCAAAGATGGTGTATGTGTGTATGTATATATATATATAAAATGTGACTTCTTTCTTTTAATCATAAGATATAGATCACTTAAAACAGTGGCCCCAAATTCAGCTCTCAGGGGCCGGTGCTCTGCAGCTTTTAGAGCTGCTTCATCACAACAGATCCACATGAATGTCATTACTTTCTCTATGTGTCGAGTTCTGCTTTAAGTCATTCATTTAAGTGGAGATGCTTTTCTAAAGGTAGCAGAGCCCGCAGATCAAAAAACGTACTTTCATCAGTTCAATAAAATATTTAAACTAGAAGCACCATGAAGAAAAAAAAAATCAAAACATGATTTTGTCTTATAAGTTGTTAATTCCACACAACAAATTAGCAAGAATATATTCTTAAAAACATGAAGTGTTTGTAGCTGTTTTACCTAAAACTATGTAAATTATTATTATATTACGCTAAGGTTCTTTATAGCATTGTTTCTGAACAAATAAAAATCTGTCTTTTCAATGCTCTGTCTGGGAGTAAAACTTCAGGTTTGGAGGTAGATCTAGGCTTTAGATTTTTGAATTTATGTGTATTTATTTGTTGCCTCTATTACTATTTCTGACATAAAACTTGTTTAAATATATGTCAATATTAAAAACACTTTCAATACCAAGGAATAAAGCCAGGAAATACTTATCACAATATTTCAATACTAATCCAGATCTGCACATTCCAGACATTCCAACACTGAGATATTGTGTAATTCAATGATAAATCTAGTCTCAGGATCTCAAGTCCTTTCACTCTGCAGTGTTTATTATGACCTTAAGGGGGCGACAAAACGGGTGGCAGAACAACTGATTCATTTTCAAAGCAGGTAATGAGGTTTGTTTTCAATCAAATTCAATCATTCCTTCAGATGTAATTAACTATATCTTTATTAGTAGAAAATTAATAATGTTACAGAGAAGGATCTGCCTTTCTTCTCATGATAAGTATATGTATGCGTGCAGAGATTCAGGATATTCTCATCATTATTGGAAATAAGAAAAACTTTAATTACTTAAACACAAAAGCCTACAAACTGATCGCCATAATTAGATCCATTTTGACCAATGATTTTTTTTTCCTTTGCAAAACCCATATGGCAAAATTAACAGAGAGCTGGAAAATTAAAGACACGCGGTTTTCTTTTGCGCTCAGTCAAAAGTTTCACTTCAATGTCTGTCTCGATTTGAAAAAGCGGGTTTCCCCTCCGCCGCCCTCCCCGTCCCATCTCCTCCTCTGACATCCCTCACCATCACCCTCTGCAACCCTTCCACAGGTCCAAAGGTAAAAAAGGAGATTTAGAGCGGCACAGAGGAAAGTTGGGGGGCCGAAAGCATTCAGCTCTCTGTCAACCTAGCATAAGCCCATGAACCCCTGACCCCCCGGCCCTCATGCTATCAGCTCACATTAACTCCCACACAGAGTGATGCCATTATTTTGCTCCAGAGACTCTATTGACACAGAGGATTTAAAGACCCATGTGCCTGTGGCCCCATTCCTTTCACATAACACCCCCTCTTCACCCGCGAAGAGCCAGATGATGGCTGCTCTCTCATTAACGCGCTGCTTTTAGGTGAAACCGGGACCGAGACGGGACCGGGTTCGTTTCAGCAGGTCTGAGGGTAAAACGTTGGGGCTCTTGTGAGTGCGATGGCGGGGAGACAGGGGGTCGCTCTCTCTCTGTCTCTCTCTCTCTCTCTCTCACACACACACACACACACACACACACATGCACACACACTCTCGCACAGGCCGAGCCTCCTGATTCAAACGGTACCAGTGCAAACACACAAACACCCCGTGCACAAAATTGCACTTCTCATCTGAGGCCCATGTGTGTCATTAGTGAATTCCAGGCTGGCAACTCCTGCAGTCTGGAGGTTTTACAGCTCTCCAACAAGAGAGCAGGCTGCTCAGCTAGCAGCTCTCTCACTCTTTCTCTCACACATCCACACCCACGTGCGCACGCATGCACGCACGCACGCACACACACACACACAACACACAGAGAATCGCACACACTTTTACAAGCCGTGCTCTTCCCTGTAATAAGGCAACACAAACATGTCTGGGGAAACACAGGGAGACTTTATGAGCTCATGATCAAATTAATGCCCAAAGAAAACAGAGAACAAACTGATTTTTTTAAAGCTTTTTTTTTCTTTCCGTTTTGTAAAAAAGCATGCTGCAACAGGAAGTCAACAATTAGACCCTGACATGTGAAACAATTCAAGAGTTTTTACTTAATTTTTCAGTATATGATTCGATAACAAGCTAAATATCTTGTTTCGCAAATGGCGTGCCTCAGGTGAGGGAGCTGCTCGGGACTTCAAAGCTTCAGGATTAAAGTCACAAACGAAAAAAAAATGAAGTCTTGTGTTCCTCAGAGTTTTTTGTTTTTTTTTAAACCATTGAAAGCGCTCTGGATCGATAGTTTGGTGGATAAGTATTTTTTTTATATGGTGAGAAGAAACACGCATTACTCAGGTCCCGTTCGATGTTCGCTGTTCGCTGGATGTTATTTTCATTCACTTTGATCGTGTTTTAAGCACAATAGAACAGGAAATGAATCTAAGAAAAGCATTCAAGTCCAACGGAAACTTTTCAGAAAGCCTGGAAATTTATTAAAACAAGCTTTAAGAGCTTGGAAACACCTTTCGCATGGAGAAATAAAAAGGGGCACAAAGCTTAATCACGGTCCTCTACGGTGAGAAGTTCAGAGCTCTAAATCATGATGTGCATCAGTGTTTGACAGCCCCAGAGGAACAGCAAGACATGCTTAATGTTTCTGGCACCGGCCTCAGTGTCATCACGCTCAGCCTGGCTATCATCCAACTAAAGGTATGACAAGCTCGTGTGAGAACGGCGAGGGAGGGAGGGAGGAGGAGCAGGAGGGAGGGGCAACCGACTTCTTCAATGGAATTTTTAAAGAGGGGTTCAGACCTGAGGTTATCAGCGTATTTATGTTTGAGTGGAGGAAGTCGAGGTGGGGCGGGGGTAGAGGGGGGAGGAGGAAAAAAAAAGAAAGAAAGCCGCGGGTGACTGTGATGTGAGCGTGCACGCCTGCATCTGTGCAACAGGGCTGGCAGCAATTACAGCGTCCTGCAAGCGTTTAGGCCGACCACTATTTAAGAGCTCTGTTTACCAATTAGATAAGTAGCCTTTGTTATTTCACTTCAAAATCGCTGTCTCTTAGTGCCAATCTCACCGAGGCGTCCACTGCGCCTCACACCGGATCCGCACAAACAAATAGGGTTAATTAGATATATAAAATGACTATAACACTGAACAAAAGTCACCTACTTAAAAGGACTGAGATGATTTTACAGGTTAGAGACGTTGGCATTCGACGTCCACAAGACAGTCAGTTTCCTGCCTGTTCTCCGCAGACGCTGGACTTTAAACACCGCGGACGCTCATCTTCCCTCCTTGATTTCCTCACATTTCTTCCGCAAGGATCACAAATAAACAGGCAGAGTAAAAATAGATGCTTTAGCATTATTCTACGCGGGCTCCTGTGCGCAAAAACTGAAAATTAAAAAGATTTTAGCTTTAAAAAAATGGCCTTTTTTCGTTTAATTCACGGTTAATTCAAAGCATTAAGAGACTACTTCTTCCAGTTTTATGTGGCTGTGATAAGACCAAAGTCGGCCTGTGTTGAGCTTCCCACAGGAGTCAGTGGTGAGTCCTGTTTTCCACAAGATTTTAATTGAGCACGATGCAGGCAGAGCCTCCAAAATAACAGCAGGGTAATCTCTGTGCTCTATGTGTAACGCTCCACTGCTATTACCTACAATGATGAGTTCTGTCTCAATTTAAAGAGTCTATGGTATCCTGAGACAAAGAAAACCCAACAACAACACGAGGATGGGGCATGAAGACGAGAAGATGTGATCCAGAGAGCATCATGGTACTTGTTGAGCTCTGGTTCCACATTCAAGGGCTACTTGCTGCTCAGGTGAAAGCAGTTTGACCTAAAAACTGTCTACTGTGAGTAAAAAATAATGGTAAAGTGAAGTTTAAGTAATAAAAAAAGTCTATTTTATCATTTGGAAGCGTTTTCTACTTTGACAGTACGATGCATGCTTTACCGATCTGATTAGACCTGCACACCAAAACCCTTGGTAAGCAACACATTACATACAGTTTGGGTTAAAACTTTGATCGTTAAGCAAGCTTTGTTTTCAATTATAAGTAATTTTGTTCAATAACTCAAAGCAAAGCATTTGAGTTATGAGAAATTCAACTTGGTTAGTGCAGCATGAAGTCTCCAAGGCAAACACAGGTTTATGTAATGTAAATCAAAATATGTAACACAAGTTTTCCTTTTTATACATCTGTGAATAAGTTTTTGTATGCTGCTGATGATGGAATGTAAAATATACACAACCATATGAACTATTTAGATCGGTCACAATATACTTAATAAATGTTCACAGATTATATAATTTAACCCCGTCACTTTGTGAGTGAACCCTTATTGGCTCAGGGTTGCCAACATCTGTATAAAATGAAGACACCTATATTTCAACTAATTCAAACGCCAACACTAGCATAACTATCAAATATGTGACTATATTGAACACAAACTCCAGACAAAAATCTAATAACAGAACTCTGTTCACAGTTCCGATAAACCATTTGGTTTACTCATTAAACGGCTTCTCTGTTTCAGAGTTAAAACTTGAACTTGACAGCAAAACTCCTGAACTCACTTCCAAATAGGAAAGTACTTCATTTTCCCTCTCCTCTTCTCAGTGACAGAGTATTGACCAACTCATTATGGCTTCTAACAGGTTGAGGAGAAAATACTGTATTATACTGTTGTTCCATTGAGCAACAACTGTAAAAATAAGGGTGGGTGTTTTCCGTGACCAAAAATATTTCTAGAAAATGTACTTTGTGCCTGTGTTTGCTTTTAAACTAAATATTTCCTTCTCTTCAAGCAGTTGACTTAGCGCTCTCAGCAACAAGTGTGGGAGGGGGGACGGCTACTTAACACTGAATCCGACTGACGAAAACTTGGTTTTCTCCGACTCTCTCACTGGCACCTCATCATAAGGTCTTATTAAAGCAGGAATCCATGACGGATGGAGGTTTTGAAATCATGTCAGCATGGTCCATCTTCAAAGGGATTTATCTATTTATTTATTTCTATACTCAGTGATATGAGATCCGTCCACAACCGTGTCAAACTCATTTTCATTTTTGGCCTTATCGTGATCATTAATGTTCTTAAAGAGAAGTTTGTACTAGAATGTACTGATGAAGCTCATTAACAAACTCTTAGAATGTTATTAAAAATCTATGTCTGCATTCTTCTTAAATAAAAAATAGTATTAGTCATATCACGATGATGTACTTTGACAAAAATTTATTTCATTTTAGTGATAAAATAGTATGTAAGTGCACAATTGCTCTACTTAGTTGTCCTGCTAAAGTTTAGAGGCCCACGTAAGAATTCATAGCGGGCCGAATCTGGCCCTCGTGCCTCGAGTTTGACACATGTGGTCAAATATTTTGAATTTTGAAAAGTAAACGTTGAACATACAATTTTTTTTGACCTGCAGTTTTCTATCTGAGTTTCTTCATCATGTCACCAACCTATAGAGGTAAAGAGTCTGGGAGGAAAACAGGGGAAAAAGAGGGAGGGGGAAAAGGAAAAAAAAAAGAGGTGAACCGGGTGAAAGAGGGAGAGAGAACCTGCCAAGCATAACCAGCATCCACGGAAAAAATGAAGAGAGAGAAAGAGACTGTGAGAAAGAGAGGGAGGGAGAGAGACCCTCGTCTTTCATCCAGCGCCAAGGATTAGATTCCCCTCCAGTTATTAGACTCTTCCACTGTGCTGAAAGAAGTGGGAGTGTTGGGAGAGGGGGAGGGAGTCGGGAGGGAACAGGAGCGAAGGATAGGATTTAGCCGCTGACCATTGTCAGGAGTCGAGATGTTTTGTTATCATACTATGTCGCTGCGCTTGCTGTGGAAAATTCAGAGTGGAAAAAAACATCATGAAAAATGGAGAGAGAAAAACTCTCCCCTGCCTGAAGAAAAATGGTATATTCTGTGTTGTTTGAGACAACTATCATTAGAGGGCAACTTCAAACCAGCAAGCCACATTTAAGCTGGCGTCTCGACTATCTCTGCCATCAGCGAGCTGCCTTATCGCCAGACGAGGCCTTTACAGTCGAGCACAACCCAGGCTCTCACACGCATCAACACACACGCACATTCTTGCACGCTTGTTTCCCTGCCGCTCTCTTCCTCCCCGCTCCACTCTCTTGCTTTTCATTGCAAAGTGGGCCCAGTAATGGAACAGAATGCAACTAATGACGTTTCTGCGCTCAGAAATACATGGTGAGTCGGACGAGTTCCTTGAGTCTGGAGGGCGGCAGAGCTGCAGGGAAAGCCGCTGCACGTCCCTGTGAAATTCCTGGGCAGATCTTAGAAGCAGAACGCTCCTCCAGAAGGAAGAGAAAAAGTGACCAGCTTCCTGCGTTTCTGCTGCGACTTCAAACAAACTCGCCCTGAAGGAATGCCGCGGCTTGAACGTATACACAACGGCGTCCTTGACAACCCCGCTGTCACGCCGTGTTTATCGACATCCATCACATCCAAAGTCAGGTGGCACTTTGGAAATTATTTCTGCAAACTCTTGTCATTTGTTCTTCTGCTGCATATGCAAACATGCTAAACATGGGACGCCTACTCATTTAATCCAGACACATGTCCGTTCTTGTTGAGAGTCAGCAGTCCTTAAGGTGCAATCTGTGAATGCAGTATTGATTTTGCGCAACAAAAGTGTAAGAAAGCTGATTTGTAGAAACACGATTGCTGACTTAGACTAGGGGAGAGCCTGTTAGTTGACAAGTCTCCCCTCCCAACACATTCCTGGACAGGCCCTTTTCCTCAACACTTCCTCCCCCCGCTCCGAGAGTCACAAGGGTCAAGTTGACAAGTCTCTCATTGAGCCTCACGTGGTCCCACTATATGGCCTTCACTCCTCACAACATAATTACACTCATTTATTGGTGGAATACATCCATTTGTTCCTCTGCGAAGGAGGAATTATGAAATTCCTCCACAAACATTATTCGGATAAACCATCCGGCGGTGCCGATGCACGAGAGTGGACTGAAAGAGGCAAGGCGCAACGCCGATGCGCCAGGAGACGCAGGTCGGAACGAACTTTTAAACATGTTTTTACAGCCGGCCCTAAAGCAAACATTTGACCTTTTTAGATCTTTTAAGAGGACTAAAAACTGTTAATCTGCTTTTTAGACGAATAAGTTCCAAAGCAGTGATAAAAAGGTCAATAACCTTTTTGCTCAAATTCTTTGCTGCATTCATAGATTTTTTTTTTTTTGTTGAGGGGGGAGCGGGAAGCTGGGGGGGGCTTTATAAACTCAGAGTCTGTCAACATCTGCAAAGAATCTTTAGGTTCTGCAGCATGGCAGGCTTCCATTAAAAGCCAAATTGCGAGTTGGCAAAAACTCTGAGGGAAAGCCACAGCCAGTCCTGTAATTTAAACCTTATTTTAAATGGTGATTGCCTGACAACATGGACCCAAGGAGAGGGAGGAGAAATGCGACTCACAAAGACGTAAAGAGGGAGGACAAGAGAGGCGAAGGCAGCAAAGGAGAGTGGGCAGCTGACAGCAGCAATAAATATTCTGTGCTTCATATGGCAAATGTGCTGATCAGAAGAAATAAAACGAAAACAGGTCAAACTAATAGAAAACTGGACTTAAATAAGAGAACATGGCAATAGATAGGTCAGTACAAGACAAACACAGAGCGTGTTGAATGTTTTATTTCCTGCTGTGAGTTAATAATAAAAGCCTGTTTTTTCGTTTTTGATCTCGGGCTGCTGTTTCCCATCTTCTGATGTATTGAAAATAAAATAAAGGGTGAAACATCGAGCGCTGTCACAACTTTGACGCATGTGTGTTGGTTTTAACGTGCTCCCACTTTGAATAGTGTGCTTGTACTAGGATCAGAGGTGTGGAATTTCTTCTAACTTTATATTAATAATATTTTTTGCTGAGATGTCATTGTCACATTTTAGTTATTTTTTCAAACTAAAGGATCAGCAGAAATGCTACATGTTCTAATAATAATTAGACCAATGATGGCTGGCCATTTTGTGAGTTTCATTTTGAGTTTTAGGTATCCAGCATGCTGAGGTAAGTGATGCATTGGCACTGTGTAGAGGGATAAGTAATGTTATTATTGGATAACTGCTGCATTATAGAAGTCCTAGTGTTGGTATAAGCTGCAGTATTCATAAACTTTGTCCCAAAAGTCATGATCAGACTGTGAAAGCAGAGATAAATGCATAGTGAAGTGTGAACACTGATTCATATAGCACATTGCGTCTTCATAGCGTCTTCATCACGGCTTCATCGCGTCTTCATCGTGGTTTGCTATACCACTGAACAGACATGCAATAGTGCGATGCGAGTATTAGCCTGAAATGCAACTAAATCTGTTTTTCTCAATGGGGATAAATGCTGGAAGATTTAATCAGCATTACAACTTCAAATGACTTGATTCACTCACATTTTACAGTATTAGAGTAGTAGTGGAGGCAGAAACATGAGGAATCAAATAGCAATAGTGCCATACTCCTCTTCCTCCGACTTGCCCTGCTTTTCATTGATGTAAAGGAATCTGATAACGTTGGCGTCTTGTCTGAGTGGGCAGCATTATCACATTTCTGGGGAAGTTCTGATTGCAATCTCGCTGTGTTTGACCAAACAACATTCGTGCTGTTTTCAGTCCTGGAAAAATCTGAACCACATGTATTAATACTTGTGCCGGCCCATATTTTTTTGGCATATTTTCTGCTTTCAGAATAACTGTAGACAGCAGAGCAAAATAGAGAGACACTTATTTACTTTCTATCAGTTCATCTTCCTATTATAAGAATTGTACAATAGCATCTAAAGGTAAAGGAGAGACGAACACTGACTAAGCTCCCGTCATGATAATAATAATGATGATGCTGCAACCTCTCCGTTCACTCTCTGATTGGACGTCTAAGGCTGCAGAAGTCTGTGGTTATGTTTGTCCTTGTTAAAATCAACCATACTCAACAGTGTGATTGCAATGAAACATTTGCAAGTGAGAAACAGATAAGACCTCTTTGTCACGCAAACTGTTCATCATGTGAACGGTGACTGAGCTGTGGCTGAATGCTACTTCATTTACCATGCAGGTTGAAAGATCTCAAACTTTAAAAGTCGTGGTCACTGCCAGAGGTATGAGAAAAAGACACCAGATTTATCTGTGTAAATCTCTCCAATATCCAAATGACTTAAGTGACTCAATTTAGAGAATGATGACCCCAACCCAACCCATTCAATGGTCGCCAGAGAAATTAGGAAATGATAAACTAGCCTGATCAGCATCATGGTGAGGTATGTACATTAAACATGATTAAGGCTTCTTCTATCATTTTTTTGTTGATGTCACAGTTGTAGCCCTTCTTGATCCAGAAGGGCTACAACTGTGTCAATCACACAGCAGGTCTTGATGCTCAATTTCAATGTTAGCATGGTCATTCATACGACCATTTATTGAATTAAACCACAGTGAGATTTCTGTTGGAGCGATTTATGAGACCAAAGTGACCCCGCAAGCTGCTGTGTGACTTAAACGTCACACAGTGGCACTCCGTTCACAGAAGTAACAACGGAGCTGCCAACTATGGATCGATTTCAAAGTTTATTCAGTAGTGAGAGCAGTATTGTCACAAGATCATAACAAGGTAAAGAAAGCTAAGAAACATGAAATAGAAGTGACATTTTATGGATCATTGACAGTGGTACACTGTGGTTATGGAAATGTTAAGCAACATGTTAGTTTATGCTCAGCTGGTACTTAGGAGCTAAATATACCCCCAGACCATCACACCTACACGGTTATTGTAGGAAGGCTCAATTCTTCCCTGTTACTTATTCTTATTCTGACCTTCTGATCTGAAATCAAGACTTATCAAACCCATGCAACATGTTTCCAGCTTGTTATTGACTAATTTGTGAATTTTAGCCTGCGTTTGCTGGTCTTCTGCTACAAGGTTTGTGTTGTATGCTGAAGGACGATATTCCATGAGCCTTGGCTGAAACAAGTTATTTGTGTCACTGTTGTCTTTCACCCTCCAGCGAGTCTCCCCATTCTTCTCTGACCTCTGACGTTAACAAACTAATTATCCACATGTCTGTTGCTCACCGGATATTTTCTCTGTTTTGGACCATTTTCTGAAAACCCAAGACGGTTGTGTGTGATTATACTGTAGTAGATCAATAGTTTGTTAGTAGATCAATAGTTTGTCAAATCCTCAGGCCAGCCCGTCTGGCACCAACAACCAACCGATGTAAAGAGTCTCCTATATCCATTTTCTTTCCTGTTCTAGTACTGCAATTGAACTTGAGCTGGTTTTGTTTACCTCGATTTGATGCCTAAATACACTGGGCTGCTGTGATACGTTTGGCGAGTTCACTGCTTGTGGAATGAAGCAATAAGCAGGTGCACCCAATAAAGTGGCAGCAAAATGCTTTATTGTCATGCAAAGTGTGAATGTGACCAAGCATTGTCTTTTACAATTTTAACATTTATCACACAGTGGGGGTAAATGTGGATACATATACCAAAATAATTAGAATGAGGTAATTAAAAAAAAATAAAAGAAAAAATATCAACCTTATAAATGCATGGTTTTACATTTATAATGTTAAACCTAAAGCAAACACTTACGCCCACCTTCGCTTTCTAGTGCCAAATTGTAAGTATTTTTAGACTTAAGGACAATAACAACAACCGTTTTAATCTCGAGCACTGAGTCCTTTGCGATCGGGTAAAAAAAATTAATGACTAAATGATGTGATTTGTCTCAAAATTGTCGGACGTTTCACACTTTTCATCTGAGGATCTTCACATTAGAAAAATAAGTAGTAGGGGAAGATGCAGAGCATAGTTAACAGGTTTCCCCACAAGTATGCTTCTTGTTTTCCGCTCAACAGTTCACAATATTATTCTCACATTCGATATTTAATAGATCAAATCTGGCAAGACGTAGAAAGAATGTTAAGTATCTCTTAAAACTAGCAAGCTCTCAATACACAGTGGACATGTGAGGATGTTATGTTCACAAATTAAAAAAGGATATTAGAAAATAAACTTCACTTTGGAAACTGTAAAAAGTAATGTTTTCTGGATGAGAAGGGAAAAGCAGCAGAAAAAAATCACGTGTTGCCAAATTCCCTCAAACATGAATGCAAACAGATAAAGTGTTGGAAGTGAATAAGCACAACTATTACAATGTTAGCATAGTTATCCCTTTAAATATGCTAATGAAATCAAAATCCTGGCTGTACATATAAAACTGTTGATGAGGAAAATCGACACTGCTGATTTTGGAGTAAATTGTGTGCCGCATCCTTGGTTGTGTTTGTCCTTCCTTTAGAGTAGATGTACTGTGATGGAAAATATTTGAGGAAATGGCAAATGGTTAATGGGCCAGTGCTTGTTGTTAAATTCCATAGCCTAATGTGTCTCAGTCAGGCATAAGACCAAGTGTTGTACGCCTGCCAGAAAACAGTTTGGAGGCTCATCGACAAACGATTCTCCCTGGAAACACTAACACGCTGATTCCCCTTCTACGTCTTAAGATCCTGAATTATTCTTTAATCAGATTTCCTTTAATGTGTCTTAAAGTTCTGTCTGCCATTTTGTTTTCAAATCACAAGCCTCGGTAGATAATTTACAGAACCTTGTTTAACTATGTTCACCTTCACTGACCCAGAAAGCTTCACACTTTACTGAACCAAACTCTTGAGTGCAGCTCAGCTTCAAACTGCCAAACCCGCCATCGACCAGGAATGTCAGTGCAGTTTAGTGTGTTTCTTAAGAGTTAATGCAGTATGTTCATACATATATCTGATGTCACTCTCCAGAGTCAGATCCCCAGGTGCCCCCCTACCACACTTCTTTCACCTCAAGGCCCCACTCCTGACCCCACCTTCCCCATTTCCCAACATTCCTGGGCCGTGCCACATCAGTCAAAGGCCCAATTCATGGGGTTAATGCTGAAGCGAGTGCAGACAGGGCTTCGAGACAGGATGTTTAGTTGATACCTCGCTCTGCTAAAGCAAACAAGACCCCAAAATATGATTACTGAGAGCAGACTGGGAGCAGCGCTCCAGCCTTACTTCAGTTCATCCAGGCCACACTAATGTCCTCTAAATATCTTAGCTTAACTTGTTTCCACATGTTGAACAACCCAAACCTGGAGGTTGATCAGTCTGGAGCTTATGAGAAGAGGGGGAAGATGTCCACTGTTTAGGCATTGCTCTTTTAGGCTGTAGACCTCTTTGAAAAACTGAAGTCGAAGGCTGATTCCACAAAATATAAAAAGAAACTTCTCCAAACCTTAACTTGACAGTGTGCTTTAAAGTCTGCAAACTTTTGCCTGAGTCATTTAAGTTGGATTATGTCAATAAATGCTGTAAACGGACAAATAAAACGCTGCATACACAAAACTTAGCTGACACTGAACTCATTTTAAAAAAAGGAGGAAAATCGAGTCGGGTCTTTCTTTAAGGTCTTAATAAAACATTTCTGAGGAACTCCACACACAGACCCTGTGGTTTTTTTGGCCGGATATGGATGCGAGTGCAGCGCATTTTGTGGATTGGACTCACTGGATTTGACGCATGGAAGCACTAAACACAGAGTTTTAGGCGACCACCATGTGATTGAAACGTTCCTAAATGCAACAGCAAAAAACAACTTCAAACGTTTAAAGAAATACCTCAATAACATAAAATAAATCATTTTATGTATCTAAATAGAGATAAAAGCCAACAAGTTGCTTACAATAATACAATGTACAGTAAAACAACAAACTCAATCTTATTTCTCTCTTGCTCCAGTTTGCAAGCTAACGTTAGCACTGCTGAACAGCTAGCTGCTGCAGGAAGTTGTCTCACTTGGAAACTTGCTATGCTTCATTTTCCCTTGTGTAAAGGTAAAGTCACAATGAATCCAGTGTTTGTCCATGTATACAAAGCAGTGAAAGAGATTATACTGTACATTGATATAGGTGGCATAACTAGTAAATCTTCTTACTTAGAAGTAAACTATTATATGATCTGTACCATTTACTTATCATAACTAGTTTCACGGGCATCACCTCACATTCCAAGTGACTTATCTAATCACAATCCTGCTCACAAGATCCAACTTCAACAGCCAACATGGCTGACTTACACTAAGAAAGAGGCGATAAAGTCGATAATAAACTACTTTTTTACATAACCTCAAGCTGTAAACCTGTTGGTGAAACGCCTAATATTTAGAGTATCACCAACAAAACATAGTTTTCACCTTGTCTTATCAGTATATCTGCATGCAAAAAAGGGTAAACGACCCTTTTTTAGGGTAAATGACTAGTATAATTGATACTCCACAAAGATAAACATGTTAGATAATGAATGGATGGATGTGCATTTATGTGGCACTTATATTGAGAAAATTGGGCTCAATTTTACATGAGAGAGTGAAAAAAGTTATCTGGATTTAGTAGCAGATGAATTTAACATGTCAAAATAAACATGTCAAAAATAAATTACAGAAGTAATGAAAATGGCTTATTTAGGACACTTCATTATTCTCTGATTAATGTGAGCCACTGCACTAACCATCACACACACACGAGTTTAATTTTCTTTTTGACACAATATTTGGCATTTACTACGAACCATATTCACCTTTCTCACTAACAACCGTGCCAACACTTGAGATTATTGTGAGTCCAACAATTTTCATCCCTCATTTCAGTAATTTGCATATCACATCAGAAGAGAGACTAAATTTAAATACAGCAGACAGGCATTGTAATTTGAGAAACAGCAACAGAAGCCTTTTTAAACACAGTCCAGCACCTAGAAGACAAGCGGCTCTCGCCTGGACGTCCATCATGAAGGTAGAAAAGCCCCTCCATTCGTCCCACCCAACTCTTTGCGTGATGGGAGAACATCTGTGTGTGAGTGTGTGTGAGGGTTTTGTTCCGATAGGGCCCCTATGTGAGCACACTGAGACGATCTTATCACCGAGTCAGACAGAAATTCCTCGCTGTCTCTCCCCCGTCATACAAAACACACACACACACGCACGCACGCACACACACACACACACACACACACACACACACACCACGCACACACACACACACACTCGCACACAAACTGAAAATAAGCAGCCGAATCGCGAATTTTGTTGGGAGCCACACACAGATGATCCGCACAGATATGAATACTAAATTTCCAATTTTTCCCTTGTCATAGCAGGCCTGCGGTTTTTAAAGGGAACGTTAACTGATCAAACGATAAAGGAGGCAAGGGCAAAGGTATGCATGAACCACATCCTGCTGCTGTGCCTTTTTTTAAGGCTAAGCTGGCTGATTTTAAAGGTATAAAACAGATGCCAAGGTGCCACAGCGCTTATTCAGAGCTTGTTTTTGTTCTGAGAAAATATCGGAGACTTAAGGTGACACACATGAGGATTACCTCCACAATAAAGGATTCAGTGACTCTCTCGAAGAATCTATGTGAGATTAAGGCTTTTGTTAAAATAGCGACAGTCATTTCTTCCATGCATGTTGGTGTGCGCAGCGCGTTCAGCGTATTTCCTGTTATTTGACCGGCTCTGGGTCCTAATAAGATTCATACAACCTGTCAACGGGAACAACAAAAGACACATGCAGATTTCTTGGCTGCCTCTATTTACCTAAGTCTTGCTCCTACTTACACTCTTGACTTGATTTCTGGTTCTGGGCTCCAGTATTCTGGTGTGGGGGTCAGCGGTTCAGAGACCACACACACACACGCACACACACACACAGATGCAGAGACAGACAGAATACAAGCACCACGTCTTGTTTAAAGCATAACTTATATCCATTTTAATTTCAACATCCTGGTGGGGTTGTGCCTTTTCCTACTAATCCATTTGAAGAAATCTAAACATCACAATCTAAAGCTGGACTTGTTCGTTTTGACGGTACAGATTTAAGGCTGCTTTCACTGTATTCCCACAGTGCCTCTTTTATTTAAATGTGCTTCGGACGTCAACAAGAGGAGACTGTTTAAGACAGAATGTCAACACTGTTCCTCAATTTTATGTTGTTGTTGCAGTCGCTTCTGTCAGGCTGCTGCAGGACAACTGTGCCTACAATCCTGTAGCTTGCTACCATCAGCTTGTGAATGTGTGTGTGAATGGGTAGTCAAACGTAGTCAAAATCTCTTTGAAGTCCTATGAACTTGATAAAGCACTACACAAGTACAAGAGGCACTACACAAGTACATTTACAATGTAGTGTAAACGGGTTCTGGTCATTTCACGCTACTTTTGTGGTTTTAGTCACTTTATACACAACTTATGATGACTGTGTAAATCACCAGTCGGACGTTTCATATCAGTTCTAACAACCAAGTGATACTAAGGCATTTTTATGAGCTGCAATGGTCTGCTTAAGAAAATTTAGTTAAATTACTCCAAAAAACAGAGCCTCCACAAACAGAAGATCTGTTTTGCTTAGTCAAATGGAAATTAAAATGAATCTGAATTGGATGGAAGATAAAGTCTTCAGAAAAAAATATGCAACAACAAAAAAAAACGTTCCAATTGTTTTCTTCTCAATAATTCATAAAAACACTTAACTACAACAAAAATATAAGCTGATAAAAACAGCTTGGCTACACTGACATAATGAAATGGTTTGTTCGTTTTTACGAAACTGAAGTTCAAAGACATTATTAACTGGCAAAGTGGTAAAAGCTCAATGGATAAACCATAAAATATCTCGCTTTGCATGATCAGGCAGTCTAGAAAAATGTAGATTTTAAATTATGTATTTTGGTTCTTTGCTACCAGCAACAAGCAACAGACAAATGTCTTACATTTATTTAGCAAAATATGTGGAAAATAACCTAATATTTCAACAAATTTTTAAAAACAAATGTGACTTCAGCATTAACGTGATTCACCAAGACATAGTAGGTGAAATTTTGCAAGATCAGGTCCTGTTTCAAGCTTTTGCGTGACTGTTTGTCCTAACTCTTAAAGACACACCATGTGCACACTGTTAATTTTCAGCAAATAAGTTCACTTCTTCTTCTGTGTTCACAGATGCTCTGCGCTACAAGCTGGCTCAGACATCTACAGGGATCAGGTAAAAAACATGTCAACTTCAAAAATTTAGAAGACACTTAGTCATGGCCGCTTTTAGAAAGCATCGCTGCTTAAAAGGAAACTATAAATAAATTGGGAGTTGTTTAAAACTTGTCCAGACTGTACAGTGTTTAAGTGAAAACTTAAAAATGTATATCTTATTAGAGGTGTTGAATCTCAATGTATACTTTTATACAGAAACACCCCCAACAAAACTCTTGATGCAGAAAAAAATAAACTTTTGACGTCTGAACTTCTATACCTAACCAAGTGAAAAGACCTCCCTCTGACATTTCTTCAGACGCCGCACCGTGCCGTGACCACGCTGCGCAGGCTTTCTAGGTGCCCATTCACCTTTCAACACCGTCCACAAGTGAGCCCAGGGAGGCTTGATTGAGTGGGTTTGTGGGTTTCTTCTAACGCTACAAGGACCTCTCCACCCGACCCCAGCACGTAAACAAATAAAGCTCCAGTTTCATCATCTAGAGGGGGCTGTTTCCTGTCCCAACTCAGTCCTCAGCTACCCACCCACCCATCTTCTTTCCACATATACTCTCGCACACAAAACTCTACACCGCCGCCTCATCAGAGCGGCTCCGCTCCCCCCCCCCCCCCACCCGTCCCCATCCCGCCCCCAAAGTGCCAGCCTCTTTCCACTGCTCAATTGCAGAGAGGAATGGAGGGATTTGAGGGAAGAAAGAGGGAAAGGGGGGGATGGGTGGCTTGAGAGGCAAAAGGGATTGGGAGTATGCACGGGGATCTTGTTGCAGCTTCGTCCCGGTGAAATATTTTGCCGTGGAGAAAGCGTAGACGAAGAAGGAGAGAGAGAGAGAGAAATGCTACACTGCTGCGGCATCTAGATAGCGAGACCCCCAGACCCCCACCAAGCCCTCCATGCCACTCTCACAATAGGAGCTTTATGCAGTGGGCCTTTTGGGTTGTCCCTGCAGCCTTTGAAGATAGTGAGGGGGTGGGGGGCGGGGGGGGAAGCACAACACGATAACGCCAGTAAATATAATTTACCCCCTTGTGCAAACATCCAGGAAGGGGGCATTTTATGTACGTTTGCATTAATGAGTGTGTGAGTCTGCAACACAATGGAAACTTTTTTTTTTTTTTGCCGCACTGAGGAAAGCCTCAGCAAAGATGTAACTTTTGACATCCAAAACATCCCCTTTGACCAAATGCATCCAAATACTTCTGCGGGGGGAAAAAATGCAGGCGACTCACCTGTGTAGTCTCTTGGCATAATGTGGGGCGAACTGGGAAGGAGTTGGGCTGGAGTTTCAGTGTAAGACAGAGCTGAGTCTGTTGGATTTACAAAAACAAACAAACAAAAAAAAACACAAAAGAAACATGAGATCCAGATTATTTTTCTTTCCTGTATCGTTTTTTTTAAGAGGAAAAAAGTGCCAGGAGGAAAACACTCTCCTGGAAATAGTTTTTTTTTGTCTGCAGTGACAAAAATAAATTAAGAAACAATGCAGGTAAAATATTACAGATTCCCAAACATTGAGCTACGTTACGCATTTTAAGTTCAGCCCTCTTTGGGATTGAGCCGAGAGTTTCCCGGAGAGCAAACTATTCTTGCTCAAACCGTCTCTCCTTTTAATAACTGGGTGTCACTTTCAACAGCGGCAGCTTTTCAACAATAATCCATGTTTCCACACTACAAATACGGCGGTGACGACACGTTGCTGCTAGTTCACCAATTTGTTGTGTGGTAGGACATTTTCACCAAACTTACCCAGTAGCTTGTGTTCATCTGAACGGGACTGAGAATATGGAGGAGGAGGTGATTCTGAAAACACACAAAAAATGGAGTTATGGCACATAGACACTGTAAAATGGAAGTAAATGTATTAATTTACAGTTAAGAAAATGTCAGCACTGTAGCTACCCAACCATTTGAAACTGTGTCCAACTTGAATATTTAGAGGTATTTAAAGGAAATTTTGGTTCAATTATTTACATAGCTGAAGCAAAGAAGTGAACTGTGAAAAAGAGCTAATGAGCACTAGCATGAAAAAACATGAGCAATTCAAGCACACTGATCTTTCCCTGAAGCAAACTATTCAAAAGAGAAATATATGAGGGAAAATTAGTAAAACTCCCAGCACAAACTGAAGTGAACCAGATTCAACAGAGAAAATACGCTTCTGAACGTGGATCTGGGACTGACTGCTTCTAGACGAATAATCTTAGCAACCAAGCTAACAGCTGTTAGCAATGTAAGTTAATAACAACATACATCTATGCTTTAAGTTCCTCAAAGCACTACAGCAACATGTTTACTAGATATAGTATAACGCTGTTTGTGTGAAAGGTTTTTTTAAGATATAACATCTATTTACTGAGCTTTATCCGAAAGGCGGCCATATTAGATCTTCTTGTTTCGCTTGTTGAAAAACCATATTTTCACACCCTCTATGGCAACTTTTAGGGACTTTAGTTCCAACTTCAAACATTATAGTATCAACAACTGAGACTGAGAGCAAAACTGAAACACACAAATAAACAATATCCTCCAACAAATCAAACAGAACCAACAGCTAGGATTTTGTTTTTCTCGCTTCTTCTTCGTTTTTGTTGTGTTTTCATGATATACCACAGCAAACTGAAAAGTCCAACATTTTAAAGTCTGCATGTCAATTTGCCCGTTTGCCCATTCACATCCTTACTTACTTGCTTTCATCTCTTTCTACTTCACTACGTGTAAAGAACGTTTAAGGCCCATACTTAAACCAAGGCAGAGGAGCGTTTTTTTTTTTGGTTCATGAATAATGGATGAATTGCCATAAAATGTTCAAATCTCATCAATAATTTAATTTGTATATGATTATTGCGTATTGCAATTGCATTACATTCGATTCCAACTTATTAGGGTTCAAACTCCCATTTAGGCCAGTGTCGACCCTTGTGAAACGCTGGTAGGTACGACTTACTGGAATCATATGACCGCACTTCCTAACAGCAGGCTAAGATCACGGTATAGAAAACGACTTTAAATCATCTGTTGTGCAGAACAACCAGAACTGCAAAGAAACCGTCACCAGCCTGCACGTCTCCGTCAAGACTGTGGTTCTTGAATATGACTAAGGTAGCATACTTTAAAAACAAACGTGTCCTAAAGCTGATCTTTAGTTTCAATCGTTCAACACGAAGAAATCTCTCAATACGTTTGACTTTGCCAACCAGAATTTTATATCTTCAACCCTATATACTAAAAGTTAAAAGCAAGTCTTTCATATTCTTTTTTTTATATTAAACATCAAAATCTTCTATATGTCTTATTGCTTTTAATCAGACATTATTTGTCGCCTTTATTGCTGTGCTTTCCCTGCATTTATCTCTTCGACTACAGAACAGCAAACATTTTTATGCCATTCAGACTTTCTCAAAGGAAGCTCGGAAATCTTAAGTAAAATAGCTGCTGTTGCTGGGAGAGTCCCTTCAGCACAAAGTGGACCTGGGTTTGTGGCTGCGGCCCCTTTAAGAGCAGAGCCAGTAATTGCTGGAGTCCTCAGTCTGTCAGATACCAAGCGAGTCAGTCTGGCGCCAGGGCTATGCAAACTGTATATTATCGGCACTCCTTCACCTAAATAACAAGAGGAGGACCTCCTTGTCAAAGCAAAAAGAGCCGAAGTGCAACCTGAGACTGAGCGCTGGGGCTGTGTAGGAAGGAGGCAAACTTTTTCAAAATAAAAAAAAAAAAAAAGGAAAAGGGGGTGGAGGGTTGAAGTCGTTTATAAATGTGTTTGGGATGTCCAGAGGAGCCCAAGTAAAATTACACGAAACGCAATAAAACACGAGAGAAAGTGTAACTTCCGACTTCCCCCCCCCCCCTCCATTAAAAAAAAAAATTCAACAACATGATTGGATTAAACCCTTCGGAAATATTTGCTGACAATAACTCGATTATTATCATTTTTTTTTCTTCTTGACTGACACTTCAAACAATAACTCCTGCAGGCCGCAGGCAAACAAAGCTCATTTGTTGGAAATACCCATTTAATTTATGCAATCGTTTTTACTCTGAGTAAAAACGATTAATTAAATTTGTGAAACCCCTTTCACGATCAACTTTTTCTTTTTTTTTTTTTGTTTTTTTTTTTTTTTTTGTTTTGCTTTTTACCAGGACCTCCACCTAGAATTGGACCTGCACTGGGGGAGAACCTCTCTGATCCGTGATGCCTCAATATGTTTGCTGCAGTTTGATCTGTTTGATCCACTTACCCCCCCCCCCCCCCCCCCCCCCAAGTTTGGTTGTCCTCCTCACCTGGCCCGCACAGGCGGCTGTAGTGGTAGGGGTTGCAGCACACCTTTGCGCCGTCGCCGGAGCCGAAGCTCTGGCAGTGGCACAGCGACTTGAGTCGGGCCGACAGCGGCAGGTCGCTCCAGCGAAACACCCGACACAACAGATACTGGGGGGAGACGTGGTGACCGCCGAGCCGCAGCTCGGTTCTCGGCACGGCGACGCACTCGCCCGGCACCCCTCCTTTGGTCTCCACAGCCTTCACCAGAGCATCGAGAGATCTGTCTTTGAGTCTTTTCAAAAACGCGTGAGCGGCGCTCGCCAAGTCCTCCTCGAGCCCGGCGCGCCGGGGTGCGCACCGGCAGGGGCCCCCCGCGTCCTTCCTCAGGGCCCAGTAGGAGCTCCGTGGCCTAAGATCCCACTCCCCGAACAGACAGCACGTCACAGTCCTCCCGTCGCCCTCCTGCTCCGGCAAGGAGCTCCTGCGCCCCGCGACGCACATGACACCCCGGTCGTCGTCGGACTGCTCCTCTTCGTCCCTCTCAATGGTCTCCGTCACGTCTCCAGCCTCGGCGGAGAGTCCCGGCGCCGCGTCACTGCGTGTCACCGACCTCTGCTCGTGTCTGTGGAGCCTCGCCGAGTGACCGTGCCGTGCCGCCTCGCCTCGTCTGCCTCCATCCCGCCCGTCGCTCTCGCTGACCAGACGGCTTCTCCAGAGTCGCCGAACAAGACCGGAGCGTTTCGACTTGAACATACGACAAGCCTAGACAGTTTTGGATGAGTCCCGTCGGTCCCGTCCGCCTCTCCGGGGATGCCGCATCGATTTTTTTACGTTCGTTTCCAAAGACGGGCAGTTTGAGCACGGTGCGCACCACATGCGCAGCCGGTGGTCGCGGTTTCCCTGCTCGCCTGCAGCATCCGAAAGTTCAAGTCAAGACGCTGAACATCGTCGGCTTTCCGAAGAAGGCTGCACACAGTCGCTGGCCAGTGAACTGCTGTCGCCGACCCAATTAAGCCAAAACTTTCGCCAGCCGCCAGACGAAACCTTCAGCTCTCCAACTCTCGGGTGATCTAGCGCACAGTCCGCAAAACATAGCATCAGTTTACTTACATCAGTAACAAACACCTTCGGAAGCAAGCGCCCAAAGTTTTCTAGAGTTTTGCATCGAGTTGCAAATGATAATAACAATAATAATTACAATAAAAAAAAAAAAAAAGCTCTCCTCCTTCACGCCTTAAATAAATCCTCACAGTCCTGGAAATCCCGTTCCTATAAGTCGCCGGACGCCGCAACTTCTTCGCCACTGTCCCGGAATACCGCAGAGACGTCCGGGCGCTCCGGTGCCAAACTACCGGACGGATTCCGTGCAGAGAAGTTGTTTCTAAGAGAGCTGGAATTACTCCACTCTCCACTCCCCTGCAAGTCTTTTTCGGACGTCGATCCATGCACACACACACAAACGCACGCACCACACAGCAAGAAACACACACACACACACCACACACACACACACACACACACAACACACACACGCTCAGGCACACGCAAACATGCTGCTGCGCACAGTCAGTAATCAAGCCAGACGGAATGAAGGCAAGTTCTCGATTTTATTTTCAAAGTAAAGCTTTCCAATTTCTGCTTTCAAATAGATTTAATCCACATAATTCACTGAACCAACAAATTAAAAATAAAAAATAGAGACGAGCAGTAGAAATTTAAATATTTTTCCCTTTATAATATACATTTCTCATTTCACCTTAACATTCATTCCTTGTCTCTGACATGTTCTGAGGGACAGAGTGGCCCACTTGTTGTGACAAATATGTAGGTGAAATATATCTTAGACTGATGCGTCAAGTAGATAAGTCTATATGGGCCCCATATGGGCTGTGCTGAGGGTCAAGAGTTACTAATAATTGGGCCCAGACATTCTGTGTTGGAACTAAATGCAAACAACTAAACACCAATAAATAAATAAATGCAGGTAAAACCATCTGGGCACCATAACTGCCCAAAATAAGATCAGTTTGTACAAACTTTAAGTATTTCGGTCAAGGTTGTTCTGTGTCAAACTTACAACGGGCAGCTAACCACCCAAAGCTTTTGTAAACACACTCAAGACTTGCTGTCTAGGCTGGCATATCTTTACTCACACAGTAAGCTCTTGAGTGTGTGGATTTTTAATCCAATCAACAAGCCAAAATGAGAGAGGGAAAAAAAGAATAGCATTGGTTGTTATAAACAGGAAAATCCCCATCATTTTTAGTTCAATGTGTAATTTTTAGTTCTGAAATGTATGCTTGAGAGCTATTCTCATGCAATTATGGTACATTTTTGCATGTATTGGCATTACATTGTCAGCAATCTAGTGTGTTTTAAAAAAAATAACTTACAGTAGCATTTGCCATAAGACTAAAAACTGTTTATATCATGCCAACAGACATATTAAAGTCTTAATGGGGACAATTGAGAAGCCAGTTCAATTTATGGGGGCAGTGGGGGAAATTCTTTTTAAAAACGTTGTCTAAATTAAGTATGAAGGTATACAGGGAAGAGCAGGACTCGGAGTAGAGGTAACCCTAGGAAATAAAATTTGAGCTTGATTTGTAGATTAGGACTTGTCCCCTTCACATTGAACTACAAATTAATAAAAAGCTCTTACTACAAGCTGAGACAAATAATGAAAAAATGTGGCGCTCTACTACCACCGTCATGCACAACTGCAATTTGTTCTGAAAATTGCTTCCAAAAAGTCACGTGTTAAGCATAAAGATTAGGAGATCAATCATTTTCAATTTCCTTCTGAGGTGCAGCGATAAAACGCAAACATCGTGCTTTTACTTTGAAACTCCAACCACCGTAACTTCCCCCTCTCTCTCTCTCTCTCTCTCTCTCCTCTCTCTCTCCTCTCTCTCTCTCTCTCTCTCTCTCTCTCTCTCTCTCTCTCCTCTCCTCTCCTCTCTCTCTCTCTCTCTCTCTCCTCTCTCTCTCTCTCTCTCTCTCTCTCTCTCTCTCTCTCTGTCTGTCTGTCTGTCTGTCTGTCTGTCTGTCTCCCGGCCCCAGAGGAAAGCTCTGGAGCCATTGGTTGATTCCCGCCATCATGTGCCAGTCTAGACACTTTGGCGGCTCGGAGCTGCTCTGATTGTTGCGCAAACACGGTTTCAAGTTTCTTAACTCTTAAAGACGCAACATCCCGCTCTGCTGAGCTCAACCCTGGAAGTGCTCGGCAGCTAAATATCACATCAAATCCCCAGAGAACTCAAGAAAACTGTATGCAAACGCATTTGAATAAATACATAAATGGCATATATTTGTATTTACACAATTGGACCCTGTTTAATTTTTTTCTCTTTCTCACTGTTTATTTAATGTCACATGCTGTTTTTATTTTAATTATGTAAAGTACTTTGAAATAAAAATTCATTGATTGTTTGATTAATAATATGCCATAATATATATATATATACCATCTCACATAAAGACAATTTAGAGAGCCCATTTAACCTTAAAGTCATGTTTTTGTACTGTGGGCGGAAGCTTTAATAACTGGAGAAAACCCATATGGGAAAACATGTAAACTCCATGCTGAAATACCCCAGGCTGGGATTCAAACCAAAGACCTTCTTGCAGTGACTGGCTTCCTGCTGCTGTGCAAATTTACGGGAAAAAACGGAGGAAGAAGAATAAATTGATTTAAAAAAAACAAGATGGAAGCTTTTTTATAAAACACAACAAATAAAATGTTGTATTGAAGGTTTGAAGGGGAAAGTTCATCCAGAATCTTTTTTTTTTTTTTATGTGCTCAAGAACGCAATAATTTAAAAATGTGACATCATCAGCACTGATTCGATGCCGTCACACAAGGAATCTGCTAAAGTGAGTTGTCTGGTGTCACAGGCCAGGAGGTCCTTCTGCACATGTTGAGAAGTTCCTGTATCAGACTCTCGACCTCAGATTGCTGCTAATGGTAAGGATAAGCAACCTGGATTTAAACCAGGGGTTATAGGATTTCAACCAGCAAGTTCACGGCGTGTTTCTGTGCCAACATGACTGCTCCCATAGATCTTCTCCGCCAGCCTCCGACTGGCAGAGAAGGTTGGGGGTCAGCATGTGTGACAGGGAGACCATCTAGACCTCGTGTCAAAAGCCTTTACTCCATGTCATGCATACGTGCTGTGCACGACCTGCGACTATGTGAGGTTCCAGGCCTGAGGGAGGGAGGGTCAAGTTACAATGGGAGAGGGTGTATTGGAGAGTGCGGCTTCACTGGGCACCTGTTCAAAATGTGCTCCCCCGTGTAACTCAATCGGATGCTGAGATGCAGAGAGGCTAAGGAGAAGCGTGTGGGACGAGCTTTCTGCATGTTTCAGTGTCTACAGAGATCACACTGAGGTCAGAGCGGACACCAGAAATTTCATTTATAGCTCTCAAAATGTATTAATACACCAAAGAATTTGGTATTTGTGAGAGTTAATCCTTAAATAATATAGATTACCATCCATATGTCCGTAAGGGGGAGGAAGAGCTTTCTAACTTTTGTTATTTCTGGCACAAATGTAGAGTTAATGCAGAAGTATTCAGGTTTAAAAGTAATCTTTTAGTTTTACTAACATGCTTATTCAGACTGGAAGCAACATTTAACATCTTGGAGTGACACAGTCAGATTTCTGATTTATATCTGATAGATAATTTGTGAAGCTAATCTCCAAAAATAGTCAAAACAATCAATGTAAAACATTCTAAAAGTCAGTTATGATGCCAGTGAAGTTTTCTGCTGATTGAGGATGACATGAATAATTTTACATAAAGCTCTTGTTTTCTCACACTTTTCTGATACGAGGTATGACCAATTACATTGTGGTACAATTAAAAATAACAGCATTGGCAGCAACAACTGCGTACAGGATTTGTCTGCGCCTTTTAAATGTGTCGTAAATTAGAAACGTTGTCATAAAAGTGGTCATAATGAGCGCTGCTCTTTGTGAAGCAGAGTTATATGCTGATATCGTAAAAAAGAAAACCGAACAAAATGAATTAGATGTGAGAAACACCTTAAAAGTTGAACACAGCTACTTTGCAGAAAAACAGTCCTGAGTACGAATCCTGGACGGGGATTGAAGAAGACTGATTATTAGACTAGTTGACGGAAATATGCTTTGGATTAATAATCAGCTGAAAGCATCTGATAAAGGCCAGCAACCTTATTGTTATTTTAAATCTTTTGGCATTTTTTGGACCTTCATGCATTCATGTAAGCTCTGGTGTTTGGAAAAAAGAAGCAATTCCCACAGCAGCACAGATTTCCCACCACATTTACCAGAGGAGAGGCATACTTCCCTAACACATTCATCCTTTATTTTATACTGAACCCCTCTGGTGTTTTGCTCCTGTAAAACTCGATGTTAGCTTCATCTGATTAAAGTCAAAGTCTCAGTAAAAGTTTATCAACTGTCCATAATTAAGTCTGCAGTGGTAATGCAGATAAGGCCTTTGCTAAGAGGGGGGGAAAGCCTTTAGGTCACATTATATTAAGACATTTTTTTTTAATACATCTTTAACAGGATCTTAGATGTTTTTGAACGGCGGACGGTGAGTGGGCTCGCTCTCAGTTGTTGACAATGAGGACACAAAAATGGGAGTCTTTAAAATAATCTGACCCAGACCATCAGTGGCCATTACTCTGACTGCATTAGCCAAATAAAAGCATGTTGGTTGCTTTTGTCGGTGTGTGTGATTGTTAAGAGCGTGGGAAGAGGTGTGTCGGCGGCGGTGGTGTTAAAGGTTGGTGGGAGAGCAGACAGGGTGTCCGGCACCAAACCACCTCCCAAAATAAACCTCCGTCCCTGCGTCTCTGTGTCTGTCCAGCGGCAGACCTGTGGGCTCCCATAGCAGCGCCAGAACCGGCGGCGGCAGCAGCAGCAGAGGAGTCTGGGTCCACGGCGGCCCGTCACAGGAACTACATGTCAACGGCTTCATCGCTCCCTAATGGCTCTGCTGCACCAGAGATGTGGTAGACAGCGTGCTGCCCTGCCAAGGCGGCAGTTTATTCTGCTCTCACACACGCATGCATGCATACATAAACATTCGGGCCCGCACAAACTCCAGCTGCCCACTCCCAGCCACTTACAGAGCAGCACTGGAGAGACTGGGAGGCCCCGTTATGAAAACAGTCCGGGGTGCTGGAGATAATGCCGGACCAGACCTTTGGAGTCAGGCCAGGCTGCCCTCTTAATCTGAGGTCTGTAGGAATCCCTGCACACAATCACTGCCAACAGTCACTGACATTACCCAGCTACCTCATTTATCTCTCTCTCTGCCTCTCCCCAGCTAAAAGTGGCGAGCCAGCATTTAAATAAAAGGCACAGGCCTGCAGATATTACTGGAATATAGTAAAATAACATATAAAGACTGCCTACTTTATAATACCTGCTAATTTGCTAGTTAATGCATATAGTAAATCAGCCTGTGGCAGCAATTCAGGGTATTTTAGGCATCTAAAAGTGATGAACACACTTTTTAGATTCACAGAGAGCATCAGAGGATTTAGGAGACTTTGAACATGGTTGTTTGTGACAGGTGTGGTGGTCCGAGTACTTCAGAAGCTACTGACCTGCTGGGATTTACAGGCATTTTTATCGTTTACTGAGAATGACACAAAATAGGGAAAATAGGGAAATAGCATATTTCTGAATGTCGGAAGCGTTTAAAACATTAGAAGAGCAACCACATTTTAAATAAACATTCATTGCAACCAAGGTATGCAGGATAGTGTCTCAGAATGCACACCATGGGAATACTGGAGGCCGATGGGCTACAGCAGCAGAAGACTATACCGACTGACTTTTGTCAGATAAGAACAGTAAAACATTGCTTCGTCGAGTGAGTCTTAATAAACTTTATTTAAAAAGGGACAATGTCCAACTCAAACATGAATGTCACCATTTGATGTTCTGTACCAGTTTATAGCAAAAGCTAATTCACGTCAGCAGTCCCTTGACTGTTGGAGGAGAACATGTGAACAGGAATCTCAGAATTGTTGTTTGTTTCTATTAACTTTATTGAACCTTTGTGCAACTATTCCATATTTTCTTGTTCACGAAAGGGAAATTTATGCACCATACCTGACCCTGGACTGGCCCACTGCAGGACGGAAGCCCAGGTTCAGGTGACCGTCCTCAGATTCCTGTAGAGGCTCAGGGTCATCACAGAGTGTTAAGGCTTTGTGATGTTGATCTGTTTAATATTCTGCTGCAGGAGGAGAATAGAACATGACTGTCCGACTCTCCCTGCAGACACTCAAGATAGCAGGACAGCCAGAGATATGACTTGCACCAATTATGTTGCAGGTCAAAGTACCTCCATTCATAAAGCAATCGCAGCTTTAACGTTCATTTACTCTCTTATGGTTCCCTCATGCAACTTCTAGCATTTGTGATGTTTCTCCAACAGTTAATCTGTCTAACCAGTAAAATTAAATTGGTCTATCTAATCTGAGGTAGGTAGTTGAATTTTGCTAGTTTAACTGCTTTACTATGAAGTTGGCAATATGTGGACGGATATTTCTGATGGATCTCTTCATGTACAGAACTGGCATTGATTGAAGTGAAAACCCCAATGTGTGTTTGTCAACTAAAGGATGACGTGTAGTCTTTGTTTGGGAAGGAAAGTGGAAATTAGTCCATAATACTCACCTGTAACTGTATGTCTTTCTGCAACTCACGGCTACAAACAAAACAAACAGCATTATTAAATGAGTCCTTGAAATTATGTAAATGGTGAAAATAGAAAGTAAAATATTTGGACCAGTGCGTTAAAAATGTGTTCTTCTGTGGGTGAGTTGTAACTAATGAGCTAAGTTATCTATATATCCAGACAGCAGTAACAAAGTGCTTCAGAGAAAAAATTGTCAAAAAAAAGCAATAAAAGGAAAGATGTTTAAGAGATTCATCAAAACAACATAAAATTACAGCAGCCCAGGTTTCAGAGAGCCTAAAATGTTTGTAAAAAAAATAATATGTTAAGTTGCTTTTTAAAAGCATCAATCGAGTCCAACAACTGCAAATAGTTTGGTTTGGTTTAGTTTAGTCCACCACTCTAGTCTAGTCTGTGCAATGACTAAATGCAGAAATGTTGTGAATAACTGGAGAAGTGCATTTCAGTTTTCACATTCAGTCATACAGGCATTTACATCCCCTCTCTCTTTTCTCTGATAGCATCTCACTTTTTATAGAATACATGGTTGCGTATTCTTAATAACTAATTTCTGCTACAGCAGCTACTATGTTGCTGCTATGCTATAGCATAGTTTTACTTTTCCTATCAGGTGTTGTTGTCCATCAGTGTATCTGGGCTCTGATGGTGATGGCTTCTCACTGCGCCAGTGAATGAACTTAACCCAAAGGTTCAGATTGGTTATCAGCTCTTCTGGATCTGAAAATGCTGAGTGTTCAAGCTCAAGCTAAGCTAACTAAGAGTTCATGGAGAGACTAAGCTTATCAAACCTCCTCTCAGGGCCCCATTCACACCCAGAGCTCAGTCCAAATGGAGCAACTTTGGACCTTTGGCGTTTGGTGGGAATCATCATGGCTGTCATGTCAATGTGGGCCAAAACCATTTTTCAGCTCTCTACCTACGCTGAGCTGAATTAGTGCAGTTCTGATGATGAAAAGGAGTCTGACTCTGTAATTACAAGGGCCAGACTCTGTACCTAGGTGTACCTAATAAATTGATCTACAAGCATGCATGTCTGATCGATGAAAATGTGTGTTTTTGTTGTGTGACTTCAGCTGGCTGCAAAATTTGCAAAGTAAAATTTGCAGTCACGGCCAGGTTAGACGTTGAGTTTAATTTTCAGTGGTGAAGCTTAATTAGGACGGATGTGGAAAAGACACAAAATGGCACCAAATTGGGAATTTCTGCACCTAACAGTGCAACCTTTTGTTGCTAATTTATTGATGCCGTCATTTATCCCAATAGCAGAAACGTCAATGCAGCTAAATTATCACATTTTTATAGTTTCTTCAAAAAAACACCAAAACGGTGGCAAAATAGTAGCAAAAAAATGAAACAAAATAAGATAAAAACAAGACATCTTGCTACTCAGGAGGGAAAATTATGTTGAAAATGTATGGTAATGTAAAGTAATATCTACCTGGAGGTAAGGTGTTGTATGACCTGTCCAAACACTAACTAAGTAGATGTAAAAGTGCTGATCTTCTCTCATCAGGAGGCCATTTACCTTCAACTGGACAAACTTCTCACCTCGATAAAGTGAAAGTCAAGGACCTGAAGTTTCCTCGATAACATTTCTCTGCTCTAAACACAGACATCAACATCTGCTGGACTCTGGCACCAGAGGAGACACATCAAACCTCTCTTGGCTTTGAAACTGAACCCGTCTAACCTTTCAATGAAATCCCATACCTTTTTTCTTTTTTTTTGCCGGTGCCCACATTATTTATTTTTCTTCCTCTGTCTTTGCTGCTTTGACTCTTGCGCTCGCCACTGGGTCTGAACGGGCTGCTGACTGCACTAGTTGGGTCATTAATCACTCGTCTCCTCGCTGCACTCTGTTCTGAGAAACAGAGTCCCTAATAATGGAAAGCACTCTGCGACAGAACACACAAGTTTCCTGGAAATTAACCATTAATCTACACTTCCATTATACATGTGCTGTAATAGCATGAGGTGGGTGGGGATGGAAGGGCTCGAATGGTGGAAAAGCACGATCACGGGGCACAAATTTGGAAACTCTTATTGCATAAAGACGCGTTCGAGGACTCATTGACACGCAGCTGAATGGTTGACGCTGAGTCAACGAGGCATTTGATTCTGACTGAAAACATTTGGGATTCTCGTGATAAAGTCTGCATCGCATGCCGTCGCATGCGATGCAGACTTATTGTTTTGTTTTCAAACAAAGCATTAAAATGACTTTCTCATGTTCCATCAGGAAATTATTATCATCGGAAGGATCAGATTTCTCTACTGAACTCATCCAGTGGAGATTATTTGGTAGATTCCTCTTGATTGTATATCCTGTTAGACTTAATGGACATTGTGAAGCTCGACGATAGCCTCCCTTATCAAGTCGATCGTTGGAGACGCTGCTGGAAAACATGTTTGCTTGGCTGTGTGCAGATGGGGCCTCCTGATGAGCTGTGTTGCATGCCACTTCCTGCTATCTTCTCTTGTTTGTCTATTGCCCATATATGGGTGTGTTGTGAATGAAAGCAAACAGCAAGGCAAACGCAAAAGCAGCTTGGAAACACAGACAAAGCCAACATTTCAGAAAATACAACATCTAATACTGATGTTTTATAACAATCACAGTTACATAAAGTTATCATCTCTCTGATGAAGCACAGACCCTGGTTTTGCCAGCCCAATGAAAGAAACACACACACACACACGCACACACCTATTTTACTGCATCACAGTCACGTCCCATGTTCATACACCGTATCCCTGTGTCATGTTTTCCCTTCCTGGGAATGTATCAGAATCATGCACCTTTTAGGGTCCTCATAAACTGGGTCCCAGTTGGGTGAGTGCCAACGTTGTGTGACATGATATTTGTGCATTTGTTTACTTTCACAGCATTGTAGTTTGTTTAGACTTCAATGGGGGTTAGGAACAGAACTGAAGAAAACGTGGAAGGAAGCGGGTCGAAAACAAAGGAAGAGGAAGGGAACCCGCTGCGATGGAGACTGTCCGTCACTGATCCTGGTTCAGCGGGAGTCATGCAGGCTCTGGCGCCACTCGCACTACTGAAGCTTGCAGTCATCCACTGACTCACTTTTATTTATTTCTTTGCCCAGTGAAACATCAAACAGCTAAAAAGTAAAAAGAGAAAAAGAAAAGCAAAAGACTGGAGGGAGGATTGCTGTGTGGCTTTTGAAACTAAATCATTTCCCGATCGAGGATAAGTTGTATTTTGCATCAAATCAGTGGATGATTTCAAAAGTGAGAAGAGAACAGCAGAAGATGGATAAAGGGAAATAAAGATCACTAAGACGAGTCAAAAAAAGTTCTAGCTCTCTGGTAGGTTGTTGCCTTGCAGAAAGTAATTCCTAAATTCAACTTCAATCAAATATGTTGAAGCAGGGATGCATCTGAAAGTCACTGGATAGTTCCTGCAGTGGTAGATAAAGCCCCCCATCTTTCAGTCTAATGAAAAATCCTCATTACCATGAGGATGCGGCATCTTATTTTTTTGGTGGCATTTGTTGTGACGAGCAGTGCTCAGTGGTTTCCAAACGTGCTGCCTGATGGACAAAAAAGTTACATTATTGACCCGTCAGGTGCAGCGGTGTGTCACTTTCCCATGGGGATGTCTGATAAACAACCAGGACAAAAGCTGCTGTGTGTGGTCTCTTCAAATGGTTTAAGTGGCAGTTACAATGTTTAGCTTTTTGTGTAGGCCTGCTATATTCCTTAATGATGAATTTAACTAAAAGTTCTGTGATGTCCTGTGAGTTGAGAACCATTTTGTTCCCTACTCCTGACTGATACTTTTCTGTAGTCCTTTTCTTATTAGATGCTGGGAGTGTTTTGTTTTTCTTTGCCCTCATGTTTTAACTGTGGCAGGAATGTTGATGAAACAGGGACCTTCCAGACACATCTAATCATCTTGCACCCAGGTGATCTCTGCTTCACATCACTTAGCTGGATCTCTGTTTTAATTTGGTCAGTCGCTTTAAATCGGATCAATATTTATGTTAACACTTACTATATGCTGCCGCCGTTGAATTCTTTAGTTGTGTTTCCATTTAACATAAAATTGCACAAATAAAACTCACAAAAATACATTTACTTAACGGAAACATGTTAACTTTGAAAAAACGTTTTTTTGACAAAATTTTGCCAGATGAATGAGATGTTTTCCATCTGTATTGAAATAGAAGATTGCAATCGTAACACTTTTTTCGCATCATCCGAGTCATGTGATCAACGGCCGGATGTTACTACTGGTACAAACTATGAAGGAGACAACAAAAAGTAGTCGGAGGACGATAGTTTTATGTTTTTTGTTTTTGGACATTGCGAGGCTGTCTCCACCAGGTCTTTCGAAGGAATTGCTTGCATCTGTCGCTGCCAGAGGCAGTCCTATCCAGAGCGCCTACATCAGAAACCGCCATTGGTTGCTGCCATTATTTGTAATGACTTACAGCGTGAAGAAGCTTGTTCAATTGTCATTTTCATTTAATTTCCTGTTTAGTGGAATTTTGTTTTTCTGAAATCAGCCAAATATCCACAAAGACTTTTGCACATTTGTTAAGATACTGAGCTATTAACATCCACTTGTAAAGAAAAATATTCACTATTTATGTACAAAAGTTCCAATTATATTCGTCGCAGTTCATTTACATTATAGTAGAAAGTGCGTGTTCCAGTTAACCCCGACTCCGCTAACTGTAGTTTGTTTTAATCTGCTCACCACTTTTATCTTTATGAAAAATGGCTCAAAGGTACCAAACTGGTTAATAACAAACTTGGCAAACTTCATCAAGGGGTGTAATCTATCCATTTTTAGCTCACATGAAACATAAAAGACGCACTAGACACAATTTTCACCTTTACGGCCTTTTGGGATTGCTTCACCTCATATTCGCCTCGCTCAGACAGTAGCAGACATTTTAACCAGCAGCAGTTAAACAGGAATAGATCGTTTTCAACAAGGTGTTTACACGCTAACATTAAATTCATCATTTTGCACGCCGCAGTTCCATATTTACAGATGAATTTATGTTTTCGAAAGGCTAAAGGCGGTGCCTGGTGTTGAGGTGTGATTTGATTTATTGAATTCACCTATATTTAACTGTGGCACGCATGATGAGATTTCAGATGTGTTGTTTTGTGGTTTTATTGATCTGCATTCAGTTTTGCGATGGTGACAAGCAGCAACAGGTGACAGCCTGGCAGTGGGACGAAGTGAGACGTTTAGCAGAGGTGACAATCCCCTAATCCCCAAGAGGGTGGAGCGTTTGCCATCAAGACTTAAGCTCAAAATGTCTCCATCACTTCACAGGACATTACGCTGACTTCAGGAAATTCCCTCCAGACATAACTGTGGCCATAAAAGTGACCTGCCTCTCTCTAAACAAAGCGCTCACCTTAAAATTTAAGAGGCTCGTTCTGTTTTTTGGGGGTTTTTTTCCTCAGGTTGCCACAGAGTGACTGCAAACAGATGCATGTCCTCTAAGCAAGAGTTAAACAAGCAGGCACACACACGCACACACTCAGGAGTCAAATGCTGCAGGAATTCTTGACAGCTTCCTTTTAAGGCTGCAGCCGGAGCTGTGAACGCTGGCCGGCCGGTGTCATCTTTGAGCTGGATGATGGCGATTCTAGAAATAGTGAGGAGAAGTGGATCACCATCTGCTGGGTTTTTGGTCTTTTAAAGGGCTTTCTTTGAATCGAAGAAAGCGATTCGCGCACGAGCGCCGCTTCGCTGCGACCCAAACGGCGCGCAGTGTGTGGGTCGGTTTAGACAAAACAAGGCCCCAAAAAACAGAGTCCAGCTGAAGGACCTTAGAAGGACGACACCCACGGCTCTGCCAAACACACTCCAAGACCCTCCGGTTCTGTTTACGCAGCGCGGGCTGAACGTTCAAGGGGACGCTCTCGGCGTTGCATGTAATTGCTTGTGATTCTCCCTCTGGACTTCAAAGACTAGGAGTGCTGAGATTGCTGGGGGGTTCAAAGGTCAAAGGCTCGACTGTCGCCCAAATGCCCTCCAATTTCCTGTTTTGTCTGACTCGGCAAAGTCCAAGGGGATCCGCAAAGGGAATATTTGCATTTTGTTGGACCCAGACAAAGAGATCTATTTCAATTGTCCTAAGTGTCTTGTTTTAATCTCAGCCCAGATGATTCTCAACATGCCAGCATTCATTTTCACTTTTAAAGCCAAACCTAAAGCTCAGTCGTTGGGGTTTGTTTTCTCCCCAGGCTTCGCACACTAAGCAGGGAAAAAGGAATGCAACTCAGACTCCCTCATTTCATGCTGTCGGGATGAACCGAGTTTTATCGCCACTGTAAACAAAGACCTCGCCCTCGCACTCTTAAGCTGGAAGCAACACAAGAGATTCCTCTGAGAAGCGCATTATTGTAAGAAATACTTCGGAGCGCAGTTGACATACACAGCATCATTGCTGCACATGCTTTTCCCGAACACGGAGAACATATGCGGGGGTTTTGTGTGTTTGGGAGCGTGTGCAGGGAGGACAGAGGTGGGGGGAACATGGGTTACATGCAAGTGAGTGGCCCCAGGTCTAAATTACACTGCAGCATGGTCCATCTCAAAGCCCACATCTGGGATTGGCCCTGACAACTGGATGCAGAGCTGCTCTAATTTTGGTTACTTTGTTATAACCCTATAATAGAGACAGTATAGGACCGCAAGGCTGGGAAGAAGGAGGGAAAAGACGCAGGAAAACAAGGAGAAGGCATTTTGGGAGCTCTTCAGGGAATATGGGCGTAAATGTATAGAGTTAGCAGAAAGGGGATCTGCTTAGATTTCTGCACTGGATAAAAGGTTTTTGTTTTGTCCTCGCACCGTGCCAGAGACTCGGCGCTAAAAAACACAGCAGGTTTTAGCTTGTTGAGCAAATTTGCAGTTTTATTGGGAGTAGACCGGAGCTTTACCGGCCCACTGGCTCTCTTTGGAGCTGCGGCTTAATCACACGATTCACTTTGTCAACAGTGGATACACAGAGCAACTCAGAGGAGGCAGCGTTTTGCCTCGAGGATAAAGCTAAAGTCACCGGGCGAAAACGGAAACCGCACTGAGAGGTTTAGCATATCTTCAGTATTTAGGGATTAGTCTGTCATCTGCGCATTTATCTGTCAGTCCCAGCGACTAATCCTAAATGGGCGAGCGGTTTCAAGAGCCGCTGAGTGTTGACTTATGAGTGTTTTGAAGTGTTGCAGCTACTGCCATTAAATGTGATGCTCCAATTAATAATCATTTCTGACAGCGTTTGTCTGCACGCCGCGTGGAAAACCCACTAAAGCCGTCTGCTCGTTCAGGAGGCCGCGGCACTTCAAGCTTAATGGCAAGTGGGAGATTATTGCTGATTCGACCATTGACGAACAATCAGCAGATTTTTTCTTTTTTTTTTTTGAAAATAAATCAAATCACGTCACGCTGCACTGAAAACCAAAAATCTCTCCGACCCAACAGAGCCATGAAGACGCAGCTGAGAACAATCAGAGGAGAGTCTCAGGCAATCCGAAACCATTTCCCCCGGCCTCGCACTTCAACAAAACTGAATTTATGAATCATAATTGATGTTTATTAATAGCTACAACTGAAACCAGATATTTGCACAAACTGTACAAACACCCTTTTTGTTTTCTTGCTTTCCAACGTTAAACCAGACAGTCTTTCCTGCTCGGCTTGGGTTACATTGCCGACATTACCTCCTAAATGTCTAAATAATGACAGAAAAATTGTTTTTAAGAGAATGTTTAACTTCCTTCAGATCATAAGTTTACATACCATTCATTAGTGGTTGTACAGAATTGCTTTGTAAGCGGCATGATTTCTTCTTCTCGTGTTCATTTCCTGGAATTTTGGCCCATTTTCTCTGAAAGAACTAGTGCAACTGGGTCAGGTTTGTGGGTTCACTTTCAGCTCTGCCTGAAGGTTGTTTTTTTTTCCCATCAGACTGAGATCTGAAACATTCATTTTTGTTGTCTTTCAGTAACTTAACATCTAACTTGGCTGTATGTTTTGGGTGATTGTCAGTTTTGAAGACCAGACTGTGGCTAAGCTTCCTGTTCCCGGCTGATATCTTGATATGTTGCTTCCGTATCTCAGGATTTTCTTCATGCACCAACCCTTCCTTTAGCAAAATAACCCCACGACATGACGCTGCCAGCCTTTCGTCACACCACGTGATTTGTCTCCAGAAATTACGTCTGTCCCCACTAATCTAGCTTCTTTTGGAGTAATTTCTTCTTCCTCTCTGAATGGTTTTTTCAGTCCCTGTTGGTACAACCAGCATCCTCTCATGATCTTATTGCTTTGCTTCGATGTTGCTCATCACAGTTCACACGACAGACATCTGGAAATTGTAATCCAGGATGAAACCCGACTGAAGGAGCTCCATCCTCTCTCCGACATCATGGCTGGCTTGTTTTGATTTCTCCATGACGTCACACAGAGAAGCAGCGCGCGTGAGTTGTGGCCCCATTTCAAATCAAATGTTGTGAATTAGCCATCAGAGAATATTTCATGGTCGGTGGTGACCGAGTTAGACATGAACTCCACTGAATACCTTCATGTTCTATGGGGTCAAACGTTACGCCGTCTGTCCATTAACATAACGACAAACGGCAAACGCAGCAGCTAATCTGCAGCGGGACGGCGCAAAGATTCGCCGTTTAAACGTAAGGCGAACTTAAATCCTGCTGTGGGACATTCGGGGAACTTTGCAAAAACAAAAAGTTTGAAAACCTCAGTGACTCACTGAAGAAAAGTGGAGCAAAAATCTCCTAGAGAAGGATGCTGAAAACTGACTGCTTCTGGTTATGCGGTAAAAGTAGTTATTTTCTTCTGTTTGAACAAGACAGTGGAAATTATTTGTGCACTTTTCTGGTTGCATTTATAGCACTTAAGGAGCTTCAGAAAAAACCTAGAATTAAAAAAGGTGCACTTTTGTTTTATCTTTTGTTGTTATTGTGCATTATATTTGAAGTCTTCAAAGAGGAGATTATCATACAATAGAGGGAAAATCTATTTTATCGAACCACATTGAGGCAGATGGTTGGGTGTGTTGCTCTTGCCTCAGAAAGTTTGACCATAACCTCTTCAAAGAACTGGATGTACTGGTCACCAAAAAGTTTTGTAGATTCGGTTTCTAAGCAACGACTTAATATGAAATAGGAAATACAAGAGAATAACAGTTCCTTTAGTTTATCTAAAAGAAAATGTGTCTTTTATATGTACCTAATAATATATTACACACCAGAATGAAAACACTTCTGTGTTGTTTATTCATGAATAGTGTATGAAATATGTAAACTCATGTTGGAGAACTCTTTAACTAAAAACGTTTTTAACCTTTTTAGAAAAATATATATTTTTTTTTAAGTCGCAGCAGTTTTAATTCATCCTTGCGTTTTGCAGCTCTTCTGTCATAAAAAACTCACAAATGCACACGGAGACCTTTTGTTGCAAAGTTGTTCCCATTCTCTTATTAAGGCTTTCGAGTTTGATTTTGTGACAACAATACAGAGATTGTTACAGAGGACGTAAAAATGAGGAAAACTAAAATTAAAATTAAAGACATGACATTATAAAAGTTTGTTTTGGACAGTGGTGTGGAACAACAACAAAAAAAAAAAGAGAGAGAGATCAGCCGGGGGTGGCGGCATGAAAGCATCTGCAAGAGCTAAACTCGTAAATCTTGTCATGAAGACAAATGCGATTTGGACGGAGGCATCATCTAAACAGGGAACATTTCATTTCATAATTTAGGGAGAAAATTTGATTATGGCAGAAAGCGGAAAGAAAACAAACTCGGAAAACAAGATTCCACTGTATCAGATTTCAACTGGATTTAACGTAATAACAAAAAAATTTCTTCCTGCATAACTTACGAGTTCCCCGCTTTCTGTATATTAGATTGCGTTGTGTATAAAAATACTGCTCAGTCCGCTCCGCAGCATCAGAACCGCTTCGCCTGTCTGCGCTCTTGCCTCCTCTGTTTTTTCTCATTCACCTCCTCTGGCGCCGAGGGGTTTTCTGCCATATACCAGGGGCCCAAAAAGTTCACCCAAAGCAGGTGGAGAGCCCGAGCCGGGGCCTGAAACACACACACACACACACTAAGATGTTATCGGGCAATAAAGCTTCAGAAATGCTAAGACTTTTTTTGACACCTTCTGGAAAATGTTCTCACCAGCAGCCAAAGGTACCAGAAATAAGCAGAGAGGGTGCTAAGCACTTGAACGATGGCAGTGAGCAAGATTACATCCTTTAGGTGCCTAAAACCAAAAAAAGAAAACAGCAGAAATTATCATCTCACAAACACTAACGCTGTAACTCATCTACTACATTAAATAAAAACTTACTCTGCCATTCCCTGCTCCATGTTTAGGTCTATTCCTCCATCCAGTAGACTCCCGTCCTCAGCAAATGTGGGCTTGGCCATGGCTGACATGGAGCGGTAGCTCCCAACGTACACAGCGAGCGCAAACAGCAGCAGCAGCTTCGGGAAGCAAGCGTGTGTGTGACAGGTTCAGGCCCAAGAAATACGACAAGATGTGCTCTGACAGTTTAGGAGAAGCTTGACTTGACTCACCCAGGTCCAAAAGGTGGAGGAACTGTAGAAAACTAAAAAATTCACAGCGGCATATATTGCCTGCAGGAGAAATTTGATTAGTTGTGGGGAAACTTGCCAAAAACAGAGCAATGTTTTTTGTTCTCATCAAACAGCGAGTGATAGTTTTCTATTAAAGACCTCTGATAGGGCAGAATGTCTGATCATCGCCATGATTCGTCCAATCAAATGGAGGAACTTCATATGTGACTAATCAGTGTCTTAAAATAATTATTGTACATTTCTGCTTCAAAACCGACTTATCCACTTAAACATATTCAAAAATTAGAAACTTAATCACATGATGAACTGGAAATTATCTTCTATTGTTTACATTAGTGCAACAAGTGTTTTATATACTGAATGGAGAAAAAAAAGCTTGTAGAAAACTCTGTAATAGACTTAACAGGAATCATCTTAATTTATCAAATGAAAACTATCTTTTTTTCTCTTCAATTTCTTTTTAGCATGTTTTGTGATCTGGTAAAACATTACATATCACATGGAACCTGAAGGTCTCCCAAACTAACTAATTTAGGCACTCAGATAGCAGCACCAGGGGCTACCAACAATATTTTTTCATAGCAATCATATGGCTTAAGCCGTTTTTTAATAAGATGCCAGAATGTGATCGGAGTCTTCTCTGGCTGTACGGAGCACACACCAACATTGAACTGCTTCTACCCTACCTGTTGCTGTGCACTGCCGCTCAACGGGCGGAGAGAAGCTTTCTAGTTTCTACCGTTTTCTCCCCATTCGGAAATACTTCCTGGCGCAAAAAAAAAAAGACCACCAACCGAGAACTAAAGGAGTTTTAACCATCTCGATTCTTCAAACGTGAAGTTTGACTAACATCAGCTGGTTTTTCATACTGTCGCCTTCCCAATATAATGGCGCAAGTCATGTTTTGCCAAAACTGCTTTTTTTATGCCTAACATTTTGGCTTGTAAGAAAGAGTATGAAAGGAGTCTTAAATCGATCTGAACTTTGATTGTGGCACTAATAATCTACCTGCTTTTTTGACAATTGCAAAACAAAGCCAAGTCTAAAAATGACATCAATTAATAGGATCTTTTCTGCAGAAAGACCATGAATGTCTGTGTGTGTGTGTGTGTGTGTGTCTCACATTGGCTCCCAGAATGACTCTGGTGTAGAACTTTATCGTCGCCTCGTTCTCCTCATAGATCTGCTTCTTTCCTTTTGTTCCAACTTTACCTTTGGGCTTCAGGAGAAAACACAGAGAGCTCAGTGAGCAATGAGGAGCAGCTCCCAATCTGAACAAAACAACTCAATCCATCCAAATCCAATCCAAACAACAAATGCAAAATAATCACTTTAATCACAGACTTCCTGCTTTCTGACGGAAACGCTTATCAAAATATACAGCAGTAGTAGTCGTTTTCTCCTCCGATTTCTCTTTCAGCATCGGTTGAGCTGAAGCTTTTTAGAGTTGCAGCCAATAAAAAGTATCTCCTTACATTTAAATTAGTTGTTGGCGCTTTCTGCAATTTCACATTTTGTCATTTTACAAACACAAACTTCAATTTATTTGTACATAACTGTATGTGACAGACTAACAGAGTAGTGCCCCATGGTTAGGCAGAATGAAAATTATACAAGATCTTTCTTTTTTAGCAAATAGAAATCGTCACCATGAGTGTGCCATGCATTTATATTTCAGTCACCTTCAGAGCTCTCCTGATCAGTAAAAAAAAAAAACAGTGTGTGTAATCCTAATTGACGGAACAACTAGTGGAAAAGATAGTCAAAATAATCCCAATGATGAGGTTTGTTTTAGGGGGTTAAAACATCACTAATTGAAGTAAATTAAAATTAATAACGTGATAATAAATTTCTCATGATAAATGATAAGATACTTGGGGAGTTTGAACACAAATATATATTTTTTATTCCTATAAAAATGTGTAAACATCCTTTACACAATCATGACAGCAAAAATTTCCCAATGAAGCTATAGGCCTGTCGCGATAACGATAAATTGATTAATCATGCGATAAAAAAAATTTATCGCGATAAAAATTATCGCGATAAGTGCTGAAATGCGCCGTTTCAGCTGTTTGGGATTCCCCTAGGTAATTTCCCATCAGAAAGCAGGAGGAGAATCCGCGCTTTCTGATTGCCTGCCTGTCAAATTCAGCGTTAAGCTCCCAGTCGGGGAAAATCCCTGATTTAGATCAGAGCGGCTACTACAAAGGCCTTTGGAAGGTTTTATAAGGTGTGGGAAATCAATACATGGATCTCAGGCTAAGTAACAAAGTATCAGGGAATGACATTTAAAATTGCATCTTTGATATAATTTTCTTATAATTTGCATTTGTCTCAATGCAAAACTGGTTCGTGTTTACATTTGGATGCCTTTTTAAATGTCTAAATATATATAATAAATATATAAGTGGGTTGTCTGTAAAAAATATATATTTAAATGATAAAAAAAATGTGGAAGGATTGAAATTGGCACCAATAACAAACAGTTTTTCATACAGAACTTCCTGTTCTGGGTTGAAGCTGAAAAAGAAACTAAAACGTGCTGTTATGACGTTTCCGTCGCCTGAGATGGTTTTGTTATGCCAGAAGGACCAACTGCAGTCAGTTCATGCGGATATGAACCAGCGTCCCAGCTTCAGTCACTGCTTTCATTTCAAACCGTCTCCTTCTCTCACCGCCATTCCCTCCGCTCGTCTCTGCTGAGGATTTCCTCCACTGCGTCGTCTCTGTCATGGACGTCACTCCGGCCGCCGCTTCTCCCCGTTATTCTACCGGCATAAAATAATCAGACCCTGAGGTTTCTGTCAAGTAAAATCCCTTAGAAACACATCAGCACTCAGGGCTTCGGAGAAGGAAACACTTCCGGCGCATGAATATGTCGTTGCAAGAGGCGAGTGCGGCCATAGTGCAGCTGTGAGAACATGAAGTGATGCTGCCACCTGCTGATCGGAAGGTATATTTGTCAGTGATGAAGAGGCGGGGGGGGGGGGGGGGGGAGAAGAGCAATTTATGCCTTTTGAACTGCTTTCACACAGTGCACCGCAAGGGGGTTTCACTTTTTTTTTTCAAACAGTCTTTTCCTTCATTTCTGTTTTGGAGACTTCAGTAGGATTAGGTGGAGAGTATCGGCCTTTAGATTCTCAGCCGGACTCTGATCTGGACGTTTGACCAAAACACACAAATGCGCTTTTATCTAAACTATTTCATTGTTCCTCTGGTTTCTTATATCTTCTAACATGTTACTCTGAAGAGGTTTCTGGCCTTAATAAAGAAAGTTGTCCACACAGCATGATGCTGCCTCCACAGTGTTTCACAGTGAGGATTGTGTGTTTCAGGTGATGCACCTGTGTTAGTTTTCTACACCACATAACTTTGTGAATGTATAGATCAAACGTTCAGCTTAGGTTTATCTCTGCAGAACACATTGCTGTGTCTGCTGTGTCATGACTTGCAGTCAACTGCCAATAAGACTTCTAGGACTTTTGCAAACTATCAACTATTTTACTTTTGCACAACATAATAGAGAATGGTTTTTTTTTTTATTCTTGTGAAAGACACCAAGTCTTTAGTCTACAGATGGAAAATGTAGTTTGCTGTTTGTATCGTTTTATCTGATGATACTGTACAACAGGTTTGCTTTAATAATGCATCAGAGATGAAGGACAAGTTTATTTTTAACAATGTGAAGTGAAACTAGAACTTTTGAATCACTAGTTACACAGAAAATATTTTATGAGTCTGGACAATTTCATATTTTACTTTAAAGAGATACAGCGTAGTAATTTTCAATATTGTTTCTCAAAGTTCTACTAAGAACTTTTTTTTCTGGGACTATCAATCAATTTAATAGGCACAATCTGGTCCTACATGATAAAGTAATGCCCTACTTTGTAAAATCACAAATTATCTGATTAAATGCATTTCATAGAAAGATAACAATTGGTGTTTGATCAAAAGCAGACCTTTAGAATCAATAAACCATTTAAACAAAACCTGACTGGAGACAGGAAGTAGTTTGAATTATCTCAAAAGTTACACATTATGTCCAAATAGATTACAAAGTCATTGACATCTATCATGTAACGAGACTGTTTCTCAGGCCCTGGGAATGAACCAAAGTGAGAGCTTTTATCCACATATAGACAAAAAAACATCAAACAGTCTCATGAGTGGCCTTCCTAAAATCTTTCCATAAGGAAGTCAGAGGAAAAGTTCCAAGACCAAAAACTATTTTGACAAAAAGGAATTGTTTTTTTTTTTTCCAAGTCCCATCTCATATATGCCTAAAACTTTGGAAAAACATATTTTGTACACTGAAAAGACAAACATGGAACTTTTGGAAGATTTGCATCTTGTTATATCTGGTGTAAAATAAACACAGCAGCAAAGAAAAAAAAACAGTTAAGTATAGAAAAAAAATTCATTATAACGAAATGCTCTGTTTGAATCCACGTGTTTAGTATTTTTGAAACAAGAAGTCTGCACGTCACGACCCAGCTAACAGAAAACATTTTCAAGATTTAAATGTGTTCAAATGTAACCGTGACCCTTAATAGCGAGTCCAAACACCTTATTTACGCCACAATGCAATCTTATCTAATCAAAGCCACTGGAAGGCTCACATGTTTCTCGTAACCGCATGCATTGATCCCCTTCGGCCACCGTACCGGCAGCAGGGTCAGTTTCTGAATAACAACACTGCGGCTGTTCTGTTTCAGTGGCTCGCTCCTCGTCGGACCGCGATGTTATCAGCCTGTTTTGTGGCTTGATAGACACTCCGATGTTTGTGCAGCTTCTGTCCCACTCCTGACTCCCACTGTGACATTTCGTCCTGACCATGGAGTATCTGCTGCAGGTGAAAATCGGAGCTTTGATCGGCTTGTTGCTCCTGACGCTTCTGTTTGGATTCATCCCTGCTAAAGTCAGATGGTTCAGAGACACAAACGGAACAGGTGTGTGCGCTATGTTTTTATTTGAATGCGCTGTTTTAACTGTTTATTTGAGTTTGGTGAGGAAAGCTTAATTAAAAATATGTATATATCGGAGGTTTTAAGAAGACATTACTCTCATATCTCAGCTAATCACCGCTCCTAATGCCTTAAAAACACATTTTATTGTTATTAATTTGCTCTGTTTTTCCACAACGCTAGCGCCGATAGGCAAAACGGAGGGTAATGTTTATTTCCAGCATCTCAACTTTTGATTGCTATTTATATGTATCAGCTGGAAAAGAGGTGAACCTTAAATTGAAAGAAATGTGAATGAAATTCCGTGGAAGGGGAAAAAAAACCGCTCCACCTATGATGAATCATTGGGCTCATCCTGTAACGCGATTCATTTTGTGTCACATGTTTTGACTTCCGCCTCGTGCTGCAAAGGTAATCGGCCACTGATAAGTTTATTTCGTCTCACAAAGGATGTGTTTGATTCAGAGATTAAAGAGCAGAGAGAAAGCAATAAACAGAACGAGAATCGACCTTTGAAATCGCTCAGTCAAAACAATCTGCACCTCTTGCTGGCTTTTTTCATTGGTAGCGATTTAATGAGTTTGGTATTGATAAAAACTATCTTAGTCCTCCATCTTCCTTATCGCAGCTCTGGCAGGAATCACCTGATGAGGATGAAGCCTGGAGCTCAGACCCTCCTCATCACATGATTACATTTGATTTGTTGCTAAAGACACACAAAGTCTGTCAGGGCAGGCAAACCTTCTCATATGGAAGTGAAAGTATCATTTCTCTCCAGTACATCCGTGTGTGTGTGTGTGTGTGTGTGCTGAAACACTTGAGTCATCTGGGCCTCTGCTGGTGGCTATGATCACATGATACTCAGAGGTTCATTAGGTATTTCCTTTTTGGGATTAAACTTTTATTTATTTAACTGCCAACTGTCGGTTTCAAACTGTACACAGTACATACATTATGCGAAAAAATGATAGATCATGACAAATACTTTTAATCTTTTCCTGCCAATTAACGTCAAATTTATCAAGTACAATTCAGCCGAGCAGCAAACAAATCGGCTTGAGGATTAAAGACTATAAGAATATGCTCTGCCTTGGCGTTCACCTTGTCACACTAATATATATTTTTAATTTAGTTGCAGCATTTGCTTCATTTTATTTACCGACTCATTTTTTGGGATAACCAACTAGTCAACTCAAATCCTCCCTCAGCCAGCTGCCCTTCCAGCACTAAAATAGATCAGTAGGCAAATTGGGGCAAAGTGCCTCGCCCTAGGGCACTTGGACAAGTCGTGGACGAAGCTGGAATTGAACTAACCACCTTCTGATTGCAAGACAGCTGAGCTATAATGTTGGTTGGTTGAATCAGACATGACAATATTGGTTCTAAATGACTGTGTGTGATATCACTGCTGCTGTGCATTCACAGAATAAAGGCACAGACATACTTTCTTGTTTTAGCTTAGTTAGAATCACCAGGATTATTTCTATTGGACTTTTGAATTTGAGGAAAGTTACAAAAAAAACAATCACTGATCAATGGGTCTCGCTAAGTTTTCTGGCATTTATCAAATAGGTATAATTTTGGTAATTCTAGCAAAGTTAAAACAAGAAAGGCTTAGTCTGATTTAACTTCAGACACTGAGAAGCAAAATGTATTGTGTCTTTTTATTCGGTGTATGTAAATATCTGGTTTCAACTCTACATTACTTCTATCAACCAGGCTGTTTTATTTCGTCTGTTTCAACTCCATGTGATTTCCACGTGGAATCATTGCACCACTGTCTTCTCCAGGACTCTCTCCCAAAATAAAAAAATAATCATTTGAATGATTCTTTGTAAGAGAAAAATTAAAATGAAAAATTAAATAAAAAATTGGATCTTAGTGATCAGTTTGGAAAAACCAGTCATGGATTCATATCAAGTAGGCCTGAATGGAAACTCAGGAAAGCAGCTTACGGGTGTGAACGTGCATCCAGCTTATTGAACTCTTTTTTTTTTTTTTTTTTTTTTTTTTTTCCAATACATATTAACACTTAAAAAAAAATATATATATATATATATAAATGTAGAAAGGAAACATTTATAATCGTCTTTTTTTTTTTTTTGTTTACACAGTTGCACATGTGACACTATTTCATGTCCCCTATAAGACAGCATACACCTTTCAGATTTCTGCTGTCTTGTTCAATCCTCAAACTTACGAGATGTGGTCTTTGGATTCGCAGAGGTCCACCGGACGGTTCTGAGCCTCATCAGCTGTTTTGCCGGCGGCGTTTTCCTGGCAGCATGTTTGCTCGACATCATCCCGGATTACTTGTCGGACATCAGCGCAGAGATGGATGCTCAGAAGTTGGAGGTGCGTCCCAGTTAAACCAGGGTCACGAGTAACAGTTATTTCAAAATTTTACTCTTATGTATATTTACTGTTACAGTTTCAAATGCTAGATCCAAAACTTTATAAAACCAGTAAATATGTGTCTATTTTACGAGGTGAGTGAACACTTTAGTATGTGAAAGGACTGAATAAACAAAGGGCCAAAGCGTTGCTGTAATCATTGGGGGGGAGTTTTGTGTCATTATTAACGGAACTGTTGTTGCAAAAACGGTTTTGCCTGACTTCACCAGCCTGACCCTCTGACCTCAACAGACCAGCTTCCCCCTGCCAGAGTTCATCATGGCCGCGGGTTTCTTCACGGTCCTCATCCTGGAGAAAATGGTCCTGAGCTTCCGAGAGTCGAGAGGAGCTGACCACGGCGAGAGGGCGCCGCTGCTGTCAGAGAACAGCCACAGCCACAGCGGGGCCGTGACGGCGCCCGACCTGGAGAGCAGCGGCCACCACGTCCACGTCGACTTCCAGGCTCACTCCCCCTTTCGCTCCTTCATGCTGTTCCTCTCCCTCTCGCTCCATTCGGTTTTTGAGGGGCTCGCTATCGGCCTGCAGAGCACTGACTCTAAGGTGAGAAGATGGAGAGGGTTCTTCTTGATTCTCTTAAGGTGTCGTGTTGCTTTGAACTGCTTTCTGTTTACAGCATTACAGAGCTTTACCTTTTGTTGTTAGGAAAAAAAAAAGTCAAGTTTGGAATCACATCTCAGAAAAGTGAGATATATTTAGTGGAAACTTTCAGTTTAAAGCTTCAGAACGCACTGAAAGGCAGTAGATCGCAGTGAAATGACAAAACTGGAATTACCTGAATACTCAGGTTTTAGTTTGTGGATAACCAGAGCCGGCCCAAGGCATATACAAACTAACCCACTGCTTAGGGTCCCCAGACCATCAGTGGCCTCCCATAACTGCTTGAATTTAAACTTGGACCACAGATCTTTTTTTGTTTGTTTTTTATAAGAATCAGAATATTATTAAGTTTGACTTTTATTGTTTCAGCAGCAATAAATTAAAATATTTTGATTTTTTTTAAAAGAATTTGTAAAATTTATTTTGTACAAGGTTAACCTTTTCTTTCTATTTGAGCTTCGGTTTGCCCCTTTCCCAGAATCCACCACATTTGTGGGTAGTGTTAATGTTGAAGTCCTGAACATGACAATAGGACCCGAATCCAGTTCTGCTCAAGGCCCTACATGTCCTTGGGCTGGCCCTGCTGATAAGCTAAGCTACCAAACTGAAGCATTGTTTTCATTACTGCTTTCCTCTATTAAATGAATCACTGAACATAAAAAAGCAATTCGTCACAATATGTGTGTTGCGACATAGTCCTCTATTTTTTTGCTCACTCTTCAAAATGGGGAAAAAGCAAAATTAAGAGCATGTCACTGAAGGGAAGCAATAAGTGGGAAAATTAACACAAGGAAACTCGCCTTAACTTGCCCAAATCTCAACTCAGAATAATAGTTCCTGCCGACATAATTTGCAAAGAGGACGCTTGAATTAATGGCATTGCGAAATCTTTAAGATACCTGGAGATTTTGAAGAAAACATAGTGGGCTCTAACACAAATTTGAAAATAGGTCTTCATCAGGTCTTAAATCATAAAATGGTTTACAACATATGACTAAATCACCAGATAAATTGTTCACCTCCTCTGACGGCCAGTGTCTGATTCTTATGTAGTGTGTGAGCTGAAGAGAAAACCAGCGGAAAGAGCCCAGGAGTCTGGACAAGCTAGAGAGATAACATTAAGAGGAATGGTCAAAGATCCCCTTCTCTGTATGCTCACCCCTTGTGAAATGTTAAAGGCAAAGACGAAATGTTGCCCTTTCGGTCAAAGGAGGTTTGTACAGAGCATCGACGGCAATGGGGTCAATAATTGTGCCAAAAATTGGTTGAAAGCTGAACACAGAAGTTTTATTCTCACTGAAAATGTTAAGTTAAAGGTTAAATTTTTGGGGGGGAATTTTCTAGTGTGAGTTTATAAAGCATGGTTTAGGGGGGGTTTTTTGATGTTTTTTTTTTTTACACGTCTGCAATGTGTAGTTAGTTGCCTAAATGAACAAAGCGTCATGTGTGTACCAGAGGAGCCGCTTGATAACCGGTGTCAGGGTGTCGGGTAGTTTTCCATCTCTTGCCTGTTGCTATGGTTTCCGATCACACTATTCCAGTTGTGCTGATCTGAAAAATATGTGCAGATAAAAATTTCAGACCTCATTGCTCACTTTGCAGTTGAAACCAGATATTTACGCTGTATAGAAATACATAAACACATTTGTATCTCTCCATCTGGAGTTAAATCAGGCCAAACTTTTCTTGTCCTAGCTTATAGTTACTAAAATTGTTTCTGTTTGCTAAATTCCAGAAAATATGTTGAACATTTTTTTTAGATTTTCTTTTTGTGTAACTTTCCTCAAATTCAAAAGCGGACATGCATTTGGTCGGTGTCGGGGGTAGCTGGGTTTTTTTAATTCGTGTGACTTGGCTGTTGATGTATTTGTGCTTCTTTTTTTCCCTTCTTTAAATTCTTGCATAATCAAAATCACACTGCGTCTCTTCACCTGTTGTTTTGTGGAAGCTAAAAGTCTTTGAACGACTGCTCTACCTCTGGTCTGTGAAAACAAAAGGGTTTGTACTCAAGCGTCCAGACGATTCTGCAAGTTGTCGGTAAAATTTAGACATTAGAGTCTGGAAAATGTGGCGCTTTCCATGAGTCTTTGTCACAACTCTGTTTGGCCGTTCTTGATGCATCTGCGCGTTTCTTCCTCCGCTCTCCTCCGATGTCGCCTTTAGGTGTCAGCCATCATCATTCTCGCAATTTGCACATAGGTGCTGAGAAGTACGTAGGACTCTGTCATTGCATATTAACTGCGAAGGAAACACTTTGTGCCAAAGTGCCTTCCAGGTTTTCCATCACATTACAAGAATCCATAACCGTTTTGCTTAAGCTCACCACTGATGCAAAATATGCAGAAATATCCACAACTTTTCTTGGGTTTTGCAGGTGATGGAGATCTGCATCGCCATTTTGGTCCACAAGAGCATCATAGTGTTCAGCCTGTCCGTGAAGCTGGTCCAGAGCGCCGTCCAGCCATTTTGGATCGCCGCATACATCGGCGTGTTCGCCCTGATGTCACCCTTGGGCATCGCCATCGGCATCAGCGTGATGGAGGCGCAGCTGGCGGCCGGCGCTCTGATCCAGGCCATCCTGGAGGGGCTCGCCGCAGGGACCTTCATCTACATCACCTTCATGGAGATCCTGCCGCACGAGCTCAACTCGGCTGGGAACCAGGTGCTCAAGGTGTTTTTCATCCTGCTGGGCTTCACCGTCATGGCCGCCCTGACGTTCCTCGGCTGAGCTGAGCGTCTGTGGGGATGGGAGGGGGGGTGCGAGCTCCTGCGCGTTGTGCCTTCGACTCCCAGTTTCCACAAGCCGTTGGTCACTTTATCACAGAGACTCGGCATTTTTAAACAAATTTCGCCGCTCTGTTACACTGAACTCTGGACATTTTTAAGATGTAACAACTTTTCTGGTCTGTACTGTTGGGAGTGTTTATGGTGGAGGAAATCAGATGATGTTTATATGTTGTTTTAAGATGATTTTATGTGCAGAGAAACCACTTGCATGCCTGCAATAAAGAGAACACAGGTAGGTTTATTGCTTTTTTGTTTGTTTGCTTTTAAGGCTTCAGACCTGCATCAAATCGACTCTTTTGCAATGTTAAAAAAGCAGCTGGAAACAAAGGACAGCATTTAAAGCTTGAGATGTAATGAATCAAGCGTCTCGGTGATTCTCCATACAGTATGTGAAATGTTTACATTTTATTTCTAAGTCAAAGAGGAAGTTTGACGGCTTCCAGTTCGAACTACTGCACTGTTGTTGTTTTTCTTTAAGTTGAACTCCTTGTTTTTGGGTCACTCTCCACCTTAAACATTTCCTCCAAATGCAAACCTTTTATGACTTTTACCAAACCTTATTATCATTTTTGCACTGACTGTTTTTCTTAATAATTCTGTGATTCTGAAATTCACACAGAAAACCTGCTTAAAAAGGGAGAGTTTCCATTTTTGCAAGACTAGACAAGCTTTAAATATTTGAAGATCACGATGTGAAGCCTTAAAGTTGAACAATACTTGTTTATTGACTGAGAAGTAAAAGTCCCAAGCGACAATCTGTCACCTTATTCCCTATTTTAGTTTGCCATGTGTCTGATTGTTTCATCATCTGTCAGCAGAAATGTTGATGAACTGCAGACTATTAATTTTTTATTTTTTACTTATTACATTTCAAATAAATGGTGTCCACAGTTTTCATTCCTGTTATTTGTTTACCAAGTATCATTTTTGACTCATCTTTTACTTTGTAGTGTGAAAACCTGTTAAAAACAAAGACTGTGTATGACTGCCTGTTTAACTGAGATTGTGCCTTATCGTTATTCATCCTTTTATGGATTTCTAACCCTGATCAAAGTAAAGAGATTATGACACTAAACGTGGTTTGTATTTTTTTCATACTTCAGTTGTTATATTTCACTAATATTAATATAGTTTTGATTTGGTTTGGAAGTCTTCGATGAAAGTACAGTTTGATTTACCTGCAGATTTTTTATTTTTTATTTCTTAAGGATCGGTTTGGTCAACTAATGATTACTGCAGCCACCAGGTGGGGCTGTTGCTTCTCTGACTAAATTTCTTTCCTCTTAAGAAAAATGCATCAAATATACCTGACTGAATTATGTCAATTATTATGACTGGTTTGCATATTCAGCTTCTAATAAGTATTTTGACCTTTTATGTTTTTAAAGCAGTTTGCAAACATTCAACGATATAAACAGCACATACAGTAAAAAGAAAAAACAATCTGATCTACTTGGACTTACAGGAACATTTTTTTGTTGTTCTTTCAACCATAAATGGGACCAAATAGGAACTAATTTCTTATTGATTTATCAACACAAAAGCTCTTAAAGATAAAAACATTGATAGAGCGTAGACTCTATCAAGTAACAAAAAAAAATCTAATTTATTCAGCTTCAGTGAGGGAAAGAATCTTATTTTAGGAAATAAGTCATTTGTACAACAGCACCCCTTCCTGAAACACTTTGTACAAGGGCTGACACCACCACCTTTACTTTACCAATAGAGTTGCACATTATCCTCACATACATTTCACAAGCTGTGAGCATACAGAGACTAGATCTATGACCATCCCTCTTCTCCTTATATCTGTGTCTCTACAGACAGCCCAGAATCCTGGGTTTTCCCTTTACGCTTGCTTCGGCTTCCCCCTCAGGTTTTCCAGAGGAGGAACTAAGATGGCAGAGAAAATGGTTAGTTTTGTGTCTGGTGAACCATTTCTGTGTTTATTGAAACACATGTTCTGGACCTGCTGGAAGACATTGAACATCTAGTTTTTTAATATTTTTAATGCCACGCACTCCAATACAATTGTATGACAGAGAAATACAGTTCCAGTTAAAGACCCATTGGTGTTATGTAGAGTTGTTTTGCATGTTTATGTTTGGGACAGTAAGACAGGAATGTTATCTATGTGCTACACAATGTATACATATCATATAGCACATTTCCAAAATTACATTCTTCAAAGTGCTTCTCAAGGTTGATGCCACTTTTTGCTCAGTGAGTTTTGAAGATTTAATTTACCTCCCTTTTCATCTTTAACAGTTTGATCAAAAATGAACATGGGTTTATTGCATCCACACAGGCCTGTGTGTGAGTCTTCAGATGATGTACTGTATAACATCAAGAAGATTCATCATTCCAGGACCAGAGCTGTATGCCAGACGGGGAAGAAGTGTCTGATGTAGCATTTGGAGACCTTGTTAACCCCTGCTTGCTGCTGTGAGGTAATAGGAGTTCATCCATAAACATCCACTAATGAGGAATACTTGTAGGGGGACAAAAGCACAGTAAATGTGCCAGTTTGACAAGACAGAGTCCTCAGTGTGTAGAGCTGGACGATGGAGCGCTCAGCTGTGGTGGGGGTATAGGCGCTTCGTTTGTTTGTCCCGCTCATTAACCTCGTCTCAGCGACAGGACTTGATTGTATTCTCACATATTGCTCTCAGAGCTGAACACGTTGCTTCCTGTTAGTGTTGACATGTTGTGCCACATGCTGCTGTGCAGTGATTCTTGACAATAGGGATAAAACAGGTCCTATGGATAAAGCACAAAATTTGAATAAGATATACACAAAATATATATTTTTTTCAAATATCTGACAAAACTAACCTGGGCCATGTAAGCACAACAATGTATGTTTTCCTGGTGTTTGCTGAATATTTTTTTATTTTAAACTTTGTGGATGGTGTCTATAAAATCCCTTGTCCAGGAGCAGAACTCATTACATTATAATAGTTTAAAACAAATAAAGGAATACTAAGATAATATATTATGACAAGTAAGTATAAGTATTCAAATAAATAATTATAAAAATATCAATAAATTGAATTAACAATCATTTTTATATATTTCACAACTCTCTAGTTTTTCTCAACACTGTCAGACATAAAAAGAATGTAAAAAAAACAGGCATTATTGGGGGTCTCTAGAACTTCTGAGGACCCCATGACCTCTTTCTTTCTCTTCCTTTGCTAAGAGGGCTAGTTAGCTCTGGTTAGCTTATGTTATTCTTTAGTTTTTTCTTCTGTAATATTCCTAAATTGTTCGTCACAACCATGATGTGTCAGAACCATAACTGACAATTTACAAAATTTTGTGTTTACTGTAAAGATTTCATGGACCCGATGAGCCACAATAGCTCATCCTTTAATTAGGCTAAAAGCAGATTATCGTTTAACAGTCTATTTAAAATACATTGATTTTAGCAGGTCCTGATTAATTTCAGTCATTTGCCTGTTTAATGGAGCAGAACATGTTTCACTATGGAAACCCCAAAAGGCAAAGGTAACATGATTTTACCTTTGCCTTTTGCCTTTTGTCTTGACTTTAAAAGTCATATGCAAATAGTTTTTTGTTCGTTTGTTTGTTTTTGAGGAGCAGCTTTTTGTTCCTGAAGCGGAAAATGCAAAAATAAGTTACAATGTGAAAACTCTGATCATTTGTGTTTGTCTATGATGTATTTCTGACTATAAAAAGACTATAAAAACAACCAACAGTAAGCTGAAAGACTGAGTCAGGGGATGAGGTGCGAGGACACCTAGTGGGCAAAACAAAAGTAGCAAGACAAATATAGAAGCTATAAGGACTCAACTGAGATACCCTAATATTTTTATTTTCTGGTTGGATGGCTTTAGATAAAACACAAGGATATCATTCAAAATAACTGTAATATAAATAAAGGTTTGACCAAACTCCATGAAAATATTTCCCACAGTCATTCAAATTTGACTCAGAAATTGAATTTCTGGTGGCATGAAGATTACAATAGTCTGAAAGTTATTTTCAGGTGAAAACCAAAAGGGTCTACAACAAACTAAAACTCCCAAAGTGAATCATTTTTTAAAATCTTTGTTGCCATTGTTAAGCGGCCGATACTTCAGAGACCAGGGAGTCTGATGTTGTGCGATCATGGGAAAGTAATCCATAATCTGGGACAGAAAACAAGAGCTGCCCCCCTCCCCCGTTCTCTCCCACCCATCTGAAAAGGACTGCAAGGAATGTGCACAGAAATGCTTTATGGGAAATTAAAAGCATGATTTCTGCATAGTGGGTCATCGGGCCCAGAAAAGTTGAGACAGAACCAGGGCTTCACATCACATGTCCTGGCTAGACTTACACGGTGGAGAGAAAAAACACACATTTTATATGACGCTTAGGAGAAAGTGTTACAGTCAATGTATAAATAGTTGGAAATAGAAAACAACTGTTGAACTAAACCAATGTGCTCAGTTGTATAGACACATTCAATAAATCCGAATATTGCTGAAAAGTTGATTAATTTCAGTAAGTGATCCACATTGCTTAGATTAATTATTTCTGTTAATTATGATCATTTGATGCTTACGGTTAATTCCAATGTATGTCCATGACTACGTGAAGGAGCTGTCGGGCTTGTATGAAAAGGAGATTCTTGTCATCAGATTGTACCATCTTTGAAGACACTGTGACTAGGTATGCGGATTTGTGCTTTATTCTGTGTTTTCAAAATTTAAACACTTAAATAACGGTATGACGTAAAAAACTGGAGCAAGAGTGAGGGATAAAAAAGACACAGTGACAAAATAGTTACAAGAAAGCAAAAGACGGTTTACAGGTCATCGGGGGAAATAAGAAACAGATTAGAAAGTTACAAAATAATCAAAGTAATATCAGTAAAAACAAAAAGAGTAAAAACGAATTGAAAGATTGGAAAGTGGTAGAAATTCAAATCATAACCCAGCTTCTTCTCCTTCACGGGCTACATCATATTGATTAGCTGTAATCTGTCCAGATTAATCTGTCTCTGAGTGGTGTTTTCAGGAACTCCCACCCTCTGGCCGTCCTCTCCATGCTCCTGTCCTCTGCCACTCTCTGTGGGACTCCCATCCTGTCTGCACAAGGTAAGGCTGCTCAGACCTGGAGATTTTTTTTTTGTAAAACAACATACTAAAACAGATCAGCAGATACAGACAAATGTTGAAACAGAGCTGTTTAGCGTTATTTATTGATTAAAAAAAAAAAAGGAGAATACTTAATGTCTGAAAACGGCAGGCAGGACTTCTCCAAGGAAATAAGTATGAAAATTATTTGCATTTCATATTTGTGCTGCCAAATCATTCTAAAGTGAATTGTTGAGTTAAAAACAATATCTAAGAAAACATTTTTGCTTCATTTGTTTGTGTTGTCGTAGATTTTAGTCTTTGGTTCTGGGATGGATCAGTGCGGAGATTGATTCCTCTGTGACCAATATTTTAATGTTTTTTAAAGAAAAGCTCCCGACTCTGTCTCTGCCGATTCTTTTGTTTTTTGTTTTTTTTTGCAGTGATAGTGTTGCCGCTGCGAGACGACCATGGCTGCAGTAAGTTTAACTGCTTTTCACACCTCAGTGCCACTGCTTGTCTTTACTGATAACTAGCCGTCTGTTCAACATTTCTTTTTGAGCGTCTGTTGTGTGAAATGAAGCCCGCAGATGTTCTTCAGCTCAGGGTGTCCTAGTTTGAGTAATTGCTGTTGGGTTTAATCCGAAGACGATAATCTAAAGCAGCAGACTCTTGTTGGTGCAGACTGGTACTTTCCGTATGGTGTCCGAGGAGGAGCAGGCCATGAGGTCAAAGCTGGAGCACCTGACAGTGAAGGACCATGGGCCAGTGTTTGGACCGTGCCACAAACTTCCTGGCCACACAGTCCAAAAGGTAAAACATCTGAAGTGAGGCTGCTGATTTCTTTGTTTAAAAATTACATTTTTGGTTTTGTTTTTTTGTTTTAGGCAAAGGATGAGCTGCATGAGACAAACGAAAGACGAGGGACATCCCTGAAAGATCTGCGGGTCATGATGAAGGAGAGGACGTCAGAGGGAGACGACCTGGCCAAACTGGTGCTGGACCGCTTTGGGGACAAACCGGACTCGCTGCTGGTTCGCTTCCTCCGAGCACGAAAGTTTGACGTCACCAGAACCCATGAGCTCATGAAGGGTGAGAGACAGAGACGGCAACAATCTGCTGGGTCATTTGCTGCAGTTGGTTGCAAGCAATAGCTATGGCTTTGTTTCTTCACTGTCTCACATTAAATCAAACTGAACTTATAAAATATAGAATAAAGAGAGACATTTTCGAGGCTTTCTTAAAAGTCAGAAATTTGTGCACTCTTATATTATTATATCTTTAAAGATAAACGATTTTGGAAACTTCTGACTTTATTTTACAGCATCGACATTAAATTAGGCCAAATCTGTACGCGCATTTTCTTTTTGTCAAAAATAATAATAAAAAAAATCATTAAAGGAAAACATCGTGGACCTTAAAAATTCATGTTTATTTGTTTGAATTCCAGATATATCTAATCTAATATCTAATCCAGTGTGAAGATGGTGGCTGAAGCCATCTTAACACATAGAAATCAGCTCTGTGTGGACATGGGCTGCAAGAAGGAAGCCGTACCTTTAAAAAGACTAAACTCAGTTTAGACTTTAGTTTTGGGACTATACTGCACTTCCCAAAATAGATGAGGTTATGATAAACGACCATTATGTGAAACGGCATCTACAAAAATAGCCAAAACGTCAAAGGGTTAGTTCAGGTTTTTAAAATATGAGGATCTGTGAGGTAATTATAAATCCATAGTGGAAAGACAGACAAATGTTTTGTTCTTTATCTGACTTTAGTTACTTTATGCCGCTCAAACAGACCGCTGTTACACTGGTTGGAACTTCCGGTTGATTCACTCCTCAGACTCAGCAGCGCCCCCTAGTGTTGCAAAGAACAGAATAAACCCTTGGATTTTCCATCAGCTGTGCAGCAGCAGTGAAATACGTATATTCGAGTGCATTCCAGGTGTCAGTGCTCTCTAAAGCTTGGGTGCAACTTCTGAATTTGAAGAAAGTAATAAACTAACTAGTTAGACTGGACTTTTCCAAAAGTAAGAAAATAAAAAAGGTTGTATCTCTCCATATACAGTGGATCTAAGTAACTGGATTCAGCTGTACTGTATATGCTTTAGTTCATCTCCCACATGTAACTTTCAAAAGCTCCAGTAATTAAGTCTATCTTTTGTTTCCTCGTTTTATGCATCTCTGAAACAGTGGGTCACATATTCATTAATTGGGAGCCTTTACATGCCTCTGAGTCTCCCCTGACAAAGCCCTCCTTTGTGTCCAAATTGGACAACAAGTTGATTCTACTTGTTGGCCCTCAGTGATATGCTGGGAACCGCGGCATGACTGAGCTGAGTGGGAAATGTTGGAGATTGGACAAGATTATAAAGCAGAAGACACTTTGATTCGATGGGAGGACTCCTTCTGGTTCACATCCATGCACTTAAAAACACACCATTGTGCAGTCCTTTCTATGTTCACATTTTTTAAATGCAGTTTTATTTTAACCATAAGTTTTAAGACTTCAACCCCAAAACAATATGTAGAAATAAAAGAAACACAAAATCACATCGGTGAACAGTTGGGGTTTGTTTGGATGAGAGCAAGATATAACCAGTGAGTTTTCTCTGTAGGGTTAGTGACCTAAACAAATAGATAGTTTTATATAAAGTACTGAAATCTCAAAGTCAAGTAAAAATATAGGTACCTCTCCAAAATATGACTTTGGTAAAAGTCCAAGTCACTGACTGAAATGTTACTTGAGTTGAAGTCTTAAAGTATCTGAATTTTCTTGTACTTAAGTATGGAAAGTACTGTAAAAATTTATGTACTCAAGTAATGTAATGAAAAGTATAAGTAAAAAGTAAAACAAGGCAAATGCAGTTTGAATTACATTTTTTATATTTTGGTACACTTGTCAAATACAGTTAAAATAATACGCAACCAAGTGCAGGCAAAATTAAACCTGCTAATAGATAAACCTGCAGGTATCATTTAGTTAAAATTAGGTGTTTTACCTATAGCACAAGGTTAACTTAACCTACTTTACAACTGAACCAGCTTCTGACATGAACCATATGCATATTATGGGGTTCCATTTGTGTCTGACTTTGTTGCAGTTAATCAGTTGGTGAGGTCAAAACACGAGCGTTTCTCTTTTACGCTGTTTTGTAACAAGTAACTAAACCACACATTGAAAATGTATCGGAGTAAAAGTATGAAATTTAGTTCAAAAATATAGTGAAGTAAAATTGAAAGTTATCAAAAATTTTCATACTCGAGGAAAGTATGAAGTACTCCAAAATGTACTTAAGTAAAGTAGTGAAGTGTTTTTACTTTGTTACTATACAACTTCAAATAGATATCTGATCATTTGTGTCTCAATACAAAAAGGTCTTGGCTATGAGATAGTATTGTTTTTGTGTCAGGTTCTAAGCACCAAAAGTTAAAAAAATAAACAAAATAGCTTCTTTTTTTCAGTTTTATTGTGCAAGTAGTGTTGGGGCTGCATATGAATTGCTGATTTATCATTATTGCAGGTTCTCTTTTCCATTTTGGGTTGAAACTAGTCATTTTTTCCCCTCCTTGAAGTCTTTGTGTATGACTTTTGAAGTAATCCATGCTCCATCTGCATTTTTGTGCCTTTGAAAATGCAGACAGAATGGAAGTCAATGGCACACAAAAAATGTAGACAGGATGTATATTAGTTCAAAGCCAATTAATGATAAAAACTTTTTTTGGCTTCAAGACAGTCAGAGTTCTATAAAAGATAATTTATTCAATAGATTAAAAAAACACAACACATGAGGATCCAACAGTGGTAAAACCTTTGGACCGTACTTTCATGTGCTGGGTGTCTCCTCCAGGTTATGTGCGCTTCAGGAAGGATTATCCTGAGTTGTTTGAGAACCTGACCCCTGAGGCGGTCCGCAGCACCATCGAAGCAGGCTACCCAGTGGTTCTGCCCAGCAGAGACAAATATGGCCGTGTGGTTCTGCTCTTCAACATTGACAGCTGGGACCTGGAGGAGATCACCTTTGACGAGGTGGCTGCAAAGACACACCTCCCTCTCACACAAACCTCCCTCAGGAACTCAGGAGCTCGACGCAGATTTTCTTCCAATGTGTTGCAGGTGCTGAGAGCGTATTGCGTGATCCTGGAGAAGCTGCTTGAAAACGAGGAGACTCAGATCAACGGATTTGTCCTGATTGAGAACTTTAAAGGCTTCACCATGCAACATGCCTCGGGAATAAAGACTGCTGAGCTCAAAAAGATGGTGGACATGCTGCAGGTCCGAACACAGGGGAAGAAATGACCCTAGAACAAAAAAAGTATCTCTTTTTATTCACATACTTCTAATTTATGTCTCTCTTTAACAACGAGGCCCTCTAGTGGAGAATTTAAGTATCACAAGAAGCAAGTAGCAAAAGTAGTCTGAGTTCAAATTCCAAAATATTGGAAATAATAAAAAAGATGGTTTATACTAAATACTTACAGCCGCACGCTGATTGACAACAACCTTTTGTTCCCGAGAAAAAAAAAATTTCCCTACAGTCCTTGAACATTTCATCAAGATCTCTGCAAAGGGAGAAATTACATAGCTGAGTGCACATTTCTCATTTATTTACCAGGATGACATACTTAGCAGCTAAATAGGTATTTGTTTACAATCTGGTTGCAAAACACAACCACTTGAATCTTGTAAAATTCAACAATGCATCATAAGAGACTTTTTTTTTTTACATTCCAACATTGAAGATATTTAGTCTCGCCAAATGTGTAACCAGAGAAAATGAGTATCTGCAGCATTATCAATTGGGTGGGAATGAAACAAAATGAGTTGGATGAGTAAAATAAAGCAACATTCTCAAATGTAAATTCAAATATCAATAAATGTGGTGGAAATATGAGTATCAAATGAGAAACTAGATATGCAGGTTAGTCGTTTTTGGTGGATTTTCATGATTGAATAACTTTTTTTCATTTTCAAGTTCAATTTCATTTACATTTACTGGAATAAATAAATTTCCATTATGCATTGACATTTGCCTTAGTTGTAAGTTATTAATAAATAAGTACTTACTTTTATTTGGGTATTTTGTCCAAACTATCCTCAAAGTCTAGATTGCTCTTTGACTGCTGCCGTCAGCCTTTAAAGTGTAGAAACCATCTTAGAGTTTGACCTGAGAGCTGTGTGTCAGCTGTCCGCCTGTGTTGTGCGTTTCTCTGCAGGACTCCTTTCCTGCACGCTTCAAGGCAGTCCATGTCATTCACCAGCCCTGGTACTTCACCACGACCTACAACGTGGTTAAACCCTTCATGAAGGCCAAGCTGCTGGAGAGGGTACGAACAAAGATACACACATCTGCTCTTTATTTGGCAGGTTTACCTAATTCGTTTAAGGATTATCTAATACTTCCCTTGATGCTCCACAGGTCTTTGTTCACGGTGAAGAGTTGGATGGCTATTTTAAAGAATTCGATGCAGACATCCTGCCGTCAGATTTCGATGGAAAAGCCCCAGTGGCCGACTATCAAAGCATCGCGACTCAACTCTTTGGCTCCGAAGACACTGCTCTCTGAAAGAACATTTCCATGTTTTTTTTTAACTGAAGCATATGAGTATAAAGAGAAGCCGAGGTCAGTCTGCAGATAAGATTAATGTATAAATAGAGGGGAAATGACCCCTAGATATCATAGAGAATAATTCTTACACTTTGTTTATACTGCAAGGCACTGGTATTATTGTATGTTGTTGAGTGGGGGAAGGAAAGCTACATGGTGACATTATGATTCAAACAATCAGATAAATTTGGTTTGATTTTGTTTGCCTTAAATGTCGGATGCATAAGGCTAAACCTGCATAAAATTAATCCTGAGTGCAGAAGTTGCCGTCTTTCAGATTTTTGAGATTTAGATGGACTTTATGAATATTATTCCTAATAACAAGGGAGTGGATTTGCCTTAGATTATTGTGGTGCCTTCAGAAAATGTCCATTTATCAACAGCTATGTTTTCACTTAAGCAAACTTCTTTCTGTTTTTTATATTTTCTTGCAGAGCTGAAAAAAATTGCTTTAAGACATGTCAGTAGTTCTGTAAAGGTTAGCTTGTTTAAATCTGTTAACCTCATATTTGAATGTAGCAATAAACCCAGTTTCCACCAAGAGTTTTTTCTTCATTATTTTTGCCATTAACTATGTATAGTCTAGCCTGACCCACATCAATGAGCCACTTTTCTTCCTCATGCGTTGCCTCAGGCTTAATTTCTACCACAAGTTTCTTGAATGGAACAACTTGTACTTGTATTAAATACAGAAATGCATACAATTCTCCCAAAGACCGTAAGTGGAATCTGAATGGGTTTAGTTTCCTGGAATTCAAAATCAAAGTCCTGGACTTTTTTTAATACTCTTAGAAAGAAATATTTGTGAAGAAACTTAATACAGTTTTACAGAAGATAAACATAGCTCTCATTAGCACTGTAGTAAATTATACCATTCTACAATTAATCATATTTATCAGTAAATCAACTATACAATTAATAAATCTGAAAATACCTTCTTTTTCAGTGAATGACCACTGCTTTATAAAAACCACGAGGTTTAATTATTTCTCAGTCCTATAAGCCATTTTCCTCGGACTTAGGTTTTTTTTATTTTCTTCTTTCAGAAACATTAATCTAAGTGTGACATATCTCATTTTACACAATGTGTTGAAGAAACAAAATGAAATGAGAATCTTTCTTCATTTGAGAAAATAATTTATTTAAGAACACAACAACCATGTTTCCTCACAATTAGATCACACACTCCACTGGTTTTCTTTTTAAAAAACCAAAACAAAAACACCCAGTGTTCAGTCTTAGAGTACACCATGTTGTGTGACTGCAGGTCCCTTCAAGCTGTCACCACACTCCTTAAACCATGCAAAAAAAATAAAAATTAAAGCTGTGTAATGATACCTGTATGTTCTTGCCGATGTGTTTTAGGCTGAATTACTTTTTAAGAAAGAAAGAAAAAGTGCTTAAAGGAATAAAATGAGCAACCATCATACAGCCTAGCGATTGTGTTATTATATATTTAAAGCAATCGGGGGTAAACGATGTGTTTGTTTGCAAGCAAGTAAATATGAGCACAGAATACTGACGCCTGAAGCACTGGCGTTAGGATAAATATCTCACATCAGAACTTTTTAGATACCACAACTTATTACAAAATTACCCCAATATGCACGGCATGTTTGGTTCGACAGTTTTCCCCCTTTTAAAATCTCAATAGTGAGAAAAAAGAAAAAGAAACAGAAAAAAACCATCCCTGACTGGTTATTGCCATGATTGGTTTATATTACTGGTCCCTTAAAAAAAAGTCCATCTAATTCACCTTTTTTTTGTTGTTTTTAAATTTTTGGTAATTAACGATCAGAGGTGTTGAAATGACACGGTATTCTCCCATTTACAGAGAGAGACGCAAACTCTGCTGCATCTACCAAGCAAGTAACAAAAGGAAAAGACAAAATGAAAATACAAAACAAGAAAAATGATAAACACAAAACGATCTAAATAATACATCCAAGCATTCAGTTTTGTGCAAAGTTGAAGAGAGAGGCCTTGAAAAGAACACCAAATGGCTTTCAGTGCAGAATCTGGTTTAGTGCTAGTGACGATCCTTCAGTGAGCCTGAAGAACCCCAAAATCACGTCTGCTTAGTAGGAAACGAGAGCTGTAGACAGGTGAAACCATGCAACAAGACTGTGGGTGGATGAGAAGACGATAGGTATGAAAGTCTGGGAGTTGTAGTTGCATCTCCCTGACAGCAGATGGCAACAGTGCCCTGAGAGGCGAAGAACAACTTATGGAGTAAAAATATTGGAGATTTTTCTAGTTCAATACGTTCCGATTCTGGTCAAGCTCTCTTTCAATTTTCTCCTCATAGAAAGTTGGGTCTAGTCATCATAGTGGGGAGATTACTATCTGGAATTTATAATATCTGTTCTGAATATATATACTTCATGGAAACGTAGACTTACAGATTAGCTTGCTGCTTAATCACAGACAATTTTAGACTTGCAGATTAGAAAAATAGTCTAGAACAACTGCTTTAATAGTCTGTTCTATTAAAGCAATGAAGACAAAAAATAAACTACACACTGTCTACAAAGAATTAAAAAGTTAAAGGCTCAAAGTAAAAACTTTTTTTTTAATTATATGCGTTATTCTAGCAGCTCAGTTAGTTTACCTGAGTAAATAAAATGAAGTTTGGCATGGAGCAGTTTTGATTCTTACAGCTCAACAAAAGGCACTGTTGTCTTTCTTCACGTCATCTTTTCAAACCACCCATGTGTCTCGTCGTCAGTGTTCAGCAGCAGCTTTTTAACCCCAAGGTTCCCAGTCTGGATGAAGCGCTGCCAGGAGCTTCCTGAGCCCTTACAACAAGGTTTGTATTAACGTTCAACAAAGTTTCTGGTTGTCACAGACAGATCCACAAGTCCCAGCACTTACAGTTTAATTTTGACATGATGCTGCGGCGCTTTCATCACCTTAAACACAGCATAGTGGAAAGAAAACATACATAAATACAATCAACTCTTAAATATGTTGACTGAAAGAAAGAAAAAATACTCAAAAATAACTGAAAACTATTTTCCTTCTGACAAGCAGCCTCCTTCACCTGAATACAGATACAGGACAATCACAATCTAATAAAGTAAAAGTTTGGTTCAGCTTGGGCATCTTTAGCCCTCCTACTCACCAAACCTCCCAGCTCACAGAAGTACAAAAAAACGACAACAAAACTTCTGCACCGCATTGGATCAGTTTGTGTTTTTCTACATTATTTGGTCGTAATCGGAGGAACAAACCCGACTGCTTAGCTGAGCCTGCAGCTGATCAAAGGTAGGAGGACGTAAGAGGGCTCAAGAGACACTTTTTGGGGAACAAAGTGAGTCATGTAGCCGCTTGTCATCATCCTTGCTCCCTTTAACTCTTCATATTTGTCAAAGGACAGCTAAACCATTATTAAACGCAATAGTCACACATCCGCAAAGCATCGTGGCATAAAGTGCACTGAAGTAAAGTGGTAGAATGTGCGTGAGGGAATGTGAGTTTCATCTCATCTTGTGGTTTGCTACCAGTCATGTTTGCAGAGAAAAAGCTAAAGTTAGATTTTAAACAACATGAGCTGCAAACAATGCAGAAAAATCCCAGGGTAATACTTCAATAGGTCATTGAGAAAAAACAACCAAGCAAAGCATAATTTGCTTAAAACAAAAAAGACCCTACGTCCCATCGTTGATGACCAAGACACACGCAGATGTACTCTTAACATCTCCCAGCTCAACACACACACACACTACAAATACAGCAGACTAGGCTCTATGGGTTTGGCGGTGATAAGCAGTGAGCTTCTTATGGGTGCAGTAAATAGGCACCGGCAGTCGCACTGACTTTATTTTCTACGACTTCTTGTGTGCTTGTTTGTCATTGGTATATAAAAAAAAACGTCCTACTGGCGTTTCTTTCCAATTAAAGTCAGCTCAACTTTGATCCTTTATTATATTTGGTCTATGCATCCATTAACCCGAGCGTCGCCGCTGTTTGTATGGAGAGTGTCAAAAGGTTCCAGCTCTGAAGTGAAGGCAGTTTGTTTCTTTTTTTTTCCAGTGGTTATTCTTGTTCACACCATGTGAGGTGATGGTGGTTTCAAATGGGTGTAAAAAGGCGCGTGTGTGTGTATCTGGAAGTGGTGAGTAGCACCAGAGGAGAAGGCAGAGACAAAAAGCAGTTTAAAGTGTCTCCTCAGTACCGTGTTGGAACTGTGGTGCTGCAAAGTGTGAGATGTTTAAATGAAGAATGAGAACGAGAGAGAGAGAGACACACACAGAGGTTTAGGCTTTTGCCTCTGCGCAGGAGCTCCCGGTGAGGTGGCTGGCTTGGCATGGCGCTTTCTGTTTTTCCCACTGGCATATGGTGTTGGCGTAGCCCACGATGACTTTGTCCATCCAGGTGAGGGGCTGAGGGAAAAGCACGTCGCCCTCGAAGAAGCCCAGGTGGCCTCCGTGAAGCGTCAGGGCGAAGATCACGTTCGGCTTCTTTGCTAAAGGACGACACAGAGCAGATGTTAGACCTCTACGTGTTTCATCACTTTTTAACCATCTTAAAGTAATGAAGTTAAATCTGGAATTATGAACTCGGACATAAATATCTTGCACAACGTCCACACATGACAAAAGTAGTGAAAATAAAGTCCCCAGCCTGAATTTGAGTTCATAAAGTTAAAATGTATACACTTATTTATTCAGTAAGAATATGCAAATATAAGAACTGTTTGTAGACAATAAATTTGCCTACCGGTATTATACACGGGGATTTAAAAGAGCTACATATGACCACTTATAATGAAAACTTATTCAAAACACAAATTCTGGCAGTATTATTGCTCGGTAATAACTACAGTATTTTGCAGAGGAAGACAAAATGACAATAACGAAAAAGATCAACTTTGAAATTCATTAAGACAGACGATGGATGTAGCAGTCAGTAAGGGGGCCAAATAAGTAGTGATTGTGAAGTTTGACTTTCATTAATATTTGCTGTTATAGAAATAAACTTGCACTTAAACAGCGTCTAAACTCTTTTCTCTAAACAACTGTGACGCCTTTCACAACGTCTGTGGATATTAGTGCTTCACTGGTTTGAGTTGTTGGGAAATTGCTGCAGCTGAAATTAAGTACGTCTCATTTTATATTAATTTTATTCTTTGGTGTTTTCTGCCAATTATTATAATTAGCTTATTATTTTTGCCAAATGTAATTTTCTTTTTTGTTTCATCATTTATCTGACTGTGATGTTGTGATTGTTGTAAAGCACTCTGATCAGCTGAGGTTGCTGAAAAACGTGCTACATAAATAAACTTTGAGTGGACTTGACAATTTCCACTGCATAATCGGAGAGTCGTGGAGTGGGTGTGCAAATCTTGCTTTTCTCCATAATACTGGTCCGTATTTTACTTGTACGATTTTAAGGTCACTACAGAAATGAAGCAGCCAAATGTGAGGACACATCTCAAGCCTCATTCAGGCTTTACAGTCTATTTCTTCTCACAACATGTTCTAAAAAAAACCCACATTAACCTCATACTATAAAAAAAAAAAAAAACGTAGGCATAGAGGTTAAAATAACCTGACGGTGTCCGCAGGAAAATGTCCTCTTCTGCATAAGGCTTAGATAGAAACTGTCATGAATAATCCCATTGTAAGACTCTAGCATTTTAAATGGAAGACATCTTAAAAGTACATGAACTCTTAACATCTCCCAGCTCAACACACAGATAGAACAAACTTCTTCCCACATAGAAGTTTGTGTGTCAGGGTTATTCTTGCCGTGTTCACAATTTGGGGTAAATGATGTAAATGTTAGTGGCAGGCTGCTCTACATAACAAGAGAGTTTCTCCGGAGGTGGTTATTTGGATTTTTTACGTTCTAGCCAAACAGTGTATTCATGCTGGCCTTATATGTTCAGACATGTATTTAAAAGTATCCCTTATGCACACTCTGAAAGAAGCATTAATCTCCTTCTGTTAGTCGCAGAGTGATGCAGCTGTTGACAACTGGCCAGAGTGGTCTCATGAAAAGACCTGACCTGGTTTTCTTTCACTCTCCTGTCCTTATCTGGGTTAGTGGGGTAGCGTGCTGTGGATGAATAGTGATTAAGATCCCACTGGGCTTTCACCACTCAACATGACAGCTGCTGGGCAGCTCGTGGACAAACGCACGCTCTCGCCCAGACCTTCGACACACCAGGCGCCGCGTGACAGGTGGGAAAAACATGCTGTGGAGGAGAGCTCACGGTTTTAAAAAAAAGAAGAACTGAACACGTGGGCATGTCGTTCCCGGCACAGCAGTCTGGTTTAGTTATTATTTCAGCAACCCTTTGGAGACATTCGATACAAGCCTAAAATACGAACAGAACCTAACAAATGAAGGGTTGAATTCAGTGAGTATTGCTTGACAGGCTGTAATCCTGTTTACTGTGACATGGACTAAACTGTTATTATAGGGTTCTAATCCAAGCTGGCTGTGGCACCAGCGGAGCAGGAGTATTTCTGGTCAACCTCTTCCCGCTAACTATGAGTCAGTGACACTTTCACATCTATGGGCAAACACCAGATATTCCACTTGCCTCCGAGTTTAAAGAGCAACTCATCTCAGTATATGCAGGAGTCTACGTCAGGACCCTGCATGGAGAATTTTCCATTTCTAACATAATCAAGAATTTGGTAATGGTAAATATAGAACAGACTAAACAAAAAGAAAGTTGATGGAAAGTACAGCCAGTCAGTCTTTACGTCAAGAGTGACTACACATCAGAAACCATGACTTAGACTGGATGCTCCACCCTGACCCTCCCAACAAATGTGGAGCTGCAAAGATGTTTCTCTAAACACTTATTTAAGGAATCAACAATAGCCATGAGTCAGACAGGTCCAACACGTTCTGTGAATTTAAAAGGACAAATTTATGTCACGCTTTGCGACTTCTCTGTTGTTCACCTTCGTACTGCTGTGATTTGTTTGTCTGGAGCTACCAAATAAACCTCAGCACGCAACCGCAAAACTAGAAAAAGATCTAATTTGTACTTGGAAATGAAATAATTGCAGATAATTATTATCTACAATTACATGGCAATTTTACACTTTGCCAATGTAATTGAGCCGATTACAGACTATATGTTTGAAGCAGTTCAACTCTGACTTGCATCATAACAATCTAAAGTACAAGTAAAACCAACAAGTTCTGAGCAGGTTTGAGTTCTTAGTCGACGCTATACAGACAAACATTTTGAAAGATTATTTTTTAAAAATGCTTTAAGTATCCATTATTTTTGCAAGCCTTTAACTGCACCATATTGCCAAAAGTATTCACTTATCTGCATTTACACACTCAAACTTGAGTGATAACCCATTTCTAATCCATATTGTGGAACATGATGTTGGCCAAACACCTGCAGTCATAACAGCTTCAGCTCTTCTAAGAAGGCTTTTCACAAAGTTCAGGACCAAATTTAAGTGACAGTTATGTTGTACGAGAACGATTGTCTCAGTCTCCACTTTAAATCATCATAAAGGTGGTTTTAAAATCAGTTTAAGGTGAGAACTCAACCCAATAGATTCAGGACATCAGTGGTTGTTCATCCATGTCTTCTTGGACTTTAGCTTATGTTATAGTAGACTATAGTTAGCTGAAAGTTACCTGCTAATGTGCGAGGGATAGCAAGCAGTGAGTCATGAACCAGGGGATCGTCTGCAGCGTTTACCAGCAGCAGTGGCACATCCACCTGTAGGTCATAGCACAAATTTCCACACATAAAACACAAATACAAAAAACAGAAAGAAGGAAAAAAAACAGGAAATTACTGGAGCGGTTCTTACATTGTGGATATAATGTACACAGCTCTCTTTTTCATAGTACTCTTTGAGAGAGCTGTAGCCATGGAACTTTCTGTTGAAACACGAAAAGAGACGAGCGTCACAACAAGACACCCAGTAACGTCCCTGAACAGGAAGTAAGCAAACACTAAGCTGTTAGACGTACCTCATGATGTTGTCGTCAATCTGTGTGAGGGATGTTGCTATGTACAGTCGATTGAGATCTGTGTCAAACTTCTTCAGTAAGCTTTCCCCAAACAGACTGTGCCTGTAGTTTAAAAGGTGAAAAAAAAAACTTAAACTTAAAAAACTTACTATCAAATTTGGGTAACACTTTATTTGTAGGGGTGTGCATAAGACTGATATGACACCGTCATAAACATGACATCTGTCATGAACATAAAGGAGTCTTTATGAATGTTTATGATAGTTGTTATTTAATGACACTTTTAATGCAGTTGCTTTAAAAGTTGAAGTTGCTTTAAAAGTTGCATTAAAAGTCCATTAAAAATGGCAACTTTGCATGATTTTGTAAATTATGATAATTTAATGTAAAGTTGGCATTTTTAATGGACTATTAATGAAACTTCTAGAGCAACTTTGTATTAAAAGAGTCATTATTTACCGAATGACACTTCATTACAACAGTCATAAACATTCATAAAGACTTCTTTATGTTCATGACAGGTGTTATGTCATGTTTATGACAGTGTCATGTCAGTCTTATGCACACCCCTACAAATAAAGTGTTATCCAAATTTCTAAATCGCATCCACTACGAATTGGCATTGTTATAATGAGTTGTATCCAAAAGGCTTATCCAGAGTTTTAAAAAGGAACAAACCTTAAATAGTTCATGTCAAATCAACAACACATTTGGCCTAGATTACCAGCAAATAACTTTTCAATACAGAGGAAAGTCAATATACAGTAGCTACTGCACCTGTGTGACAGGATAATTTTCTTCATGTTGTCTGCCATGAGGAAATTGTAGAACCGTCTGAACTGATCCCACTGTAGGAATGTTTCCTGAGCCCTAAGAGAAAAATGAGAAATATGCAGCAATTAGGTTTGAAGAGGCATTGAAAAATAATAAATGTAAACGTCCTACTTTTCAAGACAAGAGCACACAAAGAACAAATACCCAGCATCCTCAGTGCATATTCACAGTAAATGTTTTGATAACACTAAACCCATCCACACTGAAAGCAGCTGAAACTGCTAAGCATGAACCGTTCTGGTTCTGTGGTTCTACTGGTGCGAATGGTCGACCACAGAAACAGTTCTTCAAATAAAGAAACGTGTCATAGATGAACTTCAGAATGAAACGATGCACAAATTATGATGATCATGAAGATGATGGGAGATCTGACAGATTAAACAGCTGACCACATGCCTGCACATGTGATTATATTATGCAAGCTTCTGTGTTATTCTTGAAATCATTCTGAATCTGGGAATGCGGAAAGTACTGGTGTTACAAAATGGCTTTGATGAAACAACTCATTTAAATCAGCAGACAAGAGGACCAAAACCCACCTGAGAGCGCTGTAGCCCTGACAGACGCTCACGCAGCACAGCACTCGCTCCTGGTTCACCCTGTTCTCACCCAGGAACTTGCAAACGATGTTCCCACCCAGGCTGAAGCCCACGACGATCAACTGGGTCTGAGGATATGCCCTCTTAATGTAGCCAACCATTGCTGCAAACTCCCAAGTGCACCCTGGAAGAGAGCCACTATAGAGTTACTGATCAATAAATGCAGCCGCGCTTCAGCAGTGAACCACATTATTTCCTGCTCAGCACTTCTAGCTCAAGGTGCCTGAGCTCGAGGTACCACACTTGTATTCCTATAGGCTCTCTGAACAGATATATTTAATTTATATTCCTGCACTTACAGGAATCCATTTTTTTCTCCACATGCTGCTGTTGAGTTACACATTTTAGCTTCAAATAATGATCCACTAATGGTATGAAGTGCAGCACATCTCTAAACCAGAACAATTCTTTGATATTAGAAAGGACGAACAATAACAAAGCACTGTTATTGTTCTTCTGAATTTAATTTACCCAAAGTAAGAGGAGTGATTCTGATTCCTCTCAGCGTCTAGCATCACGAATAAGCAGAACGTAAGAAGCTTTTCATTCTCACCATAAGTGAACATGCGTGGAGACGTGAGCTCGATGTTGGGAAGAGCACCCAGGTGGTTCAGCACGGCACACCTGTATCCGTCTTTCTGGGCGTAATCCACGAAGGTCCGGATGTAGTGCTTCTCGCTATGGTTACCGATACCAGGACATATCACCATGGTGATGTCGTCTGGTGAAACGGGGTAGACGGGTCGAAGAAGGATATGTGCAAGTGAGAGAAATGCAAGCAATGAAAAGAAAGGAGAGTGTGCCGCTCTCCAAGCAAAAGGTCATCACTGTGAATCAGCAGAGCAAAACTCTGCAGCCAGTCCAAATGTATGGCTGGACTGTTGGTGGTTTGTCAAATACAGCTTTTGTTTCAAATGACTACAACATTTAGACCAAATGAAGAAGAAGAAACTTTCACAAATACCAAGCAGTATCTGAGAAATCTCAGGAAATTGACGTGGTTCATGTGAATCCCTCAAAGAAACAAAGCCACCATCAACAGGGCCTTCACCAAAGTGAGATTATGTTGGATCTAAAGATCAATAACACTCAAAACCCTGACGGAAAATCTAATCAGGATGAATGGGCTCTGATAAGATAAGTTTATCTCGTTGTTCGTGGCATCACACGTCAAGATTTTTGTTTTCTTCTTCTTAAATGGAGTCTACAAGTTATCCACAACACAATACTTTACAACATTTCCTCAACGCAAGTCTTTGTCCCAGTTGGGCTGACCACTCTATTTGTAATTAAGGAGTAACTTTGAAAGGAACAACAAAACGGGGTAAACCTCAGGAAGATCAGTGCAGGAGCGCTTCTTCGTCCAGGATAGACAAACACTCAATAGGTGTGGCATGAAAAAACTAGACAGAAGTAGCAGCAGTAGAATTACAGTTTAAACAGATGTGATTACAGTTCACTGACATGAGGTAAAATTTCTAAGCTTTTCTTGCGTCATTGTCATGTGCCAGTATCAAATGAGCTTAAAATTAGGGGTGCACCGATAAATCTACCGTGATTACATTAATTTTGGGTAATTGGCCTATATTTACAAGAGAAATCAATCTTATTTACCTTAGCACCTCACTGTTCAACTTTGTGATTTTCTTGTTATATTTAGTGACTTTTTAGACAAAAAAAATAAAAAAGGGGATTGGAAAAAAAATAAAAGTGGCTGTGCTGCCTTTTTAAAGATTGTGATTGGCCAAAAAACTGCAATCGGTGCACCCCAAATTATAATCAAGAAAAAGTAGGTGATTGTGGCACTGTTTAATTTGAAATAAATTATTAATTCATGAGTATGCAAGAAAATATGTTAGTAATACATTGGAATCTGAGTCAGGAGATTTCTAAATCGCAATTTTCTAAATAATAAACAAAAGTGAGGAAGTAAAAGCTGCTGAGAGCTGTCGCAATAAACAATAACTCAATTAATCGCATGATGAATTAAAACAAGCTCAATAATTTCCATTGCTTTGGTCTCAGCCAGACCTTTTGTGAAGAACGGTCTTTGTAAATCTTTACAAAGATTTCAGAATTCACTTTAATTGTTGTAGTTTTTGGATATTTAAAATGTCTACGATCTCCAGTGTCAAATGTTCATTAGAATTTAAAGTTTATTGATCTTTGAGAATGTGGTGTTCTTGCATTATTATGCCATTACCATTATATTACTTGAAAATGGTCTCAAAACAAAAAATTTTTGTCACAAAAAATAATCTTTTACACCATCACTTCTGGCACAATTCATCGTCCAGAAAATGAGTTACCGTGACGGGCCATCTCTGATCTGCAGCTGCAACGAGTGTTTGCTTGTGATAATCGTTGCTAAAGGAGGATAAACTATTTATTACATCCAAAGGTTGACTTGGAAGCATCAGCCCTTTGGTTGTGTTCAACATTTAAACGTCATAATCAGTATTTTTGATGAACACTGTATTTATCTGTAATTGAGAAATAAATTAGGAAAAAAAATCATATTGTATGTCAAATTATTATAGAAAATCCCACCCAAACTAATTCAAGAGTTCACCTAATTTTTCTTGCCAAATATCCATAACCCCCCCACCCCCAGGAAAATCCTATTTCCTAAAATCAGATCTTGATAATAATGCATCACCTCCTGTTTGATGGTCCCCCAGGGGCTCAAAGAGGTCAAAGGTTGCCGTGGCTCCATCCTGCATGGGCAAATACTTCCTGATTCCACAAGGGTGAGGCGAGCTCACCCGACCCAGTTTACCATATAGCGCCGTTTGGAGGTGACCGCTCTTACCCCACAGCAAAGGCGGGATGTACCTGAAAAAAACAACAACAGTGGACAATTTAATCTGATATGGAAACATGAGCTCCCCTTAATGTGCTGCAAATGAAGCAAGAAGACGGCATGCAGGGTAATGACAGACATGAACCTCAAAAAAGATCCAAGTCATTTTCCTATTGCAGAGTCTTACAGGCACCTGTTGAAGAGTCTTACAGGCAGCTGTTCATGTTAGTTTGTTGCCATGTTGTGCTATGTTGCATTTGGCATGCTAAAGGGAACTTTTGTAGGCGTTACGGTAGGAGTGAAACACTTGCATAATACTCCTTTTAGCATTTTGTGTTTATTCATGAATCACCATTTTACTCCAACTTCAAAAATTATTACAGTTTTCACATTCAGTCCTTAAAGAGGTTTCTTTTTTAGCTACAAAATCACTATTCGCTTTAGCATACAACTCAATAAATTTGAATAAAATTAGAGGATTTATATCAGTATTTAAATTTAGGATTTTTTAAAAATTGAACTCATAAAGTATATATATTATACACTTGATTTAGTGATACATTTCAAATAAATTTATCCAAAATTGTTGACTAGAACTTGTTTCAGTTTAATTTTCTACCACATTTTTGTTCTTCCACTCAACTTTCAGTCATTGACCACCTGTTGTATGACTGTCATCAGCCTTTTCCATGGTGGGGCAGACCGCTACATGACATAAGATTTCCTTTAATATTATTTTAAAGGAAACACAATCCTGGTGTAATTAATTGGTTTTATGTGATGCTGTAGTTGAGAAATTGCATTTGGAGTTTCCATTAGCTCCAAAAGCATAAATTTATTAAATTCAGTAGGAAAAAACAACACTTAAAATATATCACTGTGATGCGAGTGCAGCTATGCATGTCATGTATTAATTATTTGATGTAAAACCATTTATATAACAGTTCCTTAATGTCTCAAAAACTTTAATCAAAGACATTAATTTCCGTTTGGAAAAAATTACTTGCAGATAATCTGCTACAAGAGTCAAAACCGCTCTGCTCTCACTTAATCTGTCAGAAAATGTCCATAACAGATGCTCTGAATGTCACAGAGGCCAGTTAGCCACCTGAGAGGAGATGAGACAAGGCATAGAGTTACAGCACTGTGAAGGTAAAGCGGCGCTGCATTTGGTCAAAATGTACACAGCATATCCACCATAACTCAGGTGGCTGACGGCGTGAAGGGCTCGTTAAGATCAGCAGTTACACAAGCCCTTCCACCTTGTGTTGTTCATCTCTGACTGTCACAATAACTCAGCCCAGAAAAGATGTTGCATAAGAGTGTTGTCAAAGACAGGACCACTCCCAGTCTGGTGATAATGTGCCACCGATTCTCTCAAACTGCAGTTAAAGATTAGCTTCACTTTCCGGAAGATTTCGAGCTAGACTGTGGACGGACGGACGGACGGCCTCGTTTGTCCTCCTGTAGACGGAGCGATGGGCAGTCAGATTAGCAGAGATTATTCGTAGAATACAATCTGTGTGGAATGTGGATGTAATATGAACCCGTTGTGACTCGAGCTGCCCAGATTAAAAGGTCATTTTTCAGTTAAGAGGCCATGGGAAGGACTGACTGAATCAGTCAGTTTCGATGTATGTGCCTCCTAGAACCGAACGAGTCACCTTCACATACAGCGAATGAGCCAGCGTCCTTCACAGCTGTTAGGTAACAGATACGTCACTGCGGTATTAGGACACAAACTTCTGAAGCTTTGAAGTAAGAGGCAAACTTCCCCAATTTAGTAAAAACAAAAGAAAAACATCAAAGAGTAAAGACTTGAATTACAGAAAAAAAGAAAATTTACCTTCAATAACATTCAGGCAATATTAGGAGAAAAAGCAACTGCGATATTGTAGTATAGATGTTATATTATGATGCGTTTTGTGATTATGTTCCCACTATGATTTCACACAGACTTTCCATGAGCGCAAGGAAATTCAATTCACCTGTATATCAGGTATGGGCATCAAAGTCAGTAAGAGTCTATCCAGTTAGCCAAATATATTATTTATTCGCAAGGAGAGCGTTAATTAATGGTACTTGAATTATTATATCCTACTAAATATTGCATTTGTGCTCCTGTACACACTGATGTTGCGATGACGACTATATTGTGAAACAAGTAAACATGATTCCTCTATAAGGAAGTTTATTTCTGAGAAGTTCATTTCTTTTTTTAAATTCAACAACTTGTAGGTGCACTTTTAGCTGCATTAGACAACATTTTTGCTTTAATGTCAAAGACAAAACATCTGCAAAATCGCTGATATCCCCAATACAAATAGAGCATCAAAGTCAGTAAGAGTCTATCCAGTAGCAAATATATTATTTATTCGCAAGAGAGCGTTAATAATGGTACTTGAATGATTATATCTACTAATATTGCATTTGTGCTCCTGTACACACTGATGTTGCGATGACGACTATATGTGAAACAAGTAACACGATTCCTCTATAAGGAAGTTTATTCTGAGAAGTTCATTCTTTTTTTAATTCAACAACTTGTAGGTGCACTTTTAGCTGCATTAGACAACATTTTTGCTTTAATGTCAAAGACAAAACCATCTGCAAAATCGCCGATATCCCCAATACAATAGAGTATTCCTCATTGTGAGCATAAGACAAAACAAATATTCCTTAAAGTCCTCAGGATAAGTCATAGTAGTTAACAAGATAATACTGTATTTATGTTGTGTGTTGGATAAATACATGCTCAAACAGAGGCAAACAAAAATCCTGATGACTCTGTTAACCTTACATCACCCCTTCATTCCTTTCTCTCTGGGGAATCAATATGTTACACAACAACATGGACAGGCATTATGAGACAGAAACGGGACTCTGTAAAATAAACCAGAAAGACAAGTTGCAGGATTTTAGCAAACTCTCTGTACACATGACCTACAGACTGTGTTTCAGGCAAAATATGGCCATTCAGGAGGTAATGATAACAGACTGGACTCAAGTGTAAACAATGCTGATGCCTTATGACTCACTGACCCTGCAGCAGAACAGCAAAGAGCTGAGCAACAGCCGGTTATATAAGCAGATACTCCTCTTTGCTTAAAGAGGATCCCCTTGTTGATGCCAAAGTTCCCACCGAGCTTTACAAAAGCAGGGCAAATGCAGATGGAATAAGATAGGTGGAGAAATGTCGTTTTATTTCAACATCGGAAAGTTGAGCTTTTAATAAATTCCAGGTCTGCTGGAAGAGCAGAAACATTTCCTCCGACCAACATGTTGTATCAGATAAGCTTAGTTTGTCATAAAATGTAAATGTCTACACCAGGGGTCCCCAAACTATGGCCTGCAGGCTGGATCCGGCCCACCTCCACAATTGGTTCGGCCCCCTGAACAATACCAGAGAGCATTCAGATTTACCATATTTTCTGGTCTATAAGCCGTTTATATGTGGATTTTTCTTCAACCACCAGGGGGCTCTTTAGCAGGAAGTGAATCATTGGAAGTCTTTGTTACTTGCGCAGCAACATTGAGCCCACAAGCAGCAAAATGAGTAAGAAACAGATCAGGTGTCTTTGGAAAGTTTCTTTGTGAAGGGAAAAGGCCCAGAGAAGAGACAGGAGAATGAATTTATCCCGGACCGGTAGGGACTCACAGATAGGCGAGTCCTACATTACAAGCCGCTCTGCATAACATGCGGTGACCGGCTGCTAATGAGGCAATGAAGCTTCAAGCTGCTTTGCCACATAGAGACCAAGCAGGCTGTGGATATAAGCAACACTTCAGGTGTCATCGTCTCTCATCACTCCCTGATGTTGCAGAGAGTCTCGTTGCAGAGAAAGAAGTTTAGGGCTCCCGTTGGTCATTATCGTGAGTTAAAATTTTCCCAAAAGTAAAATGTTCGTTTTTGTGGCGCTTCTGTTATTTTGAAGGGATATGTAAACGTTACCATAGCGACCAGAGTCAGAGCGTTTGGGCTCTGGTCAAGAGGAAATGAGTAGAGCTTGTGAGTCTTAAGTCTGGTTTAGACGGAAAGATTTAAGGATTCTCCAAACTTCTGTGACCACAGAGCTGATAAAAGTACAACAGGTTTGATCGGTTTGTGTGTCCAAGGCAGGAGCAACACGAACAGATTCCAGTCACGAACATCTCGATTCCAGAGGATAATCCGGTAAACTCCCCCAACATTACGGGAATTTAGAATAACAAAGCACGGATGATGATGTAGAAGCAATAGTGATAGTTTGTGGAGTCATTTTAAGAGATAAAAGATGTAACAAAAGAAAAGGGGGTGGATGAAAGACGACGGGAGCAGCCGCTCTGTTTGCTGCACTATGATTTGGAGGTGAATATGTTTTTTATAGTTAATATTTTTAACTGAATAAACATAATAATGACCTTTATATTTAATAATAAACATTTCCACATATCATCTCTGATATACACCGGACTCTCAGTTGCGCGATATGTCAGCTGTTTGGGATTCTCCTCTGTTCTTACATCACAGCGCTTTCTGATTGGCTACTTGTCACATTCAGCAGGTTGTATTCTCGTTCCAAGTCAGGGAAAACCCCACAGGCTGCGATCAAAGGGCCAAGACAACCCAAACAGGGCATATTCAGGATTTAGTGGGAACACCAACATGCAGAAGCCTTATCTGACTGTTCATCCCATCCCCCTCCTCCCCCCTTGGCCGCAACAAAATTTCCAAGTCTTGATCGGTCCGCGGTAACAAAACGGTTGGGGACCACTGATTTAGCACATGCTAGTAGCAGACACAAAGGATCAGCACTTTTACTGTTACAGTTACCATTCGGAAACTACCCTAATCAGTTCTGTTAAATCTAATCTTGGCAACTTTTTCATTTCAACCCTAATAAATGTGATATTCAATTGACCTGTTATGACTCAAATTTTGGGTGTCCGCCCCCCTCTGCTGCTGCTGCATCGTTGTGGAAAACTTGGAGCGGCAGAGATATCTGAGGCTTATATGTGTATGTTTTTCTTTTTCTGTTACAAACTGACTCTGGCCCCCCACCAGAGAAGGGAAAAGTTATGTGGCCCTCACTGGAAAAAGTTTGGGGACCCCTGGTCTACACAGTGAGCTGAGCTGGTCTTTTCATAAATCCAATATATTACCAGGATAAACCCAAAAACATGGCCTAATGTTTAAATAACCCTGGAGCAACATCTCTGGTGCAGATGGGCAGCATAGACGGCCGGGACAGGCACCACGCAAACCACTACCTAAAATCACACCGCCAGATGGCCGAAAAGCAGCACCGTTTCCCTGGAAACGCCCACATTGGCCAACTCAAAACACTCACTCTTTGGACAGCTGAGAGCAGGACTTGAGCAGGAAGCGGTTGAGTGCCGTGTCCTGGTAGGTGAGGTCCGGCGCCGCGGTGGGACTCTTCAGATTCAAGCAGCGGACGATGATGTAGAGCACCGTGGCAACGGCCGCCAGCTTCATGCCGTCAAACATGGCCGGCATCTCCGGGGAGATGGTGTGCAGGTCCGACTCGTGCGCGCTCATGATTATTCTGAAAAACCAAAATGGAGAAATGTATGACGTTTATCATTCTCTGTAGCGTAAAATCCAGCAAGAAGACCATTTACATAGACAGTAAATGATCTTCTAGTGAGGCTGGAGATTCCAGTGAATCAATTAGAGATAAGGTTATGCAAAGAAATCAATCAAACATGTGTTAATTAACCTTGATTGAAGTGCTTGTGCCGGTCAGGAAAGAATCTACAAGAAAACACAGGGAGGGTATCTCAATAACATAAGATTTATTAATGATGTAATGATAATGTAACTATGATTACGTTAATCTCCAGCTAAATGTAACTAGTCAGAGGAAAGAAAAAAAACATGCAGCACAAAGACAGAAGATTGACACAAACGTCCTTTGTGGTTTACCTTAATACATGTTCAAAGTACAAACAGTCATCTGAGCTGTTTATACTAAAGAAAACAACAGGAACTGCAAAAGGTACGAAAGTACCACAGAAGAGAAGGAAGTTGTGGTACAGAACACAAACCAGCGACAGGAACTGGCAGTCACTATCATTGTTGCTCAGAATAATTTAGTAAGAGGACAAAAAAAATCAATGCTGAAAAAAATTACTTTACTTACAGTTTACACTAAAATTTCTCTCCGGTGAAATTTGACTTGGATGTCGAAAATGTCTGAAGAGTCGACGTCCCTTCAAATCACAGTGATGCGGTCAAACCTAGGAGGAAAACTCATTTCAATTATGCTTTAATTACAAAAAATAAATAACTCCTATACAAAAGCAAGAAACACCAATGTTCTTTCTGATTTTTGATCCATTTAATGATATTTAATTTATGCCTTTTTGAGCAGCAACATCAGCTTAAACATAATTTCTTACATACAACACCTCACATAACCTCAGTCGGCCTCAGTCTCATAGAGGTAATGGGTTTAAGCTCAGCTCTAAACACTTGGTGGAGCCAGAATTATCCACAAGGATACAAAATTAGTTTCATTAAATAACCAAATAAAAACTAAACTAAGAAACTGCTTTACAGTTTATTTCCTTTTTGTCAGTGACAATAATTCAGGTACATTCAAATTCATTACCACAGTGATTTCCTTACTTGATACCATTTTTATTTAAGGATAATATTATCTATAATATGTTTTATCTGTAATATAGTGCAACAGTGAGCACCTGAATGTTTTATTTTTAAATCTCGATTTTTGAAAGCATGTCTGTTCTAAATCAATTTCAATGACATTTAACGCAGCTGTGATGTGTCAAAATGCAACAATCACTCAGCGTGATATCAGACATGGCCATGACGCACTCTGATCATTTTAAGAACTAAAGTCAGACCTCAGGGAACACCAGAAACCAGTGCTGGCCAGTAAAGGTCTAACTGGAGCAAGCATGATGAGCATCTTGTAATATTGCAGTAATTCTATATTGATAATAAATCAATCTTGATTTTTATGGCTTATTTGTTATTATGCATTCCATTTGTATTATGCCATACACCATTTATGATTATTCTCACATTCCAATTAATCAATAAATATTTAAGAATAGAAGAACAGCTAGTAAAAATTGAAGAAGTATTTGAATGGGTGAAGAGGGAGAGCAGCTTTCCAGGATAATAAAACACCAATAAATTAATAAAAAACAAGAACAAGTGGTGTGGGTTATAAAGTTTAATGAGTCGTAAATTGCGATTTGTATCGAAGCTGCCCTTTGCTCAGCTCTTCCTCTTTTGACAGGCGGATCACCCAGTAAGTTTCCCATTAATCATACACACACAACGGCAGATGTGTTAGAACGCCAACAGAACTGCAAATCAGTAATTTATCTAGAAGCACCTTCAAACCAAGCTGCTGGGGGAGAAAAAAAGGGAAAGAACCGTGTTAGCTTATCACCCACCCACACCAAGTATTTTTCCCGTAGCAACTTCACACCCTTAGTGACCGCGGCCCAATCCACGCCACGTTTCCTTAAACCGTAGTTTTAACGTGTCCACTGCCAGCAAGTAAGTAACGGTACGAGTCCCAACTATTATTGAGTTTTATAATGAAAGGTTAAACACAGCAGCCTCACTTAGCAGTCCACCAGGAGCAGAAGCATCCTCAGTTTCACTCACCTCCCCTGGGGAAAAATGGGTTAAATCCTCGCTGCTTATGGCGGCAGGCTGTTAAACCGTTCGCGGCCTTCTTATATGCTTGTGGTGTCCGAAGCATAGGAGCCTGATGCATACCATGCCCACTGGTGAAAGGAGGAAAAATAAGGTAAAAGAATAACGGGGCTGGACACAGGAACTGAAGTAGTGTAACGCCACAGCTCTGACAGCCCACTTCCTAGAACAATCCGGTCATTTGCATATCCGAGTTCTCATTGGTTCACACGGACAGATGACGTAACGCAACTGATTTTACGGGTTTTTAAATATACCTTCTAAACACTGGAGCTACCTTTGTCAGATTGTCAGAGACTGGTATGGAGTTCTTCTGTAAAACATGTTGCTGCGAATGGTAAAATATCTACATTTGTGTTTCGAGTATTTTTCCTTTGTGTTTGATAAACGTGCAATGCAATTTGTAGCACGTGTGGGGAACGTGAGCTTTGACGCCGTTACATAAGTTTGCGCCTTCGCTTAATTTGCATACGTAGCGTTTATCATCAGTTACTCTTGCTCATATTACATTAAAAGCGAGTCCTAAGTGAGTGTTTTGAGTAGATTTCACTGCACATCTTGCACGGTAACGTCAAATGTTATTTGGTTATTATTTTTTCACTCACGGCATTGTAATTGTGTAAGGTTTAATGCTGGTTTTTATTATTTAATTTAATTGTGGGTGGTTTTTTTGAGATCATATAACATCTTAATATTTATTTTCGGGAATAAGTCAATTTATTTGACAGAAGTCAGTCTTGCAACTGTGATTTGACATCCACATGATGGCGACAGAGTTGAACAAATGGCTTACATTGAAGCTTAAGTTGCAGATTTTATTTTATTTTTGTTTTATTGAATCAACAACTTTTTTTCTAAAAGAACATTTCCCAACAAGGAGTATAATTTCTGAAAAATCTGTTCTAATTGACATTTAAATTTTTTTTACAAAAAAATATCAACAATTAATTTTTAAAACCTTAATTGGCATTACTGCATGCCAAATTAATTGGCATTCTAATGGAAAATTTATTCTTGGTGGTCAGCTCCGAATCAGTGGGAATGCCACATTGTCTATGACAGACCAAGCAATAAATGACCTCATGTAGCTTAATGCTATATACAGGCTGGCTAGAGGGCCCTCTTCAGCACATAACTTCACATCCAAAATACAAATCTCAAAATGCATACTTTTAAAACAAATAGATGCAATTTGGGGGAAACATTTGATAGTTATTTAATTTAATGAATATAATTTAGTGATTTCTTCTTATGTCAATGTTCCAGTCTCATCCAATCCTCTCTTATCCCGTAAATAAATGAGTTTGAGCTGGTGGGTGTGGTCTCAACTAGAACTGGGCTCCTACATCAAATTATGCTAAGGGCTCTGTACATATAAAATGTCAATAAATACTACTTGCACAGTTTTGCTTAATTTTAAAATTATATTTACGTATGTTGTTTCCAGGTCATTTAAATACAAGTGCATTTTTGGGATGGATGTGCTCCTGGCTAACGAAAGAAGAGGCCTTAGAAATAATACAGGCTGGGTTCTGTTCTATTCCAGCTCTGTTGGCAGCACTCAAAGCTGAGTTTTCCCACAGGGATTAGGTGGAAGTATTTCACTGTTTCCCTTTTTCAAAAATTTCCACATGTGTGGAGGTTGGTGGTGGGGATGGTGAAAAATAATTTATTAGTACGCTTTCTGACGATTCGTCTGAATTTTGAATGCCTATGTGTGGCGCTCTGTGTCATGCAGGTCTATTCATGCCTTTTCAGAGGAGTAGTCTTTGGGGCCTTCAGCTCTCAGGAATACACACTAAAACCAAAACCCTACTGAGGTCGTGACACAGAGGTACAGAACACAAAGCCAGTGTGTGAATGATGTTTTATAGTTTTATAGACCTCCATTTTAATTCAGATCCATTTTTGGGCAAGTCGTTTTTTATAAATGTAAAAAAAAAAAAAAAAAAAAAAAAAACCCTCAAAATTACCATGGGTCTATTTTTGGTTGTAATTAAAGCGTGTTGCAGATCATGAGTGAATCAAGAAAACTTACTCTTACTCTCCAGAAAAACATTTTATATTATGGCAGCAAATTTTATTTCTAAGCAATAATACAATAAAAAAAATGGCTCAGTTTTTAACTCTGTGCTGTTCTGTTGCTAAGTAGTGATTAATATGTCATTTCAATGAAAGTTTGATCAAAATTTAAATTTCTCAGTCTCAAACTCAGAAGGTCACATCAGGTTAAGTGCCTGTCAGAGGGGACAGCTCTCTGCTGAGGGTAAAGGATGAGAACATCGGTGTCAGTTTTAATCCAGATGCAGCTCATATTACCCTTTGATAGATCTGACTGAAAACCTGAAAGAAACAGTGGAAGGACCACCATTTTCATAAATAAATATATAAATAAATGTTTCAATGCACTGAAGCCACAGTCATTTTTACTGTCTTTAAAACAAAAACACATTATCAATATGCACCTGTCAAGGGGTCAGTAGAATAATGGTGCATACTGACCCTACTGGTCCCCCCATGGTGGCGCCACTGGACTTAATGATGTCGGTGATTGTAATTTATGATCACATGTTGTAGAGAAACGATTTTGGAAGATTCCTTTTTTTTTTTTAAGAATTTCTTAAACATAAATAATGTTGGAAATAATAGGCAAAAAAATCTGAGAAAACATTGGACTTTTTCCTCTTCCAAGCTCCCAGTACTACGTCACAATGACGTCAACTCTACCGGGAATTAGCCAATCAGAAAAAAGATCCCAGCTCTCTCCTCGGAGCAGCTAGTCCGTCTGAATGCTGATATTTCCGACAGCACTTTAAAGCAGCGCTTGTTGAATTTAGGGTGACGCGCAGAGCTGTAACCCAACAAAACTCATCAGAACAAACATAGTAAAAAGGGGAGGGGTGGGGACAAAAAAGGCAATTATGAAAGCTACAGGTAATATAACTACAGCGGCTTTAGGATCCTTCCTTCTGCTGCTCTGCGCGTGTTCAGCCAGAGGTAAGTCTTCTCTATAAAACTGAAACGACACGTCTCAAATCAGATTTACTGTCTTCAAAACTTCTCGTAAGATTTGAGAGCTTTTGGGTGTTGGCTCATAGGAACCTTCCGTCAGAGCTTCGTAACATGTTCTCCTTTTTCCGTCGAGATTACATTTTTTTCAGTAGAGTAAAAAATAATTAAAAAACAGCTGATGAGTCTGTTTGCGTCCTGTATATGAAATTAATGAATGAGAAACAATAGTTTTTTCAGATGTTTTGCTGAATGAGGCTAAATTATATCTGATACACAAGTTAAATCCTTCCTTTAGCTACCAGGTTATTATTGTCATGGACGAATGATCATTAAATGTGACTTAACTCTGTTATTACACGCACCACTGTTATTACTCAGGTCTATTTTGTGCAGAGGTTTTTGTTGTTTTTTTGTAAGAAACCGGTTGGTTAAATAAAGGCTTGCACTGGAGTTGTGTGGTTTGTATTATGCGCCATTCGCATTACACTGCTGTGCAAACATTATGAGTCATCCCCATAAGTCCGTACAGTCTGCTAAACTTGTGATCTTTCAAGAAAAGCCCACAATAAGTATTTCTTCAGTTTTTTTGTTGCTATTTTGACATTGACAGTTTTTTTAACTCTTTTTTTTCCCGTCCCTACCTCTGAACATGATGATATATTGATCAGTGTAGTTTCAATAAATCATGAAAGAACAAGTTGAGAACAAATGGAGTAGATAAAACAAAACAAGCAGCATAAAAATGGCATTAACATGCTAAATGTTTGTGATAATCAGCTTTATTTTCCCAAACAGTGTTGTTTTTGGTGTTAGGATGGGGACACGTTTTTCTTATGTGATCATAACAAAGCATTTAAAGATTTAATTTAAATTGACTCATTGATAAGGTGTTTTTTAGGTTCAACACTGGAAAGAAAGAAGTTCAAGAAAAACCATAAAGAGCACTGCAGCATTAGAAAGAACATCTGTTTGTATCCTAAATAAAAACAAATACAAAGTGACCCAAGACACTTTGTATTGGCAAAGATATGCGCAAACAGAAAATATATTTCCTGTTTTGCTGTTTTATTTTGTAGTGTTTACGTTTCCATGACTGCTTGCTGGTGTCGGAGGTTGTGCAGATGGTGCAGAAAATAACACCATATGTGCTCCTGTCTGGAACAAGCAGGAGCCAGCTGACCTCTCACCTAACTTCTGGCCAGCCTGCGGATGTGCCTCTGACCTGAAGGAATTACAATGTGCTGGTCAGCTTTGTGGCTACCAGGTGCTCTGGTTTACTCGAAGAATCAACCTCTTTCGCCGTCATGTTCTTATATGCGTCCTTGCTCATCAGCCACATGTTGGTCAGGTGTATCCTGGGCTTCTCCTGAGCCGTGGCACTGAAATGTTGTGTAACTGCTCAGAGTCCTGAAAGAACTACATGCTTCTGTCCAACCCAGCTAATCCCACTAGATCCTAATCCTGAGGATAAACAGAGTTGGTTGTCTCTGACGGGTTCGCAGAGGCAAACTAAACTTTACAAATATTTAAATATCTAAAAGTTATGATTATTTATTCTTACCTGTCTACACATTTTTCTCTATTTTAATTTTTATGTTTAATTTCCAGTTTGTATTTTTTTTAATTAGTTGAAACTACTGGGTCTTTGTGGTGTCTTGTAGACTCAGTCAAAGTGACGAGCTTTGAAATGTTTTTCTCACCTTTTAGTGCGTACGTGCAATTTTTCCATAATTATTGGCTTCATTTACAAAATAGATAACATATTTAAAAATACAGCACATCAGCCCACATATCAAGACAACCTTGTTTCTGGATCAGTTTCGTCTTTTCAAGGAAATATAAATGAAGTGACCAATCACTGCAAGTCAAAAATTCCTTGTGTGTGTGTGTGTGCAAACTGTGATTAAATCTGTTTCTGACTGTGTATTACTTAATCTGAACTTCAGATAAAAACAGGTAAAGTTCCTGTTTAGATATACAGGAACTTCACTTAACTTGTAATCTAAACACTTACAGGTTAACAAAAAGGTAGAGATGACTTGAGAAATTGCCTGGTGACAGAAATCAGCTAAATATTTCATCTCTGTAATCCTTTTGCTTTTAGTTTTGAAACAGCATAACCCTGTTTTGCAGTCACTGCTCTGTTGCACGTGGCATCATGTTGCCTCTGCTTATAGCATTTAATTTAAACACGTCCCATGACAGAAAGGTTGAAAATAATGTTATCAGTGCTTTTTTATTGTCTTCTTTTACTATGAGTTTCACATACTGTAAATGAAGCACAATGGGCTGCGATCAGTATTGGCACATCAAAACTTTTACTAAATCTATCGTCATCGTCATCTTTTGGCCAATTTGAGATCAGGCGAGGTTGCTTAAAAAAATTCTTAGAATAGAAACACTTGTGGCTTATTTGAGATGTTTCTGTGTTACTAAGTGAGTCAAACCTCATTTCTTAACATTCATAGTTTTGGACCTTAGGCTTCCAAACCTAGAAAAAAGCCACTTCAAAGCAAGAACATCATGCAAGCAGTAGGATTATAGTATTAAGTCGTAAAATGTCACATTTGTTTCTCTTTAATAAATGCACCACAACTAGAGCAACCAGTAGCAGCAGCACATGTTGTAATTTTTTTACTTTACAATCATTGTTTGCGAATTGTTTTCTCTGCCAGCGTTAATCCTCACATTGTCCGATCTCTTTCTCGTGTTTAAGGCGACTACTGCGAGGTGAACGCCTGCCACAATGGCGCAACGTGCGTGACGGGAGTGGGAGAGGATCCTTTCATCTGCATCTGTGCAGATGGCTTTGGTGGAGACACCTGTAACCTGACGGAGACAGGTAGAGTAGAGGAGGCGAGTTCTGCTCGTGAACTCATGTGCGGCAAAAGACTTAAGACATTTTACCCGTTCTTCCTCCTCCAGGACCGTGCAGTCCTAACCCGTGTAGGAATGACGGCTCCTGCGAGGTCATCGCTCCGACCAGACGTGGAGATGTTTTCAACGAATACGTCTGCAAGTGCCAGCCCGGCTTTGAAGGAGTGCACTGCCAGATTAGTGAGTTGCAGCTGCCTTTCCTTCGCTCGCTACTTTAGATCGGCAATACAACTCCAGAGTTGGTTTTTGCTTTCCCTTGAGATATTTGAAGGGCTTTTAAACTACCTAGTACTGGCATGGAACCTCTTTTTTTTTTTAGGAAGACACTGAAAACCATTTGTAATAAAAAAGAAAAACTTGTTGTGCAAGTGAAATGAATATTAACTTTTGGTGCAAAAAAAAAATAGCGCAGTATGAAACGAAGGCTGCATATTGGCGTTCATTGAGATCTTCTCGGAGTGCTAGCACATCAGCAGTGAAAGAGATGTGCCTGCTCAGGAGATGCATGAAAGGGTCTCATTCAGTGGGATCTGTGGTGTTTTTGTTTTGACTAATCAGTGAAAGCCCACTCTAAGTCTCTTAGCATTCAGATGTCCTCCTCTCAGGGTCAACACTTCATCTATTTGTGCTGAAGCTTGATCCAAACTCATGGAGAATTTCAATTACCATCTTTGCATGCAATTACAGTAGAAACAGATGTTTTATTTGTGAAAAAAGGGATACTTTGAAAACACACATGAAGGAAAAACTCAAGAAAATACTCAAAACTGTAGAACTATTTAAACTTAATTTTTTCCAGAGGTTCTATTGCTTTACTGATGAGATACTTTAGTGAATGAGCCTCCCACAAAGCCCACTATCTGACCTAAGAGATTGCAAAGCAACTTTGTTGTTTGAACTGGTCAAACCTGTCCCATCTAACCCAAATAAATAAAATCATAGCGTGGACTTAAAACGTAAACATTTCTGGTCATTTTTAGTGTAATCCGCTTTATTCCAATACACAGAAAAAGGTTGAATAATAATGATGAAAGCAGCTGCAAGGATCCACAGCTCAGTTGGTAGAGTCTGCAGAGGACAAGGGTTAGTCATGTTTTCCATAAATCTGGACTTTATAGCAGAGTGGGGCAGGACTGTTGAACTCCCAAAAGAAAATAAAAATAATAACCTTTTTCCCCTCATCATTCAAAGCTGCACTCATTTTAAAATTTTAAAGTAAACGGACAATCCAAGCACGTCATACAACATGGCAAAGGCATGGTGTGTTTATTGGTTTCTCAGCAGGGTCAGGGAGGAAGGATGAAGCTAAATACAGAACAGTAATTTGTTAGAGGCTGCAAATGAGTGGAGGGGAAATTAAGTTTTGAGCAGGATAACAACCCTGGACATTCAGTCAGAGCTGCATTAGTACGGTTTATCGGAATAGCCTCCCATTCAGCCTCATTGAGCTTGAGATATTTTGGAAAGAACAGGCAGAAATGTCAGACATTAGATGTGCAAACCTATTGGAAATACACCCTAAAAGTCTTTCCAGTGTGTGTAATTATAATGAAACGTGAATACCTATAAGGGATATAAATAGTTTTACACTGCACCATACGCTAACCTATTTTGGTGTCTGTTTCTCACCCAGATCATTTGTAATGCATATAAGCTAATCTGAGCCAGTGATGTCGCAGCTACTCACGCATTTGTTTCTAAATTGTGACCAATCCTCTTAGCATTTACAGGAATAAGACCAAAACAGAGTCACCTGGCATTACGTCAACAATGTTGTCCGCTTTAGTTTGAAATCCTCTGGGTGTTGGGGCGAATGGGGGCAGTTACAGTTAATGTTAGGTTTGAATATTGGTACACCTTGCCAGCAACATGAATAAAATATGTTATTGGATGCTTATTTTATTGCACAACTAGGAGCATAGAAGAAACAGTTGTCATTTTCTGGTGTTGCTGTAACATTTGCCTTGCAATGGTTCAGAAAGCTTATTGATGGGGTGTGAGGAATGTCTGATGCAGTTTCTTTGAAATAGATCTAGATAGAGGGCCTCAGCTCCCCTCACTATCCTCTGCAGGCCTCTCCCAGAATACCACACTGAGCTACAAAACACACAGTCCAGGACTTTGCAGTTTTACATCCTGGTTGACATCCAACCCATTGGATCAAACGAACTGCCCCATGGTGATAAAAAGAAATGTCAAATTTCAGCATGCAGAAAGTATTTCTGCCACATACTTTTCACTTTTTTAGTGAATACATTTTATTTTAAAGATAATATCTGTTGTCTTACTGTTTAATTTGCCACATTAGCCCAATCGTGTGAGTTCTAGTCTTGATTTGTCTAGAAATTAAGACTCATACAGAATGTAGGATTTATTAATTTTGTAAAGCACTTTGAAATGCCTTGCTGCTGAAATCTGCTATACAAATAAAATTTGATTAATTGAATGATTGATTAATAACCAATCAATTTTAAAGTAAGGGCTAGACAGTGTTGTAAAGAACAGATTGGTGTTTTTGGCATTACAGCTTGAATTAATAGCAGTTGAATAAACCTTTTTAATTTCTTACTACACAATTTTTGTTTTTTTTTGCCAGTTCCGGCTCTTTGTACTTCACGCATTGTTTATTGTTCCGTTGCCATAACTACTGTTACTAGGACATGATCAAAACAAAAACAATAGTTAGCGTTATGTGCTTTTGGAAGACTCAAGTTCAATGATCCAATAACAACCATAGTTACTCATGTCTCTTTTTGTGAGAATCACTTGCCAGCCTTGGACATAGTCCCACATGCAAAGCATAAGCAACCAATAGAAGTAGAGTTCAAGAAATGAAGCATAAGCAGAAAGTAATTTTACGTTCATAAAACACGCCTGCATACATTAGTAGACTGTGATTTAGTGGGTCGTTTTAGTTCGGAGCAGATCCATTTGTGTACAACGACCTGGTTCGGTTGGAATGGGTTCTCAGTCCAGACGTTCAGGCTTCCAGGTCAGTGTAATCTGTCTGTCGTGGCTGAAGTCACTCATGTGCCAGTGACCCATCTGTCTGTAGCAAGGGTTGTTTGGGTTGTTCTGACCTGTGATGTGCTTTCCTGAAACATGTGACCAGAACACCTGTTTGTTTACTCTCCGGGTAAGCAGCGAAGAGGGTGTAAACAACAGCCTCCATCGCCACCATAATGAAGTGTCTACAGAGTTTCATGGTGTCATTGCTCCTCTAGTTGTCGTGTGAGAGTGCCATCTTGTGGAGATTTGGGTGCATTGGGTAGAAATTTGGGCACAGGATGTAACTGCAGTCATGTGTTTCTACTGGGGATGAAGTGAACTCTTGTGTGATGGTACAAAAACCGCAAACATCTCATTTACCAATTTACTTTCATGTTATGATGTTGGGAAACGACTCCCAACATCACTTATTTCCAGTTGTAATTATGGGGGAGAATGATGATGTGCCCACTTGTCCTAACCACTCACTGCATCAGATGTCTGACAATTATCATAGGTTTTCTGTGTTGAATATTTTCTTGTTGTGTTTTTGTTTCTAGATGTGAATGACTGTGCCAAAGATCCTTGTAGAAATGGAGGAACCTGCCGGGATCTCGACGGGGACTACACCTGCCAATGCCCATCTCCGTATGTCGGGAAGCAGTGCCAGCTACGTATGCTCACCAGTTACACTTTCTGCATTAAAAAAGAGAAAAAAACAATTAATCAAGCATAAGCTCTGAGGAAGAGAAATATAATCTGAGAAGCTAAGTTGATGTTTTCGTCCTAGGTTGCATTACCCTGCTGGGTATGGAAGGAGGAGCCATTGTGGAGTCCCAGATCTCTGCATCCTCTGTGCACTATGGTGTTCTGGGTTTGCAGCGCTGGGGCCCCGAGTTGGCCCGACTCAACAACCAAGGCATTGTCAACGCCTGGACGTCAGCCAGCCACGACAGGAACCCCTGGATTGAGGTGAGACAAGTGAAGGTGAAGGCTTCCAGGCGTGGGACAAGGAGCCTTCGGTGTAATCACCGTTTGTCTTCAGATTAACATGCAGAAGAAGATGCGTCTGACGGGCATCATCACCCAGGGAGCCAGCCGCTTGGGCGCGGCAGAATACATCAAGGCCTTCAAAGTGGCCAGCAGTCTGGATGGAATCAGCTACGTCACCTACAAAGGAGACGGCATACGAAGAGACAAGGTAGTTTTGTTTAGCAAAACTACTTTTCATTTCTCATTTCCTTCAACAAACTCAATTCTTTCTATTCCTCCTTGTGTTTGTGGGCTGCAGGTTTTTGTGGGGAATGCTGACAACGACAGCACCAAGACCAACCTCTTTGACCCTCCGATCGTGGCGCAGTACATACGCATCATTCCCGTCGTCTGTCGCAAGGCCTGCACCCTGCGCATGGAGCTGGTGGGCTGTGAGCTAAATGGTAATCAAGCAGGAAACGGCTACATATTTCAAGCTGTTGTCGATAATTTGATCTGCTTTGTAAAATGCGGACCTGTGAAGACGGTGTAAAACTGTATTGACTGAAAATCTTTTCGGGAAAACAGAGTAAATGTAAACAGGTTTTAGTAATTTTGTTCTCTTCATGATCTGCGTTTTGCTACTCTCTCTTTACCCCTTTCGATTCCTGGTTTCTTTTTTTTATAACGGCATGGTGTCAGATTGGTTGAAATCATCTGCGGCGGGTCCTTTAAAAGGTGGATAAAGTTGATTCTTCTTTTCTTCTGGGTGTATTCACTTTCTTTTTCCTCTCTTTTCTGCTCTTTCACTTTATTTTCCGAACCCCCCCTTCCCCATCCTGTTTTTTTCTTTTTCTATTTTTTTGTTTTGCTTCGGATTCACAGTTTATTCAAACACGGCAGGTTGCTCCGAGCCCCTGGGAATGAAATCTCGACTCATCTCAGATGATCAGCTTTCAGCCTCTAGCACTTACCGCACGTGGGGGATTGATACCTTCACCTGGCACCCTCAGTTCGCCCGGCTGGACAAGGCAGGGAAGACGAACGCCTGGTCTCCCGCTCAAAACAATCGCTCCGAATGGATCCAGGTTAATATAAAAAATTCAGTGATCGATGTTGGTTTGATGGTCGGTGCCTTTGAATCCAGCTTAATCTGAAAAAATCTTACTGTGCTTTCTTTCTTCTTCTGCTTGCTCCCTAGGTGGATCTCGGTAAAACAAAACAGCTCACGGGCATCATCACTCAGGGTGCGAAGGACTTTGGGGTGGTGCAGTTTGTTTCAGAGTTTAAAGTTGCGTACAGCAATGACGGAGAGTCTTGGAGTGTCGTTAAAGATGGAAACACTGGCAGTGATCAGGTCAGACGTGCATAAATACTTGAAATGTTTTTCCGTAACACATTTTTGTTCTGTAAATCTATCACTAATGTTGGCACCTTTGGCAAAGATGCGTAAAGAAACGGGAGAAAAAGCACCCTGTTTCAGCTGCTTTAAGCTTTTTAATTATTGCTGTAAATATAGTTACATTTAGATAAATATTACAGGTGTTTTTTTCTGATTTCTGAATTTCAATCTTCTCTTCCGAAACACCTGTCTGGTCGTGAGCTTTTAGACAGACGTTGCTGCTCAGTCTGATAAGTGTTCAACTTTTATGAAACTTCTGTTTCGACTTGATCATAATACTTCGGCTTCCTCAAGTGTTTACCTTAAAAACCTGAGCAGTTATTTTTGCTTGATGCTTAAAAGTTTGGTTTGAACTCTTATCTGCAGATTTTCCAGGGAAACATCGACAACAACTCCCACAAGAAGAACGTGTTCGAGCCGCCATTCTACGCTCAGTACGTCCGAGTCGTTCCCTGGGAATGGCACGAGCGCATCACTCTACGCATGGAGCTGCTGGGCTGCGATGACTAAACCGCTGATCTTCCACGGAACGTGGATCTCATCTTGCTGACGCTCTGTGGAGACAACATCTCCCGAGTAGTTTGGACATTAACACTCATAGCACTTTCTCGTTAGTGACTTTTTTATGTTTACATGGCTACATTAATTGACATTCCAGCCTTTTGGTGAATTACAAAGCACTTATTTGATTAGTTCTAATTTTAATAGCTTTGGACCGTGTATATATATATGTATATATATATATATAATGTCTTTCATTTGGGTAATTTACAGCCTGAAAGGATTTGACATGGTTTTTAACAGTATACAGAGAACAAGTGCTAGGCTCCATTTCAAAACTTGCAAAAATATTTGAGAAGTTGTGAAACACAGTGAGAATATTTTTTTTGGTATTTTTGCCCCAGAAAAAGAGGATATCCAACATTATCCAACATCCAACACCTGAATTGGTTTCTCAATTGATGTTATTTTTATGTCATTTACATAATTTTCTGTTTGTAACTGCTTTAATGTGATGTGTACAACAAACACGAAATATATTGAAAATATTCAAAAACAACAAAAAAAGATTGTTAAATTTTTTTTAACTCCTTGTTGGTCTGGAACTAAAATTGTTAATAAATGTTGAACAAAATCTCTTCAGTGTGTGCTGTGCATGTGTTTTGAGATGTGTCACCCGACTGTCACTGCCTGGTGATTTGAATCCTATTCCTTCCTGGGGATAATGAATTGCGATGCGTCAAGGACATCCAGGGTAAAACACCGTGGAGCGGTGGAGGCTGCTTCCTCAGGACCTCAGCAGTATAAGGGGCTCATCACCAAAAAGCAACACTGAAACCAAGGTAGCCAAGTGAAACTTAGCAATTTATTTCAAGAATCTCGCTTGTATGTTCTTTTACACTTACACTTTTACATTAACCTCGACATGAACTAATCTTAACAGAAATTAAGTCAGTCCTGCATGTGTTTAATGCATGTTTTCATTCTGTAGAAACTAAGTGTAAGACTTGATGTTCTGCAGATTTTTCTAATTTTGTAAGGTAATTCCAAAAAGAAAAAAAAGCAAATCCATTTATGCAAATAAAAAAACAAACAAACATTAAATGAAAAGTAACAAACATATTCACACATTTGGTGATCTTTATGATGTGAGAAGATTTTAGAGTTATGAATAAATCCATTGTTTAACCATTTTTAAGTCAATGCAACCTTTGACATGCAGCGGTGACACAGGAACAGCCAAGGTTACCGTTCAACATAAAAACGGTGAACATGATCTGAGTTGAGTCATGATAGGAAGTTACTTTGAATTAAAAATATTCAAGTTGTAGAACAGCTGCTGGATAATAACTGGTGCAGCCCTTAAAGGAACAGCAGCAATAGATTTGTCCCTCAACTGAGTATCTGAGGGTCAATCTTCACTCTCTGATGCACAAATATTCAATTAAGGACCATATCTCTGTAGTGAACAGTACAGGTCTTATATCTCCTGTTATGACAGTTTTCACCTCTCACAAGTTAAGACATTTTATGCTCAGGGGGGGAATAAGAAAGAATGATCTGTAACCACTTTGCAGTGCAAAGAGGTGCTTAGTGTAAAGTGTTTGCACATGGAAGCAGTTAAGATTTTTGCCTTGACTGCTGAGATTTTGCATTTTTTGATCCCAAAATGAGCCTCCAGCAAGTACTCCAGTGATTAACTGGCCCAATAATAAAAAAAAAACGCTGTTAGAAGCCAAATATTCCCGCACTAACAGATCCAATGACTCTAATCATGTGCATCGATGAAGCTAACTCGCGTCTTCTCCTCGAGATCGACGAGAAATGTCAGACTTCTACACGAACTCTGCTTCAAACAGAACCCTCTCGATTTTCGTCCTGACCTCGGTTTTCTTTGCGGGACTCAACTTTTTGAACATTTTCACCAGGTTCATGAAGTAGAACTCGTCACAGTCCTGAGGTTTCTCCAAGTTCACTTGCAACATTTTGTCCCGTTTGGTCACGGCCAGCTGACCAAACGTTCCCTCTTTCTCCGCAGCATCTTCGCCGATCACCATGCCCAACACGCTGCTGCGCCCTTCCTGCTCCGCTCTGCTCAGGGAATCCAGAGCCGTGTCTTCACTCTCGCTGTCATGGGTCTCCTGCAGAGACATTGACACCAAAATGAAAAGACTGCAACAATTTGAAGTGATACTAACAAACTCTGAATCCAACATCTTAGGAGTCCAACAGATCAATCAGAAGTTGCCAGAGCTTTTGCTGACATCAGTTTTCTTACCATGAAAAATGAGGAAAGAGCTTTCTCTCCATCAATCAGCTTTTTGCCTCTTTTAACTGGTGAAGCCCCATCCTGTGGGTCGTCGTGGTTCTTTTGCATCTCTTGGCAGAACTCGATGTGTTTGTTGAAATCGTGCTTGCTTCCCAGCATGGCTATGCAGTACAGACAATGGTAGTGCGGTCGTTTGGCACAGTCCAGTCCACATTTATGGATTGTGTACTCTGAAAAACAGACCCGACAAAAGAGAGTGTTGTTAAAGTACTGCTCATTTACTCCCTTGAAAAGAGAAAAGATGGTTACCTCCAACATGACAGGCTCTTTTCAGGTGATACTCTAAATGGAGCATGACTTTGGAGCGCTTTGCAGGCTTGAAGAAGGCCGGTGTGCAAAAGGGACAGTGATACAGGCCTGGGAAGCAGCAGGTCATGCATTTCTCCACAATCGGGAAGGTCATTCCTCTTTGGATGGTTACATGAAGCTTTAAAAAAAAAAAAAAAAAAAAAGAAAGCGAAAAACGGAATCTTAATTCAAGACGATGTGTCTACATTAGCAATTAGCAAAACTTGGTGACCACAAGTGCTTTGAATGAAATGCGAAATGCCTGGAGGCCAAAAACAGAACCTGACACACCACGCATGTTATTTAAGATGCAAAAGTCTGCGTAAATTAATAGTGCGCTTCAGAATGATACAAACAATCCACATTTGCAGTAGTTAGGTAAGACGTTGAGGAGCTAGCAGTACAATAAGCAACCACGACTTGGTGCAAATGCATCTTTATTGGAGTAATATTTATCTAGCTACTGACTGAGGCTAACTCGGGAGTGAAGCATGTTACTCTTGAGGTACAAATCTATATTAGCTGCAAGTATATTTCATTACTTGTCGAGGTTGAGTGTCTTCCATCTTTTCCAAAAGTTGTTGTCCTCGCCTGCTTCTGTTCTTCTTCTTGTTGTTGTTTTATTCTACACTGGTCGGCGAGTAGCCGACCGGCGCAGTAGCCCCACCTTCTGGCCAGGAGTTCAGGTTAGAAAACACAAATTACAAATGAAGTAAAGGCTTGACAAATATAGTTTTTATGACGAACTGGCCTTATGAACGGAATACAGTGTGCGCGTATGTTTGTCTGAATTTATTTAAGCTGCAAGTGCATATGTTAGGTTACTGTCAATAAAAAGTGTTATTGCCCGCAGGTGGTGCGTTCAGGTGGTGCGTTCACGATCCAGTCCAACACGAAGCAGCAATATACCATATAAACGGAATGAACATTGTTTTAGGAGAAGATGTCTTTATCAGTAAATCTCCATGGAGTCCTGCTGCTTGTGTTTATTTTCTTGGTTGTTACAAAACCACAATCTTACATGATCAATAAGTCCAGTATGTTATTTTTACTGGATAGGTTCTGTCAATTGAACCTTTTGCTGACTGTTTTGCCAAATTGTTAATATTTCCTGCCTAACTGATCTGTAAAGTGGTGCTTGTATTTGCCAACATTTGATTAGATAGTTTTATTGTCATTGTACAAAAGCTTTTGTTTAATACCTTTTGAGTAAATATCCAATCCATACAGCTGTTTTCCAAGGTCTGTCCATTTAATTGATATGATCCCTATTTTGGCCCAAAAATCCTTCCAAAACTCTCTTATTCTCCCTTTCATTGAGATACAAGATTTTGACTGATTGCTGCTTATATTTCGGGTTCCTTTGCTGTTTTACTGTTGCTCTCATGATGTTCTAAATATTCAATTTCCTTCCTAATTATGTGTAAAATAGACTTTAATAGCAATTTTTTTCTTCAATTTTTATTTAGAAGACATCCAAGCTTTTTAATAACAGTGTGTTCTCCATTAGATTGACATTGAGACTGATCATAAAAGGGAAAACCTCACACAGCAGCCAGCAGATGGCAGTCAGATGTTGGAGAAGAATTAGACTAAAACAGAAGCTGAAAAAAGTCTGAAGCAGGAAAAAAGCTTCAAGATGGCTCTCTCATTTTAAAACTCTACAGTCTTTGTAAGTGAAAGGTTACATTCATGTTTAATTAGTCAACGTCTCAATGCAGTCGGCTGGATTTCCCTACATAGAAAACTTTTTACCACCAGGCATAATTAGTAAATTTGACTGCCAGGTTTTGTCCAGCTGGAATTAGTATATTTTAATCTACCTTATGTTATTAGATTGTATATTTCTATGCAGTGGTTTTTTTGTTTGTTTTTTTTTGTAAAAGTCATTGCATTTATGTTTGTTGTGAATTAGCACCACGGAAATAAACAGAACTGAATTAAATTGACCTAAACAACAAATTAACTTTTTTTTCCTGCTAAATTTGGGGTAAAACATGAAGTCATTTTACATAACATCCCCCAAGTTTATGAAACATTTATATCAGGGAGAGTCACGCAGGACACTAATTTGATATTTGAAGTTAAAAAAAGTGTCCTTTCAAAACAAATCAAGGCTGATTACTCAGAGCCATACCACTCTCAAAAATAGCAGTTACATCTTATATAACAGCGGCTGGAAAACACGGAGCTCTGTTGGCATAAAACAAGAAAGATTTGTTAAAGTTTCACATGAAGCCTTAAACCATTGAGAGAGGACTGAGGAAAGGTCTTTGGAGAAATGTTTTGTGGCTTCACAGCGCCTGGAGTTCAAGGAAAAGATAGTGAAACTCTGTGAAATTGTATAAGTGTATCATCTCATTTGTCCATAACACACACTTTAGCTGCATTTCATAAACTTGCACTGAGGCTGTTGAAAATCCCCCCATTCCTTCATGTTTGAAACCGTCATTGGAAATCAGATATGCTTAGATTTCTTATTGTTTTACAGTATATAATCAATGCAAAGCAAATTATGACCCATTTTTTAGACAGAAATGGGAATCATATACACTGTGTATGATTTCACTCTTACAAATAAATTAATAAAAGTCTCAGAAACAGATCAAAGGCAAAATAGCCTGTAATTACTTAATGAGTACATATAGAACATTTTTTGTCTTACATGGTAATTGATGTTTATTCCGTTCAATCATTTCCTTATCAAACACAAGCACAGCATTATTCATTTTTTTCTGAGACACATTAGAGCCTGCAGCAGGATGTCTCACGTGTTTCAAGACAATTTGACATGCAGCTGGGGATTTTTGCACTGCATCTTACACTCAGGGTAAAAATGTGCAGCTTAGTTAGTGTCTGTCATTTAAAGTAAGAACGAATGTTTCTGCAAAGCTACATTTAACACTCCCTGCAGGCTCGGGCATATTGGAGATGGAGGCTGCTGCCTACCTTCTTGGGGGATGGTGTCCGTCCTGGACTGGTCACCAGTCCATCACAGTGACTTGCCTCACTGAATGCAGAGAAGCAAATGTGTGTCATCACACTAACGTGAACAGGAATTGTGTGACAAAACCAGCTGAAACAAGCCCCTGAATGCAGTATAACAATGCTCTCAAACATGCACTCTCATATTTCTACTTTTCTTTCAGATTTAGTTCGAACAACAGCTAAGCGTTGCTTTGTTTGATAAAATTTAACTGTATCTCAGAAACTTTACATTCAAAAGGTATTTATATACCAATACAACACATATTTTAGGTATATATAGTTTTTAGCTATTTACATCTAAAACGAAAAACTTGATTTATGGAAACTATTGCAGAGGAGTTGGTTGTCCAATTTTGTAGTCAGAGATGAAATACATTTTTAAACCTTTTCTGGACAATAAAACCAATATACCTCTAAGCTCCAGACTCAGTCAGTTGGTTTCAGATTGTCAGAATGAAAGTGTGCAAAAACTGTAAAAAGAAATCCTACAGGCTGAGCTGAATCCCACATTTGGGACCTTCGTCTTCATAGTTGAGGGCTGCTGAGGGTGTAAACCCCAGCATATAGGCAGCATTTTGGTGTAACCTCAGGAAACTGTGTCATGGGACTGGAAGTTTCCTTACAAAAGAGAGAGCAGCAAGCTGCATGCTGGTGAAGCAAACACGACAGCAACAGGAATGTGTTCAGACGCTTGTTTGTTTTGTGTCTGGCATCTTGTACGTGATGCTCATGAAGAGGTGCTGTGGTTTATTACACGTTATTTCCAAACCTTAGCCTGTTTGATCCAGACTACGCTTTCTGCAATAAAAATGATTGGTATTTTGTTTCATAAGCTCAAAGTTGTCTAGAAATGAAAATATTTGCGGTCCCAACAAACAGATGTTTTCTAGGGTAGGGCTATTATCATTGCCGCATACAACATTGACAGAAAATCAATAATGGCGAAAAACTCATGTAAAAGTGCGTCACTGTTTAGCCAGTTAGAGATCATGTCCTCACCGATTAGATTAGCGCAGTAACAACTGTGACGCTCAATAGAAACGCACTTTATGTTCCCAGACTGGGTTCTAAAATGTAGTTTCCATCTTTTGAAGTTTGCAAAAGGTCTCCGTCCAGGATTTCCCTGCATTTAGTTTTATCCGTCTTCTTGTTGAGTGTGATTAGTCCACAGCATGATGCTGCCACCTGCTCGAGGGACTTCTTGTCGGCTCTCCTTGCATCGTCTTGGTAGGTTTGCAGTTCTGCCAGCAGATAATTGATTGAACAGTGGAGCTACTCAACTGATACTGAGGTTATGTCACATACATGTGGAATCTGTCCCCTAATTAAGCAGCTTCTGAAGGTAATTGCTTGCACTGGGTTTTATTTAGGTGTGTCAGTGTAAATACAAGTGCACTGCCACACTTTTCAGATATTTGTGAGAATATTGCAACTATTTAAGTAGATTTCTTCCTGCTTCGCAGCTGTTTGCTACTTTGTGTTGATCTATTGCTTAAAATACCAAACAAAAACATGGAAGCTTATGGCTGCAATAAGGCAAAGTAGGAAAAAGCTTGAAACCTGAATGCTTTCGAGAGGCACCGTCGACAAAATCTGGTTGGATACAGAAGTAGAACTTATGACAACTTACTTTTTCATTTATTGTATTTACAAATTATATATATATACAAAACATTACAGTTTTAAATCCTTTCAGTGGATTTTGATAATAACCCCCAGATAAATTTGGAATATGTAATATACACAGTAAACGTATATGAAAAAAGCGTTTTTAATGCTTAAAGGACATAACTAACATAAAGCATGTGAGACTTCCAGGAAGATAGTTGGATAAACTCATATCAAGGTCAGCGTACAGTATGGTAAATTTCTTGCTGCAAGGAGTTGAGAGGTGGAGCATGAGTGACAGAGGTTCTATGCAAATTAGTTGAAAGACAAATACACAAAACCTTGCAAATTTGTATCATTTTTAACACATTGGTGCAAATCTGAATTAGCCCCACTTGTTAACCTCTAACTACCAAGAATCACTCAGTCACGGTGGCAAAGGTGACGATATTCATCCTGTCATGGTGGTTTGGAAAGGAGACGTGATTTGGAAGAAAAGGCTTCTTATGACTTACTGATGATGGCAACGTTTACGGCAGACTGATTCACTTATCTTTGGTCAGCTCATGAGATGCAGCGGGTTTAGTTTGAGATTTGTCAGTCAGAACCGAATCCAACCCTTCAGGAGCATGACTAACACCATATAACAAGTTCTCTTGCTTAACTCATTTTTGGGTAATCAAAACAATTTTCAGTCTGGGTTCTTGGTGAACTTTGTCTTCGTTTTGATTGCAAATCGTCAAGTGCAACCATCAAAATAAAATTAAAATAAAATACAGTATTCTGATAGGTGTTATTTAATCTGAATAAGTGATGAAGGAAAATATCAACACATTTATTATGACTTGATGTAAGAACATTAGAAAATTATTTTTAAAAAATTAAAGTGTACTTCTTCCAATGTTAATTTACTCTGTGAATACTCAATCACTTCTATTTAATTTATTTTAAGTAGTTATACATGTTAGGTTTCACCATTTTGAAGGTGTCCTCTGTCTTTTATCTATTCAAGTGTAACAATTTTCCAGCAGGAGACAAGAATTTTGTCAACTTTGGGTAGCTGTTATCTGGCCTTCTTTCTAAAAACTGTGCAGATATTGTCTTTATAAATGTTTTTGCCTTATTGGAAAGACATTACAGAAGCATTTAGTGAGTCTGGCTGGATTCCTCTCTTTCAAAAACTCTTAACTTATTTCCCAGCTCCTCAAGCCTCTTCTGCACCTACTAAACATAAATGAAAACTTCTGAAAGAATTAAGATGTCAAAAAACACGAGCTTATTGTTTTTCTTTTTCTTTTTTTAAGTATTCATCTATATTTGTGTTATTCCGTTTTCTTTTTCCTCCCACAACCGAGCTGTGTTTTTTTTTTTGGTGGGCGGAGCCAGTATGACCTACGAGAGCACTCTCTCGTGATTGGTTACTCGGCAAACCTCAAAGTGTTTAAATATCCAATCGCGAGACCTTTTTCAGTATGTGTGGAAGCAACGGAACAACGAGGTTCTCTCTCGGTGGAAGACCGCGGTCCGAGTGACAGCTCGTCTAAGCTCTTACCCTACTCTCTAAACTCAAAGTACCATGGAGGAATCGAGTAGTTGACGTTTCCTGCTGCAGCCTTTCTCTTTTAAGCTTTCTTCCCGTCAAGTCATCGTGCCTCTGACCCGGTTTTTATTGACTCTGAACGACTGACTCAAGCTTTTACCATCCCACATCATGAAGTACATCATCGGCATTGGCGGGTGAGTCGAGATGCTAAGCTAGGCTAGGCTAGCGAGGCCTTAAAAGGACGATGCACGTGGGGCTGCGGAGTCATTGCATCCGGTGAAATACTTGACTTATGTTTTTATGTTGGATGTATTTTTCATGGAATATAAAATGCTAACCCAACCAATTAAGCACGGTTGTTTTTTTTTTTTTTATTCGCTTTTTCTTTGTAAACAAGCTAACTGTTGTAACAGATGGCTCATCCGCTTCATTGAGTCAGCCGTTTCCTGGGATGCTGTTGCTTTCGAAGTTCTACGACATGGACACTTTATTTTACAACATACCGCAAATTATTCTCTTAAATTTTTTTTTTTTTTAAATGCCTCTTGCTATATTTTATATAAATGTCTCATTTTTACCTCTTTATCGCACGCAGCGTCACCAACGGAGGGAAGACCACCCTCACCAAGCGGCTGATCCAGGCCCTTCCCAACTGCTGCGTGGTGCACCAGGATGACTTCTTCAAGGTGAGCACCGTTCCCACAAATGCCTCTTGGATGTTTGTAGCTCCCAGTCAACCTAAGGGATCAGTCTGAGTAACACGAGTCAATGGTTTGTCTTTCCTTGCCCACTTGCATTCAGTAGATGCAGTATAAACTATTCAACTTCCATATAGTGTAGCGTAGGCCTAGCAGAATGTACCTGGGTACATCTTATCAATGTATGTTTCAGCCCCAAGATCAGATTGAAGTTGGTGAAGATGGCTTTAAGCAGTATGATGGTAAGCCTGGGTTTTTACGAAAGGGTGTTCTTTTTGTGGGCGCTTCTGTGTGTTTTGCTTAAAACTGTAACGCTGTCTCTTCTGTAACCTGCATGCAATTTAAAAAAATAAAAACCTCAAATGTCGGCTTTACTCACTCTATTTTTTTTCTATACACCTCTCTTTTCCTTCCCACCTGCCTCTCTGTTTAGTCATTACTGCCCTGGACATGGACGCCATGATGAGCACCATCTACGCATGGCTGGACAATCCAGTGAAGTTTGAAAAGTCTCATGGCGTTAATAACACCCTGGACACTGAGATTATGCCGAAGTCTGATCACAGCAAGGACGAGGAGACTCGCATCCTTATTGTGGAGGGCTTTCTGCTTTACACCTATCAGTAAGTCCTCAACTAAACTAAATGCGCCTAAGATAATTAGCTTGACCTTTGCTTAGAAATACTGATTGGCTTCTGTGTCTGCAGGCCTTTGATTGACGTGTTTAACCAGCGTTACTTTATGTCCATCCCCTATGAAGAATGCAAAAAGAGGAGGTGGTAAGTGCTGCACTACATGTGCTGAACTTAGTTGTGAAGTATGTCCTTTTATCGTTTTGATCTTGTGTTGAATTTTTTTTTTTAATTATCTGTGCAGCTCAAGGAACTACAAGGTGCCTGACCCACCTGGCCTGTTTGACGGCCACGTCTGGCCCATGTATGAGAAACACACGCAAATGATGGAAGAATCAGGTGTTGATGTCTGTAAGTATGGTTTTATTGAAAAGGTTGGACGGCCTGTGGATGTGCTGGTGTATAAAACCGTTTTTTTTTTACAGTGCAGCTAGATGGAACCCTGAGTAAGGAGCAGCTGTTCAACTTTGTCTATGGTGACATCCTGAATAAAATCCAGAAATCTCTCTAAACAAAGGTGCTAAAATCATTTGACTGTCTGACGTGAAGCTGCACAATCTACATGAGTTGCTGATTTGTTTTTTCTGTTTCAGGTCAACTGATCGGCTAAGGAAATGATGTACTCAAAGCGCAACCAGAAGACCGTCTTGCCTTAATTATTTAATTTTTTTGCCTGGCGGTTTTTAACTGTCAAGATTTTTTTTATACACAATATTTTTACATCGTAAAAATTGGCATGACTTCATCTTTTCGTATTTATTGCTTTGTTACCGCCTACACTCCTAAGAGAGATGATGGAAATATTCAAGAGATGGTTGCACTATGCTGCATGTATCAATAAATGATTCTTCTACCAAAACTCTGTAGTTTTTCTTTTACCTGAAGCAGTTTGTTCTCAAAGATCTGAAATTATGAAACCTCTCATCCTAAAAGTTACCAAGTCCCGAGGTCAACGGGGTCACTGTGAGAACATGATGTATTTCGCTCTGTGCTGCAGCTGGTGCGAGTGATAAGTGACGTCATGAGTCAGCCTCGTGACTAGAAGTGGAGTACACTCAAATTCAGGCATGGTGGGTGGGGGCATATTTCCCTGGCTGCACTTATAGCAGATTACAAATTATGTAATTCTGTACAGAATTGAGTAAAGTGTGTGTGCTGCTGATATTAACTAGTCACATTCTCTACTGGGGTAAAGAACCATAATTTGGTTTTGAAGTGATACCCATCATGAGGCTTCTCTTGCCAAAAGCACAATAATCCTATCAGATATTGACCAATTTGAAGCTTTAGACTTTTTTTTGCAAACTCATTTACTTGGACTTGAAATGGCACAGAATAAGATAAGTGGAAGTTTTCATTTATTTCAAAAGGGACAGTGCTGCACTTTACAAAATATATCCATAAAGGCTCATTTTGTTCTCTAGTCCCTGAGGGTATTATCAAATACATGACTCCTTTCAGTTCTGCAAAAGTTTCTCATAATTTTGGCTAGGTTGAAATGACTGATGGCCAGTGTAAGAATTTTTATTTTGGTTTTTGCTACAAAATTTTGAAGACTATTTGAAGATTTTAGTTAAAACTTTAAGGATGTTACATTATCTTTGCCAGCTGCATCCGTCTTCTTGACTTGTGCTTAACGGTATTTGTAGTTGTAGTAATCTTAAGTGTAGATCTGAGTTGAACTTCCACAGAAATCTAGAACTATGTGGACAGTGGGCGTGTCCCTCAGAGTCAAATTAATTTCACTTTTTCCTTCCCGGGTGCTGCCATGAAAACACATTGTCATGCAGCCAGGCAGGCATGTATGGAAGTGGGTCAGAGGTCTGCATACTGTTTGTTGGAAAGCGTCCGCTGGCTATATTTGAGGTCATTTCCTCAGTGCAGTGAAGGTTCTATTTATCCAAGCGCCATGCTGTTTAAGGCAAGGTGGTATTTTTAGAGCTTTCCGTCCGACATGTCTTTTGAGTCTTCAGATTTTTGCATGCATGTGTGGACATCTGACAAATAAGCACGCATGTGCGTGTTTGTGTTATTTACACACCACAGCGCAGTAGAAATGGTTTCTCATGACTTGAGACAGTTACAGCAAAAAAACACCACACAGAACTTTTGTATTTAAACTAGTATCTCAAACCCTTCAAACGGAAGCATAAAGGCATCAACAACCCTTCAAGTACATATACATATATATATATTATATATATATATATATATATATATATATATCAATTTCTAACTTCTGGATAGTACAACATATAAAAATTATGGGAACAGTAGGCTGATAAGTAAATATTTAGAAATTTATATTGGCAACCCCAGACCTTTTCTTAAAAGCTCTTGTATTTAGATAGAATTCCAATTACCGTATATTTCTATCTGGTGTATATTAATGTACGTATTCACTTCATACGTATGTTTTCCTAAATTTATCCTGGCAGTTTTTTTTTGTTGTTTTGTTTTCCTCTGGTGTCCCAAAGTTTTGGCAGTAACTCAAACGTTAGGTTTTGCAAACTTTGAGGCTTTAGTTTTTACGGTTACAGTTCACATTGTTCTTTTTTTAATTGTCCACAAGCATCAGATTTATAGTACATTGTTGGAAAGAACTTGTTTATTTTTTAAAAAGTGCTCTGGAATAAAAAAGTACTTCTCATAAAAAAAATACAAAGCTTTCTTGCAGCTTGCAAAATGAACTTACTAACTCTTGGAGTCAAAGTACAAAAGACTGGAATTTGTTTCCAGTATTTTCCAGCACATTTTGTATGTGCTGATTATGCATCTTCTGTGCTCTTACATGTTTTTATTAGATTCTTACATGCTTTAATTTTATTCTGTTTTTGAGTGAGTGTTTTGTTCACTTCTGTTTTCTTTTCGCTGCGAAGCACACTTTGTGTACGGGAGCCCTTTATAAATAAATGTTGATTAAAGAGTGCCCTCAATGTCATCAGAAGATTAGAGGTTTGTATACCCCAAATAAAAAGTGTGCAGCCATGTTTGCTTTGCATCAAAATGGCCTCACACGTAATGAATAGGTGAATCTTTCTCGGAAAGCCTACTTTGGTTTCAAGCTCAAAATATCTGCCTAAACTGCCCTTTTGGAGCTTGAACCAAAAAAGAAAAAAAGAAGTTTAAAGCTGCAAGTTTTAATTTGTGCTTTGAGCTAATATATTGTTCTCTTTGTCGCTCTGCTTTAGATTTCATTTGTACCCACATTCTCATGTGAGTCAAAGTTAATAGCTACTTGTAAAGCGCCAACTCCTGAATTAACAGCACCTCTGAACATTTATATGGAGGGGGTGTTAATTTTCCTCAAGCAGCAGCTAAGTCATTATGAAATGGGTGTTACTTGAAGTGTGGAAGCTTGACAGTCTAGACTTGGGCACGTGAGATTAGTAGTTATATAACAGCAACTGCTAAGGGGAGAAGCAAACCTGATGATTCACTTTTACTTTGTCTTACCTTTCTGGGACATTGCACAAGAATTACCGCCTAAAAAATGTTCTTTTTTTTACCATGAAGTGGCTTGTTTACGAAAGAATGAAACTCATTGGGCTCAGATTCAAATCTTAATAAGGAAACTTTTTTTTTTTCTTTTTTGCATGAGTGGACAGTGACAATCCCTGCATTTTTCTGGACCACACCAACCACCACACTGTGGCTGATGAGTACTGGCCCTGACTGGATCTTGTTTGCTGCCTTTCCTCCTGCCTGTGTGTGTTGGTGTGTGGTCTGATTTGCGCCCATCTGCAATGCACTTCCCCTCGGTCTGTCCAAAAAGCAGAGGAAGCAACCGTCTGCGCTGCGGCTCACTCAAATAGAGCATCTAAACAACCCTATAAATCCTGGCCTCAGACCTCTAACTCCATACAGTTACGGTTTGGATTATCACATCTCCACCTCACGCAGGTCAGACAGGACACAGCCCTGCAACCGCTAACCATCCTGGCAGCAGAGGTGACTGCAACTCTGCGGCTGTCTGTCTCAAAACAATATCTCTGTCCTGCTAACAGAGTCCCAGTGTACCCTTTAACATAATTCCAACCAGAGAAAACAACAGGGACAGAGCTCATTTATTCAGTCAAACCACCCTCTGAGCCACAACTTCTCATTTGCAGCCTACCAGTTTTTCCTATATTTATCCCTTTTACAGCAGTCTTACGGGAGCCTTTTCTTTTTCCGCCCATAAAAATGTTTCGTGACAAATAAACATTTCTGCAGGGACTTGTTTTTAAAGCGTGAGCCTCTGCAAACCTCCGTGCCAGTGAGCTGAGCAGGTCTCAACGCTTCACCTGTGCAAGGCCGGAGTAAAAACATCTGCTGCGGTTCACCCACTCCGTCTGTGTTTATTCTGAGTGGACACAGTCTGGGGAGATTTTGACCGCAGCGCAGACACAACAGCACGCTGCGTAGCCCCAATATGGCGGTAGATTAAACTGGCCACAGTGTTGTATACTGTTGTTGTTGCAAGCCGTAGTGTTCTGAAAGAGGCATTCAGATTCAGAATAGCAATAATGGTATGAAGAACTGGCAGCAGAGGAACTGCGGTGTGACTTACGGTCACGGGGTCCACCTTTGCATTTTATGCTTTTCAGCTGAACGATATAAAAGGTCACACAACATTTTCGTTCTTGCATTGTCCGACATGAAATCAGGCCAAACCGAGACGAAGATGCAATGGCTTTGAAAACCTGTCAATCCACAACACGAGGATTGTGGAATCCCATGCATAACTCCCTAACACACTATTCTGAGGCATTATTAAAAAAATGTTTCAAAGAAATCAGCTAAGATTAAAAAAAGGGGAACGTGGGACTTCCACAATCTGGGTTCACTTCATTTCATGGGAACCAACCTAAAAACATATTTAAAACAAACAAAAAAAAAAGAGGTAGAGACCTTGGCAGGATGCTGTCTGAACACCGCCCATGGTGGTGGCAGCATCATGCTATGTGGAGATCTTGCTGCACTTCTCAAAATCTGTTGCATCACGAGAAGATAGATATTTATGAAGACATCGAAACAACGGCTCAACACATCAGCCAGGAAGTTAAACCTCAGGACCTCCAAATGGGCAGTGTTCTGACGCCACTGCCCATTTGGAATCTAACACAATTTTTTGGTGAATATGGCATAAATCCACCAAAAAATTGTATTTAGATTATGGCAAGTTGTAGACTCTAATGCCCCATTGCAATTTTTTTTCCATTTAAATGTGTTGCATGTTAAAAACATGAAAAATGTGTCTTATGGTAAAAAACAAAATCACAGTTTTAATGTATTGTCGTTAATTCACAAGTTTTCCAGAGGCTAACGTTGTTTTTACTGCAGAGTTTTTATTCTGGCAACCTATCAGTAAAGGCCACGCTTGTTCTCAATTGTACAATTGACTCTGGAGGCCAAAATGCGTGGCTTTGTTGTTCTTGTTCTTGTTTTCGTTTTTTGCAGGGTGGGGCATGTTGTATGAACACTGCTTGGTCTAACTTTGGGATGATTATACCAGGAAATCCACCAGTGGGAAGACGTGCAGCCATATCAAATGCTTTTTCTTTTTCTTTTTGAGAATAATAATTTTTAAAATGATGGATTTCAAGTTGTTTGAAAATGCTCCTACAACCCTCTCAAGAATGATGTCAGAAAAAAATTGCATGTATAAGTTCATGGCTGCTTTTTCCTCAATACCATTATGTAATCAACACTGGCGTGCTCTGAATCACCAAGTTTCCAAAACTTCTTGTTTTATAGATGTTTTGGTCTCATTGGCTGATGGTCAGTACAGCAAATTGCTGCTACTTCCTTTATCAAAATGGGAGTTGCAAGATTTAGTTTTTCCCGATTACAGAAGGTTATTCGGTTATTCCGTAAGTGAGGAAGAAAATATTTTCCTGAATTCAAATGTAAACTTGCTGCTTTGGAAAGTTGCTTTGGTTACGTGGTGAACTGTTTAAATAGCTGTTCTGCACCATCTGCTGCGTCACAGAAGTCTAATTACAAACGTCTTCATTGCCACATTACCCACTCATCCTGATCTGAATCTGAACCGTTACATAAGGCACGGCGCAGAAGGGAAAAATCACCTAATTTACCGTCGCTTTGGAGTAAAAAAACACCACAGCGATGTGTTTTCCAGCACTACGGGCCAAACCTTTCACTCTGTGACAGACCATGCTCGACGTCCACCACGCAAACCAAATGGTAAAACCTGGAGAGAATAATAATAATACCACGCATCTGTGCTTAGTGTGGGCCCCGAGGACCATATCCTTGTTGTGGAGGGTCTGGGAGAGGCCTGGAGCTGCCAGTCTCCAGCAGACCACAGCCTCCCACTCCTCACCCATCTGAATCACTGTTTACTCAGACTGGAAGGCTACAGCATCATCTGTTTCTTCTGCTCTGTGTCTCTGTGACTCGCCTGCGGCTTTGCTGAGGGGAGGCTGTGTTTTCCCTGACGGGTAACTTTCTAAAAGTAGAGACAACTCTCCAACCAAACGCTCAGGGACAACACTGGCCTTGCCTCTGAAAACAATGTGCCTGTGAGCTGTCCCCCCCCTCCCCCCAAGAAGCTTTAATGCCTCCATCTGCTGGACAAACAGAGTTCATTTTAATATAATCTGATTATTTTAAAACAGATTCTGTTTGACAATTATCAAGGTAATATTGGGTTGCAACTTGCATCAGTGAGTGCAGAGAGGACAGATGCATGAACATCCTGTTTCTGAAACAGTAGTTGCAGGCAAAGGCTTTGCCCATTTCGTCTGGGTCATACCGCATTGTGTAAGTACAAGGGCAAGGATGTGAAGTTGTTGTTCAGGTGGTTCAGTTACCTAAATGCGGTGCCAACATGTCACATATTGAGAAAACATTTGGCACAAACTGAAATTAACTGCTTAGGAGTTGAAAGGCGTCTACCAAACAAGGTAAGTAAAACATCCTTCTGTTACAAAATTACTACTATGAATCTCATAAACCTCCAAACATTTACAAAACCAGAGGAGGAGGAAGGTATACAAGAGTCACACAAGGTCACTGAAACATCTTGCTGGCTTTAAATCCAAACTGAGTAAATCTTTTGTCCAGCTTATTGTTTTTATTGTTTTTTTATACAAATGTTATTTTATAATAATTCCAAATCACTGTTATTTTAGTTTATGCTATTATTTTTTTCATTGACTTTTATTTGAACAATGTAAGGAGTAAAGAAAGTTTGAGGAAGACTCAAAATGTTTCCTTTGGTCTGATTATGAACCTTCTAATTTCAACTGAATCAAAAGTTATCAGAGCAACTCTACTGGTTCTGTATCATCTGATCATTCAGTCCTATCTAGAGTAAAAGCTCCAGGAGGGAAAATACGACCTCCATCTCCAGCTCATCCTAGAAGACACTGAGGCATTAACGGGCCAGAAGTGACCTGACCAAAGACCACAGTGACTTGTTAATGTCGCTGTGGTGACATGAACAAGCCATATCTAGGGTGGTAATAATCAAGGACCAGCAGTAAGGGTCAGGGAGGAAATAAAATTTGGTGCAATGCAAGCTGGATGACTGGTGAGGGCTCATCTGGCTTCTGCCATGTTGAAATTGTATCATTTTGTTAGTTGGACAAAATGGTAAGAGTCCAGATTTAATAAACTCAATTCACAAAATGAATAAAATAGTCTAAAAACACATCAGTTCTTACTTGTAACATACTCTAGCTAAAGCTAACTGCCCCTGATTGTTTTTGTCTCATAATCTCACTTTTCCCAAGACGCTGTAATGTTTTAGTTTCATCAACATAAACAAAAGGTTCATAAAGTTACCCTGAAAACTGTGCAGTTGTCAAAAAATCCCTTTTGTCAGTGAGATGCCAAATTGCCCCGACCTCAGAATTCACCATTAATGTCCACCCTGTGTTACAGTCCAAGACAAACCAAGCGGGGGCAGTTAAGAGTCTTGTGGGCTTTGACTCAACTTCCTGCTGTAGTAGCTGAGGATAAAATTGGAGGTTTATGTGAAATGGAAGTGGGTGTGGCAGACACGGGGTTGGTGTTTAGGACCAAGACTGAGAGGAATGTAACCTACTTTCTCTGTCAACAAACTCCAGTTTTGTGGCTGGTCAGTTTTTAACCTGTGTTTACATGTTAAAAAACCATCCAATAAGAAAACATAAGGTTAGTTTGATAAAGCGCTACATGTTAAGGGAATACGGTCAAACGTAAGTTTGTACATTGCCTGGCCGTGCAAAATTGACTTCCGCTTAACGAGCACGCTTGTTCAATGAGCGGTTCTCTGCTGCCATCTAGTGGGCTAAACTCCTCATTACAGCTCCTAGTTTATATATTTTTTTTTTTAAATTCTCAGACAATTAACTATTCCCTGAGACCGGCAAAATTGATATTACCGAAATATTAGATTCTGGTTGTGTTATAGCAAACAACCATGGGGGAAACCACCAAGTTAAACATGTGAATGGAAAATTGACTGAGGATGTTTACTAGAAAAAAAAATGCACATGTAATAAGGAACACCACAGTCCAAAAGAATGATGAAATAAATCCAGTTCAATGGACAGCAGCTGGAGTCAGAGATTCAAGAATCATCACAAATGCACATCCAGGAAGACAGTCAAAAGTGTCTTACCTGGGCGGAGGAGGTAAGACACTTTTGACATGTGTTAACTATATTTAACACATGTTCTTTTCAGATGAAGCACAATTTTTCTTCTTCTTACAAGTAAAAGTCTCAGTCTGAAGGACCTGCTTGAGGTCCAGTGTTGACTTTCCATATAATGTGATTATTCGGGGTCCTCCGCTAGTGTTGGTCCACTAAGTCTATAAACTGCAGAGTTAGTCCAGCCACCTACTTTTCAGTTCTTTGTTATACAATATTTGTCATTTTCTGCAAACTGAATTTTGGGTTTTCATTACACGCAAGCTTAAAATATATCAATATGTGCTTAATGAAACTATAACACACATTTCTTCTCTCAGAATGAATACCTGAAAAAAGGTTTTTTATAATAATTTAATTTCTATTACAGCATTGACAAACACCGTAAATTATTGAACATCCAGAGAAAAATCTCACCAAACCAGTTATTATGTTGCTTTTATTATTAACTCTACAAACCCTAGAATTTCAAATAAAACTAGTGCATAGAAGGGTTTTACAAAAAAGAAAAAAAAAATTATATATATCAAGGAGATTTGCAAGTGATGTTTACAGTTTGGTACATTTTTATCATCTATTATGATAGTATACAAGCCTCAGTCAGATTTAGTGCAGAAAATAAAAAGATTTACATAACATACTTCTTTTGTAACATTCAACACGAATGGGGCTGACGGCCCACATTACAACGCATATTAAACGACACTTTGACAAAACACAGCAGATGCAGAAGTTCTCCCAGATTATTATCTGTCAAAGAGTCAAAGGATGATTTGTTCTCCTATACAAACATGTGCATCGTCAGAAGTCAGCATTGGATGACGTAGTCCAGGTCTTTGGTTTATGGTGTCCTTGGCTAAATCAGACAGGAACAACCAAACTCAAGGTTCTGCAAGCTTTTTACTATTCCTATTTACTAAGCACCACATTAAGTGTTTTTATTAAGGAAACCATTTCCCAAAGTGTGCCGCAGATTTGAGGAGGTCTGAATTGAACGGAGGACAACTTTTCAATCGCCTCGATGAATACTGTTTAATATTTAAACTTCCTAGTCTGTTCAAAACTGCTTCTCCTTCTGGAGAAGCATTAAAGTACAGAAGGGAGTATAAATGTTTTCCACAAAATCCCATAGAAACTAGGCTTTTTGGTAAATGCAAAAAGGCCAAAACATGAATCCATACTGATAAATGGCCATACAAAGTATAAGCCTACCTTTCATTGCAGTGCAATAATGTAGTTTTTTATTTTTTTTTTTGGCAAATCCAACCTTTCAGTAATGCACAGATATATTAAGAAATAAAAAAGCACCATTCTCCTAAATATTGGCACCCCAAACAAATTTTATAACAGAAATCTCCCTGAGGAATTTCCTTTTCATTTCTTTTTACGTTTTTGAAGGGACTTTCGCTCAAAAATCCATAAATTCCTCTAAAGTAAAAAAATGGGAAAATGTAGAGAACAGGCCATTCAAACAAGGCATACGAGTGTTTATATTGATACGTCATACAACTAAAACAAATAGATACACGACTAAATCTGCCCAAACACTCAGAGAGAGTCTAAACAAACTGGAACTGTGACAAACGAGGCCGAACAAGGAGGAAGTTGGCTGCAACGCGCTAAAAATGGAAACGACGAGGGAAGTAAAACCAAAAATCTCAAGACCGCATCTTTAGAGAAGCGCAGCTTAAAGTGGCATGACGTAGTCACCAGTTCATTTATGTACTGAAATAGTGTGAAGATACGTTTGGAAATAAAAGTCTCTCCATTGCAATACTGACTCTAAGCCAAAGATGCAGAGGAGATTTTCCAAGTTCCCCAACAGTTTCTTGCAAGATCTGTATTGAAACCTATTGAAGCCATGCGCTGCCTGTCCGATTATCCAATGAGCACTTTGGAAAATGGTTAAAGGTTTGTGTGATTGATCGAAGATATGTAGTAAACAGAGTAAGACATGCAAACCCCTTAGAGCGGTTCCTTAACACCGTCGGGATCTCTATGTTCTTTTAGCCGGCTTGGCGATAAGTTGCCTCTCCCTCTCCAGCTCCCGCTCACGCTGCTGCTCCTTCTCCAGCAGCTCCTTCTGCTTCTGCTGCTGCAGCTTCAGAGCTCTTTTCTGAAATCCAACAACACCAAACACTTACCCAACATCGTGCCATCAACGCACTTTTAGACCTCTTTTCGCTGCGACAGGTACCTTTAGTTTAGTTGTCTTCTCATGAAGCATGATCATCTCTTTTCTTATGCTCACCAGCTTGTTCTGGTAAATTTTGGCTTCTGTAAACTGAAGACAGACAGACCGGGTTAGTCCTCCGTTCTGAGAGTGACGCAGACGAGAACATGTTTTTTGAAGTCTAAACACACCAGCGAGTTGAGGTCCAGCAAGGTGTTGCACTCTCTGAACTTGGTGACTTCTTGATCCAGTGTGTCCAACAGTATCAGCTGATTTTGTCTGGTTGGAAACAGAAAACAAACACAGGTTCGTTTAGAAACGTAGCCTTCAAAAGGAGAAGCAAGAAAAGTTTGTCACTGAAGTTGTGTTGCTAAGCAACTTAAAGAGGTCACAGACAAAAAAAAAAAAAAAAAAAATCAGCCGCACTTTGCGGAAATTAGACTACAACAAAACCAGGACAGGTTCACTGAACTCAAACCATGAGGTTCTGTTAGAGGAAAATGAAAAGCATGGTGTAAGAGGTGTCATGATTTGGAAATGCTTTATCAGGAAGTGGTCAGCTAACTATTATAGACTCTACCGTGAACATGTCATGTTTCAGAGGGTGATAAGAAACAACTGTGGAACCGTCTACTAATAGTTGAAGCTAAAAAAGCCCCAAGCATCAAGAAATGGCTGAAAACAAAGAAATTTAAATTAAATTTCTGGGTTGAGTCATAAGGGGGATTCAAAAGGGAATTTACAACAGATTGATCACTCTGATCCATTAGAAGTACTGCAAGTCTTTTTCTTTTCTTTTTTTTTGAAAAATCTAGAGCAAATAAAGGCAGAATAGAAAATCAACATGTTTTAATGTGAATCATTATATTTAGAGTTTCATCACTTCGCACAGAAACTAATAATAAACCCCAACAACAGAAAGCTGATCCACCCATGAACCCTGTTTTTTTATGCTTTGCATGACTCATGTTTGTTTCCTGTGAAACATGGCATCTATGCAAATTGTCAATCAGGACAACTGAATGCTGTGCACAACAAAACACGTTTTGCATATTCTTGTTAATTCTGCAGCATTAATAGATTGTTTTTTAGCTGTTCTTTCACATTTATTCTCCTTTTGACTCATCAGACGACCTTCTGTTTGGCTTCAATATCTAAACAGAAGGTCGTTCAACACAGTACTGCAGTGCTTCACTGCTTTAATTATCACTTTGGGTTTTTAATGGTAGTTTTCACTTTCTTTTTTTTTACTAGTAACAATACCATTTTTACATGTAATCTGATCCATCCTTTCTCATTTCATCTGTGTGGACACACCAGATGAAATGAGACCGTCAGTCCATCTGACACCTGTTCAATTCGATTTCCTTCCAGGAATAAAAGCAGCAGAATCTTGCTGAGTCATGAAAACGGATTGTTTTTGCTCCTGATTTAGCTCACTTGCTTGCAATTTCTATTTAAAACAGACTGGATGAGCTCAAATGTATTGACGTAAGAAGAAGCGTCTACTGTGTCATGTGACAGGAAAAAGTTACAAAGCCAAAGTTACAGCTGTTTTTTTTTTTTTTATTTTGGACAGCTTCAATCCCTGAATAAATGAAGTCAGAATTTGAAAAGTGTTGTTTTTAATCTACTCGGGTTATCTTTGCCCGTTAGCTAAAAATGTTGGATGATTCAAACAAAACAAAAGAAATCTGTGATACGAACAGGAGCGCACGAATCAAAACACAGAAAACGCAGACACATACGTGAGCTCCTGCAGGGCTCGTTTAGAGTTCTGTAGATCTGCCAGGTAGTGGGAGAGGAAACCCTCGGTGAGTTTGTCCACTGCTCTCTGATTCACGCAGGCGTTCTCTGCAGGCCTGGAGCTCTGCAGATCCGCTGGCTGCTGCTGCGTTGCCTGGAGATCTGTCAAGCAAGTTCAGAGAGCTCAAACAACAACATAAAGACGTGTACTCACGCGTTGTTATTGTGTTTTAGGTGGTAATAAACACTCGGACATTCTTACAACCTGAAAAGCTATGCATTTGATGCTAAAGCAATTTTAAATCATTTATTTAGAGTTCCTCTTTTGGGGAAAAAAAAAATCCAATAAGATTCTTTCTCCATTATCCACCACAATTAAAAAGTGTTTTACATGAGCGGCATATCTGTGACACAACAAGAGAGATAAATACTGACAATTCACAAGTATTCTGAACATGTGATCTGATAAAGTTGTCTTGGTCTGTTCTTTATCAAAAAGTGAAGAGGTGTTTTATTATTTGCAGTATTATGCAGAAAATATTCCTGTTTCATATGTATAACAACAAGCTCTATGACTTTCTTGTAACAGACCAACACAAAGTGGTGTACAACTAAAACGGAAGGAAAGGATACGTAGCTATATCTATTTTTTTGACAAATGCACAGCTGAAAAGCATGGCATTATTATTGAGAATTCTTTACTCTTAACACATTAAATTATTTTCGCCTTTGTGTGATTCAATTTCAGTATAAATCCAGCTGCCCCGTGGTAACTCTGGGGGACCTTCAGATAGCCACAGCTCAGGTGGGAGATGCTGTTGACATGACAACTACTGGTGGCGAACTCAATTGGTCTGCTCTTAATGGAAAGAAGAAAGAAAGATAGTTGTTTGGTGACAGAAAGTCAGAAGAATCCATGTTCACAGTTTGTCACAAGCTGCGAGGGCAGAGCAGCGAACATGTGGAAGGATGTGAACAAAACTGAGTACTTTGAAGAACACTTTTGCAAAGCACTGTAATTCTGCAGCCTCAATCAGATCAGTGCAAATCTATTACCTTCAAACTCCATCAGGGTTAACTTAATGTTTATTTGCAAATGTCGCGACGCTGAAATACAGGGAACTCAAATCTGAGGAGGGATTTGGGCAACAGAGGCATTAGTTTGCTCCTAAGCAGTTCTCTTGTAGTTCTAATCTTCCTTGGAATGTAGCTCAGAGCTTGCTTTAAACAAACTAAACACATGGCAACCTGAAAAAAAATACCTGCCGTCTTCCTGAAGCTTTCCTCTCTACTCGTGCAAGCAAACTGCTTTGTGCTTTTAAATAAAGCTGCGATTGTGTATCACTGTGTAGAGCCACGCAGGCTTGGACAATGGACAGAGACAGATTGTGCAGAGACATGGTTTCACTGTTCATGTACCTGGAAGTTCACTCTGGGACGAAGGTCCTTCGTCTTCCATCCCCTCTACCTCCATCTGCAGCTGCTCGGTTGACCCAGTCTGTTTGGCGTCGATCGGTCGGATCCAACACCTTTATCTGATGGAAATAACAAGTTAAACGCCTGCATTGCATATGAGTCACAAAAAAAAATGCAGTGTCTCCTGACTCTGTGCAGAGGAAGAGCAGCTAGCTCATTGAGCTTCTTTAAATGGTAGGAACACGACAATCCTTGGTTATCACCTAACCAGAGGCTTCACTGAAAACTATCTTAACCAGCGAGTTACCTGTTTAGTTTAGGCTGAACAGCAGCGGTCGGTTCGGTTGGATTGTGTGTGAGGCACTCAGAAAAAAGATAAATCCGGAAATTTTCGATTTGTTGTTAGCATGAGACAACAGCATGTGACATCTGCGTCATCACGTGATCACGTTCCGAAGGTGCCAACGCGACGGATCCGGCTCCTTTTACCGACTCGTTTACAGGAACGATTGGAACCGACTCGTGTGATGGGTCGTTCCTTCCTAACTCATTTTTTCTACTGAAAAAGTGTAGCTAGTTTTGTATTTATGGTAAAAAAAAAAAAATAAATAAAAAAAAAAAAGATCAAAATAAAAAAAATCACTTCATTGCCTAAAATCAATGAAACAAAAAAAATCCCTGCACTACAAAACATGTTCAAAATATCAAAGCAATCTTGTTTGTGAATAATAATAATAATAATAATAATAATAATAATAATAATAATAATAATAATAATAATAATAATAATAATAGCTGTAGTTTATCTATGCAATATGCAAGCAAGTTTGGCCTAAATTGTTGCGGAAGTTGGAGAACTCTGAGCATCAGACTTGAAGTGTAAAAACACTTTCAGTGGTTGAAAAGTCTATGAACGCGCTATGTTCTAATTTTAAAGAAGCATCATCGTGAAGACATTAACCTCTACTGGGGGAATTCCACTCAGCACGATAACAATTCTTTCCGGTGAACCTAGCCAATTGATATGGATCCCAGAAAAGAGCCGGAAATCCCATGACTATCATCAACCGAACCGAAGCAAAGTTGCCTGTTTCATTGCGGAGCTAAGGTGGTGCAGGGCTCTGGCGCTCTTTACTCAACTACTATCATGACAGCGGAATAAGTTGGTCCTGCTGACATCTCTTTTATCAGTAAGTCTTTCTCGAATGTTTGTTAACAAACTGTCACATTACAAGAGCTGCCCTTCAGTCTGAAAGTGACAGGAAAGCTAACATCTGCTTGCTAGCTTGTTACTGTTTGGCCAGGGCAGGTGAACTTTCTCTGCTCACGTGAAGGCCTTTAAGGCACAAATAACTTTTTTTTTGTAAGTTTTTTTTTATTTTTTATTTTATTTATTGAAGTTTAGTAAACAGCGACTGCCTGTGTTTGTTTGAACTACTCGGTTGTGCGAACGTGAAACGCCTATCTATCTGGGTTTGACATCACTTTCCTTTTTGACAGGTCAGAGTCGAAATGCAGCTTTACCATCGCGCGCCATTTAAAGATGTTAATAATTGCCCAGGAGGTCAGGGACCTGAACACAAAGATATCGACACACTGACACCCCCGGTCGTCATTCAACATGTCAGGAGCTAAGCTCTTCGGTAAGGTGCGGTCCGCCTTCAGGAGGGACCGCAGCGACTGGAACCTGAGCGACTCGGCTCCCTTTGACTTCTCCGACGAGCTGGTGGAGGATGACGAGGCCCCCAGGTTCAACAAGCTGAAGGTGGTCGTCTCCGGAGAGATGTCCGACTACTCGGCCGGGGCTCCGTCCAACGGGGTGGCGGTGAGCACCGTGGCGGTCCCGCCTGGTGCTGGAGGAATTGAAGAAGATGATGATGACTCCCTGCTGGAGTCCTCGTCCACCCTGGGCAGCCCTGGTCTGAACATGGGCCCATGTGACAACTGCAGTAAGAAGAGGGAGAGGATCAGGCACAGGAGGGTGATGAAGAAGCTCATCGTTGCAGCTGTACTGTACTTTCTGTTCATGACGGGGGAAATCATAGGTAAGAACCACAATGGAAAGGTGGCTTTCAATGCAAATGACTGAAATATCAAAACATTATTTGTCTTTTTTCTTTTAAACGGATTTCTATTTGCATGTTTGACCACCTCCTTTTTGTATGCAAATTCTTCAACTTTATCTCTGAAATTAAACAAACTCTAGATCTGAAAATGCACCCAGTTGAAAGTGAAGTGCCTTAAGAGTAGCAGCTGGCCCCACTGTGGGGATGAATCACATTCACCAGTGCTGCCCCAAGCCCTCCCCCTCATCTCTTAGTTAAAATATCCCACTGTGAAACGAGACACTCCCTCATGAAGCAGATGCATCATCTATTCTCACTGTTTCCAATTACATAGACATGATATGACTTAATATGCCTGGACGTGTCATCAAAAATATTACACCAAATGGAAGCTAGTGGAAATACATGGACGCTTATGCACTTTTATCATTGACTGTACACCAAAGGTTCATTTATGTGTGAGCTGTATACCATGTTATGACGTTATTCCCTCATCACAACACACCTGGAGTGTCGCCTTGATTTTTTTTCACAGGTATTTGAGAAATCCTTTAATCTCCATGGCGACCATTAGGCTTTGCAAAACGCCTGGGTGGGCCTAGCACCGCCTTCTTTGAGGTGTAGCTCCTCCTCTGAGCTGCAGTTTTCAAGCTTCTGAGCTTCCGCCTCGCAGAGCTGCCCTCCACCACTCAGCTCCTTCAGACTAGCCAGCGGCAATTAGGAAACACCCGGAGATGAAGCTGAGCTCATTAGACGAGCTAAGTGCAGCGCTGGTAGAAATGTTTTTAAAAGGGCTAATAGAGGAGCCATGCTGTGATGGCTTCCTGAAGGCAGAGTTTCAGAAAGAGCAGGATTTAAAAAGTAACATTTATTAAAGTCTGAAATTCACATCTTTGTTTGGTTGTGCTATAAAATGGCACGATGTGCCTGGAAAACACCTTTAAATAATTGTGCCAAAGAAGAAGAGTTTTTCATACATGCTGGAAGTATTCTGACTTCACAGACCGTCAAGTTCATTTAATTTTTTAACACTCAGTACTTCATTTTATTTTTGCCTAATGCACCAGTATACAACAAGAAGCTAGATATTTCAGTAGTTTTGCTCTTGCGCTGATTATTTTTAAATAGAAAAATAATGCTGTTATTCTTTTTTTTAATTATTATTATTTCCTGGGAACTGGATACGATTGCACAAACTTTTAGTTGTAGCAGTAACATGTTTGAAATGGAAAATGTTTGACTCTAGTGCCTTTTCTAATATTTGACTAATGACCATACCAAAAGTATTATATTGGGACCTTTCAATATTCACATAATGCTGGTTACTGTGCTAAAAGAAATTATTGCTTTGTCTCCAAATGTGCCCTTAAAAAGGTTTAAATATTGAAAGAGTCCTCCATATTTTCCCCACTTGCCCACAGATGTACTTATAACCAGGGGTGAAAGTAGTTTTAAATTCGTGGGGTTACTCTGACAAAAGTATATTTTATTTATATATATATATACATATATATATATATATATATATATATATATATTCACCCACACACATGCGCAATTGCTTATTATTTGTGTGCTTTGGAGTTTTTGTGCTGATGAATTATTTTGCGAAGCGATAAAAGCTGGGTAGCTCTTGCATTGTTACAGCTGTATTTCCCTCGACCCACTGGCTGCAATGTTGACACCTTGAGATGCCATGAGACCTAAATTCTGAACATCATGGCATGGAGTGCATCCCAGTTTTCCATGTCAGGCATATAACCATTCATTTTAGCTTTTAAACTGGTTATATTGATCCTGTGTCCAGACAGAGGGATAATCAGTAGCCCAGCATCATGACCTGTTTGTTCTGAAGATTCTGCATCTTCCACTTCTTTTCCTAACATGATGCCTCCTCACCCTGACTCTCATACTGACAGAAGGAACCACAGAGCTCTCTTAGGTTAAAGTGCATCTTCTGAAGTTGGGATATTTTTTCCTCCAACAGGTTCCAGAGGAATCACCTCAAACCAGATGTTGGATTGGATTTATTTCAGTGTTATTTGTGAATGTTAGAGCCTCATTTTCAACAGTGGCGCTATAAAGGTTGAAAAAGGTTATTGTTTTGGTGAAAATATTGTAAACATCAATATTTTCACTAAATAAGAAGCAAAGCATTTTTGATAGAGACTCTGAGCTCAAAGCGAGATGCCAGAGAGCAATAAAACTATTATTTTTAAATTAGACAATTTAATTTCACATAATGGGCTGCACAGTGGCGCAGCTGGTAGAGCTGTTGCCTTGCAGCAAGAAGGTTCTGGATTCAATTCCCAGCCCCAGTCTTTCTCCATGGAGTTTGCATGTTCTCCCTGTGCATGTGCGGGTTTTCTCTCGGTACTCCGGTTTCCTCCCACAGTCCAAAAACATGACTGTCAGTTTAATTGGTCTTTCTAAATTGTTCCTAGGTGTGAGTGGGTGTGCATGTTTGTTGGTCCTCTGTGTTGCCCTGCGACAGACTGGCGACCTGTCCAGAGTGACCCGGCCTCCCGCCCAGAACCTAGCTGGAGAGGCACCAGCACAGATTTCATTTAAAAAATTTAAGTCTGGTACAATATCAGGTTTTCAGGCTTGATATCTATTAAGCGCTCCCCTAAACACAGCGGTGGTTGATTAGTTAATTTTAATCTCTTGTTCTGCTAGTTATTTTGATAATGGAACCGAAACGCACAGAATTGCACAACACCTTGTTGAAACCATAATTACTGAGATTATTATTTTTGTTGGGTCATTAATTTGAACATGTTTTGTTGACTTTTTTTGTTGTTCTTTAAAAAAAGTTATGAATGTTTTGATAAAGAGTCAGAGGAGGACGTGCCGGTTGTCACCTAAAGCCGAGATCGACTTCCGCGATCGACGTATCGCACTGCTGCTCTAACAAAGCATGAAGAGTTCAAAAACATTAAAAAAGCTCTTTATTAACGGATTAAATCATGTTTTAGATTGTTCTTGAAAAACTAATCACTCACGGCTGCACAGTGAACCCATTGATTTTTTTTTTTTTTTTTTTTTTTTTTTTTTTTTTTTTTTTACAGTTGACAGCCGCTCCTCTCTCTTGCAGGTTCTGCGTACCCCCACTTAATCTTTTAGGGGTACGCAGTACCCTGCCGTACCCCGTTACTTTCACCCCTGCTTATAACCCACAGGGCTGAGGGCAGAGATGAGATCCAGCAACAAGAGAACATTATCTCTGTAACATTTATCTGGTTCCATTGCGCTCTGTTGAAATAAGTTGTATCAATCTGTTATGCAGTAATTATGATGGCGCTGCCTGGAATTACTGCAGTTTTTATTATTATTATTATTGCTGTCGGTCAAACGGTGATTTATTCCTGGAAAACTAAACCCAGTGACCCACTTACGGGATAAATCTCCCGTAAGCAACCTTTGAAATTAGTCTAGTGTTTTTTTACGTTTTCAACAACTAATAAACTAGCTGGGAAAGCCGCCTTCAGTATCTTTATCAAACATTAACCTTTATGAAAGACGAGCATACTGCTGTCTCATGCTTGAGTTTGAACTTTAATTTGTTGTTCAAATCAGGTGTAAAATTGTCTCACCATGCAGTAGCGACAGTCATGTGTTAACTTCAGTACACAGTGTGTATTTGATGGGTTCCCATGCAGGAACTCACTCCCTTTCCTTCCTCCATTTTCATACTTCCTTCAGTTTTCCTTTTGTCCTGCTAGCTGTCCTTCGTTGTGTCCTTCTATTTTCCTTTCCGTCCTCAACACCTCAGTCCTGACCCCTTTATGACTTACTTCTTTTGTCCATTCTCCCTATCGTCCTTTATTTTTTCTTTCCTCTCTATTGTGTCTTGCCTCTGTGTCCGTTCTCTCTTCTGTCCATCCTCAATTTTTTTCCTTCCTGTCTTTCTCTGTGCAAATCCTTTCTTTTATCCCCTACTGGCCATCGCCTTCTTATTATTCTCTGGTTCTTCTTACTGAATTCAACCTAACTAGCATTTAACAGTATCTCAAATGTTTCTCATTTGTTAGATTTCATCTATTCAGCATTATTGTATTAGTTTATGGCCTATTTTCACTGTATTTAGTGTGAAAACCTTTAAAATAATTCCCATTATATTGAACAGGAACAAATCTCACTTAGTTAGGATTTCCAAGTTTCAAGATGGCATTTACAAATGATTTCTCATAGCCTGATGTAAACATTTTTCACTCTAATTGCTTGCATTTTCCTCCATCTTTTTCCAGGTGGTTATGTGTCGAACAGTTTAGCAATAATGACTGATGCCGTGCACATGCTAGCAGATGTGGTTGGTATTTTGTTTTCTCTGCTGGCCCTGTGGCTCTCCAACAAGCCGCCCACCAAGAGATTCACCTTTGGACTACATCGCCTTGGTGAGTTGCAGAGGCAGCTAGGCTGCTCTGCTTTTGGTTTTTTTTTTTTCTGTGTCACTTTCCTTATGTAGCTGCTCCCGCTGTGGCATTTCATGTTGCTTTTCCTGCTGATTAATCATTTGGAGAAGTGTATTTTCAGCTGTGCTCAAAGCAGATAAGAATCCTATCTCTTTTATTGCATCTATAACAACGGAGGCCAACACACTTCCTGAATAATTGGGGCTGTATAAGGACTATAAAGACCTGTGTAAATGTCGGGAAAATAGTAATGAAAATTAATTTCTCGCATGAACTCATAGTCACATCCTCCTAATTTCAGCAGTAAAATAAATTCTTAAAGGCACAAAAGCATTTTAAAATGATAGAAAATGCTTCAAAAACTTCTTTAAAAGAGTTGACTTTATCCTTTATGCCTTTGTCGACACAGTGAGTACGATTTAAACAAAACAGGAAAATAAAACCACAGCCATGCCACCGCAGCTACAAATGAAGAAGCTGCTGTAAAAAGTCTTAAGATGCTTATTGTTTTTGCATCAGATATATCTTTGTAATGTTTCAGTAATTTCAAATTAGATTATTTCTTTAGAAGTATTGTAAAGGTGATTTTTTAAAAAAAAACGTTTTTCACTTTACTCCGCTCTTCTTTTTTTTTTTTTGTGGTACAACAGCAGTTTTCTGTTTACTTTCCTCAAAGGAAAAAAAAAAAATGATGAGAAAAATATGGAAAAATTCATAAAAAAATGTATATATTAAAAGTATATATATTACACGCACAAGTTAAGCTGGATGGCACAGTTGCAAATCAAAAGCCATTGTGTAAGATTGAGTTGCAAGAGAAAGTTGCAACTGGATTTCTGCTTTTTATTTTTATTTTTACCTGTTACTGTATCATTATTAAAAGAGAAGTGTACAATGGTTAAGTCAGACTTTTTTTCCCCTTCAGCTTTTAGTAAATGTGTGTTTCTGAGCTGGCGTCTGATTGTGTGTGGTTGTTGTAGAGGTGGTGTCGGCGGTCCTCAGTGTGCTGCTCATCTACATCCTGACGGGCGTCCTGCTGTACGAGGCCGTCCTGAGGACCGTGCATCAGGACTTTGACATAGACGGGGATATCATGCTCATCACTGCAGCCGTAGGGGTGGCGGTTAATCTTATGTAAGCATGGTCATTTTTACCAACAAAAAAAAACAACAAAAGTCTATAAGATAAAGAAAAAATGTGTAAGTTCAGTCATAAGTGCTGCTGCCTTTGCTGCACGGACTCCAGGTGTTGAGCTCTGTGTTAATGTTTACCGGAAGTCTACAGGATCGACCGCGGCGCTTTAGTGATTTAGTCAGATGTGTGATTTAATGTGTCTTTGTCTTTCCAGAATGGGTTTTCTGTTAAACCAAGACGGCCACCTTCACTCTCATGGTCATGGTCATAGTCATGGTCATAGTCATAGTCATGGTCATGATCACGGTCACAGTCACGGTCATTCCCACGGTCCGGCTGTTCCCTCGGGTCCACACTCGGCCGGGTCGGGTCAGCAGAGGCCCAGTGGCAGCCTCGCCGTTAGAGCAGCCTTCATCCACGCGTTGGGAGATCTCTTCCAGAGCGTCGGAGTGCTCATAGCTGCTTACGTCGTCCGCTTCAAGGTGAAATCACCAGTTCCAATATTCCTAAAGTCATAGTTTGGATAATGTAAAATCTTTTGCAGATTATTTTCACTTCTTTTCTTATAGCAAAGTTAACAGCTTTTCTAACAGCAGTGAGCACAAAGAAATTAGCCTGTTTCCAACATTATGGTGCAATCCATCATTCATGAGGTAACGGCGTGTTGCCCTAGTTTGTAGCCTCTTTGTTAATCCATCTGTCCTTGTTTACATGTTGCTCAAACAGCATTCAAGCAGCGATATGGCTGATGAACCCAAACTCAAACAAGTCATAACACGCCTGCATGCATCTTCCTGCTTTTATTGTCAGCTAAAACTGGTTTTAGTGCATTAGTTTAATTAAGCATGATTCATCCACAGAGCAAAAAAAAAAAAGGTTTGGAAAAACAAAAGCTCATTCTTTCTTATTATTTCTCATGTGTAAACTCATCGTTTACCAATGCAAAATGTAGTTTCCGACAAAACAGGAATACTATACCAGACCAATAGAAAGTTTTTACATAGGAATGCAATGTTAGAGGCTGCAGAATCAGCAGACGGTCACTGATGCTCTCCTCCAGGAGCAGACCGTGGAAGAACTAGCAGAGACTGTGGCTTTATAGTAGTGGGATGTCATTTTAAAAAAGTATCAGGTATTTGAAGGCTTTGATAGGGATTAGGATAGCTAGGAAGGATCGTGATTCATCCTGGAGGTTTGACATAACATGTCAACAATTTGTTTCTTGATTCAGTTGAAACTTGAAGTGGAATTAGAAACCCAGAAGAATTTTTCAAAACATTTTTGTATCTGATTATTAACTTCTATACAGACCATTTCAATCAATATTTGTGCATTGGTGGGGTTTTTTCATCTATAAAGGATCAATGACAACAATTTACTAATTTTTCCTAAAAAATATATAGAAATTTTTTATGCCCACTAAAAGAACCTACACACAAAAAACAAAGAAATCCTTGAATTAGATGTTTTTCATATTCAATTTAGATTTTTTTTTCAAGGTGTGATCTATATAATTGAACTGGAGACACCTATTCTGTTCTGGGTCAAATTGACCTGCTGATTAAAAATCAAGACCAATGAGTCATGAAGAATTGCATTGAAAGTAAACTTTATTCAACCACTGTTTTTGAACCAGAAATGAACCAAACAACAACAGAATAAGATACCATGAACATAAACACAGCGCATGTATGTTTGTGAATCTTCACAGCCCACAAATAATGTCACCATGTTGTGATGGTAAACAGGAATAAAACCAGAAATGCCACAGAAATAAATAGATGGAAATGACCGAGATGCTTTAGTTTTGCCATCTCCATGGCACACGAGGGACATGTCATCACAGAGCGCTTTGTGCAAATAAACTTTACACATTTCACACAACTCACGCTCGTTCTAACATCATCAGATGGCTTGTAAACCTAAAGAAGAATGAAATGGTTACGATTTTTTGATGCTAATGTGTAAAACATTTTATACGTAGATTATACCTGTTAAGAAAAAAAAATAGAACAAGTTTTATGCAGAAAAATACTTTCAGCTATTTTTCAAAAATGTTTGTACTTTAAAATGGGTCAATTTGATCCGTAACGTAACATAAGGCTTAAAAAACAAAACATAGATCTATGGTGTTTTATGGAGTCACATTAAAATTTTTATAGAGTCATAATTAATTATGACTCTATAAAACTGCTGTCATTACAAATGACTAAGGGTAAGTAACAATGTTTCTCGGAATAATAATGATAAAACACACATTCACGTCACAGGAGGCCTTTTCCTGTTTCTTGTTCGGATTTACTTAATAGATAAAATAATTTTATGTTTTTATTTGATAGAAATAATAATTTGATTATTGATGTCATGTTTAAACTCAAGCAGTAAAAACTTTGTTCTGAATTCTGACGTAAAACATCTTTAAAATGTGTCTCTTTGTTTCTGAAAAACAAAATATTCTGTTTGGCCTTCAGCCTAGGCATTTTTTTATGTTGAACCCTCCATACATTTGAATTTGACATTCCTAGTAAATAAATAAATATGAAGTTGCTATAATATCTACTACCAGGTATTTTTTATTGCAGAAATGTTTGCATCTGCTTAGCATGAGAACAGATTTTCACACCAAGTAAAAGTTTCTTCAATAATCAGTATGAAGCCTGTTGTATTACCGGCAAGCTAAGTCCAAGAGTTTCATGGCACTTTACAAAAAACATTTAACACATAAGCTTTGAAGTTCTTAGGTAACTTTCTGGTCATTTGTGAATTTAAACCTAAAAACCCTCTTAAAGTCCTAAATGCCAGTCATTCAAACTTTCAGAAATGTAAATGTCTGAGAAAATTGAGTGGATTTAATTTGCTATTCGCCATAATCATCAAAATTAACAGAGATCAGTGCTACAACTGTATCACTGTATGTTAAGGAAGTTTTTCTTAAATTAATAAATTCCGTTTTTGATGACATTCTTGCTGAGCTTTACCTGCATGTAAACATTGCTAACAGCAACATTGCAAAACATCTGATTTTACTCAACGCAAATGTCTCGACTTCACAGCCGGAGCTGAAGCTGGCGGACCCCATCTGCACCTACATTTTCTCAGTTCTGGTCCTCTTCACCACAGTCCGCATCATTCGAGACACGATAGTCATAGTCCTGGAAGGTCAGTCCAGGTTCATTTTCCCCGAGCTTACTTTGGTTAGCTTTTATGAATCTGTTAGAGCGGGAGCTCTGGTGATCATTTTCCCGTCCTGCAGGTGTTCCCAGACATTTGGACACCCAGCGAATCAAAGAGGACCTCCTGAAACTGGAGGACGTCCAGTCTGTCGACGAGCTGAATGTCTGGGCTCTGACGGCTGACAAGACCGCAGCGATGGTGCACTTGCAGCTCAGTGAGTATCTACAATAAAGATGGGATGAAATGGACAGATTTCAGGCAGTTTAGCTCCAGTTTAACTTTTCAGCATGCCAGATCAAAGTCCTTAGTTTAAAATGAAACCGTAACCTAGAGTGGAAAGATCTTCTCAGCATATGTACTGAATATAATCAGATTCTGATTTATTAACATTTTTCCTTGATGTAGATTGGTTGCTGATTTGGCAGTAGATAATGTGTCAGTGACCTGAAAGGACAAAAGTCTTTGTGTAAAGTTGCCATGGTCAGTGTGGCCTCTGGAGTTTGGTCTTATCTTTGGTCTTTGGTTTAACAATTATGTCAGTTTCGATTTTTACAGCAGGAATGGTGCTTAGTGTGCAGATACAAGCTGTTATCAGATGTAACACTTTAGAAAACCCTGTAAACTTCAGCCGTTAATGACCATCTGATGTTCCTTATTTCATCTCCTTAAAAAAGTCTCTCCACTGTCTCATCCAACAATGAGCAGGTTCATGGATGAAAGACACACACTCTCCAACACTTAAAGCGCTTTACAATTTGCATCTGAATGTATTTTAGCTGAACACGCCAAAGTTTTCCGTTAGCTGCAGATTGGACAGCAGAGGGCGCTGTTACTTCATCTCTTCACCAACCACACTGCAACTCACTGGCTGCCTTATTCATACACAGAGAGGTGAAGAAAATATTTGAAGCATTAATGGCTTTGGCATATTTAGAGTAAATGAGTTAGCTGTACGTACCAAAGCCAATCCTTTGGATCTGCCTGTACGGCTGTGGATGGTCTTGAGTTCCCTCAATTCCACTCTGGTTAAGATGTATAGTCTTGTGAAAATATATCCCCCCTCTAATATGTTTGATGCTCTATTATATTCTCAAAAGTGTGACAAAAACACAATATACCTGCTTTTGAGGAACTTTTTCATGATACTGTATAAAAGGAAATTCATTTGGATTTGTCTGTGTTTGCCATGTTCTCAGTTTAAGTGCAAGCTGCTTTTGATTTGGAAACACACTCAGGTCTTTGTACATGAGGTATTTGGGAACAAAAACATTCATAATCCTCTAGTCTTGCTTTGGTATTTAGCAGATCTCGATTCAACTTTAAAGTAATTTAGTTTTCCACTATTATCCTTTAAAAAAAGGCGTTGCATGCTCTATTTCTCCCATCGTGTGGCAGAACGTTTTTAGCCCTGTCTTGCACACTCAAGTAGACGTCAGGAGTGGAAATGATTATTGTTGTACGGGGCCACATGCTGGATCGACCAGAAGGAAACTTTTAACAAGAACAGGCTTTTCTTTTGTTCCAGCTTATCTTTCTGTGCAACATTATTCTACCACAACTAAATCATCAGAATACCTCCAGCGGTAACAGTTGTTTTTGTTGCGAAGGTATTCTGTGGATTCAGCTATTGTTAGATGTGTTGTTTAGGAGAGAAATCTTTTGTATGTTAAAACAAACTGTGGCATCACTATTCTTGTCATTTGGTCTGGATAAGCTGAAAATAAAGTGAGGCAACGAGTCTGTGTGAGACTCCTTATACTCTGTTCTCAACAATGAAACTATAATTAGCTTGGAGCACAAAGTTGACTTATCCAACCTCTTGGTCTCTGAAGATTTTCACTTCACATGGCAATCTAGCATGAGATATCTTACCCTGCAGAAGGCTGACTATTTTGAAATCACTTTCTCAAAACATAAAATCCACAGCTGAGCCAGCTGTGATCATGTACACCTCTGTGTTCACAGCTCCCTCTAGTGCCAACAACTGGGAAGACGTCCAGGCCAAGGCGCGCCACCTGCTGCTCCACACCTACGGCCTCACCAGATGCACGGTGCAGGTCCAGACTCACAGACAGAGGACAGTACGTACCTGTGCGCAGTGTCAGCAGCCCAGCGTCTGAGAGTCTCTGTTTCGTTGACATGCGCGGTCCGTTCCAGCGGAGGCAGGGATGTCTGTGCTGCTCGGTGCCTTTGCAAGTATAGAGACATGGATGGGGGAAAAAAACGGCGGTGCCTAAGCACAGTCAGTGGAACGACAACAGATGCACATTTCTAATTGGAGGAGAACTGCAGCCTTTTGGGGACCTGATGCCCTGTGCTTGCATTGCTCTCATTGGGTGGAAAATGATCTCTTATGCTGAGAATAGTCTGAAAACTTGACCTTAATTCACCATTAAAGCCTACTGCAACGGGTGATTTCTTTTTTATTTGAATTAAAGAATTTTGCTTTGTTTCAAATGTTTGATTGTTAAAAAGGTGTTACTTTATTGTAAGGTGTTGAAGCTGGATGCTATGATCTTAATGTAATAGAGTGGAAATCAACAATTTTGATTTGATTTTGTAGCTGGCCTCAGTGCATGCAAAGCTAAACTTTTTCATGGGTTATGAGACTCACTTTTTTTTATCATTTCTATTTTGTCAACATTACACCTCATCAAATGTTTTCACCTGAAGTCTGTTACCAAGCAGATTTCTGTCTGTAAAGAAAATCAATGGTGAATATTCCAAATATTCCAAAAGTAACATCATGGTTGCTCCACTTGCATAACGTAATAATTTACTTACCATACTGTATTAAGAAACAATGCTAATGATCAATAAGACTGATATCATTGACAGACTGCGTGAGGATATAATTGTAAATCTATGCAGATCAGTTATAGTGTTCAGAGCACAAGGGATGACATGAGCTGGATTTGCTATTTATGGTGTTTTCTGAAGAGTTGAGAGAATGTAAGGGGGGATGTCTAAATCTCCACTCCCCCCCAAAAAAAATATTAAAAACTGGACCACAGTTTTGGTTTAATAAAGTTTTCAGTTGTGTTTGTTGTGCTGTGTTATCATAATGTATAAAGTGTTTCAGAATGTCAAATATACCAGAATTAGCTTCATTGTTCAGGTTTGTCCACTCAACCAAGTTGACTCTACACACACTCTTAGCATACACACATTTAATGCATATACAGAGAAAAAGAGGACACAAAAAATTCAAAATGAAATGATCTATCCATCACTGACAGTCCGTTTATTCAATCGGTCTTGTGTGACTGAAGTTTGAACAGATGGTGTCCTGTATGTGTGGGGTCTGCAGAAATGACACCCAAGCCTGAGAATGGCCAGAGCTGTAGGAATAATAAATTAGTTGTATAGAACCTGTTTGACAACATGAAGTAGGTTCAAATCTCTCAATAAGCTACACATCATGCCTCAGACTAAACTTATTGAGGAGCACATGAACTAGAAAGTCGTTATCAGCCTGGAAAGGGTTACAAAGCATGAAATTACAGTGAGAGCTATTAACCATAAATATATAAAATGTATTAGAGTGGGGAGGTCACCATACTGACTAATGTTCTCCCTGTAACCCATTGACGACACCTTCAGCATGTTGCATAAGAACAAAGAATAATGCTGAAAAGCCCTGACTTTTTTCAACTAGAATAGGTTAGAATTCATAATTCAACAACAAAGAGAAAGCAGAAAACAAGTTTAAATGCAAAACCCACCTAACACTTCCTAAGAAAAAAAAGGTGTTGATCTCTTAAGACTTTCAGGGAGAAAACTTACAATGAGAATCAGCAATCTGCCTCTAGATGGCTCAAACAAAAAGCAAACAAGATTTTAATGTAAATTGTATGCAAATGTACATTTTACATGATATAAGTCAAACTTACTGACTTACATCAGTGAAAATAACAGCTTCATTGTTCAGGTTTGTGCACTCAAGCAAGTAAAATGTAAAACCCACCTATCTATTGCTTTCTAAGAAACTTACTGACTACATCAGTAAGTCTGGACCTAATCTCACTGAGTCGAGGACATTAAACCATTTGTCCTTGAAAGCCTCCCATGTGGTTATCCATCCGTCCCTCTGCTTATCCAGGTTTGGGTCGCAGGGGTAGCAGCCTAAGTAGGGAGGCCCAGACTTTCCTCTCCCCAGCCACTTGTTTCAGCTCCTCCTGGTGAATCCCAAGGTGTGTCCAGGATCTCTTCCCAGTGGGACGTGCCTGGAACACCTCACCAGGCGTCTAGGAGGCTTTCTGACCAGATGCCCGAGTCACCTCAACTGGCTCTTCTCAAAGTGAAGGAGCCCAGACACCCAGCGAAGAAAAGCCATTTCGACCGCTTGTATCCGTGACCTCGTTCTTTTGGGTCATAAGCCCAGGGTCGTCACCCAAAGCTTATGACCATAGATGAGGGTAGGAACATAGATTGACTGGTAAATCGAGAGCGTCGCTTTTTTGACTCAGCTCTCTCGACAGATCGGTACAGCGTCCGCTTCACTGCAGGCCCTGCGCCACAATCTTTCTCTCCCGCTCCGTTTTTCCCTCTTTCGTGAACAAGATCCCAAGATACTTAAACTCCTCCACTTGGAGCAAGACATCACCCCCCAACCTGGAGAAGTGGGTGGTTGTGGTTAATATCAAACAATTTTGCTAAGAAAAGTGGGCCAAAAGTCCTCTGCCTCAATGAAAGACTGATATCTCAAAGTTTGAGGCTCAAATATTAAACTGTTTTTATAAAGGATAGCACAACCATTAGTTGGTTGAGGGAACATTAACTGTTTTACATTCATAAAAAAGTATGTAAAATGTCTTACAAAACTGCAATTTGTATAAACTGTGGCTGTTTTTGTGTTCTACTCATATTCTACTCAAAAGTGACAACAGCAAATCTGATCCGGTTTGGATGAAAGCATCTGATCTTCTTGTTTTAATGTGTTGTAAATTTTTCAAACACCAGAGGGCGCACATGTGCTGGTTTTATAAATGACGATGCTTGAAGACGAAACGATTAAGTGCAGGAAGCAAAATCGGCTTTTAGCGAGTAATAAAATATACATTCACCGGCTCTTTATTAGGTACACCTGTTCAGTTGCTCATTAACGCATACAAATCAGCCAATCAGATGACAGGGACTAGGAACTTCAATCTGGGCATCAGTGTGGAGTGGGGTGGGACATTCAACGACGTGATTGATTCCAGCAGACGACCTGATTTAAGTATTTGAGAAACTGGTGGACTTTGTACATTTTCATTCCAAACCCTCCTCTCAGCAGCAGAAGAAGATTGCAAGATTTTCATCAGTAGAATGAGAATGGTTTAGAGATGAGGCATCAACCAAAGTATGCAAAATATAATCTCTGAACTCATGTCAACTTTGAAGCAGGTGGATTTCAGCAGCAGGTGCCACGCCTCCTTCCTTTTAACATGAAGCTGAGAATACAATTGAAATTTAGCTACAATGGCTTTTCAAGGTCAGCAGATCCTAGTTCTATTAAGCGCCTTTGGGAAGTAGTAGAACAAGACATTTGCATCATGGATCTGTGGCGGAGAGATTTGAAGCACAACGGCATGATGTTCTCCTGTCAACGAGGCCCAAGGTCTCAGAGGAAAGTTTCAAACACTTTGCTGATATTGTTCCATGGAAATGTAAAGGCAGTTCAGAAGGAAAAAGTATCTTCAACCTCGTACTTCTAAAGGTGTGTGGCCGGTCTGTGCATGTGCAGGTAGTCAAGTATCGAAAGGTCTATGAATTAGAGAAACTTTGTGATTTCTCTAAGCGACATGAATATACTTGAAGAGCATGTTAGACTACTTAAAGAGTTATCCTTTTATAGCTGCAACATTCCCCACCAATCGAAGTTAATGTGTAAATTTCAAATGTACAAAGAGTTTATAATTAACAAGACAGTGTCAGTTTCCAGGCAACATAAGTGCTATAAAATTTTCAGACTCTTTCTCTTTGTTTTAGGAGAAGGAAGCAGCTTCCCTCCGTCTCCCCTGCCTTTCTGCCTCATCTGACACCCAACTTGCTTTTATTCTGGCTGACTAGGTTCCATCGCAAAGCATGGAAATCTGTCCGAAATGAGCGGCACAAAATGCCTTTTATTAATGCAATGTGAACAAACAGGTGAGGCAAAGAAAGTTTCATGTTTGACATTCAATTACAACTAAAGTTAATGTTTTTCACTCGCTGGTCACATGATCTGTGTGTGTGTCTGTGTGCAATAATGTCACGTACACATATTTTAAGGCACACGACTGCAGCGCCGTGCCCTTCCTGTCTCATTGTTTCTGTAAATAACTTATCAGTCGAACATAGCTCGATAGATGAAATTGTGACAGCTGTAAAGCTCTCTGTGTCTGAGGTTTGTTTTGGCATTAGGGGCCGTCGTGGGGTTGCAGCCATACAGATGCCTGTGCAAGTCTGAGCTTGTCTAGGAAAAGTCATTGAATTTCACTGCTTAAAAACTCATGAGGCAGAATGACAGTGCAAAAAAGGTGGACAATTTGTGTGGGGGTGAAACACAAACAGCAGCACCTTTAATGCAAGTGAAACCAAAAAAAAAAGGGAGAACGACTTCCTGGTTGCAGAGCAGGAAATAAAAGCTCCACCTTTTTTCTTTTTGCATTGTCTCCTTTTGTTTAATAAGTCATGAGATACCCGTTCAGCGTCATGGATATCCAACTGAACTACAGGCTGTGGATGCCAGACACAGCCAAAGGCGGCTTTCTAGAACAGACACTTTTTGATTATTCGCTCTCTGATATGAGCGATGGGAGGTCTGCCTCTCTGAAACATAATGCCAGCTCTGTTTGACCATCCAGCCATAAACTAAGCAGATTAGTTGCTTGCTTTTTTCCTGGGTGCCGTTTATTACTTTACATTTAGCTTTACTGGCACCATTTCCTGCTATAAATGCTGCTGTCTGAATGAAATGTGGAGATCTGTGACAGAAGAGTGAAAGCAACAGTGAGCTCTTAGTTCTTTTATTTGATATTGATCTCGTACACAAAACAATCAAAGCAAATATTCACTCTCACTTTTTCGACATAATCGTTCAGACGCTTCAGAGAGTTGATCCTTTTCCACCCTGTTGCTGTCACTAACTAAGCAGTACAGATATCGTTGGCAAAACTGGATTTTTTTTGCATTATTTTATTTTAAAAATAGAAAAACTCTGATTTATCCACATACCATATATCTAATATAAATTTTTAAAGAGGTCATAAGAGACTTAACACTGGTCCAGTGGTATATTTCAATCTTCAATGGAGATTCATGCACAAACAACTCACTAGATTTAAATGAGAAGAAATTTGCTTTAAGTTTGTATTATTTAAAAGGAGCTGTAAGCTATCAGAATAAAATCTAAATGCATAGACTCATATTTGAAGTTGTTTTTCTAAGCAGAACCAAACCGAGCCCACCTATTAAGAGTTGCCTCTGATTAGTAGAAAATTAAACACTGATCAATATATTTGATGTGTATTAATAATTTTGTTGGTGGCATTTGACAAAACTTATTGCTTATTGCACTGTGAATCACCTTTTTGCTGAAATGTGAGGCACAAATAAAGTTTATCCCCAAGGATGGGAATAAACTTATACTTTATATTTTTTCTTTAGAGTAATTTAAAATGTACTTTTCTACTGAAATTCCAATAATCTCCTTTTTGAACACTTCATGCTAGAAACAATTCTGACATACAACCCCAAAGAATGATAAGTTAGAAAAAGAAAAATGTAAGATTTTCTCTTGTACAGCAGTGTGGCTTTGCCAAATAAACATCAAACTTGATAAATATTACTTTCAACAGCAATCCACTTTTGAAACTAATTTATATATAGATCTAATTTTCTGTCGATTCTTATTCACTTTCAGCTTAATTTAACTTCAGTTTGTTCAATCTAAACAAATAAGAGCTCAAACACAAAGAGAGCACACATTTACCTGCATGTATGTTTGGAGGATGACAGGAAGAAGACAAAAAATGAAGACTTTTTTTAAAGGAATATATACCATATAAATATGGTACATTTTTTGCAATGTGCTTTCTGCCAATACTGCATTTTGCATTAAGTTTATTTTTTTTAGCATGATCCCTACCTTTATTTGCAAGGAAACTCACTGCCTAAATCCCAGTTATGTATGTAGGTCATTCCTGCAGAGGGCAGTTCTGTGCCTCAGATGTGAACAAGATAAAAATAAGTTTCCATCAGTTAATCTGGGAGCAGCCTGACTTTTCCTAAAAAACAAGTGGGAGTGTTTTCTTGTTGATGTTCTTGCTGAGAGATGCTGCAAAGTACACAACTCGACTCAATCTCTGTGGCCACATGCAAGCTCAGGTTATTTGGGGGATTGCTGTAAAGTCAATGACTTGTTGCAAAAGCAGAACTTCTTTAGAAAGAAAACATTTTGCAAACTTGATTTGATTGTAGTTTTGGATTAAATATTTATAGAAATTAATGTACATTATATATGCTAAGGCAGAGATTTTCTACATAAAGGATGACAGCATTGCAAAGTTGCTAGAATAGCAACAGCAGAACAGAACAGCAGAAAGCAACACTCAGCACCTAAGAACGCACCTCGTTGGGTCCGACCAAACCACACAAACAGCACCACACCAAGATCAGGGCCGCCGGACAACCCCCGAGCCATCGAACACACCTCCAGCACTTGCCAAACCAGCAAGGGTGCAGGGACGAGAACATAAGATTGTGCACCACGCCCCCTGACCAGCCCCCTGCTCCCAGCCCAGTCCCCCACACCCCACCCTACTGTGTTTGCCTGTGTTAATGTAAAATGTTCACAGATGTGTAGTGGATATGGTAATGCTGAAACAACACTCTGACAGTATTCATCTTTTTTTCATCTTTCCAGCCTCTTGTGTCATATTTCATGCTAAACCTAACCTTACTCTAAACCTAACCTTACTCTAATAGCTAACCTTACTCTAAACCTAACCTTACTCTAAACCTAACCTTACTCTAAACCTAACCCTAACCCGTACCCTAAACCTAACCTTACTCTAACCCATAACTCTAAACCTAACCTAACCCTAAACCTAACCTTACTCTAAACCTAACCTAACCCTAAACTTACTCTAAACCTAACCTTACCCTTTTAGGCCATGTTTTCCCCCCTTAAGATTTTCTGTAATTGCAATTTATAATTTAGTTTTTCATATACTCTGTCAACCTTACATGTTCTCGCCATGTCAGGCGAACCACGATTAAACTCCTTGAATGTATTTGCCCTTTACACAAACCGAATGAAGAAAAGAAAAGGGTGAAAATTGCTTTCAGAGCAAACTGACTTCCAGGCTTGTGTGGCATCCAGTTTCAAAACCTATTTATGGCCACAAACTCTTGAAGGAAGAGTTGAATGTTATCACGTGTGCACCATCACTCTCAGGCTTTAACTGGCATACGGCTAGTTTAACCTCACAAAGCATCTATAAAAGGGAAAAGAATGTTGCTCTGAGGAAAAAACTGTTGGAATTACTCCAAAAACAACAAAAACAAAAAGGAAAATGAGTTTCCAGTTAATTATTCCTGAACACAGTGGGGATTTTTTTCTGCAGGACTGTATTGATCACGCCTCTCAAATGGCCACCGATAGATATGGGTCTTTCACACACCAAAGCCAGATGTGTGAAAGCCGTTTGTTGTTGCTGTCACTTTAAGTAACAAATCTACCTTGAGTCACATTTCCCCTTGAAAAAAATAGGCATACTTCTTTTTGATTTTTTTTTTTTTTTTTGCTATTGTTTACAAGTAGCACACATCAGTTGAGGAATCTTTTCAGAAGTGTGCAAGTATTTACTACAACTCTGCAGGAGATGCATTATTGATTAAAAAAATAACCAAGTGTTCACACCCACTGTTTTGGGTAAACAGGTTCATTATGATTTTCTGATTTGAACAAGTGTCCTTCACAAAGACACTTGTATATTCAACTGTTTAATTAAAAAAGGCTGTTTGAGGAAATATATTTAGCTGTTTAAGTTAAAACTCACTGTTGCTGTCGGCTTCCATGTTTTATTAAGGAAAAACACTCCAGTTGTGGGTACCACCCATACGTTTTCCTGTTTTTGATGAGTCACTGTGACTGAAGTGGAAAGGCTGCACCCCTTCATGGAAGTTTAACATTTTTGAACTAAGACAGAGCAGGAGGGTTTGTGTGTACTGTAACTCCCACAGTTTACATGCAGTCATCATGAGTATGCATATTAGTCTGAGGCATGTGTTGAGAAAACATACAACCCCAAACCCAGGGTAAACAAGTTTGAATGTATTGACTCTGCAGAACCAGAACTAAACTGGCACCTGTGAATATATGCATGCACCTTTGCTCTAATGTGGTTAAATGTCCCTAAAGACAATCAAATAATTTTGGTAGCCACAAAAAAACCCATTGCATAATTTTTTGCTGGCTATTTGACCTCTCTGTCTATCAAAAGTGCTAGTTAATTTAAAAAGGCTGGTTCAGGGTCTCAGGGATAAACCATACATTTTCAATAAGGCTGAGTGCAGGACAATCAACTTTCCTGAAGCTTAATGTTAGCCTGCTTAATACATTGCAAAACCAGTTTTGAGCGCTGCTTGGGATCAATTTCCTGCTAGAACGCCCTACTGTGAACAAGTTTCAACCCTAATATGAAAGAAGATTGGTCAAAGCCTGTGGCCAGGACAAGAACGACAACAAAGTTCTGTCAGTCCAGGACATTTGATGTGTTACAAGAACTGAAGTGCAGAACTCCTGGGAAGTCTTCAGTCAGGATAACACATTTTGCAAGTCTCAGAAATTATTGTGATAAATTAAAATATTGTCATTTTAACAACATTTTTAACGTACATAAAAATAATAACAATGATAAGGGCTCATTAATGCAAGCACATTCAAAGATTAAGAAAAACCTTTAATTTCTAATGAACATTTGACACTGGAACTTAAAAACATTTGAAATATTCAAAATAAGCTAATAAAACAATAGAACAGCAATTAAAATGTACTGTAACCAAAATTGCATTTGAAATAATAATTTAGCTTAGACAGTAAAAACAGGCAAAGGTGGCAGGTAGCGCAAAGTAACTACTTTGTACTAGGTGTCAAATGTCTGGAGTGTTTGGCTTTTTCAAGCTTATTAAAGGTGAGCATCTCCTAGCAACTGTTGTCCAAATGAAAATGACTATGCTCATATTAATTTATCATACGATTGATTTATTGCTTACTGTGTTGGATTTAGTCTTTAATCCCTCTGTCATTTGTTATTGTAGTTCCCCACTTCAAATTTATGACTAATCACATGATAGTTTCCTTCATTTTGTAGATCATGTAGAGGCAGCAGCCACCAGCATCAAGGTCAAGTGAGGGTTTTATCCCCAAGTGCTGTAAAGTGTAATAGTTGTAGCATTATGCTGCAGGGTTGTTCTACCGCCTTACAGCATAATGAGTGAAGTTATCTCCTTAATCATATTGAAAGTGTGTCGACCATAATTCAATTTAAATGAAATCGACTAATTCTGATAAGAATATTAAATATTCTGACAGAATTCTGTTGATGGTTTCAAAGCTCGTGTTTCTCTTCAACTTTCTAAGGGGCATTTAATTAAATATTGAATAGGTTGTATGCATTTGTTTGGAGCTGTAAATATAATGTTGACACTGAATCGCCAAGACAAATTCAGCAAAAAATTTCAAAGTTGTGCATTTCTTACATTCCTTTCGTTGTTTAATAAGTTCAACATGAACAAAATAGCATAAATCATAATGCCCCAAATGAAAAAAAACATTCCTGTTGAGGACTACTTCAGAGTAGCTTCTCACCAGAGCTGTAACTTTAGAATTAATTATGAGCGCATTACATTGAAAACAGAAACCATTTGGTCTTCTAAGCCACATAAAAGCTCAGCTTTATTGACAATATACAGTACAGTACTCTGGGTTTGTGTCTTTTTATATTTAGACAGCAATGAACATTCCTACCAAAGGCATCTGACAGTTAAGACGAACCACAGCTGATAAAGTAAAAATTAATCTCTCCAGCTCTGGCTAGCCAATAAAACCAAAAACCAATGACGTCCTAATCTCAGACGTTTCTTTTTCTGTCGATGTGGATCGATGTCCTTGTGTTGCCGCTACAGAGCAGGGGTGAAACCCCACCAGTTGAGCAGAAGCATTTCCGCACACTGAGTGTCAAAACGTCCTAGTTTGTGCAGAAAGGATTCTGCTAGACTGATGAGGGGGCCTGGCAAGTAGTCAAGTCTCTACATCTTCAGAGATGAAACTGGCTCTTCTTTCTTTATTTGGTCATGGACTTCACCAATTCCAGAGTCTCCACTGGTTTCCATTGCTGATTGATGGTGATTAGCTGCAGCAAAAATGTTACAGACAGAAAAAAAAGAGAGAGAGAAGAGCCTTTGTTATAGGTATTGGCTATTGCCAGGATTGGCTCTGATGTCACAGAAGACGGTTGGTACAAGTGATAGTGACTCAGCACTATCTATCAGCAGCAGGGTAGAACGCAGCGCTTGTTTACATGCCGCAATAAAGAGAACTGAAACCCTTATAAAAATGAATACAGCCGATAGAATCTTATAAAGCATAAATAAAATTAAAACACACCTTTTGGGGCTTTGAGGGGTCCAGTCTTTCCCATGGTTCTGGGTTTTGAGACTTGTTCAAACTGTACAGCATATTAAAACAACAGATTATACTCCTTCCGCTCTAACTGATGTAATTTAATCAATCGTGAGCTAAAAAAAGAGAGAAAAACTCACATCACATCGGATTTGGTGAACAGAAAGTAGATGGAAGCAGATGTGGCTCCTGTTGCAGCGAACGCCATGAATCCCACCAGAGGGATCAGCTGAAACAGACACGCAAAAAGCACAACAACCACATCTGAACATCAGAACGGCTGCACAAATAAAAAGAGTAAAAAGCAAACATCTTACCTCCTTCCTCTTCTTCAACAACTGGATGAATCCAGACATGTTTCCAAAATACTCAAAACACCTGCAGAGAAAATAGGTTGGTTTTCACTTGTTGTTGTTTACATCCTCAGTTTGAGTCTCTGCCTTCCTTAAGGAAGAGGAGAGGTCCCTAAGGCAGCTCGGTGCGACATGTCTTACCTGTTGCTTCAGAGCTTCCTGAAAGTCTCTGAGTCCTGCACAGCAGGAGACAAACAGATGTAGGACGGGGCGGGAGGGTTTACGAGGTGACAGGCACGTAGACACAAGATGCTTCCTGTATTGTAATGTACAACTGAAGGGCAAAGCATCTATTTGGTCATGATAGGTACAAAATAGCAGTGTGCAGGGCCCTCTAGTGGTCACACTTGAAAACTGAAAGATAGCTGTACAGATGATTGTTAAAAACAGCAAAAAATCATATCATGGCAAATGCTGAGACAACAAAATGACACAATAAAAGTTACATATAAATAACATGTATTTGAAAACTGATTTGTTTATAGCCTGACATAGGAGAACACTGCTGACCACCCTGTGAACCAACACGGACTTTCCGACTCCAGGAGGTCTGACGCCTCCAGCCAATATATCTGTATTGAAATCCTTCAGGTTCATTGCAAACTCCTCATGGATACAAACACTCCTCAGCACGTCTTTCACAAGGTCATGGACAATGGTAGCTTAAGAGACTCCTTTATCCATCAAAAACCAGACATCAACATAAAAATGGAAAAACAAAAATAAAACAATTCAATTTCTCCCCACAGGTTTAAACACAGGTTTTGTGTTTAAACAGAAAAACCAAAGAACGAACCATACTCTGGATTATGATGACTAACGTATATAGAAACGTCTGACCAGAGCGTAACTTTAGCTTTAGTCATGAGACCATTTCATGAAGACAGAGACCATCTGCTCTTCTAAGCCACAGCTCAGCTTTATTGAAAATATATAGTGCAGTACTCTGAGTATATGACTTTTTATATTCAGACAGCAATACATATTTGTATCTGAGGAATCTGAGAGTAAAATTAAACAGTTAAAATAAGAATAAAAAAATCATTTCTCAAGCTGTGGTCAACCAAAAGTAACAAAAACAACATCAGAAATAATGCTTGCTCCTCATTTGTTTTTGGTCATGGACTTCACCATTTCCAGAGATTCCACTGGTTTCCACTTCTGATTGATGGTGACAAACTGCATCAAAAATTTAGAAAAAAAAAAAGATACTTTATTTAAGGTCACTGTTACCATGAATATTTGGAGGACTGACTCTGATGTCACAGAAAGTCATAGTGAGATAGCACATATCAGAAGTTGGGTGAAAAGCAATGCTTGTTTTCAAAAATTAAAATATACCTTTTGGGGTTTTGATGGGTCCACTCGATCCCATGGTTCTGGATTTGAAGTCCTGTTCAAACTATACAGCAAATTTAAACAATGGACTATAATGATTCAGCTCTAATTGACCAAATTCCATCAAAAAGAGAGACAAAAAAACTCACATCACATCGTTCTTGTGGAACAGAAAATAAATGGCGATCGAAGATGATCCTCCTGCAGCAAGAGCCATGAGTCCCACAATAGGAATCACCTGAAACAAGAAACATTCCAACCATACCTGATCAAGCAGTTCTAGTCTTGCCAAAAGTGTAAAAAACAAACATCTTACCTCCTTCCTCTTCATCAACATCTGAAAGAATCCGGTCATTTTATCAAAAATACTCAAAACACCTATTGAGAAAATAGCCTGGTTTTCACTTGCTGGTTTATGTACTTTCCTTACAACATGTGTCAGCTATAATGTGCTGTTTGTAAAGTTACAAAAATTAACAGCAATAATTTGCTGTATTTGGCCTGTCAAAGAGAAAAAAAAAATTTTCTGACATATTTTCACAATGCCATTCCGAACTAAATATTTAATTCACTTGCTATATATTTAGTTCCAAACTAAATACTTATTTTCCAAACGAACAAATATTTTTGCTTACTAACAACATATTTAGGTTGCTAGCTAAATACTTAGCTAATATACAAATTGGCTTAGATGTAAGCGGAAATGGAATATCAAAATAAAAGCTTGGGTTTGCGTGTCTCTAAACTCCGTGTGGTGGCGGACCTTAACAGGCACATTGTTTTCGTTACGACTAGTTAATAGAGTAAATTATTACTGTTTTTCTTTTCTTTTTTTTAACTGTTTTTTTTTACTGTACAAACAGCGCCCCATAGCTAACGGATAATAAGGTCTCTGCAAATATTTTATAAACGCTTTTTGTAACCGAAATACAGAAGGAAAAATGCGCCTAGCTAATAACCACAACTTTAAGCTACTCAAAAAATATGTACACATCATCAACCACAAAAAAAAACACCACCTGCGGAAGTGCCACCCAAATAGGTAAATACTTTCTAGAAGAAAGTCTTCCAAAGGACAAAGCATTCAGATAGAGCTCATGAACGTTTACTTTCGCCTAACTGCCTAAATTCTCGTTGTCAAGGTTACCGTAGAACACTTCAAAGATAGTTTGCTGGTAATAGCGCTCACTCGGTCATATTTCTAGAAATACAATTTGGCAAATATCCGATACAAAATAAATAATATACCGTAGGTTATTGCTGATACCGCTAAAACCGATTGTATTCAGAAGACAGACCTTTTGAGTGCAAAGAGTACAAATGTATGAAAGCATATTTTTCAAATTGAAAATGTAAGCTATTGATATTTGCCATTATGAGGAAATTCAAGTAATTTTCTGGACATGTGGAATAGAAACCAAACAAAAGTATGAAGCTCATCAGCACAGCATCGATCTCATACAAATACTCACTTTGAAAATGATAGTATTATTTAGATCAATACGCCCAAACATACCCAAAACAGAGGATTTACGAGGTAAATGGAAAGTAGATGGTTCTTTCTGTATTGTAATGTATACTTAAAGGACAAAGCATCAATTCGATAATGATAGCTACAAAATATCAGTGTGCGCCCTCTAGCTGTCAGACATTAAAGCTGAAAGTTGAACATATAATTGTTAAAAATAGTCTAATTCATGTCATTGAAAAGCTTGAGATAAAAAAAACAGACAATAAAAGTTATAGGTCATAACATTTATTTTAAAACTGATATTTTGTATAAAATTACATCACTTGTGAGGTATTAAATATGAACTAATCTGCTGAGCAGTGAGAGAAGGACTCATTTTGCTGATGGAACGAAGGAAATGCGTCTGCTGGATGGATGACGCTTCCATGTTCTCCTCCAGCAATGCCAGCAGAGCAGCCTAAAAAGAAAAAAGAAATTAAATATACAAATATATCTTTGTTGGTGTGTTTTTTAATTGCAAACAAAAAAGCCCTTTCGGATAGACTTACTTCTTTACACAGGTTTTCCAGGTCAGCTCCGGAGTAAAGCTTTGTCTTTGCAGCCAGCTCCTCCAGACAGACGTGTGAATCCACAGGCATAGACTTTGTGCAAACTTTAAGGATGGCAAGTCGAGCCTTAACATAGGTAACAAAAAACAACGCACCACAAGACTTAACATTAAAAGACTCAGTTGCTGTTATGCATCACTGTGTAAAAATTATTCAGTCTCTCTTTGCTGCTTTATGTTAAAAACAACCTAAGTCTGCAGAGAGTTTAAAAGAAAAAGAAAAGAAACTGCATAACTTTGACTAAATTTAACAACGTAATGTAGATTAAGCACTCAGCAAAGTAAAATCAAACCTGTAGATCAGGGGGTGGAACAAAAATGATGTGGTCCAGCCTGCCGGGTCTGAGCAGGGCGCTGTCGATACAGCTGGGTCTGTTTGTAGCAGCTACAACCATCACGTCTTTTTTACAAACCTCCTGACAGTCCAGCTGTTAACAGAAAAACAAAACAAAACCAAACCAAAAAAAACAGTTTATTATTAAAGTCACGGTGTGAAGATGAGAAATTGTGTAACGTCAGCGACATGTGACCTCGTCATCTGCGTGACTCTGCTCCACTCCCTCTGCCTGCAGGACCTTATCTGCTCCCCTCCTCTCCACCGTCTTCAGGCCGATCCCGTCCATCTCATTCAGCAGCACAGAGAGCAGCCGGGTCTGAACGCTGTTAGGGGTCCCGACGTCGGACCGCGACCCGATCAGCGAGTCGATCTCGTCGAGGAACAGGACGCAGGGCGCGCAGGCGCGGGCCTGCCGGAACAGCTGCACGTGAAAAGACGGATGCAATGGTTTGAAAGACGCAACAAAGAAGAAATGAAAATGATCTGTTCTCTGCATATTTCAGGAAACTAATAGAAAGTACCTGAGCTAAAGCTTTCTCAGAGTCTCCGACGTACGGAGAGTACAGGTCAGCGCCGCTGACGGACAGGAAGGCACAGCGGGACGAGGTGGCAGCAGCTTTGACAAGCGTCGTCTTTGCGCATCCTGGAGGTCCGTACAGGAGGACGCCGCGCGGCCGACACAGCCCCAGACGGACAAACGCCTCAGGGTGTCTCATAGGCCACTCAATGCTCTGTGGCAGAGATTTAAAGAGAATCTTTAAATCTCTTCAAGTATGCTTGAAGAGATCATACTTGAAAAGTATACTTTTCAAGTATGATGAAAAGTCATCATACTTTTCCTTTCTAGCTCTATAAATCCAGCTAGAATCCAGCTCAGTTAGCCTTAGTGGTGGAAATTTATCATATTATTTATCATGTACCATAGTAAATTTTTTATCATAATAAGAATTCTGATTTATTCTTACCATAATAAACTGCAGGTATTGATGGTAAAAAAAAAACAAAAAACTGACAGTGTGATCGGGAATGTTATTTTTTCTATTTTCTCCACTGTAGTGACGGGCATCAATAGAGATCATTAAATTTGAAATTTAGATACGATTAAATGCAGTTACTGTGGGTAATGTAGTGATGTAAATCACATTTATAGAAGTAAGTGGCATCCTGAACAAGCCTATTTCAAGAACAATATTTGTGTTTGTGGCACTACGACTGCTGAGCCCTGCAGTCACAACCATACGGTTATCTAAAAAGGAAGTAATAAATACATCCATCCATCCATCCATATTATGAAATTATAAGGTAGTTAGCCTACCTGTCTTAGTTTGAGTTTGACTTCCTCCAGGCCTCCGATTTGCTCCCAAAGCACCGGGGAGAGCTCCGTCCTGCCCAGGCTGCCTCTCAGGCAGGACGGCCCCACCAACTTCAGGGCCTCCTGAAAATGCTTCATATCCACCTCCTGCTCCCCTGAACCCTGCAGGCACAAATGTCAATGACTCACACAACACTAAACTCATAAATTGGTCCTGATCCAAATCAATTTGGATAAAAACAAAGATTTGACGTTTTGTCTGCACAGACAGAACACGGTCCTACAAACTGTGTCCCATGACTCAAGAGCTTTCACAGCAACAATTCTTAGTAGTCAGTGTCTGTCTGATTTCATCGCTCTCTCACAGTGTTTCAAAGTTGTTTAGGTTTATTAAAAACATCCCTTCAGTTTAGTAAGTTTTACATGAATCTGTTTTTGCATTGCTCTCTTACGGTTCTGCCGTAAGATTTCAGCCACTGTTGAGGTCTGGACATTGACTGGACCGTCCCAGTATATTGATTTATTTATTTATTTTTTTCATTCTATTCAAGTCATTCTGTTTTAGGTTTGCTGCTGTGCTCAGTGTCACTAAAGTCTCTGCCAGTACGCTGCATTTATTATATCTGGGCAAATAATTAATTTAAAAACGACCACTTATTTTCTCTGCATTTACCTTTACATTCTCCCTCAAAGCGTGGATGGCAGCCTCCCTGCACAGAGCACTCAGGTCTGCTCCGACATATCCCGTCGTTATCTGAGCAAGCTCCGCAAAGTTCACGTTGGGGCGCACGGGCATTCTCTCACACAGAACAGACAGGATGGCCTTTCTCTGCAGGACTGTCGGAGCACCGATGATCACCTTTGAAAAAGGACGAATGCAAAGTTTACTGGTTTTGCTTTGCATGTTGCAGCTGTCGTTCACACTACATGCAGGACTGTATAAAAATAAAACGCTTGCACCTCTCTGTCAAACCTCCCGGGCCTACGCAGCGCCGGGTCTAAACTGTCCGGCCTGTTGGTGGCTCCTACGATGAGGAAGCGGTCGGACCGACTCATCCCATCCATCAGCGTGAGAAGCTGAGCCACCAGCCGGTTCTCCGGCGCGGAGGAGCCGGATCTCCTCGGAAACAGAGAGTCCAGCTCATCCAAAAACAGCACGCAGGGGCCCTCTTCCGCTGCAGACCGGGCACGTTCAAACACAGCCCGCAGCGCCTCCTCGCTCTCACCCGGCCGTGACCCGACAACCTGACAAAAGGAGACCGTTGCTGTTACTAAGCTGCACTTATGTCGATCTCATGTCGTTCTCACAGACTAATAATCTTGAATTCCATTGATTCATGCTGCTATGGTGTTGGGACAAAAATGCAACACATGATCTAAATTATTTTTTGCTGAAATTGAAACATAATAATTATTCCCGCTGTTGGATAGTTATATTGATTATTATAGACATAAAAATGTTCTCTAGTATAAACATTTGTCTAAAATGATTCGGGACAGAAACATCAGAAAAAACACAAAAATCTTACCAGCTAAATTTATTTGTGGTCTTTTAGTGCTCATTACAAAAAATATTCATCTTTTTCTTGTTATGATTTCAAAAATCACCACAAGTAAAACTACAATCTATTTGATATCAGATCAAATGAATATAGAAAGTGGAGTTTGACTCAAACTGAAGGGATGTAATGGAAAAATGAAAGAAGAGAGTTCTTTTTTTTTACTTTCATAAAGAAACTCAAATATACTTGTACAGTCAGTTGAGTTTATTCTGAAGACTCACTCAGGAATAGTTATTCTTTGACAACATAAAATTTAGCCGCCTACTTTGTCTTGAACCAAACAGAAAATGCAGGATATTTGTTTTGTATCTCCTGAAACCTTCTTGAGAACCGAAACGACAACCAAGTCCTTTCCAAAGAAAACGCTTCCCAGTCACCGACGTCTCAAAATCACTCACTAAAAAAAGAAAACGTATACACATCAGCTCCTACCTCCGGTCCTCGGACCACCACCAGGCTGGCTCCCAGCTCCAGGACCACCCGGCGGACCAACACGGTCTTCCCAACTCCAGGAGGTCCCACCAGGAGGACACCTCTGGGGCAGGACACGCCCAGGGAGGTCAGGGTGTTGGGATAAAGGAGGGGCAGCTGCAGCATCTCTCTCAGGGATGCACACACCTGCAGTAGAAGGAAAAACACACATGTTGGGAGTCAACCCTGTGGATTAGTATACACCAGCGGTCATAACAGTAAGTAGAGGCTGACCTCCTCCAGGCCTCCCAGCGGGGGGCTGTGCTGGTCCTGCAGTCCACTCTGGTAATGCTGGACCGTCTGGATCTCAGTTATCTCCACACCAGTTTTAGAGGTGATGACTCCAGCGGCTGCAGACTCTGGACAGACGCCGTGCACAGCAACATACCTTACATCTGTGTTAAACTCCTCCAGGTTTATTACAAACTCTCTACGGACATAAAACCCGTCAGCATGTCCTTCACAAGCTCACGGACAAGGCTAACACGTGTGGTTTTCTTCAAATCAAGGCTCCGGACCACCACGGTTACTTTAACGCTCTTCAGTTTGGTGCAGGCTGCGGGTCTGAGCCGAGTCGTGTCCAAGCTCAGGTGTGCGGGAAGTCCACAAATCAGGCTGGGAGTGAAACATTTCAGGTCCACCTGCAGGAAGCCCTCCGCCAGGTCGGGACGGGGCCAGGCGGCGCACAGGCAGCTTCCCCCGGGAAGAGACACCAGCAGAGGGGAGCCCAGTCTGAGACCCAACGACGACATGAGACCCGGGCCCAGTCTGCATCTCTGAGACCCCCGGTCAGAGGGATCCACCGATAGCAGCCGAAGAGACTCCATTGTCCATTAAAACCCGATGTTGACACACTGACAGCGCGGTTTAAACGGAGCTAAAAGCCTCAGGTGCAGCACGCACTTAGCATACATGCTACAAAAACTTCATTTAACAGCGTCCATTAGGGTTAAGTAGAAGCTGAATTACACTGGCATACTGGGTAACGCTGTACACCAACCAGCTGTGTTTTAAATAAGAAAATGGCGGCTACATTTAATAAGCTAAAGCGATTATTACATTAGCTGAGCTGTTATGTGTTTACAAAATTCGCGTGGTGCCTGTTTAAAAAAAGATGGCCAACAAAAACCTTTTAATGCGTCTTACGTCGGTCGACGTTTGACCGGTTAAAAACGCGCGTGCACTGCTGCATTACAGGGACCTACGGCTACAGCACGAGCTCAAAAAAGATGACTGAAAAATAAATATTGGTTTGAAAAATATAACTAACTGAAAACGTGAGCATTGACTCTGAAATAAATGTACTGAAAAATGTTGGATTGAACGATACAAATTGATGGTGAAAAAAGATTAATTGAAACTCTAACTATATGCATTTGGTGGAACAATTAACTTCACTGCGGTGAACAATGTGGATGTCCTTCAGGGATCATTATTGAAAAGACCCCAAATTATATGACTGCATATTGAGAAACTACACAAGCAAATCTGGTTTACTATTCTGTATTTTAAGTAAGTTTGCAAATGGATGGACCGTGGAAACTGAAGCTAATTGAAGTTATGTTTGACGCGGAAAACACATATTTGACAATATAGCTAGACAGTCAGCACCGTCTCTGACTGCCTAGCTATAGCTCAGATTTACAAATAATAATTTACCACTCTTTTAAGATTGGAGTTTATTAGTGTATTTCAACATAATAGTAAACCAAGCAAAAATAACAATTCCACTACAGGTCTTACAAAAGACGGGAAAATATAATATAATATAATATAATATAATATAATATAATATAATATAATATAATATAATATATATATATAAAACATATTTTTGTGTTATACACAGCTGATGTGAAAGCGAAAAGTCATAGTAGTCCAATACATTCTGAGAATAAGTTTTTTTTTTGGTACTCTTGTTGCCATCTAGTGCACAGAAAAGAAAATACACTGAATCTAGATAATTGTGTGCTGAACTTTTAAATGTAAAGGTGATATTATATTCAATATCAAACTGAGAGGAGGTATCCTCTGGTACATGTTAACTTTATAATTATTAATGGCTTATGATGTTAACTGATGATGATTTTATTGTATTTCTAACCTGTTGAAGATCTTTTAATTTGTAGCTATATAAAACAAGGAGTTTTATATACTACATGAGTGGTCAGGTGTAATATTGTTGCTTGTTATTTCTAAACATGTATCTTATATCTAAACAGTATAGCAGGGATACTGATAAAAGATCATCAGGAGGAATTACGGGTCTTTCAAGCAAAGGTGCCGTTGAGAGACACTGGAGCCATTTGCCAGATCTAATAGGAGGCAAACCTGAGAATACTGATCCATCTTCTTATTTCTCATTTTCAGAAACAAAATGATAGTTTAATTCAATGATTGCCAAAGTGAAAACTTTGCATTGTTTTGTTGAGGAAAGCTGTTCTCAGAACAAGTTGAATCTCCACATTGAGTTACACATTGTTATAAAATATCAGAACATCATTTTCCCATTTTAAATTGTGACTGGAGTCATGCGTTTTTACTCAACTGTGTCTGTGACCCCACTGAGCCTTTGCGTCTCTCTGTCGTCACAATTCCAGATCTCGCGAACTGGAACGTTGCATGTAATCAACCCTAGGCTTTGAGAGAGAGAGTGTGAGTGAGTGAATGTGTGTGTGTTGTGTCCTGCAGAGTTGAAATGTCACTCTGCTGTCTGTAGGCCTCGCAGCACAGAGTGTGTAACTGGGGGGAATCAGGACCTTCTGGCGGGAATCAAGATGTCCTCTGGTGTCTGACAGCAGATGAAGAAGCAGTCTTAACACAGAATAATCTATCTGCTTGCTTGTGTTCGAGGGAGCCATGTCAACTCTCCTGCGCTGCGTCTCCAGCTCCTGCCTGGTTTTGTCCCAGAGGAGGGGTCATCAGAAAATACTTGGGAGGAGGCATTTTAGGACTTTTCCTGTATTATGGGACCAAAAGGCTTCCAGAGGTAGGAACTATACTGCTCAGACACAGTCTCTCTTGATTTAGATTATTTTTTTCCATCTCCGGTTGAAGGCTTCAAAGTTCAAAGTTGCCTTTTTGTGGCCCAGAGAAGTGGAAACTCCTTAGATCATAAAATGCTTTCAGAAGGTCAGCTGAGATGTTCCCAAAATAGGGAAAGCAGGCAGTTGTTTCACTCGCTGACTTGTGGGTCGCTGCTAACATGTAGGTCAGTTAAAGGTGACATGTCGAATCCTCACTGCTGCCTGACAGGGTTCCTGGAGAGATGCGTGTGTTTTGCTGTAACGTCACTGTGGAGACACCAGAGAGTGTTTGTGGCAGTTTTAGGGGTTACTCAAAGCTTTAAAGTTGAAATTCTGAGTGTCTCTGTGGGAGAGGAGGCCTCTCTGTGAGCAGTGTGGATCAGAGCCAATCACCTGCTACTCATGTCACCATGGCGGCGAGGTCACCAAGCCATGTATGGACAAAGAAATGTGCAACATGATATTGTTCCCCGGCCACACAATGTCAGCTGCAGGCTCACGCTTGCTCTCTAAAGCCAGAGCATGCAAACTCGTAATATTAGGATCGCAACTTTAAATATTAATCTGAAAATGCTTTCTGAGATCCTCTGGAGAAAGGCGGGCCTAACTGTCACTCTCTGTGTGTTCACTTAGGTGTGCTCTACAAAGATTTAGTGGTCGGTGTTCCTAAAGAAACAGTTTTGAATGAACGTCGGGTGGCGTTGTCGCCTGCCGGGGTTCAGGCTCTGGTCAAGCAGGGCTTCAAGGTGCAGGTGGAGAAAGGAGCCGGAGATGAAGCCAAGTTCTCTGACCAGCAGTACAAGGACGCAGGAGCCACCATCACCGACGTCAAGGGAGCTCTCGGCCTCAGATTTGGTCCTCAAGGTTTCACGCGTCCCTTCTGTTTCTCTCAACATCGTCCCTTAGCTATCTGAAATGCTGCAATCTACACTGCCTCTCATTTATTCCCGTTCTTTCCCAGGTTCGAGCTCCCAGTTTAAGTGAAGCAGACCTCCTGAAACCCAAGTCCACCTTGGTGAGCTTCATCTATCCGGCACAGAATCCAGACCTGATGAAGAAGCTGTCAGAAAGGCAGAGCACTGTGCTGGCCATGGACCAGGTGCCCAGAGTTACCATCGCCCAGGGATACGACGCTCTCAGCTCCATGGCCAACATCGCTGGGTAAAGAAATATCTAGATAATCACGGAGATTCACGTATGTACAGACAAACACGCAGATAAGAGGTAATAACACTGTTGCTAAATAGCTGGTATCGCTGCCTGATGATGTGTGTCACGTGCTTAGATGAGAGCATCCATCCATCCATCCATCTGAACTTGATAAATATTCACTGATTGAGAGTAAATAAATGTAAAACTAAGAGCAACGTATTTTATACATTTCATTTTAACACCCTGAGATACAAATAACTAATCCCTTCAGCCAGCTAGACATGTGTTTTTATGAAATGACGACCAGTTTATCGCAAATATTTTTATTTTCATTATAATGACTTGTTAAAGTTTGGCACAGAAGTAGTTAAAAAGTTCTATGAACACCAATATATACGACCTATATCTGAGTTGTAAGACCTGTGCTCAGTGGTGGCAGTTCAAATATATGGACATCAACAGATATGGACACCCTGACAGTTGCTTTTGTTTTTATAAAAACAGAAAGCATTCCAATTATAATCAGTTTATGTAAAGAGGCACCCTGATAAATGAAAACGGTGCACCTTTTTAAAATCAAGCCTAAAATAAACTGTCTAATTCTGAATACACAGAAGTCAATATTTTGTTATTACTTATTTTAATTCTGCAGCTTTAGGTTTTATGTATTTTGACAACAAATGTACACGACCTCCAAAAGATAATTGCAAAAACATTAAATTAGACACTGTCATATCTTATTAGAAATCAAGAGGAATAGACTCACTTTCTGTCATACTCTGTAAACATAAGAGAACAACAAAGAATGTGGTTTTGTTAAATGGGTTATTTTGGCAGATACAAAGCTGTGGTTCTGGCTGCCAACCACTTTGGACGGTTCTTCACTGGTCAAATCACAGCTGCAGGAAAAGTCCCTCCAGCTAAGGTAACCTTCAGTTGAACGCTTTTTTAAAAAAAAAAATTCTGAAATGAGAGGCTTTTGTCCACCCTTGCTTGGCGTTTTCTTTTTAAGTACACATTAAAAACTGCAAACTGATTCTTCTCTTGATGTTTCTGCTGCTCTCAGGTCCTGGTTATTGGAGGCGGGGTGGCTGGTTTAGCAGCAGCAGGGGCAGCCAAGTCGATGGGAGCCATAGTGAGAGGCTTTGACACCAGGTATGAGATGAAAGGAAACGGACGCCTCGTGTTTCAGACCGGCAGACTCGGCGATGATGGTTAGTGATCTTGACGAAAAGCTGACTGTTTGTTTCCTGTCAGGCCAGCAGCACTTGAGCAGTTCAAGTCATTTGGGGCAGAGCCTTTGGAAGTAGACATCAAAGAGTCTGGCGAAGGGGTCGGAGGTTACGCCAAGGAGATGTCAAAGGAGTTCATTGAGGCTGAGATGACCCTGTTCGCCAAGCAGTGTAAAGACGTCGACATCGTCATCAGCACTGCCCTGATCCCAGGTCGGTAACAATGAAACCTTCAACCATTTCTCTTTATCTTTGAGTGTTTAAAGTTAAGATAAATGGCCTACTGTTTCTTATTTGGAAGCGTGCAAACAGCCAGTGTGTTGTTTTTAAAGTGAATTGTCAAAGAAGAAGAAGAAGGGAAAAAAAAGGAAATGAGTTGCAAGGCGAGACTTTAAAAGCTCAAGTTCTTGCTGATTTTGTTGATGGATTTCAAGGCTAACATGCTGAGCTAAGGCTTTATTTCCACACGGTTTTATCCAAACATGGTAACTGACTTGAAGTTTATTCAATCTTTGGAGGATCCCCAACATCCGTGCAAAAGCTCCTGCCTGAGCAAAACTTTGCAAGATGGATTACAGGGATCTGCCTGTCAGGAAGATGGATGAACTAATTTACTAATAAACAACTCGCAAGGCTCCGCTTGGAGATAACACACTCAGCTCTGATGCTTACTGGTGAAAAGTATGTCGAAAGAGGTATTTACAGTACGCTGCAAAAGCATGTGTATCTCTTGAAAGAAAAAGGATACATATTTATTAAACTTTTCTGCAAATCAAAATCTAAAATATGTGGCCTGCATTTGTGTTTGACCACCCAAGTCAGTTCTTTGGAGAATTACCTTTCACCATGTTTACAGCTGCAGGGTACGGTTTATCTTCTCTGGCTTTGCACATATTGGACTGAATATTTTGGCTCTTTTCTTTGGAGAATATCTCTAACTTCAGTCTTATGGGATGCAAAGCATTCACAAACAGTCATATTCAAGGGTTTACAAGAATTTCTCAGGTGGATTTAATGCTCGGAATTGGACTTGGCTATTCTAATGGATGCCTTTATATGTCAAAAGTCCTTATTTTGATATTCTTTTTTTGGGTTCTGCTTCAAAAATGGGAACTAACTGTGTTAGCCCATTTCATTTCAAGTCCAAAACTTTCATCCATTTTCTGTACATCCTTGTCCCTAGTGGGGTCGGGAGGGGTGCTGGTGCCTATCTTCAGCGAATGTTTCAGGCGGGGTTACACTCTGGACAGGTCGCCAGTCTGTTGCAGGGCAACAGAGACAGACAGGACAAACAACCATGCACACACACACACACACACACACACACCAACACACACACACACACACACACACACACACACACACACACACACACACCACACCTCACACTAGGGTCAATTTAGAGAGACCAATTAACCTGACAGTCATGTGTTTGGTCTGTGGGAGGAAACTGGAGTACCTGGAGAAAACCCACCATGCACAGGGAGAACATGCAAACTCTGGAAAGACTGGGGCTGGATATCAAACCCAGGACCTTCTTGCTGCAAGGCAACAGTGCTACCAACTGTGCCACTGTGCAACCCAATAGCTTTCAGTTTAATTCACATTAGCTTAAAATAGTTTGCTTCAAATTCAACTTAGTTTACAATTGTTTGTTTGTCTCCGATCATGCAGGAAAAAAGGCTCCCGTGTTAATTAAGAAGGAGTTTGTCGAGTCAATGCGGGACGGCTCTGTGGTGGTGGACCTGGCTGCAGAAACTGGAGGAAACATCGAGACCACCAAGCCAGGAGATCTGTACATCTACAAGGTCAGCTTTCTGTCTGTGTTTTAAAGTACAGCAGTAAAAATGTTCCCCAGCCTGTTCACCCCAGAGGAAAATTCACAGATCAAGAACCATTTCTTTTCCAACCAGGGGGTCACTCACATAGGTTACACCGACCTGCCCAGCCGGATGCCCACACAAGCCAGCACTCTGTACTCCAACAACGTCCTGAAGCTGCTGAAAGCCATCAGTCCAGACAAGGAGTACTTCCACTATGAGCCCCGCGAGGAATTTGACTATGGAACAATCGACCATGTCATCCGTGGGACTCTTGTGATGAAGGTTGGTTTTGATTTGCTGTAAAAGTCTCTGCTGGCGTCCTCCGCTCCCTCTCAGCATGAGCTATCACATCTTGTCAAGTCAAGCTCCAGTCCACCCCCCCAAAAAAAAACCCCAGTTCCAGCTGGGTAAGGCTCAAACTGGAAACATTTCCAGGAATTCTGGTTTGGACACAATGTCTACGGCAGTGAAATCATGCGAGCTCGGTAGGGCATATCAACTTACTGCTGGTGGACCGACGCATGATTCAAGTCTTTCTAAAGTAAATTCATCTGCAAAACCCTTGCTAACTGGTCGATGAGCGAGGTTTGCTTAATGTAATCTCCTGCTGCAGGACTCCCAGCATCCAGTCCAGATGTTCCAAAATGCAAATCACACAAATATTCAATTCTCTGTCTAACATGTATACCTCATGGATCTTTTACTAGTGCTCACTAGGGTATGTTTGTGTTTTTTTTTCTCTGCCTGAACAGGAAGGTCACAACATGTTCCCGTCTCCACTCCCTAAAACGACCCCGCCGGCCCCCGTGAAACAGAAAACCGTGGCAGAGTTGGAGGCCGAAAAAGCTGCAACAGTTTCCCCTTTTAACCGCACGTTGACCTCTGCCGGCGTCTACACTGCAGGTCAGACACAAAGCATCAGATTCAGGGGGGGAAATATTCATCTTTAGATTTTGTTGTTGTGGATGTTTTAGCTCCACTCTGAGGTACATTCTTCAGATTAGATGAAGCTCGAGGAAAGGTTGGACGCAGAAGAAAATTGTTCAAATGTCTGTGAGTCTCTGTTTATTCCTTTATCTTCCACTGCTTTACAGCAAACTGTAAGAAAAATAAAAAAAAAACACAAAACATGCATTGTGTGTATTTTAGGTGCTTGAATGTGAAGCTGAGCTGCTGTTCCTTCCCAACATGCATTGCAAAGTGACAATCGTTGACGTTATAAATCTAGATCCCTACTCAAATGGATGTTTTTGTCAGTGTTTTTGTTGGAGGCATGCAGACTCACTTGGCATGAGTACGATGGTATCTTTACATACTTTTTCTGTTCTGCCACTGGAGTCATTGGAGTTGATCACTTACCTGTCAGACAGAAGAGATTCGTTCAGGACCTTATGCTCTAAACATAAATACAAAGGTTAATATTTTACATGTTTTCACGTATGCTCAAGATATTTATCAGTGTGTCAAGTGTTCCTTATACTTCTCTAGTTTTGGTTTGAAATGTAGCACAGCTCTATATACATTTAAAAAATTTGCCTTATTTTTGTTTCTCACTTTAAGAAACAAAAAAAAAAACAAAGTTGCTCAGAAAACTGTATTTTTCCTGCTCTATTTATTTAAAAAGTTAATTGGAAACATAGGATTATTTGTAGGATTATCCTCATCCACACAAAAATACTATATGTCGTGCTGTAATAGTGTATCAGAATAGACCACAAACAGAGAAGAAGGGAAGGGCTATGCAAATGTAATTTTTAAAAAATATTATATTGTACCTCCACCATGTCAGCGCCACGTGCATGCTCCTAAGACAGTAACACACCTAGTGTAGCTACTGTAGTATTTTGCATATTCTTGCACTTTCAGAAATGACAGAGCATTGTGCTCTATAACTTAGTGAAATTTTGAAAACGGTTTCTAAACGGTCTCTTCAGCAGCAGATTGTAAAGCGTGGAAACATGCCACAATTGTTCCAGTTGCAAAAATATAAGAGCCAAGAAGTCCTCAATGTCTTCAGACCAGTAGCCCTCACCTCCTTGGCGATGAAGGCTTTGAGAGGTTAATGAAAAAGGGTGATCTGAAACAGGCTGCTGGCCACTTTAGGTCCTCTTCAGTCCGCTCATCAGGCGGGAGTGTGCAGGACGCTACTCTGTTTTTAATAAACCTTTTAGTGGAGCATCTGGAGGTCCCTAAACACAATCCAAGGCTGTGGTTTGTTGATTTTCCATCTGCATTTAATACTACCCAGCCCTATCTTCTTGCGAATGAACTTTTGTCAGCGTTTCATCTGAATCCAAATCTTGTAGAGTGGTTGTTAGACTTTCTGTCAGATCGGTCACAATGTGTGAAAATTAATGGTGAGCTGTCACACTTATCCTTCCTGTTTGCAGGGTGGTGTCCTTTCTTCAGTGCTGTTATTCTTTGTGCAGTTCCTGTATGAGCACACATCAGAACAGACACACTTTGAACTTTGCTGATGACTCTGTTATAAGTCTTTTAAACGACAGTGATAGAAAGGTGCCGGTGTAGAGGTCTTTATAACATGGTGCAATTAATGCAGGTCATAAATCATAAATCATAAATCCCAGTCCAGCATCACTATCATTCACAACCTGGAAGCTGAAATCATAAGAGAATATAAACTCTTATTGATAATAAGCTGGGCTTTTAATCAAAAACGGATGCAGAGTGTAAATAGGTCTAGCAGCGCTTTTTTTCTTTTCTTTTTTTTATTATTATTTTTTTTTAAAGTAAACTGGGCTCTTTTAAAGTTTGTAATTTATTAGTGACTATTTTATCACTGTTTTATTGATTCTGTTTTATTTGTATTGTTGTGTGGCTTTGTTTGGTTTTCTTAAATTGTCTAGTAAAAACTGGTTGATGATGCTCACTAATGTGGCAAGCAAGGTAATTGGAGTGAAGCAAGCTCCAGAATACACTCCAAGCGTGTGAGAACTGATCGTTAACAATGCACAACATCCACTTTAGAGCGAGTTTCATCTTCTTCCATCTGGCCACCGCTGCAGGATCTCTAAGATCAGAACCTGGTGTCAGAGATTTCTTTCATTCCTGCTGCCATTGCTGACGTTAATCTCCCTGGTTTAGACTGCAATAACCAGACTAGACCACTTTTTAGGTTTTTTTGAAATAAGACACATTTTATGTTCTTGTTAATTTTGTCTATTATGTGCTATGATTTGAGATGATCCATTATTTCTCTTGATATTTGTAGTTTGTAGTTCCTTGTACCGGCAGTGGATGTTTGTTTTTTTTTGTTGTTGCTTTTATATGTTGCTTGTTGTAAACAAATTTGCCCTTGGGATATCTATAAAAACTGAAGAGAACATGCATGTTCTTTTGTCTGGATGAGGCCTGATTCTTAATCCTGTACTTGTTTGTTGTTGTTTTTTACAGCCACATTATAAGAGCTTTAGAGCTGTTTATGTTTAAAACCTCAGTAGCTCTACAGAATAGTATGAGAATATATCAAAGAAAGATTGAAAATGAATGACATCGTATCTCAGCAGTCACTTTCTTCTATTTTGGGTAATAAATCTATCTAAAGAGTGCAGTTTGAGGGATCCTAGCTTTAAAATAAAAGCTGTGAAGATGCTCACACGTAAAGATTCTTCTCTGCTGTTTGACTTCACATCAGGTGTGTCCACCTGTCTGGCTCTGGGAATCATCTCGCCAAACGCAGCTTTCACTCAGATGGTCACAACGTTCGGTTTGGCTGGGATTGTGGGATACCACACTGTATGGGGGGTGACCCCCGCTCTGCACTCGCCTCTCATGTCTGTCACCAACGCTATCTCAGGTCAGGGGGTCAGGGTACAGTCTGGAGCTTCGTGTGGCTCTCTGCTGCTGTTATTCATGCTGCCCGTTCCGCCTCTCAGGCCTGACCGCGGTAGGAGGTCTGGTGCTGATGGGTGGAGGTCTCGCACCCTCCAGCCTGCCTGAGACTCTCGCCTTGGCTGCCGCCTTCGTTTCATCCATCAACATTGCCGGTCTGACACTCGTCACGGACACATCAGAGGAAAACGTGATTTATTAGCTGTGCAGCTAAGTGCGTGCTACTTTTTTTTTTTTTCTTTGCTTTTGCTGTGCCTGTGCAGGTGGTTTTCTCATCACCCAGAGAATGCTGGACATGTTCAAACGTTCCACTGACCCTCCTGAATACAACTACCTTTACTTGTTGCCGGGGGCCGCTTTCGTTGGAGGATACGGAGCTTCACTGGCTTCTGGGTACAGCATAGAACAGGTGATGGAAGAGTCTCAAATCCACCAGTATTACACAACTTCAGGGAAATACATATACTTATATTGGTCGTTGCTTGTTTTTCTGACTTGACTGAGTTTTTTTTTCAATTTCTTTAATTCCCTCAGATGATGTACCTGGGCTCAGGCTTGTGTTGCGTCGGGGCGTTGGCAGGCCTCTCCGCCCAGCGCACGTCTCGACTGGGGAACGCCCTGGGCATGATGGGAGTAGCAGGGGGCATTGCTGCCACCATCGGCGCCCTCAAGCCGTCGCCAGAGCTGCTGTCTCAGATGTCGTTAGCTATGGCCACTGGGGGGACCCTCGGTATGCGTTTTTAAAGCTATCTCTGTGTTGTAGCTCTAACACAGCTCTGCGACGCTGGAAAGTCCCTTCTCTGGCACTGATTATTCCCTTTTTACCACTGTCTAATATAGTATTGTTCTCCACTATCTAGCCCACATATTAGAAACATGCCGTGTGATCAGATTATTAACCTACAAAGAAAGAAAAAGCAATAACTATTGGTTTTTCAAGCACAGTTTAGATATCTATCAGCATATATCTTGTTAATTTTGCAATTCTCTACTTGAGTCTTTATGAAAGATTTCATCTTTAAGTTTTAGTATTGCATAAGAGAGCTGCACAGTGGCGCAGTTGGTAGAGCTGTTGCCCTGCAGCAAGAAGGTTCTGGGTTCGATTCCCGGCCACGGCCTTTCTGCATGGAGTTTGCATGTTCTCCCTGTGCATGGTGGGTTTTCTCCGGGTACTCCGGTTTCCTCCCACAGTCCAAAAACATGACTGTTAGGTTAATTGGTCTATCTAAATTGCCCCTAGGTGTGAGTGTGTGTGTGCATGGTTGTTTGTCCTGTGTGTCTCTGTGTTGCCCTGCAACAGACTGGCGACCTGTCCAGGGCGTACCCCGCCTCTCGCCCGGAACGCCAGCTGGAGATAGGCACCAGCACCCCCCGGCCCCATCAAGGGACAAGGGTGTAGGAAAATGGATGGATGGATGGATGGATATTGCATAAGACAATTACTGATCCTCAAGGGGGCGCTGTTATGTAAAATTGGCTTTTTTTGAGCTTTGCATTATGCTATATAATACATCATAGATGTATCACGGTTTCCCTTGATTTTCCAGGTAATGATATTCCAGGCAATAACACCTGAAGTATCAAGGTATTATATGAGCTAATTTTCAGTGTAAAGCTCGTGAAAAACACGATTAAAGGGTTAATAGAGGAGTGATGTTGTGATGACTTCCTCAAGGCAGGTGTTGGAAAGAGCAGGAGTTTTTAAAGTGACAGAGGCCCAATTTCAATTACCAAGTCAAATTTCTTTTAAGTCATATTTGATATATGTAGCACTTTTATAGCAACTGAAGGTAACATATAGTTATTTGATTATGCCTTAAAATGGCACCATGTGCTGAAAAGCAATACCGCCCCTTTAATTTACCATACATGCGTATGCATCAGTGCTGCAGTTACATCTCTTTTCAGCAAACCCAACTGACTACTTTGCTTACTTTGGCTTTGCATCAGAAAACAGGTGTTGGCTTGATAACATTTAGCTTTCTTGCTTTCGAATAATTTGAATAATAACAGTAATAACTTACTGATGTCATATCTTGACCGCAGGCCTCACCATCGCCAAGCGTATTGAAATCACAGACTTGCCACAGCTGGTGGCAGCCTTCCACAGCCTGGTGGGACTCGCGGCTGTCCTCACCTGCGTCGCCGAGTACATGATCGAGTTCCCTCACCTGGAAACTCACCCTGCAGCCGGCGTGCTGAAGACCGTGGCCTACCTGGGCACATACATTGGAGGCGTCACCTTCAGCGGATCTCTGGTGGCCTACGGAAAGCTGCAAGGTTGGAGCTGCTGACCAGTACTGCGTTCAGCTTTTCCGAGATTCAAATGCGTCGGAGACCTTTTGGGTTGAGAAACACTTTGTGGGAGGTCCTGAACTTGCCTTCAGACCTTAGGTTAAATTTAAACTGCACATTATTTACCCAGTAATTACATTAAAAACCTTACCAATTATGTTTTTAAGGATGGTTTTTGCCATTATGACCATTGTTATTGTGGGTCTCAAGCTTAGAAGTTTATGAAACACCAAAACTGAGGTTCTGGTCTACTAGCGAGATACAATGCTTTGCAAAAATAATTCAGTTATGTTACACTTTGTATTGGTCTGTCACATTGTTCCCTGTAAACACCAGTTTGCAGCTGTAAACTATAACAAAAGATGAAAAAGTTTAATTGAATACCTTTACAAGACACCGAAACACACAGAGCTTCATATATCCACTTGCACTGACTGCCTCTTCGTGGTTAAAGCCAAATCCTCTGTGGAGTCCAGGTCAGGGTGGGGGCTTTGCGTGCAGTTATCAGCAGTCTTTTATTTAAACTGTTGTGTGAACTGATCAAGGGGAACACATGAGAAACATTCTGGTAAGATGTGATTTGTTGACCACAGGGCAGTGGCTCTGCTTGCAGGATTAGTTGTTGTCTTGTAACAGATTGTAATAGATTCCTCCGCAGAGACATCTGGATCTCCAAAGGGGCGCTTGAAACTAATTGCGCTCTGTGTTTTATGTTGTCAATTATCCCTACAAACGATTGACAATCATTTCTGGCTTTTGAAAATAATTGCTCTTTGCCTGTAGGGCTCCTGGACTCCGCCCCCCTGCTGTTGCCTGGTCGACACATGTTGAACGCTGGTCTCATGGCGGCGTCCATGGGAGGTATGGTGCCCTTTATGCTCAGCTCCAGCTACAGTACCGGGATGGGCTGCCTGATGGGGGTGTCCGGGCTTTCAGCTGTCATGGTGAGATTTACAGCAACATGTAAGCAGCAAACAGATGAGGCAGCAAAGATTCGGTTTTGAGGAAACACATTTTCAGAAAAAAAAAAAAAATCCAAAAACCGGCCTGGATTCGGTTATATTTTAGCTGATGAAATTTGACGCTTCACTTTGTTAGATGCCAAGTATGTTTAAACTGCAAAGAGCTTTGTAGTGAAACTGAGTTTGCACACCTTTCTTCCAGGGTGTAACACTCACAGCAGCTATCGGTGGGGCAGACATGCCGGTGGTGATCACTGTGCTGAACAGCTACTCAGGATGGGCGCTGTGTGCTGAGGGCTTTCTGCTAGACAACAACCTCATGACGATTGTGGGAGCCCTGATCGGCTCCTCTGGCGCCATCCTTTCCTACATCATGTGTGTGGTGAGTAGATGCGTTTTGCTTGGGCCACGCTTGCGATAAGAATCTGAGGTGGAGTTCCTTCTTTCCTCCAAGGCCATGAACCGCTCGTTGCCCAACGTGATCCTGGGAGGGTACGGCACCACCTCCACGTTAGGCGGGAAGCCCATGGAGATCGTTGGCACCCACACCGAGGTCAATGTGGAGCAAACTATAGACATCATCAAAGAAGCCAACACCGTCATCATCACTCCAGGTAGACTTTAAAAACCAACATGCAGTATTTCTGAGTGTTGATTATCCAGCATGTTGTGATTACAGCCTCAGTTTTTCTTTTTTCTTTACATCTCCGATTCTAAATGGTTGCAAAGTTAACACACTTATATCCTCAAGAATTGGCACTACATGTGTAAAAACATTCAAATACTCCTGCCTTTTTTATTATTATTATTTCGCACTGAGAATCCTAAAAAGCAAAAATAAGTTTTAGTGTATTGGAAAATTCCTGTGTTAAGAAATAATTGCTTTTAACAAAATAAGTAACTTCACAATTATTGCCTCCCGTCTGTTTTTGTGATCTCCTCTCCCTTAGAGCAACAATACGTTTTCTCTCTGTTTCACAAAGTTGGATCAAACAGAGAGAAGGATTTTTCAACCATTCTCATTTCGCACATTCTGTCCAGAACATCCAGATTCCTGAATGATCTCATGATCTCCTCTCTCCTGCTCACACAGCAGGTGTTACAGGGTATTTGGAACTGAGGCGGCAGGCAAAGAACGTTGATTTTGTGTCTGATATATCACTTATACATTGATTTGACATTTTGTTTTGGATCATTGTACATTAAAAAAGGAAAGAAAAAAACTGTCATTACGCATTCTCAGTCAACTTCGCAGCCTCCTGGTATTGCACTCCAGCATGCTGGAGGATAACAAGGCCCACATCATGACAGATCCTCCTCCGTACATACTTGTGAGAGTATGTACGTGAGAGTATGTACGGAGGAGGATCTGTGATCTTCATATACTCGTCCTGTGATTTGGAAAATCTCAATTTTGATCACATCCTAACAAAACTAACAGCTCCATTTAGTTCAGCCTCCATTTTTCTTTTGTGATGGTAGAACAGAAAATATTTTTTCCTACCAACTAGTTGGTATGTAGATGCTGTCTGATGGTTGTCACGGAGACTTGGAGACCCCAGATGCCAGTCTTTGCTACAGTCCCCTTACAGTAAAATGTTCACGTCTCACTGTCCCCTCACTCTTCATGGTGGCAGGATAAACATTGATCTTTGCCCAGCAAGCTAAAGCCTAAAAGAAACATTACACCCCAGGAAAAACAATGACTCATTAAATATTAAGTAAAAGGTTTAATACATTCAAATTCAATTAAATATTTGAGGTTATAATTTAAAAATGCTTCAGTTAAAGTTATTTTACACTAATTATTGAGTGTGATATAGTTGTTTTTGTGTCATTTTGCCGATGTGGGCGTTTCCCCCCACCCCCCCAGTGGACGATTACATCACTGCAATTAATATTATGATTTCTTTTAAATCTCTGCACATCTTCAACAGGAGTGAGAGTAACTGTGGAGGGGATTGCATCTTTTCTCTGCATGCTGGTTTGTTTTTCTGTTATGTACAGGTGAAGGCCTACAATCGCATCCGGGACAAAACATTTTGTTCCAGTCTATCATACAGAAATTCGCAGTTCCACTCATGGAACGATTTAGATACCAATAAATCTGCAAATAAAAAAAGCTACACATGTTTTAATTAGGAAATTCTTGATGAGTAACCTGGGATGAGTAAGCCATTTTATCCTGCTGTAACATTTTGTCTGTTTTCTAAACAGATTGTGGACACTCTGTTACACAAACTTTATGAACAAACATTAAAAATAATGCCAAAACTCAGCATCAAACACTGTCATAGCATGTGGCACAAAAACAAAAATATTCATAAAACTCTTTTTGAACGAGTTCAGAAGTATCGCATGTCCCCGTGTGGGAGTGTTTCTGCTTCTTTTGGACGTTTTTGTTGAAAAATTAGCTCAAAACAGATGTAACCACATTGCAACGTTCCCAAAAAAAAAGAAAGAAAAAGAAAAAGAGAGAGACTCTAAAAAAAAGACAAGGACTTTTGGGAAACACCAACGTCTAACTTTGATCTTGCTTCAGGTGGGGCACAGCTGCGGCGTGGGATGATATCATGACCCAACAGAGTGAATTCTCCGCTCTGCTCAGACAGTCTGGCTCTGTGATAACATCTGCCTTTTGTTCCATTTACCTGACAAAATAAAGGTTCAGACTGACCGCTCTGCCAAAAGATGCATCCAAACGGCAGTAATACAAAATCCTGCAATCCTCTGGAAATGTCAGCGACTGTGACTGATGGTGGTGATTAATTCATTTGAGACAACAAAAGAAAAGATCAGGCACCACAAGAGGGAGCAGTGCACTTAGCAGTTGATCCTGGAATCATCTGTCAACCAACATGAAAAAAATGATTGTTGAGATAATTACCAGATCATGTTTTTTTCCTTCTTCTTCTTAACAAAAGAAAAGCCAGATCTATCTGACAAATAAGTTGTTGTTTAGCAGCCTGAGGTAGAGCAACCATTCTGAAAATCTTGGAAACGCGTCTCGCTGTTGTTGCCTAATGGCCCCGGACCAACGCAAGGACAGCTGTGTGGTCCAACACGCTGCTTTGATTACAGTAACAGGGAAAAGTCGAAGCAACTATTAGGCCCAGGCTCTAGACTTCTCCATGCGCTGTCAACAACAAAGGGGGGCAGTGAGGAAACAGAAGGCTCTGGCTGTCTGGGGAATTACCGTACAGGTCATGAGTGACTGCGTTCAGAACAACAACAACAGGGAAGAAAATCTTAACAAGAGGCTATGCTGAACTCTGTTAGGAACATGACCACCAGGGTTAAACAGTGGTGAGGCAAAACGGATCTTTGCACGCAGGGGTCCCATACATCATACATAACGCTGCAGTTTCTCAGGGAGATTGATCTCAGACTTATTGAACTGCTGGGATTTGAATAAGGATGAGGACACTGCAGAGAGGAGAGCAAAATGAATAAAGAATGCACGATTGATGGCTTTGGACTGTTGTGTTTCTATTCAACTATGAACAATGGTGCTGATGTGTATCAAGAACCCAGATCTAAGAAATTTTGCTTTTGGAATATAGAGCGTAGGAGTGTGATTTCCTAACTCGTGTTTTAAACCATTTTTCCTGTTTAGGGTGGGGTTTGTGTGCAGCCAAAGCCCAGTACCCGATAGCAGACATGGTGAAGATGTTAAGAGAACAAGGAAAGACTGTCAGGTGAGTAATTTTGTACCAAGTTTTTTTGTATTGTTTCCTCCCCACCCCCAAGTTTTTGAATATTGTCTGGTTTATTTTGGGCCTTAAATAAGATACTGACTTTATAAATTATAAAGAGTGTGTGTAAGTTTTAATAATTTAGAAATAAGTTTGTGTTATCCAAATAGCCAACTGTATGAAAACTCTTATTGCTTTTTTTTCACAGTTTAGCTAATGGCTGCAAGGTCATTTTATGTCTCTATGCTATAAGTGAGCTATGCTCCATGATACTTTATTCTGTATATAACATTCGCTCTCTGAGTGACTGTTTCATCAACAATAGTTCTCAGAAATGTGTGTTCCTGGAACCTTTCAATGTTTACTTCATTTATCTGTATTTTATTTCTCCGTACTTGCTCTGGAGTTTCCAAATAACATTATTTTGGTTTTAATCAAAATTTAGCGACAGCTTGTTACTGCTTGTCCGAGGAGTGAAACTTTCCTCCAATCTTTCAAAGTGATCTTGGTGTCAGAGGTTTTCATGGCTATTTAAATTTTACATACCAACATTTTATTGGGATTTGATGTGATAAATTAGTAAAAGCAGTGCATTAACTGTGACAGTTATGTATGTTTTTTGACTTTTTTTTTTTACAAAAAAGTGCAGGATGCAAATCTATTCAGTCTTCTAACATGAACAGTTTGTAGTAGGCACCTTTCCATCTGTACACACATCTAGAAAAAAAAATGGATTCTACGTGTTTACTAAAGTTTTTTGACGACAGCAGGTTGCATAGCAGATATTTGCAGTAAAATGGCAAAGATAGATGACAAGATAATGGAAGAAGAGAAAATATAAACAAATGATGCATGGCTTTGCATGTTTGCAAAATACGTGTGACCGTATATTTCTTTAGGGCTACACGTACTCATTTGAAATAGACGAGGGCTTTTTTTTATTATTCTCAGAAAAAGCAGGAGGATGATTGATCAGAGCGAATCACTTTCGATCTGCGTGTCTCTGACAGGTTTGGTATCCACCCCGTGGCTGGTCGCATGCCCGGCCAGCTCAACGTTCTCCTGGCTGAAGCTGGCGTCCCCTATGACGTGGTCCTGGAGATGGATGAGATCAATGACGACTTTCCAGGCAAACTCTTTTAAAAATAAATTACGAAGACAGAAACGTAGTATTTATTGAGGCACGGTTATCACTTTGGCAGGACAGTATAGGATAAAATTACAATATCAGCCTTTGTGTATTAAACACGTCCACATTTCCATTTACACTTGCAGCTGCCACGCATGTGTGTGTTAATATTCAGACATGCCATGTTATTCGGACAACCGTTGGTGTTTTCTTAGCAACCAGCACGCCGTCTAGTACACATGGTTCTTGTTTATGACAGAGTGAGACGGGGAGTGGAGTGTTATCCTTTATCTGTCTCGTGGCTAAAAGTGTGAATGTCGGTGACCCTTAGAGACGGACTTGACGCTGGTCATCGGAGCGAACGACACGGTGAATTCTGCTGCACAAGAAGATCCCAATTCTATAATTGCCGGCATGCCTGTGCTGGAAGTGTGGAAGTCCAAACAGGTCTGTTTGGGAATATTGGGATTATGAACTCTAACTGGATGTATATATAGCGTCTTGCCTATAGAACTGACTTGATGTATGTTTTCCCTACAGGTCATAGTGATGAAGCGTACACTCGGAGTGGGCTACGCGGCGGTGGACAACCCCATTTTCTACAAACCCAATACATCAATGTTGCTAGGAGATGCCAAGAAAACATGTGACGCACTGCAGGCAAAGATCAGAGAGGTCTACTACTAGCTACAACTCATCCCTTTTTTCCTGTAAAAATTAAATCCACATTCACAGGAAATGATTTAAGGATCTGGCTATTTTTAGAGATTTATTGGTTCTGCAAAGAATAAAGCATAATACATTTCCACTGCCATGTCACGGTCATATTTAAAATCATGCAATCCCAGGAGGTTGCAAGCGTCAACAAATGCACACACAAGTGCGTGTGCTTGTAAAATATCGGTTTTCATGTCTGGATGGCTACAATTCATATGTTTGATTAAGAAATAAAGTGCATTAACTCATGGACAAATGTGTTCTGAACTGTAAATAAAATATTCAAGTATGTTCTAATATGTTTTCCTTTCAAGAGCAAATGCCATCTGCGAGATTTAGTACCATTACAACAAAATGAGATTCCATTTGTTGAATACAATCCAAGAGTTTTTGGCATAAATCTTGAAGACACTAATTTTTAGTGTAGTTTTTAAGAATGCGCAATTTACCAGAAGTATGAATAATTTGGGTGTCGACTGTATATATATGTCACCAGCTGTTGTTGTTGAGTCTAACTGCAGTAGATTGTCAGACCATCATGACAGATGATGGTACTAAAAATACTAAAGATAAGCAACAAACCAGTCAGGATCTTCCTGTTATTACATCTGACCGATTCAGATTGATCTTTTCTGAGGACTACAGCACCATAAATGAGAGAAAAAAGAAGTTTCATAGATTTGAAATGAAGGAATTACAATCATATCTTCATTTATCCATGAAGTATCCTTCTAACTTTCATCTGATTGTAGTTAAACTCAGCAAAGGCCATAAACTTACATGTAGCTGGTCAACGCATTTTACAAGCCAAACATAATGGGAGTTCCTAGTTTTGATGTAGTAATTGTACATAAAAAGAAAAACCTGTTTCTCAGTATTTCAGTGCCGGCCAATCACAGATCAAAGGGAAAACTGGCCGACTTTGATGTTTGGCTGATTGATTTGCTTACCTCTACAAAAGGTTGGAAACACAGTATTTCAGCATTAGCGTTGATATTGGCTGATGTCAATGATTGTTTAACCAAAATGTATAACTGGGTCGACGATAACAATTATTTCCATGCTAATGCCTTCTGTGTATGTGTAGAGCAGGAGGGTGAGGTTTGTTTGGGCATGCGAGTGATGCAGCGCACGATAAAAGAGGAGTTCAGATGAATCAGAGAAGCAATGCCAGCAGTGTGGTAATCTCTTAGTCCAAAAGGTTCTTCACCGAGGTCACAGCCAGTACAAAGACTCGGGTACTGGAACTTTCTACCTGGCACTCTCTTGAAAGGCTTTCTAGGTTCATGCTATCGATTAGCTTAGCCTAAAACACTTTAAAGACGATGATGCTTCTTCCACCCCAGCTGAAAACGTTAGTTGAGACCCCCCAACCCCAACTGGATAGCATATTTGAGCCACTTGTAGTCGTTGATCTGGTTTTTCTGTCATAATGTTAATCTTACAATCACGAAAAGAAAAACTTCTGAACTAGTAAGTATTTGATGAAGTCTGCTGAATCTTCAAAAACAAAACTCATGACAGTTTGGTGATTGATGTATTTGACATGTTTATCAGTAACTGAAAGTAAAGCAGGGAACCTTTTTAATCACTTAAGTTGCAGTGATTTTGATCTTGATGATCAGAGCTTGGAATGATTGATGCTCAAATCCTGACATTTTTTTTTGCAACTGTAAATGAAAACAAAGCGTCATTAGTTTCTGTTCTAAACTAACAGAAATAACAAATTGTGTTTTTACATACTTTGTATGTTTTTTTTCAGATCGCCACAACACTTTTTAAATGTACCGACTAAAAAACTCATTTAAACATTTTGAAATCTGGGTTTTATTGCATACTCTTATGGAAAGTCATGTCAGCCTTTCATATAAAATAAAATGTTCAAGCAATGGAAAATTAAATCAAATAATACACAAAGGCTTTTAAATCAACTCTTAATAAGACTCCCACTCAGCTGACTTTGTTTTTTCCACACACCTTTCATCAGGACTTTCCAGCAGAAGCTCTGGCTTTGTTGATCAGTGAGTGCAGGTAGGAGTAGAAAAACAGCAGATTATCATATTCTCCAGAGTACTCCTGGCCCAGGCAGTGCTGGTGGAAGTCTTTGAGGAAATAATAGATAGCCTCAATAGTAGCGAGGTAAGTGTCTGGTTTGCCTTTCTGGCTCCGCCAGAAACAAGTTTTTCTTGTCTTCAGTTCCACCTTGAGCAAACCTAGAGAAGAATAAATAAATAAAAAAAATTAAAACATGAAAACAGGAACATCACCTAAGATACTCCCCCGATGTCAGAGTACGACTTTGATGACTACCTTGAAGCCTTTCGTCTGTGCTGATTTTGTTGCTCTGGTTCCAGGTGCTGTCGATGAAGACGACCCTCTGTAACGGGTACACCCTTGACTCTGAGCTCTGAGCTTCATCTGGGTTCCCCGTCTGTGCGTCCTTAGCAGAGTTTGCGGCAGTGTGAGCTTCACTTTTCATCCTCTTTAGACAGGGTTCCTCAAAGGGGTCTCCCGACCTGTTTTTACTCCCGTCACGTAAACATTGGATCATTTCTTGAACTGAAACAGCCCCCGGGCCTGGGAACACCAACACTACCTAGGAAAAAAATAAAATAAAAGCAGAGACATCGAGTGGAATAACATGACTTCCATGTTGACAAAAGGAGTTTATAAAATCTGCTGATTCTGCAGTGCTTTGATTTATGCACAGCTAAACTTGAGAAGCAGTAAAAGAGAAAAAAGTAAAACATGAGTACAACTAGGCTGAGAGAGGGAGGAGAGAATAAAACTCATACAATAAAGTTAAAAGCCTTTAAAACGGCAAATCTAAAACTAGCTGTTTGAAATTAGGTACAAGAGCACAGAAAAAAGTGAAAGTAATCAATAAAGAAAAACCAAAATGACTGAAAAACAGCTGTATGCACTTAAACTATTATGCACTGTAAATGTTACTAAAAATATGGAAAAACCCTATTAAGCCACATCCATTTATGACCACTGACAGTACATGGCTTCTGCTGATACTCTGACAAACTCCACAGGGCAGCAGCTCTGCAGTTTCCTGTAGATTACAGAGCAAGGTATCTACCTCTCAGCCTAAACACCCAATGATTCCTAATAGCATCCATCCATCCATCCATCCATCCATCCATCCATCCATCCATCCATCCATCCATCCATTTTCTTCTGCTTATCCGGGGTGGGGTTGTGGGGGCAGCAGCTTCAGAAGTGAGGCCCAGACTTCCCTCTCCCCAGCCACTTCTTCCAGCTCCTCCAGGAACCCCAAGGTGTTCCCAGGCCAGCCGAGAGACATAGTCCCTCCAGCGAGGTCCTGGTCTTCCCCTAGGCCTCCTCCCGGTGGGACGTGCCCGGAACACCTCACCAGGGAGGCGTCCAGGAGGCATCCTGACCAGATGCCCGAGCCTCAACTGGCTCCTCTCAACGTGGAGGAGCAGCGGCTCTACTTTGAGTCCCTCCCGGATGACCGAGCTTCTCACCCTATCTCTAAGAGAAAGCCCAGCCACCCTGCGGAGGAAACCCATTTCGGCCGCTTGTATCAGTGATCTCGTTCTTTCGGTCATGACCCAAAGCTCATGACCATAGATGAGGGTGGGAATGTAGATCGACCGGTAAATCAAGAGCTTCGCTTTTGACTCAGCTCTCTCTTCACCATGACGGACCGGTACAGCGCCCGCTTCACGGCAGACGCTGCCCCAATCCGCCTGTCGATCTCCCGCTCCCTTCTTCCCTCATTGTGAACAAGATCCCCAGATACTTAAACTCCTCCACTTGAGGAAGGACGACCCCCCTGACCCGGAGAAGGCACTCAGGGTCATGGGTCCATTGAGGGCCCTTTTCCCTTTTCCAGCTCAAGACCATGGCCTCGGATTTGGAGGCACTGAGCCTCATTCCGTCGAGCTGCACAGTGGCGCAGTTGGTAGAGCTGTTGCCTTGCAGCAAGAAGGTTCTGGGTTCGATTCCCGGCCCCGGCCTTTCTGCATGGAGTTTGCATGTTCTCCCTGTGCATGGTGGGTTTTCTCCGGGTACTCCGGTTTCCTCCCACAGTCCAAAAACATGACTGTCAGGTTAATTGGTCTGTCTAAATTGCCCCTAGGTGTGAGTGCATGGTTGTTTGTCCTGTGTGTGTCTCTGTGTTGCCCTGCGACAGACTGGCGACCTGTCCAGGGCGTACCCCGCCTCTCGCCCGGAACGCTAGCTGGAGATAGGCACCAGCACCTCCCGACCCCATTAAGGGACAAGGGTGTAGGAAAATGGATGGATGGATGGAGCCTCATTCCGGCCGCTAATAGCAAAACAAGTTCCAGGATTCATTGAAACCCATCTAACCTTGTCTTTTTCAAACTCAGGAACGCAGGGGTAGGTATGCATCGTGACGTCGTTTGGTGAGAGAATCTTGGCGTGGACTGCCGTGCTCTTCCCGTCCGTTTCATTCGGATGCTTGATGATGTCTATCTTCACAGGAAGCTGAGCAAAACACAGCAATATGAAAGAGTTAGGTCGACGAGAAAGTTCATCACTGATGTTGCATCGAAAAATATCTGAATCACAAATCACATTGCGAAACATTTAACATACATTTTCCAGAGGGACTCTGTTAAAAGAACACTAAGTGGATTTCATTTAGGACCTCACTGACCTTGATTACGGGAATTTCTTGCATGTTGTCACCCACTAATGAGCAGCATGTGTAGCAGAAGAACATCCTCGACCCTCCGCATTTAGAGCACTTCAACCTGCCTCTTTGCTGGGCTGTGTCCAGCACTGCATGTGATGCCAATTTCAGGCCCTGGAGAGGCTCCTTGGCAAGCTCATGGACGTCTGATGAATCATCGGCGACGGTCGGTTTGTCACGGCAACTAGAATAAAATCGCTGGTATCCATCCAGGCTGCTCATAGTTGCTGTTTGAGATCTGGATGTATTTGTATTGGAGTAGAATGACTTTGCAATCACTAAATGTTGGGGGGTGGGGGGAGAACACAACTGATTTAGTAGTTGCATGATGTAAAAAAAAAAAAAAAAAGTGACAGAATAACGTGAAAATTACATTTACCCAGCTGGGAGTTATTCGACGAAGTCCAAACAGAATTATTACTATTTTTTTAAGACAAATGAGTTTAATTGAGGAGGCCGTTAGTGGTTAAAGAAATATGATAAAATTAGCAGTGCTGTCAGCAAAATCTTCTTTCATTCCAAAAACGTTCCCTTGAGGCACATATGAGTTGCTTCCTGCCAAACTGTACTTTCTTCTATTAACTTCTGAGAACAAAGCCAGAACGTTGCATTTAAACACTTGAACCTGGCACTTACTGCTCGCAATAAATGTCACACAATATAATAAATTCTAATCTAATAACGGCATGTCACTACTAAAATAAAACTTAGAATACAAGCTGTTCAAAATTATTTAAATCAGTGAGTTATTAATATAAAACTGAATTAAAATATTATGCCATTAGATGCCAACGCATGAATAATTATTTAAAAATGTTCTTAATTATGTCGTGGTTTCTGTGTTACAGTTCACTATAGGATTATTTAGACTGCAAATGGATCAAAGTATTTGTCTAGTTAACTCATCAGTATGGCTGGCAGATATATTTATGGGGGTGTTGCAGGAACAATTAAAATAAACCAAGTATCTAAATAAAATTGCAAATGCTTTTTATGAAATAAAAACAAATAAAATTAAATACAAAATTAAACAATGCATTTAGTTAATTGCTTATTTAATAAATTATTTGTGCATGCTTTTTACATTCTTATTCAATTGTATACTTGATTATTTATTCAAGTGTGGCATTTCGAAGCGCAAAAGAAAGGTTGTAAATTGTTTGTCTGGATGTACAAATGTTCTCTTATGATTCGGAAATTACTAAAAGATTTGCAAACTAGAACTTACCAGTATGTTTATATTTTAGCAGCATATGCAACATTCAGGAATAAGTGAATAACGCTGATTATCTCTTCGTCCTGACGTCTGCTGAGTTTGGAAGCAGGTGAACCTTCTGTCCTCTACATGGCTGTGTTAAGAACAAGAGAAACGGATCTAAACAAGTCTAACGAGGGACACATGGTGATGCCTAGACTTGATCAGAGCATTTCAAAAAGCATAGCTTTCATGAGGGGTTCCCAGCCTGCAGCGGTTGGGATCACAAGTGTTTTAAGCGAACCAACAGATGAACTGCACATCTGTTTGTTTTACAAACTGAAGCTACATCAGTCTGTGAAGCTAACTGCTGTTAGCTTCCCCACACATCAGGCAGTAAACATTAGCAGACACAAAGGCTTAGTTATTCGAGGAAAGCTCTGAGCAAAACAAAAGCTGTCGCATAATGTTTGCTAGCATCCCCGATAATGTAAAACCCCAAGCAAAACAGTTCAAGCATACCTACCAGTAAGCAGCCCGCGTCTTTCCCACATGCCGGAAATTCTACGGCGCAAGACGGAAATAGATACAAGAACTCCGTTGCCAAGCAACAACTAAACAGTCCGATTAACCTAGCGCCCTCAATGGACTAAAAGGAGATATTGCATGCAAAAAGGAGTAAATATTTTATTTTTTCAATAGAAATGAAAAACCTTTTTGCATTTAACCACATCTATTTTTTGTTACAACAAAGTTAATTAATTTTAACTAGTAAACCTCACCAGAGTTATACCAAGGCAGGAAGACACCATTTGACAAAGTTAGTAATAACTTGTGGAAATAAACTACCACAAGTAGTTAACTACGGTAATAACAACTCTGATGACAGTTGGTTTGATAAACTGACAGATTTAGAGTGTAATTAGTTTGGAATATTGGAATATTTTACCTTTCCTAAGTTATTTAACCATTGGTAGGGATCTGTAGGTCAACAATCCCATCTATGTCATTGCTATCTTAACTAATATATTTATTTTTTTCTATCCAGCTCACTTGATTTTTAATACATTATCATTTCGTTTAAACACAAAACTCACATTGCAGTACTCACTTTGCAGTTTCAATAAATTAATTGAGAAATCTATCAATTGAAATTGTTCAATAACAATAATGTACAAATACTAATTAGTTACAGCTTTAATTTAGAACTGATGTGGATAAGAGATTATGGACATAAAATGGACACATAATGTTTAGCAAAAATATTTTTGAGTTTAAGATTTTTTTAAGTATTATTACATTTTTATTATCCCTTTTTTTCACAAACTGTAAAATATAATGCAGATCATTTTTAGATTTACTAGCCAATTAAAAGGAACAACAACTTATTGCTGGTAAAAAGGCTACATCAGAGAAATTCACAAAGGGCTATCAAAGCCGTGTATGCTTGATAAAACATGCAGTTTTTTTCTTGTTGGATTTCTTTTGCTGGTAGATAATGGACGAATATCTTTATGTTCATCTTTCACTGAAACACCAAAGCTGCGTTGCATATCATATAGATGTGATAACTTTCTGAATCTGTAGCAATATAGTGAAGAAACTATCAGTTATTCCAGAGATATGCAATTTTACACACATTTTGGCTGTGAAGGCAAAATGTGTGTAAGCTATTTCTCCCAACAGAATACGCTATTTTCAATTTAAGCTGGGATACAGTCACATTCAATTAATTAGAATAATTTTAAAAATTCATTATTTCAGTAGCTCATGATTAATCATTGAATTAATTATTTATTAATTACACTCAGACTGATGTTTCCAAGCCATTAATTATGCTGATATTCTACTTACAGATACAGCCAGGGGTGTTTGCCACCCCTCGTTTGGGGTGGCAAACGAGAGCCTTGCCACCCCTGTTGCCACCCCAGCTAGCGACAATGAATCCAATAAATAGTTAAGGCAAATCGGACATTATGCGCATGAAACTCTTTTTTCCCGACAACATTGAATGCAACACAATGTAACCTGACACCTACTGCTAAGTAGCGGGAAGTGCGAGAGAAGGACAGAGAGACAGCAGCAGCATTGATAGATGTATATGTTACTGGACTGGACTTTATGTGATTTATCGTAAGTCACACATGCGCCATTTCTGTCCATTGAGTCAGGAATATCGGTGGTCAGAAAAATACTACAATCAGAACAACGGACCGATGTTTAGCAGTTAATTCAAACATAGATAATGGTAATACGGGCTTCAGATTTCACAGGTGAGGAAAACGTTTTAATTTAAAGAAAACATTGATCAAGTGAGCAGTGGGTCAGTTATACTAGCCTAACTGTTGTTAGCCTGATACTGACTTTGATAACCTCAGCATGAGCTGCGCAGTTCGGTGTGTTTTGGTTCCGTTGGCACTAAAACAGGTCAACCCGCCATCAAGTCATCAGTAGAGCAGCTGGTTAAAACAGCTAATCAACCACCGCTGTGCTCAGGAGAAACTTATTAATAATCACAATATAAACATTAAGCCTGACAGACTGAATGTTCTGTTTTAGTGTTTTTGATACTTTTTTGTGTGGGAAATGTTTGTTTTTTGTGTTGATTCCCCTGATCGGTGATCTCTGCTCTATCTGTTCGTTGAGCTGTTGTCTATCGGTTGCCATGGCAACGGGTCCGCTTAAAGCTGACATACACACAGAGCGAGAAAAGGGGAATAAAAGTGGTTGGAGCTATTATTTCTTTATTCATTTGAATTTTGTTACTTTATTCTTAAATTTCTATTTTTTGTATTATTTACAGAGTTTATTTGTAGGTTGATAATTGTTAGTTTTATTTATTTATTTTTTTAAATTATTTTCTTGTTTATTTTCAAAATTTAGACAGGAAGTAATGTGGGTCAGTCCACTTTCTATAAGTCCAGGGGCCTGAAGGACCAGCAGGCATTTGGGTTTGGGGCCGATGGTTTTTAAGAGTGGTAGCATGAGAACAAATGAAAGTTTTTATCTTTGTAATTGTTTGGTGAAAGAGGAAAATAAATCACCAAGATCAATTAATACGTTTAGACATTGAACCATGTTTTGCCCGTGTTGAGAAACCTGACCCCAGTGCCTTAGTAGTGGCTTAGTGGAACTTTAATTGGATGTTTGGCTTGGCGAACAATCAGAAGTGGTTCAGTCTAGTTTGGTTCTTCACCTGTTTATGAGCTTTATTGTACCTTCATTGTGGCTCACTGCAGCTGCTGCAATTCCTAAAAACAAGTGACAAAAACTGAGCTAATCCCCTGTCTTCTCAAAACATGGTGATATTTATAACAGTCGTCAAACTACGACTCCTACAGCATATTTAAAATAAAACGAGTGACCAATATAAGTAGATATTCGCCCTTGTATCTTGACAGAACTAACAGAAACTAAACTGTTTATAGATTTATATCATGCCATAGAATTTATCATAGAATTGATCAAACATCAGTTTCCTAATCTTTATTTTAAGTCATATATCTAATAATAAATGATGGCGCTACTAATACTTTTGTGACAGATTTCTCCTTGTCCTGTATTGGGATAAAATGGTTTTCTGGACACAATGCATGTCAATTGATATGCGTATCAGTAATGCATATCAATTAGCAGGAGTATGAAAGATGTGAAAAATAATTAACTATACTACATTAAGAAATTGTATTTAAGCCTTGGTGCTACATGAAGCTGATTTTGAAACAAAGCAAGTTAAAAACAATATTTTGTATTGTTTATATATATATATATATATATATATATATATATATATATATATATATATATATATATATATATATATATATATATATATATATATATATATTATATATATATATATATATATATAATATATATATATATATATACTGCCAAAGGGTTAAATGTTCCTGAAAAAGATTCTCTTTCCATCATTGTATTGTTGAAAAATTGTATTGTTGATCTGGTTCACCAGACTGTAGAACCAGATCAGAACCAGACTCAGACCAGTGGACATGTCCCCCTGCAGCCGAGTCCACTGGAGGCCGTCCTCCTGTTCGTTCAGTCGGTTCTGGTCCAGAGTCCAGGAACCGGACCAGGACCGGAGCAGCAGGTGAGGCGCTGCCCACTGAAACCAGAGCTGGTATCGGGTCAGAACAGAACCAGAGCTGGTATCGGGTCAGAACAGAACCAGAGCTGGTATCGGGTCAGAACAGAACCAAAGCTGGTATCGGGTCAGAACAGAACCGGGTCTCAGGTTTTTGATTAGACGTTGGTCAGACAGTGGGAACAACACAGTCACCACGGCAACGGCTCGTGTTGCTACCTGTTTGTCTCGTCTCCATGGTAACCTGGTAAGGTGTGCTTGGCTCCGCCCCCTGCTGGTGCAGGTTGCTGTGGTTTCTGGATCTGTTGAGTCTGGAGACCAACTGGACAACCGGAGTGAGGGACAGTAAGTCAGGTTAACAGGTTAACTCAGGTTAACTCAGATTAACTCAGGTTAACTCAGGTTAACTCAGATTAACTCAGATTAACTCAGGTTAACTCAGATTAACACTCTATATTGTTGTTCTGGGCTGATTGTCCCTCAGTTTATCAGCTGCTCAAAGATCCTCACATGAAAACCATAAGAGTCAAAGTTCAAACCACCAACAAAATGTTTCACCGCAGAGAGAAAAAAATCCACACCAGATTTTATGATGATCCGGTTACTCTGGGTCAAAACCAGCTGGGTTTGTCTGGATTAAAGGAGCTCAGTGTTTCAGCTGTCAGCAGTTTAGTAGAAGTTTGTTCCAGATCCGTGGTGAATAGAAGCTGAATTCTGCTTCTCCATGTTTTGTTCTGGTTCTGGATGCAGAACCAGAACAAAACATGCTGTTAGCTACATTCTGTTGGCTACAAGTTGTTAGCTACATGTTGCTAGCTACCTTCTGCTCACTACATGTTGTTAGCTACATGTTGTTAGCTACATGCTGCTGTTAGCTCCATGCTGTTAGCTGGAGGAGTCCCAGGATGGAGCCTTGAGGAACTCCAGCTGGTTCTGGTCGTGGAGCTGCTCTCTCTCTAACAAGATTTATTTTGGTTCCTATTATTTCTGACTCAGAATGTTTTTGCAGTTTTTTTCTGTTCAGGCCTGTGGAAAAGTTTTCACATCCCAGCAGTTTGAGTTACAATAAATAAATTAGTTTATCAGTGATTCTTCAGATTAGGGACAAAACGGGTCCTAAGGATGAAACCCAAAATATGAATAAAATATACACAAAATATATTTTTTTCAAATATCTGACTAAACCAACCTGGGCCATGTGAGAACAACAATGAATGTTTTTTCTGGTGTTTGCTGAGCATTTTTTATTTTAAGCATATGTGGATGATGTCTGTTGTTTGCTCTCTTAGCTCTGAGAGCTTTTGTGCTGCTGTTAGCAGGTTCAGAACTTTTCCTTTTCTGAGACAATTTCAACAAATCGTCATCAAGCATGTTGTCATCTTCACAAAGGTTTTCACAAAATATTTCATTAGATGAAGTTGATGCTCAACTTCATTAGAGCATCACAAGTTACAGAGGCTCGTACCTCATGCTGTTCTTCTACAGTTTCAACAGAAGGATCACCAGGAACTCCGGCTCCAGTAGAATCAGGATCTGCACCGCCGCTGAGGCCGCCACCACCCGCCCCGGCGGCGGCCTCTGCGGCGGCCTCACCGCCATCACCAGTCCTCACCAACTGTGTATTCCTCCGTTTTTCTGGACACGATCGAATTATATGACCTTCTGCACCACAACCAAAACATTTCATGTTCTCAGAAGAGGCAAAAACCATATAATTGAAACCGTCCACTTTGAAATTAAAGGACAGATTAAGGTCATTAGCTGGATCCTTAAGGATCATAAATACCTGCCTTCTGTGACACACAACATGCTTAAGAAGCACAGATTTACAACCCAAAGAAACCATCTTTATGGGTGAAACTAGCTGTCCGTAGCGTGACAACTCCTTAACCAGGAGGTCGTTTTTAATAAACGGAGGTGCATTTGAGATGATCTTTTTAGCTGGACTAACTAGCGGCAGAACCGGCATGAAGGTTTCATGAATGAGACGCCCGTTTCAACCAACTCATTCACTTTATATGTAGCATCAAGAAAGATCACAATCGCTCCATTCATACGGGAAGCAGATTTCACACCATCATAACCTACCAGATCTCCAACAGCTAAAGCTGCTTCCTCCACTGAACAACTCACCGTTGGTATGAGTTTGACAGCATGACGGCGTGTCAACTTTTCAAACTCTGCACCGCCTTCAACTACAGGCTTGACGCCAAACCAAACCGGCAGCTACAAGCTACCGGACCAGCCTGGAAAACCCAAACTCACTCAAAGATCAATAAATTGTACGAGGAAAAAAGTGTTCAAGACACTTTGCAGAAAAAGGTAGAAAAATGACTCAAAAAACCACTAAACCTGACTCTCCCATCTCCAGCTCCATTCACTCCGCCATTCACTGAGAGAGAGAGAGAGAAAAAGAGAGAGAGAGAGAGAGAGAGAGAGACCTGCAGAGGTGAGAAGGGAATTTTTTTAAATATAAAATAATAGTATCTGATGCCTTGAAATTGGCCTCTGTCTCTTTAAGTCTTACCACAATACAGTGATAGTAATTGCATTTTTAGATGAAGTAAAACATTATAAATACAAAAAAATTGAAAATGATTTTAGAAAAAATACTTGAATCTGTCATTGAGAAGAATTATATAATCTGCTGTCAGAAAATCTGTGTCTGACCAACAGATTTACATAAAATATTGAACACATGCAGTTATAATGTTATGTACATTTGAACACACTGTGTGTTCAAATGAACACAACATGTGCATGAAAGGTAATTTTTGTGTTATTTTTAACCTTTTTAAGAGACTTGGTCCTGACCCCCTGCTGTTCCAGGCCATCATCCTCCAGAGCTGCTGACTGATTTCAGCCTTGGTGACATTTTACCAGCTGAACTGTATGCAGTGGCCACCAGCCGAGCTGCACTTGTTGGTGTTCAAACTTCAGTAGTTTAGTTGACCTGTTGAGGTGATGACATTGGTGTGTGACATCAGTGTGTGACATCAGTGTGTGACATCACGCACATTGATGTCACACAGAGAGATGCATTGATGTCACAAGGCTGCAGTGTTGAGTTCTAAAGTCCTTATCATTGCAGAAGTGGAAGAGCAAGAAGACGGATCGTGATTGAGTGAAAGACATTGAAGACTTTTTAGATATCAAACAACAAACCGGATCAAAAATGTTTCAATATCTGAGTGGATTAATGAAGAAAGCCAAGATGTTCTTGTTTAGGAGGACATCTGATGAAAAAGACAAGCTGCTCCTCCAGAAAGACGAAGAACTAAAGAATTTATCTAGTGTAATAACACATTTAATGGAAGAAAAGTCCAAAATGGAGCAGGAAAACACGACGCTGAAGCAGGAAAACACGGAGCTGAAGCAGGAAAACACGGAGCTGAAGCAGGAAAACACGGAGCTGAAGACCAAAAGTGACACTCTGGAGGAGAAAAAGCGACATCTTGGAGCAGAAAACTACTGTGTTGGAGAAAATAAAAACTGTCATGGGACAAAGAATCACCAACCTGGAGGAGGAAATAACCAACCTGGAGCAGGAAAATAACAACCTGGAGGAGGAAAAAACCAACCTGGAGGAGAACGGCACTGTTTTGAAGGAAATAAAAACTGCCCTGGAGCAAAAAGTCACCAACCTGGAGAAGATAAACAAAGGCCTGGAGGTGAAAAACAAGGCCCTTGAGTGGAGAAGCAACTCCCTGGAGATACAAAGCAACACTATGGAGGAGAAAATCACTCTCTTGGAGAGAATGAACACGTCCCTAGAGAAGGAAAACACCAACCTAAGTCAAAAAATCACCGCCGTGGAGAAGGAAAACACCATTCTGGAGAAAAAACGCAGCATTTTAGAGGACATCAATGCTTCACTGGCACAAATTAACACGAACCTGGAGCAGGAAAACGACACCCTAGTAAAGGAAAAGACTGACCGGGAGAAGAAAGGGAACATCTTTGAGAGAATATACAGAACCTGGACCTGGATGAGGAACAGTTAAAGAAAAGGCTCAGAAAAAACAGAAAAGGCTCAGAAAACTCATGAAAGGCTCAGAAAACACAGAAAATGCTCAGAAAACACATACATAGATCACAGAAAAGGCTCAGAAAACTAAGAAAAGCCTCAGAAAACTAAGAAAAGGCTCAGAAAACTAAGAAAAAGCTCAGAAAAATCAGAAAAGGTTCAGAAAACTCAGAAAAGGCTCAGAAAACACATTAATAGATCACAGAAAAGGCTCAGAAAACTAAGAAAAGGCTCAGAAAAGACTCAGAAAAGGCTCAGGAAACACAGAAAAGGCTCAGAAAACACATACAAAGATCACAGAAAAGGCTCAGAAAACTCAGAAAAGGCTCAGAAAACACATACATAGATCACAGAAAAGGTTCAGAAAACTCAGAAAAGGTTCAGAAAACTCAGGAACGGCTCAGAAAACACATACATACATACACATACATAGATCACACATCTACATACATAGATCACAGAAAAGGCTCAGAAAACTAAGAAAAGGCTCAGAAAACTCAGGAAAGGCTCAGAAAACTAAGAAAAGGCTCAGAAAACTAAGAAAAGGCTCTGAAAACTAAGAAAAGGCTCAGAAAAGGCTCATAAAACACAGCAAAGGCTCAGAAAACACATAAATAGATCACAGAAAAGGCTCAGAAAACTAAGAAAAGGCTCAGAAAACTAAGAAAAGGCTCAGAAAACTAAGAAAAGGCTCAGAAAAGGCTCAGAAAAGGCTCATAAAACACAGCAAGGCTCAGAAAACACATACAAAGATCACAAAAAGCTCAGAAACTAAGAAAGGTCAGAAAACTCAGAAAAGGCTCAGAAAACTAGAAACACAGCAAGGCTCAGAAAACTCAGAAAAGGTTCAGAAAACACATAAATAGATCACAGAAAAGGCTCAGAAAACTAAGAAAAGGCTCAGAAAACTAAGAAAAGGCTCAGAAAACTCAGAAAAGGTTCAGAAAACTCAGAAAACACAGCAAAGGCTCAGAAAACACATAAATAGATCACAGAAAAGGCTCAGAAAACTAAGAAAAGGCTCAGAAAACTAAGAAAAGGCTCCGAAAACTAAGAAAAGGCTCAGAAAAGGCTCATAAAACACAGCAAAGGCTCAGAAAACACATACAAAGATCACAGAAAAGGCTCAGAAACTAAGAAAAGGCTCAGAAAACTCAGAAAAGGCTCAGAAAACTCAGAAAAGGTCCAGAAAACTCAGAAAACACAGCAAAGGCTCAGAAAACTCAGAAAAGGTTCAGAAAACACAGAAAACACAGCAAAGGCTCAGAAACTCAGAAAAGGTTCAGAAAACACAGAAAGGCTCAGACAACACAGAAAAGGCACAAAAATCACAGAAAAGGTTAGAAAATAAAGAAAAGGCTCAGAAAACACAGAAAAGGCTCAGAGATCAAGTGTTTGTGTGTTTAACACAGCATTAAGTCTCGTCTCTATCCATCATGAAGACAGCCAGTCGGCTTGAGACTAACCACAGAAGCAGATGTGGTTGGTTCTGATTCAATGTGTGACCAGAGACTCTCCACTACACTTTGGAAATGTAAAATGGGAAACACTCCTCCAGGGCCTCAAAGTGAGTCCTGTCGGCCTCCTGCCTGACCTCCAGGGCTTCATAGTAGCTGCATGGAGTTTGCTTGTTCTCCATGCATGTGTGGTTCTCTCCGGGTTCTCCGGCTTCCTCCAAAAGTCCAAAAGCATTTTAAACTCACAATTCTGACTTTAAACTCACAATTTGACTTTAAACTCACAATTCTGACTTTAAAGTCAGAATTGTGACTTTATTACTTTATGACTTTATAAATAATTTACTATTATTTTTTTTTTATTATTTTTTTTTGTGGCCCTAATCCTCTTCCGTAGCAAATGGAGTCTTGAATCCTTTGAAAACAATCCCATATACATGTTTTGCACTAAATGTTATGGTTTTATAGCTATTGACGAGATTTAAAGGTCATGTCGTAGTTTTATAAAACACACTTCGTAAACAATAGATTTAGTAGCTCAGACATGTATAGCTGTCATTACCATATGATTTTATTTAATCAGCAACATAGAATCATGACGTAGCTCATCATCCACTTTGTTATTAACAGTTATATGGATCCTGACTTGGCGGTTAATGAGTTTTACAGGCTTGTGTTGTAGTTGACTGCAGCTGCAGCTGATTTAAATACACTTTGAAACCATGACAACGCCTGTATTTCTATCTAGTTATCATATTACATTATAAACAATTTAATCACTTATTGTCGTCATAGCTTGTTGCGTAATGCTGAACTGACAACTCCACTGACGGTCGGACTTCTTAGTGCGCATGCGCGGGCATGCGCTACGGTGGCCGTGAGGTGCAAAGCAATTACAAATTACAAAAACACTACAACATTAACGAAAACACTACAACATTAACGCAAAGCAATTACAAATTACAAAATCACTACAACAGGTGCAAAGCAATTACAAATTACAAAAACACTACAACATTAACGAAAACACTACAACATTAATGCAAAGCAATTACAAATTACAAAATCACTACATTAACGAAAACACTACAACATTAACGAAAACACTACAACATTAACGCAAAGCAATTACAAATTACAAAATCACTACAACATTAACGAAAACACTACAACATTAACGAAAACACTACAACATTAACGCAAAGCAATTACAAATTACAAAATCACTACAACATTAACGAAAACACTACAACATTAACGAATCACTACAACATTAACGAAAACACTACAACATTAACGAAAACACAACAACATTTACAAAACGGAAAAGGTAGGTCTCAGTGGAGACCTAAGAAATCGCTGATTGGACTACAGCTCGTTAGAAAACGGAAAAGGTAGGTCCCAGTGGGGACCTAAGAAATCGCTGATTGGACTACAGCTCGGTTTACTTTTAAACCGGAAGTTATTCTGGCTTTACGTGTTTTTTTAAAACATGAATGTACTTGGTGATCCACACATAGACATAATATAAGGATAGACGCCTCATGCACCGCTCTCCCCTATTGTCGCTGACTAGATTTAGGGCGGCCATCTTGAAGCGGTAGACCACTCCACTTAGCCTTATGTGTTTAGCGGGCAAAATAACATATCAGCGCATTTAATCGATCATAACACACTTTTTTGTCACTGGAAACTATATTCAGACATCTATCAAAGCTACATTTATAAATAATTGTATTATTTAAGTATGTTTTTAATACATAGTTCAGCATTTTTAAATATGATTAGTAGCTATAACAATAGAATAGGAATCGATATCAGAAATATTCTGATATCGATGTATGATGAGCATATTACAAAGCACACAGCCGTGAATAATTTATGGTGAACGGCTGTGTGTATAATTTATCATAATAATACATAGTTATACAACTATACAATCACAAATAAATAATGATTAATACTGAATAATATATATTGGATGCATGTTAATATGTATGTATATATATATATATATATATATATATATATAAATCTTAGATTGTAAACAAAGATCAAGACAAATATTTCACTCCACAACTGTCAGTTAACATCTAATTTGTTTTATAGAATTACACTTACATACAAATTAATTTGCACAAATTTCATTAAAAAATATATGTATATATACATACATATAAACATGCATTTAATATATATTATTCAGTATTAATCATTATTTATTTGTGCCATTATTAATTAATCATTATTTATTTGTGTTTGTATAGTTACATAAATATGTATTATGTAGTGACCATTTGTCCAAAAAACTTAAATTCAAAAATCAAAAAACTCAAAACTCAAAGGTGATCAAAACAAAAGGTGAATCAAACTCAAATAGTCACCTGATGCACATGGATTCTTGTTTATGCAGCAAAAAGAAATCAAAAGTCTAAATATGGTTCTTTGGTTTTATTTGCAGATCAGGCCAAAGGTTACAGGTTTCTGCTCCCACTCCTGTACCTGTTCACTGACTGTCAAAATGAAAACCGATGTGACTGATTAGCTGGTAAAAAACCTGGTGACCACCACATGCATAATAAGCTACTTAAGACCCACCTACTTATACCGTGAAATACCCACATTCCAATCTGAAATTAATTAACTAATTAAGTGAATTACTAAACAAAAAACTTATTCTAAACTAATGATAAATCAATTAGAAAATCAAACAAATGCTAAGAATAAACTAAACAATTTAAATTCTAAGATTTAACAAAACAATGGGAAGAATAGCTCCTACAGGTATATATATGTCTATCTTTGTTGTGAAATGTTGTTTGTGGAGCCTGACATCAATAATCCATCGATCTGAACAATAATATCCCTGTTGTTTTGATTGGCAAAGTAGGAGGGACTATCGCTCTAAGATGGCCGCCGTATTTCCTGCGCCGGAGCAGCCAATGCGGGGTCTACTCTTATATTATGTCTATGCTCACTCAAACGGAGCGTGCCAGAATAACTTCCGGTAAACCAAAAGTAAACCGAGCTGTAGTCCAATCAGCGATTTCTTAGGTCCCCACTGGGACCTACCTTTTCCGTTTTCTAACGAGCTGTAGTCCAATCAGCGATTTCTTAGGCCTCCACTGAGACCTACCTTTTCCGTTTTGTAAATGTTGTTGTGTTTTCGTTAATGTTGTAGTGATTCGTTAATGTTGTAGTTTTTCGTTAATGTTGTAGTGATTTTGTAATTTGTAATTGCTTTGCGTTAATGTTGTAGTGTTTTCGTTAATGTTGTAGTGTTTTCGTTAATGTTGTAGTGATTTTGTAATTTGTAATTGCTTTGCGTTAATGTTTTAGTTTTTTCGTTAATGTTGTAGTGTTTTTGTAATTTGTAATTGCTTTGCACCTGTTGTAGTGATTTTGTAATTTGTAATTGCTTTGCGTTAATGTTGTAGTGTTTTCGTTAATGTTGTAGTGTTTTTGTAATTTGTAATTGCTTTGCACCTCACGGCCACCGTAATGCGCACTCCTGACAGCATATATCTGACAGAACACCTGCCCAAATTTGCGTCCCCTGTCGCGGGAGCGCGCGTCGCTCTAAGCTCTCGCATATTGACGAGAAAACGGACCAAAATGCGCGTTCCCGCGACAGGAGACGCAAATTTGGGCAGGCACGTTTCTGGGCACAACACCGGAGCTCTGGACGTTTGGATGCTCGTTGCAGCCATAGACATTAATACGTAGACGCCTCTCGGAGCGAGTCGGCCCGTTGCTGCGATACGTAACTGTGTCCGCCATATTGAATGTGGCATCTCTGCCAGCAAGGTAATACAACTGAATGGACCGAACTTTATAAAGTGCCGTTTTACAAAGTATTTTAAGTTAATAATTGCCATTGACACATTTTCTCACACACATTAATATATTTGGCATTCAAAGAAATTACTAAAGACAGAGTTTCTAACATTTGATGTCATTATTTAATTGTTTTGCGGCATTTCTGAATAAAGTGCTCAATGTTTTATTTGATAGAAATATTCTAATCATTTTTATATTGAAACTGATGAATAGACACACTTTTAAAGTGTTTTATTTAACAATATATTTACATAATTCCATAATTTAATGTCTCCTCCTTGGGCTGCCACCTTATCGTGGTGGAGGGGTTTGTGTGTCCCACTGATCCTGGGAGCTATGCTGTCTGGGGCTTTATGCCCCTGGTAGGGTCACTCAAGGCAGACAGGTCCTAGGTGAGGAACCAGACAAAGCGCAGCCTGAAGATCCCTTCATGATGGACACAAACTTTGAATTTGGCATTTCCTCGCCCGGACGCGGGTCACCGGGGTCCCACTCTGGAGCCAGGCCTGGAGGTGGGGCACGATGGCGAGCGCCTGGTGGCCGGGCTTTTAACCACGGAGCCCGGCCGGGCTCAGCCCGAAGAGGAGACGTGGATTCCCCTTCCAATGGGCTCACCACCTGTCGGAGGGGCCAAAGGGGTCGGGTGCTGTGTGTTACGGGCGGCAGTCGAGGGAGGGGACCCTGGCGGTCTGATCCCCGGCTGCAGAAGCTCTTGGGACGTGGAACGTCACCTCTCTGGTGGGGAAAGAGCCGGAGCTAGTGTGCGAGGCTGAGAGGTTTCGGCTAGAAATAGTCGGCCTCACCTCGACGCATGGCTCTGATTCCGGAACCAGTCTCCTTGAGAGGGGCTGGACGTACTTCCACTCTGGAGTTGCCCACGGTGAGAGGCGCCGGGCAGGAGTGGGCATACTTGTTGCCCCCCATCTTGGCGCCTGCACGTTGGGGTTTACCCCGGTGAACGAGAGGGTAGCCTCCCTCCGCCTACGGGTGGGGGGACGGGTTCTGACTGTTGTCTGTGCTTACGGGCCGAACAACAGTTCAGATTACCCACCCTTCTTGGAGTCCTTAGAGGGGGTACTGGAGAGTGCCCCTCCTGGGGACTCCCTTGTTCTGCTGGGGGACTTCAACGCTCACATGGGCAATGACAGTGAGACCTGGAGGGGCGTGGTTGGGAGGAACGCCCCCCCCAATCTGAATTCGAGTGGTGTTCTGTTGCTGGACTTCTGTGCTCGTCACGGTCTGTCCATCACGAACACCATGTTCAAGCATAAGGGCGTCCATACGTGCACTTGGCACCAGGACACCCTAGGCCGCAGTTCGATGATCGATTTTGTCGTCGTTTCATCGGATCTGCGGCCGTATGTCTTGGACACTCGGGTGAAGAGAGGGGCGGAGCTGTCCACTGACCACTACCTGGTGGTGAGTTGGCTCCGGTGGTGGGGGAGGAAGCCGGTCAGACCTGGCAGGCCCAAACGTGTAGTGAGGGTCTGCTGGGAACGTCTGGCGGAGTCCCCTGTGAGACGGAGCTTCAACTGCCACCTCCGGCAGAACTTCGAACACGTTCCGGGGGAGGTGGGGGACATTGAGTCTGAGTGGACCATGTTCCGTGCCTCCATGGCCGAGGCGGCTTATCGGAGCTGTGGCCGCAAGGTCGTTGGTGCCTGTCGCAGCGGCAACCCCCGAACCCGTTGGTGGACACCTTCGGTGAGGGATGCTGTCAAGCTGAAGAAGGAGTCCTATGGGGTCTTTTTGGCCTGTGGGACTCCAGAAGCAGCGGATGGGTACCGGGGGGCGAAGCGGCATGCGGCTCGGGTGGTCGCTGAGGCCAAAACTCGGGCGTGGGAGGAGTTTGGAGAGGCCATGGAGAAAGACTTCCGTACAGCTTTGAGGCGATTCTGGTCCACCATCCGGCGTCTCAGGAGGGGGAAGCGGTGCAGCACCAACACTGTTTATAGTGGGGATGGTGTGCTGCTGACCTCGACTCGGGATGTTGTGGGTCGGTGGGCAGAATACTTCGAAGACCTCCTCAATCCCACCAACATGCCTTCTGTTGAAGAAGCTGAGCCTGTGGACTCTGGGTTGGGCTCTCCAATCTCTGGGGACGAAGTCGCCGAGGTGGTCAAAAAAACTACTCGGTGGCAGGGCCACGGGGGTGGATGAGATCCGCCTAGAGTTCCTTAAGGCTCTGGATGTTGTAGGGTTGTGTTGGCTCACGCGACTCTGCAATATCGCATGGACATCGGGGGCAGTTCCTCTGGATTGGCAGACCGGGGTGGTGGTCCCCCTATTTAAAAAGGGGGACCGGAGGGTGTGCTCCAATTACAGAGGGGTCACACTCTTAAGCCTCCCTGGAAAGGTCTATTCGGGGGTCCTGGAGAGGAGGGTCCGTCGGATAGTCGAACCTCGGATTCAGGAAGAGCAGTGTGGTTTTCGTCCTGGTCGTGGAACACTGGACCAGCTCTACACCCTCAGCAGGGTCCTGGAGGGTGCATGGGAGTTCGCCCAACCAGTCTACATGTGTTTTGTGGACTTGGAGAAGGTGTTCGACCGTGTCCCTCGGGGGGCCTTCGGGGGGGTTCTCCGGGAGTATGGGGTACCGGGCCCTTTGATACGGGCTGTCAGGTCCCTGTATGACCGGTGTCAGAGTCTGGTCCGCATTGCCGGCAGTAAGTCGGGCTCGTTTCCGGTGAGAGTTGGACTCCGCCAAGGCTGCCCTTTGTCACCGATTCTGTCGCGATTCTGACGGTAGAGAACCATTCTTTTTCGAGTCCTGATGCCAAAATTTTCTGCCGGTTTGCTAGTCCACAATGTACATTAGCATGAATTTACTACAGTAGCTTGTGTTTGTGAGACAGTCAAGCACGTGGTAGCTGTGCTGTGACGTAAATTGGGCATTAGCCAATGAAACGTGGCCCTTGTTGTAAGGTCCATTAGCAAACACCTGAAGGAGCTGAGTGAGGTTAAGTCACGGAGGAGGGGAAACTGCAGCTCCAACCAGGACCTTTGACCTCTAAGGCGGGGCTCGGTCCCCACAAGCGTTTTGCACAGTTGAATGGTTCCCACAGGAGATTAAAGGATTTCGCACACGAATGGTTAGGGTTGTCCATAATCTTTGGGATTTTGTGATGTGAATTGTAAATTCCCATTATGATGTGAGAAAAAAAACCCTCTTTGCTTGTACCTCAACATTAATTATCCATTCTGTTTACCATTTGTCTTTATAGTATACAAATGCTTGTTTCACTCCGCCAGACATTTATGGATTTCCTGTGCTCAAAGTCTGTGGTCGGGTGTCTTTGCCATAACAGCTTTATAAAACAGTCTATAACTTTTTGAAGAGCTACTTGCCAAGCACCAGACATTCACTGATTTTCAGACCAAAAGCACGTTACCCTTTAGCACTTACTTGAATTAAAAAAAAAAAGTAAGTGGAACATAATCTGAATCTAAATGGGACACAAATAATGACAGAAACATGTTTTTTACTTGCCAAGAGTAAGACTGCTTCAGTTGCTCCACTTTCACAGTGATGTCATTCTGACATTTACAAATTGTATCAGAAATAAGTTTGGCATCTTCAGATAATTCAAGGATTTATTATCTTGAAGTCCACTCAGTTAAACTCTTGAACAGTCCCAGCAATGATACTTTATATATTTCCACATCTTAAGCAATATCCTTTGAGAGGATGTTGCTTGAATTAACTGTTTCCAAAAAAGAGTTGCTGAAATTTACCATACATGTCATGCTCTCAGGCATGATGATAAAGTAATTTATCACAGCTGTTTCAGGGCATTATTTTAGCGAGCCTATGATTTTCCATACCGGGATAGGAAGAAAAAAAAAATACAGGCTTTTATCTTCTGTTTTGAAAATTGTAAAACATGATCTGACTCATTATTTTTGATATAAAATGTGACCTTATTCCCATTTTACTGCTGCTTTATTAAAGCACCCTTTTTATATCCTTCCTTGTCCTGCAGTGTGTTGTTACATTTTTAACAATATCGTCCAGTTCTTTGCAGTAATTATAGCAATTTACCTGCAGATATATTGAAAAAAATTGCAACATGTGAGATCTAAAACCAATTCACTTACTTTTTTCACCTCACCAGCAATGGTTAAGATGTGTGCGCGCCGCTGGAACACGGAGTAAAGATGGTGTGACTCAATATCCCACACCATCTTCTCTGTTCTTTTGCACTGGAACAAAAACACTGAGTAATCCTTAGAAAAGCCGTAAACATTGACGAGTCATTTAAAGCCAGACAAATCACTGACTAGTTTTGGTTATGGTAACTTTGCTAAGTACAAAGACATGTGTTGCTCATTTGCCATGGACCTTTTCAGCTTTTAAAGAAGTTACCCATGAGGGACACTTGACTGAATGTCATCAACCATTTCTAGGATTTTATGAGGCCATGAAAGACTGTATTGTACTTTAAAGTGAACATTAGTTTTGTGCAACCGGTGACACATAACAAATTCACCTAAGGGTGTTTAGGTATGTAATTTTGTAGATGACAGCCAGTGTTTTAGTTTTTTGGGGAGGTTTTGCAGGAGTATTGGTTACTTAGGTAGTTTTCAGGGGCAAACTGGTCCCTGTATGCCAAAACAAAAGCTGTAGCTGAATTCTTGACACAAAGTTGGTCTTAATTCCAACACTCCCTGTTTTTGATAATTAGCAAGATTGGATGGCATTTGAAGATGTCCCTGGGAAGGGCATTTTTCTGGCCATAAAATTCAACTCGCACTGAAGCCATTTACAGTGAGTATGAAGTGCTGAGTGTGAACTCCTCGGGCAATTCAGCTCCTTTAAGTCTCAGGTCAACGTAACCTGATCTTAGATAAAAGGGAGAAAATACATGGATTGATAGGCAGATCAAAAGTTAGATTTGCTGCATAAATACAGGCTTAACTTAGTAGAAAGTACAAATATCTGTTCCAGTTCTCTGTCCTCAACCCATCTTCTGTTATGTTATAGCAGTGATACTATTTCCCTCTGGTCTAAAGTTTGTTGGAGTCTCCGTGCAAAGGGGTGCAAACACAGAACACCCCAGCAATAGATTTCCTTTGGGAAGGAAAGGTTTATGGTCCTGAGATGTTCAGCTGTGTGTTCTCAACCTCACTCTCTGTTCGTCCTTATCCACCTTTTTTTGTGTTTTGTCTTTTTTCATGCTCCCCTCCTGTCGGGTGTTTCCGTCTCCGTTGTTAACAGCCAGATGCAGACCTCACTGTTTTTGCAGACATTGCCCCTGTCTGCGCATGTAGCCTTTAATACGGGACACATGTGGTTTTCTGTGTTTATGCTTACACAAAAAATGGAATCCTGCTGTTACGAAGCATCCTAATTAAGAGTAAATCAATGTTATAGAACAGTTTTTTATCCTAAGAGGTTCATCAGATTGCACAGTAGCTATGTACTTTTTTTTTTTTCCACGCACAAAAATAAAGAATCATGAGGATTTCTTCTTTATGCAGGGTTTTGAAACAAGGTGACATCCCCTACGTAGATTACGGAGAGATTTAGCCATTTTCACAGAGCTAATTGTTTGGTTTTGGTGGCAATAATAAACAGCGTCTAATCATTAATGACGCAGAATGAAAACCGTGTAGACAAACTCTAAAACAATTCACGTTTATTCAGAGGTGGCTTTATGAAGCAATGCGTTTCACCATGCTGTCCATTTATCCGCAACAGATCCAAATATTAAAGAAAGTTGCCATTTCGGGAAGAAAATGTCCAAATGCTATCGGCGCCTTTCTTTCACACGTTGTAGGTTGTAGCAGTTTGCATCTGGTGTGCCTGTGCTGCATCCTTTCTGTTGGAGGTTTCGCGCTGTCGTTGGTCGGCTCCAGCCTCACGTCCTTCCTACTGGGAATACACGGCCTTGAGCCTGAAATGTGTTTACATTTTGAGCATGTTACAAATTATCTGCTAAGACTAACTTTGCGTGACTTGGCAGAAGCCCTCACCTTGCTCAGATGTTGTTTGGGTCAATCGTATTTCATAGGCTTGCTCTCTCAATTTCACTGTCTCCGTCTGACAGGGATTTTCCAAGCCAGATGTGAACCCTGGCAAAACGTGCTCTCTGTGTCGGTGAGCATTTTTTTTGGGGGGGGGGGGAATCCATTCTTGTGTTTAAATAACTAAATGCATGTGTTGGCAGCCTGCCGGGAAGTCTGCAATATTGTCTTTTACACCGACAAGACTCTACTTTTACTGTACATGAAGTAAACTTTGATGCATCTTCCATCATAAATTCTTAATCGCACCCCTTGTGGTGCATTTCGTGTAGGTCTCTCTTACCAGATTGGATGAATCTGAGTTATTTTGTCAGGATTGTCCAGGGACACAAGCATTTTTCCCAAAATTTATTTACAACATGCAAATAATCATCCAAAGAACAAAGGAAGCATTTAAATTTGATACATTGAGTTTGTTTTTACTGGTAATAGGTTTTCTCAACAGGATAATGCAAAATCCAGAGTTAAAGAGTACATTAGGCTGCCAAACCGGGGTCATTTTACCATAACACTGAAATCACAGCAAATCTTTGTTTATTAAGTATGACTATATCATAGTGGATATTACAGACATGCAAAAGCTGAGAATAAATACAACGTTTGTCTTTACTGTCTTGTTAATAACAGAATAAATAATGCTGAATGTCATCACAGTATATAACACACACCTCTGTCTTCAAGTTCCCCCAGAGCTTTCTAGTCTTAACGTCAGTTTAGTTTATGGCAGGATAAAGGCTCGGTTCATAAAGTTCACATGCAGTCTAAACCCGAGCACAAGTGGCTGTGAAGACGTTCAAAGCAACATCTAACGGAGAGCTGTGTGTTTCCATTTCAGTTTGATGTTTTGTTGACAAGTCGACTTAAGAAGTTTCATAAGCGAGGGGATGCGAGTTTATTTTGAGGTTTATTATACCCTCTAGTGGAGGGGGAAATAAAAGATGCGCAGTGCAGCGTCGTTTCAGGATGTTGGCTTTGTACTAAGAAGGGAATTTGGAGGGCCGTAGGCGATGAAGTGCTGCAACGCCATAGACAAAAAACTCTGGTAATATTTATTACATTAGAGTACCAAATATTGAATCTGTGGGTATTTTTTCAGCTGGCACTCAGTACAACAGGAATGTCTGAAAAGGAATATAAAGAAAAACCCTTTAAAACAAATATCTTATCTTTTAGTGTGATTATTCTCACTTATTAAGATATTCGCTGTGTATATATATATATATATATATATATATATATATATGGATGTCTGTTCAGCAGCAGCAAAAACCTTTCAGCATTTTAAGATGAAATATGAAAAGGGAGTCAGTGAGCAGCTACAGTGTACTTGACCAGAGTCCATGCAGAAAATCACACACACACACAACAACCACATCTATCACAATAAGCTTGACTTGCTGTTTATTCATATTTTCATTAATTACATGCACTATGTCAGCTCTGTATGAATGTATCTGGTGCAGTGGAAGGTAAAGACAAGCCCAGCTTGCTTCAGCACTTTTTGATCAGACCAACTATCCCCTCTGAATAATTATTAAGTTTATTTTATTTTATTCTTTGATTAAATATGTCCCCTCATCCGGCAGCGTGGTGGCAAATCATTTGTAAAGAATACAGTCCAGACTGCATGTGGATGAGTTTTTTTATGGTTTGGTAAGAAAATACTTCTGTTTTAATACAATTTATAGTATTTACTTCAAAATAACTTCAGTCCATGTTTGCAGTTTCAGTATCTTGCATGATGAAGACTGTCGTAGCTTATACGTTCGTTTCTCAGTTCTTAATACGTTAGGACAGCGGAGAGTGATGCTGGTAATGAGACTACATGTGTCTGGTATGATACATGCACATAAATGTGACCTGAGTCACACAGTCTGGAATAAAGCCAGTTTCTTCACTCCACTCTCCTCGCCTCCTCCCAGCATTTCATTGGGATGAAGTGAGAAGCTACGTTTGCCTTCCTGGTCTTCTTCCCTCTCATTGGCCGCCCCCGCTGATTTAGCGCTATGAATATTTCCTTCTCTATTTCCTTCTCCGGTGGTCCGATAGTCCGATTTGCAGAGTAAGCGTTGTAGTTGTTCTCTAGGAAACCCTCCTTGAAGTCGCAGTTTTTACTGTAGGTCTTCTGCAACGACAACATATCAAATCTTTATTGCGACGTTTCAGAACTTTTCCTCCGTGACACGTCGGTTCAACGCCAATGAAATGCATTACCTTGGCTTGCAGATTCCCGCCCTTGGTCATGCAGATGTAATACTGGCTCTTTACAGCTTTGATGGCCAATGTGGGCCCCTCGGACACCGTTCTGATCTCCAGGATACCTGCCAGACAGCAAAGCAGTAAAGAAATGAGACACACTGCAGAAAAGATAAGGAACTGTCAACATCCATCTTTCACTCCAGCTCCACGCTGACCTCAACATTCATCTTCATTAGCAAAACAACATGGAGGTTCCTGCGATTAATCAGTCTGTGGTCTTTCTGGCTTAGTTCAAGTCTTGTTAACTTGCCTGGGTGGCCATTAGACAAACCACAACCTATGCCATTGCACATATGGGAGACAGATTAAGCTTCTCTCCCGTGAGATTGAGAAAACTGCCTCCTTGCATGTGCTTTGCACGCTACAGTTTAGCTCTGCTCTTCAAATCTGCTGCAAGGCAGAACATTTGTACTCTGTTTTATTGTTTGTTTTGAGAAAATACATGTTGCCAATAGAAAAGTGCTCCAAGTGAGTTGTTTTAAATGAAGGAAATGAATGAAAGTCCTACTACTTTATCTACAGTATCATCAGTGGTGGGTAGTAACGAGTTATATTTACTTCAGTAATTTTTTTGGAGGGTTGGAGGTTTGGGTAGAACATGTAAGTGCTTTCAGTGGAGTAGTTTTACAAGACTTTTACTTTTACTTCGGTAATATTATCATGAAATATCTCTAGTCTTAATTGAGTAAAATCTCAAAATGCTCTACCCACTGAGACTTGAAAACAAGCTTATTTTAACAAAAGTATCCACTAGAAACACACCTACAGTTTTGGTTAAAGTAGGACATTGTGTTTATACACAAGCTTGTTTGCCATGCAATTTGGAGGTCGACAGATTATATAATACACTGCAGGAATCGTCATTGGAAGTTTTTTTTTTCATTTTACCCTGTCTTATATTTGTGTTACCTGCTGTAAGTTTCTGTGCTACAGAAACTGAGCTAGAAAAGTATTTATTTTATCCAATCTTGTTAAAATTCAACTAAATATCCAGACAAAATTTCCACAAAACTTTATTTTTGTCAATCTGACAGAATTCTTAAAAATTAAATAATTGACGTTTTGATCAGTCATTCAGTATTTGAGTAGCTTTCTTGGACAGCTACTTTTTGCTTTTATGTGAGTAAAAATATGTCAAAGTAGTTCTACTCTAACAATTTATGGCTGCTCTGTCCAAGTCTGAGTATCACGTAACACAATATATAAGCAGATGAAACTCGGGGTAATTAATCTGTTGAATTATTTGTAAAACTTGTCTGAATGCAGAAATATGAAGGGCTTACTATGTTGTTCTTCAAACTGACTCCAGCGAATAAATAAACCGTAAAATTAAATTCTTATCCTTTACATAAACACAAATTAATTTCATGAACAACAACAAGATCCTGATGACAGAGTTTTGGTTAAGCTAAAGCCTTGGTGTCACTTTCATTATTCTATGTAAAAAAAAATTATTTCATTTGACAAGCAGATAAAGGGGAATAAAAAAAGGAACACTCTTCTGAGGTTCTTCAGATTGACATTAAGCATGCATGCATCTTTGCCAGATCACAAACAGATGGTAGCGTCCCGATCTGGAGAGGTTGTTTGTGCTCTGCTTGCTCTTTTAATTTGTCCTTCTAATTGTGAGCATTGACTACTTTGCTCAAATTATTCTAACCCAGCCTGTCTGATCTGCTGATTGAACTCGTGATGATTAAAGGTACAGCTGACGTTGAATTTGTGTTATGTTTAACATTCTTTTGCTCTTTTACAGTCATTTCATTTGGGAGGAACGGGACATGTTGCTGCTTTTAATGTTTGGTAATGTAATCTGCTGGCCAGCTAATGTTCTTTATCAGTTCCAGTCATTTGGTGCATCATGAAAAGATGAAGCACATTTCCGCAGACATGCATACACACATTTAAGACATTCTGGCTCTGAAGCAGAGCCTCTCAGGCAATCACCGGCTTAAACAGATTTGCCATCACTTGCTGCCTCTGGCGAGGCAAACAATCTTGTGGGTAAAAACCCCAATCCTGATTTCTCTGAAGACTGTTGAAGCTCAGATTTGCCTTTGCTGCTAAGATTCCAGCAGACAACCTTTCAAGAATAGGATATTGTAGAGGGGTTTTCTGAAATTACGTTGTTCTGTCACGCTGACACTGAAAGCACTTACATGTTCTAAAGCAAACGGGAGCAAAATTTGTAACATTTTAACATCGGCTGCAATATTTTAAGGGTTAGTCCCATGTCTTTCAGGTCTTTCTACATTTCAGTTGGCAAATTTTGCATGTTTTTAATATAATTGTTTAAAGAAAAAGAAAAAAATGATAGCTGTGGCCATGCCTTAACACATCTGAAAACACTAAATGCATTCATTTCATGTCAAAATTTATATAAGTAAATACATTTGTATGTACATTCCATCACAATTTGTTTGCACATTTTCAGTAAAAAAATGTTGCAGCAGTGGACATTCATCCTATAAAAAAAAAGTTTTATAATTTGATGGCGGTATCAGTTTCTGTACCGCCCTGAAAAGCTTTGAAGATAAGTAAAAAATATATTTTAAACAATATAAATTACAATATAAGTAAAAGTCAAAGAGGAAATTAGATCAAATATATATATTATTTATATATATATATATATATATATATATATATATATATATATATATATATATATATTATATATATATATATATATAATATATATATATATATATATATATATTATGCAGCATTAAAGATAAGTTCAGTGGAAGTAGCTGGATTTTGGTCCATGTACTGTACAATCCCATAACAACGTTTTAGTCTTGTTTCAAGAAAAGAAGTCTAGTATTCTTTAAACTTAAAAAAAAATCCCAGCTAGTATCATCAAAAGATTGCTGATTAAAAAAGAAAAACAGCAACATTTATTTGGCTCTTTGCGTGCAAGTCCCAGCCACATGTGGGTGTCTCAGATGTTCAGTCTTTCATTTCCATTTGTTGCGCAATACATCTTCTGAGGGATCTTCTTTTAAAACCAACATTTTCCCTCTGCCACAGTCAGATAGGAGGAAACGATAACCACACAAAACATCCTCACTGTGACTGTGAGTTTTAGTCGCATCTCTACACATTAACGTTGGAAAAAAATGAATTTTCTACCACAATGATTTGAGCAGATAACCGTGTTAAACTGCTGCTGTCAAATTAAATGTGTCGCTCTTTAGTTGTGCTGGCAAGAGCTGAGCGAATCAGCAAACGTGTTTGTTTCAAGGTCATTGAATTTGAGATTTTAGTTTTAGTATGTTTTTACTTTTCTTCATTACAGCCAGAATTTGACGTTAACCCTGCTTCAGTTTATTTCTGTCCTTTGTAATAACAACACTACACATTACATCTCCTTATTGTTTCTTTCAAACTGGCCAAGCAAAGTACTAAACCTTCAAAATACTAAATCTTAAGAGAAAAACATGCCTGAAATGATCTTCACTCACATTTAAAACAACATTTTCTGCATGTAATAAAAGAACTGAAAAACCTGTAATTAGCCCAAGCAATTAAAACAAGACCGTGTCCTTACTGTAGCAGTTGGTAGGATCTTGGGTTCCTGTAATGTTGCCCGAGTCATCAATCGTGAGGAACCACTGCGTGCCGCTGAACAGCTGTCGAATGCGCACATCTCCTCCCTCCATGTAATCATAGTTCCTGGTGTGGCGCTCGTGTTTAGAGCAGTTCATGATGGCAACTCGTTGCTCGGGGGTGCAGTCACTGTAGACCACACACACGCTGCCAAGCAGAAAGATTGCGTGCAGGTAGAGTCCTGAGAGCAGACTTTGAAGGTTCCATGTCAGCATCCATTTGCGCATTATAATGCAATGCTTTGGGGATCAATGAGGAACATGCTGAGACGCGAGCTCAAGAGCTGAGCGCTGTTCCTCAACTCGGCGACCTCCTGACCCCTGCCTTGTAACTTTCAGGTCTGTGTTTCAGGGACTCCTAGAGGGATGGGAGGAAGACTTTGTGAGGCTGGGTTGAGTTCAAAGGTGAGAAGTCTTGTGAAAAAAACCTCCCCCAAAAAACAAAAAGACGGCAGAATGGGACTTTATAGCTTTGCTAGTCCATATATATGGAGTTCATCAATTGCTTGATCACCTTGAGTGACAGTCCAACAAGCAATGTAATAATCCAGATTAGGGATGGCTGTACTGGTTGTCACTGTAAAAAAAGATTGATTCGCAAGATGTCTTATCACATAGGTGTTGAATAATGCAAATAGATGAATAAATATTCAAACACTTGTGTTTTAAAGTTGTATATCTCTATACTATTTATAGTACACATAACCTCTTACAAAAACATCTTTTAAATAGTAAATCAGAATTTTGCCAGTGATTTTTTTTTTCCTTTTCACGAGTCAACAGAGTAAAATAATACTTCAGATTGCTTCGCAACTATAAAGTCTCTCTCTTTGGGCAAGAGGAGAGACTGAACAAACAATATCTGTGGATCGTCAACTTACATGCGCTCTGAAGCGATGACGGACGTCGTCAGACGCGTGCCGCTTCCCAGCACCAGCGATGAGACTCCTCAGATCTGAAGCTGCAGTTAAACCCAGGTAAACCCGGCTCAGTGATGCAATAAAGCCAAGCAAGAGGTGAGAACCGCTGTCAGTCCTCATCTAGGCTTCCCTGCTTCTGGCAAAGCTGACTCTGTGCACCCTCCGTCGTGCACCCTGCTTAGATAAATGCCTGCTGCTGACCTCACTTGAGAGCAATTAGATCCCAACCAGTCAGCTGTGCATGGCTCAGATGCAGTGGAGAAACACCCTCTCTCTGGCGCGCGCTGCCACTCGCCCACCGGACATGAGAGGGAGCCATAAACGCTCGAAAACACCCCACTCTGCTCTGCGCACGAGCGCCGCAGTGCTGTAAAAACATGGCCATGCACACCCATTCGTGGGGTGTTTTCCCACAACTTCCCTTAGCAATGTTCTAAACGGCTTTTTGTGTTGCGTATCATTAATCTGACTCACTTTCACTCAAAGGACGGGCTTAGATATTTACTCAAGTTACAACGCTTCACAGGATCTATCTCCTTTCATTTCAGATGTCATCATTAATTTGCGGTTTTTGACTTGGCTCACTGAATCATGTGAGAGGATTTTACTGGCTTGATTGAAAACATCAAAGAGGTCTTTTAGCGCTCACTCGGATCCGGCATAATAGTGGGAAGCAACAAAGTTGTGCCTCGCAGGTTTTCATCCAGAGAAAGAAAAGCAGAGGACATGGCTGCTAAGAGGAAGTAGTCATCTCCTTGTTAGAGGCCGTGCACCCGTTCACTCTTTTTGTGTTTTGCATTTAAAGTCTCACTCTATTGCTCTTTTGAAGACGTCACCTTCAAAAGTTTATATGCGTCCTATAAAGATGCGCTTGCCACTGGGAAGGTCAGGACTCCGGCCGCGGCAGCTCCCCTGATCTGTCGCGTCCCTCCGGCTTGTTCAGCTGTCCTTTATATCACCACAGAGACAGTTCATGTTCTGGTCTTGTGCATTAGCAAAGTAAACACCCAGTTGAACAGAAATAACACAACATGACTTGTTGCACATGCACCACATTTCAGGCGGGTTTACTTTAAAATCATGCGGGAGTCTTTTCTGAAAGGTTGCTTCCCAAGTTGGAGGGGTCTCTGAAACAGACCAGGGGCATGTAACACCTGGTGAAGTCCCCCGAGGCAGATTATTTCAACGAGAGGGGCCAGACGCAGTCAGGATTCCCAGAACCACATGAAATGAGTGACCTTTCCTGGAATTTGAAACCTGGTCCCCTTTCTTGCAGACAGGCTTGCGGGAAGAGTTGCAGGTGAGACTTTAGGGCATTTGCACGAAACAATGCATTTGTCCCTGTTGGCTGTATTTTATTGGGGAATCTGTGTTTGGTTATGTTGGCATACCATTTGGCTGACTACTTGAGATGAAAGGTCTAACCCTTGAGTTTGAAATGACCCCGAGTTGCTGGGAAACAAGGTAGAGCAGTGGCCTTGGCCTTATGACTTCACCATGGGGAGTAGCAGTCTGTCCTTTTGTAAAAAAGCCTAAAAAGTGTTAAGAGAGGGGCTTCCAACAAAACCACCCAGATCACAACTGCCATTGGCTATTTCTTTTTTCAAAAGAGAATAACAGCAACTCATTTATGAACTTTATGTTTTCGTGTTGAATGATCTGCCTTTCGTGTGTTTTTGTGCACTAGTGTTGGGAAGTATCCATGGCTGCAATCTTTTATTTGTTCCCAGAGATGGTGAAGATAAGGCGCAACCTGTGATGTCAGCTTCAGGGTGTTTCTGTTAGAAAGAGAGGCTGGAAATGAACGTCTCTCATTTTAAGTCGCTTCCTAAATGGCAGGTGCAGTGAATAGAATAATACAATTGCACAATATGAATGGTATGATTGTAAGATGTGCAATAGAAAATGCTTTTGGACAGTTTCCGCCTATTTACGTTGCTTTACTTTGAAGTGATTTCTATGAAATAAAAGTTATTTCTTAAAAAAGTAACATTTTCTAAGTCCTATACATGCTTTTGGAAAGGGGTGCACCTGCATGAAGTTGTACAGTCTGCTCCTTTAAACTCTTGTACTGTTTGTGCCAAGAATGCATAGATTTTGGCCCAGTGACAGTGAAAATGCACACACACCTGGTGCTTTAAGGCCTAATCATGCAACTTAATAGTCCCGAAATGAGATGCGAACAATAAAGGGGAGTAAAATAATGTGTGAATTTACAGAGCTTTTGCATTCCAAGATTTTAGTTGTTACAGATCCATTGCCATAAAACACCTAAAGACTGGCCGGCAGTCCTCAGTTGCTCCACATGCATCTAACGTGCTTGTTGCTATGGGTAATTAAATAAAGTAACACGCAGTGTGTTTCTAGAGCTCACGCTTTAGAATATTTGAAACTACTTCACTCATGCCTCTTCATGAACTCTTGAGACAGAAGGCCAACAAGTTCTAAAAAGTTTAATAAAATTTAATTTAAAAAGTGGATTTAACATTTTTGTTAAAAAGACTATGTTTAGAAAGACCTAGTTTTGATGACTCTATCAACGGCTGTTTTGTAAAACTTTTTTTTTCTTCTTCTATTGCATCATATCCCAGCTATTGAGTTTTTATCTCTGGATCTCTGACACAGCTGTTTCTAAATATTTGTCAGTGTTTGCATTTCTCATGATGTTTGGTCATAGGGTGGTTTGTATTTTGGAAGAAATCTTGACATTTTTATTACTGTTGTTTTATTATATCACTAGCCAGATTGTCAAGCATCTCTTTAAGGGTGCACTATCCAATTTTTATTTGAAAAAACAATCAGAGCCAGCATGTTAGCACTGCCAATCAGTCTCACGCATTCGCTGCTAAATGTGCTTATGGGGGAGACGCAACAGGTAAATAGAGAACATGCTACAGGACTATTCTGGACTATGCTGTACAGGTTATCTGGACTATACTGTACAGGTTATCTGTGTCATACAGATAACCTGTACAGATAACCTGTCACAACGTAATAACAGTTTCAATAAACATGTTAAAATTTTTTTTATATATATAAAAGTTACATAACGCTGCTAAGCAATCTTTATGTCTGTGCCCTGCTCAGAAAAATTGTGCACTTGGATCCTGTGCTGATGTTTCTGCACTTACTTGAATGTTTGATTGCAGGTAGTTTGGCTTTATAGGCTAAATGGCTGCCGGCTGCTGCAGGATCAAAGGCCGCTGCAGTGTCTGAGTTTACAGTAGCATAGGAAGTGCAGTGGCCGTGAGGCAGACACACAAGGCCTGCGTGAGTAAAACTCTTTAAATTTCAATGACTGAATGTCTTCATTCCCATCTGTCCTTCTTTATTTGCTCCCCAGAACCATCCCTCCCTCCCTTTCTTTCTCTTTCTTTATCTGTCAGTCTTTTGCTCTTGTGACAAAGAGGTTAGCTTTTAAATTCTTACAATTCTTTTTAATTGATTCCAATTGTCTGATGGTATGTTAAATGTCGTTAAAGCCAGCAGAAAGTCTGCGAGTGCTTGGATGATTGCAGTGAAACACGCAAACGTGCCAGCTCACCATGAACTCGGATACCATTCTGATTTCAGCTCCAGACTAACCACCAGCTCGAGTTTTTTAGCTTTGACATTTGTCAGAAAATTGCTCTTTTGCGTAAATTAACAGCAACTTACACGATGTCAAGTTGTACGTGCATCATGACTATGTCTTTATTGTAGGAGTGGCAAAGTGTTTAATTTTTTTTACTCTGCTTCCTTGGAAAGACATATTTTGTTTTTTTTATTGTTTTTTTGGAAATGCCTTTCTTACCCCATTTTCTGTCCTGACATTTTTTAAAGAATTCTTTTGGGGAATTTTGGTTCAGCGTTTGTTTGTTAAACTAAATTAACAACTTTGAACAACAAAACATTGAGACATCAAAATTCCCTCAAGGCATTTTCTTGTAAGTAGAATGACACACAAACAATTTGTCCTGTTTTTCTCTTTGGGTTTGTGCGAAATAATAATTTGCACAAATAAGAAGTATATTTTTGCATCGGTTATTAAATCCCCAAAGAGTTATTAACACTGAAAAATTATACATTTATCAGGTCCTATCTGCTGGATTTCATAAATAGAAGACTTTTGCAAACAGTTCTTTTGACAATGTTAAAGCCTGGCAGCTCTCTTTTTATGTATTTAGTCTTATACTGCAATGAATACCTCCCAAAATCATGATTTTTAGGTTGTGAACAGAAACTCAAAGTTGTTTCCAATCTTTTGACTTGTGTTGTGTATGGATATAGACAAAGACTGCACAGAAAATGAATGGAAAAAGTGAACAGAGTTCAGACAAAGACTTTGAAGGTTGTTTAGACTGCCTGCTACTCAAGACCACTTTAAAGGCTTACAAGACTTCCTGGGTCATTGAATACAAAACATTAGTAAAATAAACTTGGTTTGAAACTTTTTTCTAACTTACAACCAAAACAACAACTAAAATAAAAACAGCAGCTGTTTGTCTGGTTATTTACGGGTCTTCCTACGAGTATGACAGAAATATTGCAAACTATTTAATCTCCCTTGAAAGGTCTAAAACGTTTCTTTCGATGTCGACACCTGGAGCCACAGCCAGAGGTTTGTTATAGTTTCCACTATTACTGCAGAGACACAGATAACTGTCCACACTTTAAAAGCATTCCTGGAGAGAGAAGAGCCTTTGTGTCTGTGCTCTTCAGCCCTACTTCCAGCGATATGCCTGCATGTATGTTTGGAGAACGAAGAGTCACATCGCGCTATTCTTAGCGCAGCTTTGGACTGCTTGGGTTTAGCTTTTGCTTTCTAAATTCCACAATAATTGGGGATCTCTCGGGATAGAGCCTCACAACATTAACTCCAACTATAAATAACCGCAGAGCCTAAGAAACACAGACTCTACTCATGTGCGCAGACAAGGTAAAAAAAAAACATACAAAAAAAAAAAAAGCTTGAACGGCTCCCTGCTTGAGTTTTGAAGATGACCTGCATTTGGCATTTTGGAGTTTGGAGGAAACAATTGTCCACAAATTCCTGTGCAAAGCCCGAACGCATTCTCCCCATGTTATGCACTGTGCAGCAAAGAATTGTGAAGTTTTGTCTGCGGTAACAGGCTTCCCTCCCACTCTGAGCTGTACCCGTCTCTAACTGGGTCCCGCTTACTCTCCGAGTTAGTGCTGTGAAATTCAACACATGGCAACAGGATGTGCCCTGTTCCTCTGCCTTGTTGGAAGTGAAAGATTTAACTTGTTGCTGGGTGTCTGCTAGTAAATATTGGAGAGACACCAGGCGCAAATCTGCTGAAATATTGTCTGAAGCAAGAGATTTCAGACAAGAAATATTCTCTCAGGTAATTCAAGAAGGAACCTGCGTGTTTGCTTCTTTCTAAGGCCTCAGGTACGGCTAAGTTCACACCCAAAACAATGGTGACAACCAGATCGATTCCCTAACAACAAGACAAATACTGAAAAAAACACTTACTTCACGCTGAAAATATTTATTGTATCAATGTCGACAAGCCACAGAACTGTCTTCTAGTTTCAAACAGATAGACTTACGGATTTTGTAGATTCCTAATAGGTGAGAATAAAAATAGCTTCCATGTTTGTCATTGAGTTAAATTAGTATAATGTGCTACACATGTTAAATAATATGTTGATTATTGACATTAATGCAGCTTTTAAAGTGGAAAAAGTCGGTGAAATTCACAATAACGGCTAATAATTTTTGTCATAAAAATGATTAGTTTCTGCTTGGAACATAAAAGAAACTTTTACGTAGAGCTAATCCGGAAAGTTTTTACCTCTTCACACCGATTCAAACGGTTTACACATTTCATGTTCTTTCCTTTAACAATCTCCAAGATTGTTTTATTCTTAGACCAATGAAGGTCAGCTCAAACCTTGGTTAGTGCAGACACTTATTTTATTATATTCTACTTTTTAAAAACAACAACAACAAAAAACATACAATCTGAAAAAGGTGTCACAAATATCCAATGATCCCTCACCGTTTACTTTCAGTTTTGTTTATTTTTTTTACTTTACTTCACTTAATCTTTTTTTTAGGCTTAGAATGTTTTCCTGCATTTATGAATAAAGTGTATTTTTATCGTTCCTTATTTACATGACCTACATTTTCAAATCTGCAAACTACAAATTCCTATTTGTGCAGTTTGCTGCTTTTTTTTTTCTTTTAGGGTGAAACGATAAGCTAAGTTTCAGTTCTGGAGCTTGTAAACAAATTGAGATAATGACCACAGCCAGCAGAGAGTGATCCAAAAAGAGCTGCATTTAAATAATTATCTGAAATTAATATTCTAGATAACAGCTTGTACTTTATGAGATTCTTGTCACGACCAATTTCGGAGCTAAAGTTACCTTCCTCTTTAACTCAAAATACTTCCAGATGGGTGTCCCAGTCGCAGCTTTTGTTTTCCTCATTTCATTACAGATCGCCCTTTACACATTCACAGTGTGTTTGTATGTGTGGCCACTCACTCACCCGGGGGGAACAGGTTTTTTTCTTTCTCTCTCTTTTTTTTTTTTTGCATTTCAAATAAAAAACTCAAAAGGCTTAAACCCACGCCATCCCTTTTAAAATCAGGTCAAAGAATAGCGGGCTAATAAAATATCATGGCTCATGTAGGTACTGCGATTTATGTTCTGGTCTCGACATGCAAACAGTATGACGAGGTTTCAAACAGCAGGGTGCAGTGATAATAACAGGGAGAAGGTTCAAACAGGCAAGTGTGTTAACCTCATGAAAACATGCAAATATGGAGCTTCATGCTGTTAAATGGGGGACTTAATGAAGTTGGCACGAAGCTGCACAAGATGGAGTTCAAAGGTTTGGAGGCTTTGTTGGGACAGAAGTGATCTACATGTTGTTTCTGGAGTTTGCCTTGTGGGATTTGTCTGAGGGACGTGAACATGTAGTTCTCGCTTCTCAGTAATCTACAAACATGTGAGGGGAGAGGTGGATTCTTTGAAAAGCTGGAATAAGCTTTGTGGACAGTAGAGCTTAATATTTTAAATGTGTTCAGTGTAAGGTGGGGAAATAATTTTTAATTGTCTTGCTGTAAAAGAATTTGTCTGGTCTTCCAAACAGCTGCTTAATGACGTTCATCAATGCATTTTGTATCACTGAAGCCTTTCCCAGTTGTTCTAATAATGCTAATTTGTGTTAAATCTTTAATCCATCTTTATTTGTATTCATCTCAGAGTACTAGTAAGTAACTTAAAGAAGTGTTGTTTACATATTTGTTCAAGCTGGCACTGTGTCCTAACAGGTCAGGTCCTAATATGAGGTCAAGTTCCTCTAGGTCTTTCTGGTGATCGAACTGCCATCTGCAGAAATATATTGCTCCTGGTCAAACAGAACCGGTCAGAGCCAGGAGAGGAAGGTTCTAGCATAGTAAGTACTCTTCCCCCAGGCCTCCTGCAGCACTAATGGAGCAGAAACAATCTAACATTACAGGAAAGCTGCTTATCCACCATCGTTGGTGGCCATGCTAACTAGCCTGCACATTCATGACAGGCTCCCTGTGGAAAGGAGCTGTAGAAAAGCAGAGAGAAAGGGAGAGGATGTGAGCAGCACCTATGTGATTGACAATGCTCAGGTGTTTCTCCAGGTGCTGACTGGTTGTGACTGAGCAGTATATTTCTGCAAATGGCAGTAGGACCACAGAAAAAAGGCAGAGGAACTCAGTTTCTTCATAGATTATCTGTCTCATATTATACTTTCAGGACATAGCATGGGCAGACTGAGACTGGCCGTCTGGCATGTTGGGTATTGTCCTGGTGGGTCAATATGTTATCGGAGCGGACAGTCCTTTTTTATTGACATGGTCCACAAAACTAGTAGATGAGCTGAGACTGACCCAGTCACTTTAAGCATCCAGTCCCTTTCCTTGTGGTTCTGTCTGCGTCATACATTCTGCAAAAAAAAAAAAAGTCAGCTAAAGAATCCGGCAGTTGACCACCAGATTGTGAAACATATATTAATAGTATTAGTAAAAGAGCATAAAAAACATAAATTTAGCGTACAGTGTATAGGTCACTAAATCATAAATCCCTTCCTGATTGATTGCAGGATCAGGAAACCTGAATCTTGTCAACTTCTGATCACTTCAAGAGGAGAACTGTACTCTGATTACAAAATTTTGGCTGAAGTGGTGTTTGTAGTTCCAGTCTGGCAGTAGAGCAGAGATTTGTCCCCAGATTATCATCAGAAACCCCAATGAAAAGTAAAAAAACATCATGACATTTTCACCTGTAGTAATCCCACTTATGACCTCAGATTACACACAAGCGAGTGTACAAGTCAGCTCCCTTCTGACTAGGAAGAAGTTGTGAGAATGCGCGTTCAGGTCACAGTAGGTGAAACGTTCATTAAGTTCAATTGTTTAATTTTATTATTTATACAAAGTTACAATATCCACAGTGGAGAAAAAAAGTTACATATATTCTGCTTCATTCTTCTGATTCTTATTCTATGTTCAGTTTGTTTGACTTGAATTTCAGTTGAAATGAATAAAAAGTTGTATTTTATAAGCCATTATTACCATTTACAGAATTGTCAAATAAAAATAAATTAAGATGGGACTTTTTGACTTCGTCAGTCATAATGACAACAAGTTTAGCACAACCAGAGGACAAACAACTGATGGGGAAACAACTGAGTTACTTCTTTCTGATATTTTTTCCACCCCTTTTCATTCATTTATATCATTATGCATAAAGGATAGACAGAGATACAACGCTGCATAGAGTTATAGTGTAATGTGTATTTGCTGTAGACAAGCTGAACCACCTTCTATTTACAGCAATCTAATCTTTTTTCCCTACTATTTGTTGTAGTACTTAGTTCAAGTAATCAGAAGACAAGAAAAAGTCATGATCAGAATAAGTCTTCTCAGAAATTAAAGTCCACTTAAACCCCGTCCAGGCAGAACTTGCGTCGCGCCGATCCAAAGTCCTCCCTAATCTTCTCATAGCTACTGGCTTTAGTGGAGCCATAACCATAACACTGAGTCACTCAAATGTCCATTGGCTCCTGAGAGGAATGTCTGTGTCATGTGTTATGACTAAAGTTAACAAGTGAAAAATATTTGGTTCATCTGTTTAATTTTCACAACTCTCTATTAGAGCTGCAAAGTTCATCGAGATGTGAGAGCACACAGCTACGGACACAGACGAGGCTCTTGTTGGCAAGCATTTCCAACAAGCCTGAGCCGTATGAACATTTTTTTTTAATCGAGATTACATCTGTTTGTTTCAACATTGGAGACAATCACTGACATTTATTTGCAAGCAGGTTATCTTTCATGTGCGCAGAGCCATGTGAGTAAATCTGTGTATGTTTACACGAGAAGATGCTGAGGCATATCCGTGTACACGTGATGTATCCGTGTGGTTTCACTTTTGACAGGCAGCTCACCGTTGTTGACATTTCAAAAGGTAGCATTACCTCTGTTGTGCACCCCCCTCCTGTCTCATTGTAAGGATAGATGTCTTGTTAAATGCAGAGGTAGGAGAAACGGAGCGAAGCGGGAGAATTGGAGTTTATGTTGGATGGAGAACTTAACAGATTGCCCTTATAAATTGTGTCACTCCATCCTTCTTGTGGGATCAACTACGCAATTGCGGCATGACAAGACTATGAGCGATACAAGGGGATTTATCCATTTCTCTTGTCTCTTGACCCCTTTTATGACTTTTATCTTGCTCACACTGCTTACAGTTATTTCCTGTTCTGTGTTCGAGCGTCTTGGAGTTTCATCAAAGTTCTGCGTCACTTGTAAAGCTGAGTCATGTCACAAAAGTTGAGTCAGAACGGAAATGAATATCTTGAGTTGTGCATGTGGAGAGCAGGTGTTATCTAGAGCAGAGTGTGTGTGTGTGTGTGTGTGTGTGTATCAAACCCCGTTTCAGTTGAAGGAAATAACCTTTTTGAACAGCTAAGTCCTGAATTGCTCAGACTAATGAAAAAAGGTGTGTTACAGGCATCTACTTCAACAAAGAAAACTGCTACACCACAAAGATGACATATGTTTCTGATGCATCGGTGGAAGAGAATTAGTCATAGTAAGTACTTTATATATTTACAAAAAGCCCATTTTGTTTAGTAACAAAGGATGGACAGTTAACATTTTTGTGTGAAATTGCTAAAACAATTTCTAAATTAACGTGATAAACAAAAACAGGGCTGAGAGGTGGAATTTGTTGGCATCACTGTGTGAGCTAAAACTAAACAAGCAACATATTAAATGTTGTTGAACTCTACCAGCCAGGTATCGCTCATGGAAACCGATCACAAATGTTGCCTCTGTGGCGAAGACATGAAAAGTGTTGATGTCAAAAAAACATCGAAATGTTCCGCCTTTACGTACACTGCAGAACAGAAGTACCAAGACTACATTTTCCTACACGTGAACTTAAATGACACGACTTCCCAGCACATATAAAATGTGGAGTTGGGTCACAATTTGCATCTGTAACTGCTTGGGTTTCTTAAGGTCAAAGTTAGTTTGAGTTGACTGTAAAATCATTAGCAACCAGGATGTTTCCCAGCTGAACCGTTGTTGCAGGTGGCTTCGCATCATAGTTCTCCAGTTGAATTGACTCATAGGACTGACCAGTTCCTTTATACTTTGCTTACGAGGCTCTGGATTGTGTACACCAGGAGCCATACAAGTGATTGGAGCTCAATGTTATGGAGGTGTAACCTAATATTTTTTTTATAATATATCACATAGTTTGATGAATTATTTCCAGTGAACTGTCATGATAGTTGGTCTTATCAATCTGAAACAACGGACACCATTTGAGGTCACTTCTAGCGAGGACATGCGTTCATCCTCAGTATCTTTTCCTAAGAGGTGTCTTAATGCTCTATTCCTTTTGAACAGCACCTGAATTTCCCGTTCTTAATGTTTTGTCCTCTTAATTAGAGAGGCACGACAACGTTCCCCCATTTTGGGTGCTATGACGATGAAAACACTAAACAGACAACCCTGGACACATGGAAGGCTAGCATGAGTATATAGATTAGTCCTTCCCACCAGGCGGACAGGCATGTTTCACAATGTGCTTTTACTCAGCCCATATCTTGAGTTGCGTGAGAGATTTCGATATCTCACACACTCTTGTAAATCACAATTGAACAGTAGTAACTCAGAGAATGAACTCCAAACACGACTGTTTTCAATTTGGGACCAGGGTTCCTGCCAAGGCTGGGGCAGCCTCAGAGAGACCACCCCCTCGGTGCGAATTTACAGGCCTCGTCACCTCTCAAGATCGCGGGAACGCCAGCCGTGCTCTCATAACGCTGGGACAGATGTCTGACACCTATAGATGGGGTTTGGTTGGAAGGTGTTGGAGGTGATAATGCCGAACCCCCACAAGTACACGCACAGCTGACACACACAAAGAAAACAAAAACCTCTATTGGCTGTAATTCCCATTTTATCCTTTCAGCTAAATGTGTAAATCCCTACTACAATATATTTGAAAAAAATTAAATGTATTGGAATTTCATATCTTATCCCTTCTTTCAGGGAAGGACCTGAGGAAAAAAAACAATAAAGAGATAATAAGGTTTACTGTGTATTTTCATCTTTCCAGTGTAGCTTAAAAGCAGTAACAAGACACATGACATTAACATCACAAAATATGTACAGTTGTAAGAGAGCCTCTGGATTGTCACTTTTGATGAAGCTGTTACTGTATCCCAGAACTGAATCTTGCAGATGGGAGCTTCCTTAATGAAGGGGTCTATAAGTAACATTTTAAAAGAAATGATTAGAGAGACATAGAACAATTGAAATACTCTAGTTGGGACTCAAGTTGATACCAAAAAGAAAATAAAATAAGAGTAGAAACCTTTTTGTTCAGCTTAAAACCAATAACAATCCAGTTCCTGTAAATGCTGTTTGACTCTCAAGTATTTTTTTCAAATGAACTGGCCTGTTCAAGTACATTGCTGCTGCTCTCCAAGTGTTTAATTTGATACAGATGTTTATCATGATGATGGAAAGATACAGAAGACAAGAGAGAACTAAAGTTGTGGAGGGATTTGAAGTAGGTTTAGTGTAATGAACAACATCACAACCTTTAAACGTCTTACAGAGTGCTGTTCAGTCTATTCTCTGAACATGGAAAGGGTATGGCACAACCGCAAAGCTACCAAAGCATGACCACGGACATGAAGCGACAGGACAGGCAGGGGGAGAATAATCAGGAAAGCCGTCAGGAAGGCCCATGGTAGCTCTGGAGGAGCTGCAGAAGTCTACTGCCCAGGTAGGAGGATGTTTTGATGGGACGCTATTGGTCATGAACCTCAAAAACCTGGCTTTTATGAAAGAGCAAGAAGACTGCTATCACTGAAAACTTGATTGGGAGCCTACCTCAATGACTGCTCACAGAAGCTGTACATGCCAGCTGACTGAATTTAAGTGTTTTGATAAGAAGACCAAGCAAAAATGTCAGCTTCCAGATGTGCAAGCTTTGTAGAATCATATCTCAGCAGTTCAACAGCTGGAACCACGGAACAAGGTGGTTGCATAAATTATTGACTCAGAGAGCTGAACACAAATGCACACCACACTTTTCAGATTTATTGTTAAAAAAACAAATCAGACGTTGTCATCTTTCTTCCACTTTATTTTCAGATATAAATACTTGTGTCAGTCAGTGCATCTGGTTCACAGCTGGATGATATTCATTTATGTCACTTCCCATATGCGTTCTTTCTCTCTCTCTTCCATCATCTCGCTTGGCTAGGAGTTTTTTTTGTTTTGCTCCGTACAGCAGAGAGCCAACACGTTTTATGAGTTTCTGTTTGTTATTGAATCATTTTTAAAGACATTGATAAACGTCTACACAGCTCCAACATTTATTACCTTTTTGTTTTTCCTTTTCCCTTGTTTCCTCTGGCGTTGCAATGAGCAACGCTGTTGCTTCGGCAGATAGACGGGCTCCACTGTGGAGTTACTGTATCCTCCATGCGTATCGGTAAGTGTTCATGTAAGCTGACAACGGTTCCAGACTCCCGAGACGAATAAGGAGACTGGAGGAATAAACCTTAACCCAGTATATGATTGTCAGTGAGAAAATATGTTGAATTTTTAACTGGTTTAGATCAACCCAAACAACAACAATCGAGAATGGATGAGAACGAAAAATCACTGTCATTTTTTTACTCTGGATTGGGGTTGTAAAGCCATTTCTAAGGCTTTGGGACTCCGAGTGTCAGTGAGATCCATCGTTCACAAATGGAGAAAACATGGCCCAGTTGTGACAGTGTTGGAGTGGCTGACCCAAAAGGCCACAACACAACCCAGAACAGCATCTAAAGCACTGCAGGTCTCACGTGTCTCAGGTAAGGTCATGTTTCTAATATATATATTAAAAAAAAGAAAAATGGGACCAAAATGGCATCAGTGGCAGAGTTTCACGGCAAAACCTAAGGCTGAACAAAAAGAAAACAAAACCCTATCTCACTTTGCCAAAACATTTTGATGATTGCTGTGACTTTGGGTGAAGTATTCTGTGGTCTGATGAGCCGAAGGTGTTTTAGGTGATACGCATTATAGCATAAAAGTAACGCAGCATTTCAGAAACAGAACAATGTCAAACAGCGTAGCGATTTCTGCCACCAGAAGAAAATCCTGAAGAAAAAGCAACATAATAGTGTTTCAAAATACACCTATTAGTCTGAATGGCTGAGAATATGAAGGCTGGAGAGTGACCTCAAAGTCCAGAGTTGAGTTGCCGTTGTGCAACCTTAGATGGTCATTTGTGTTCGAAAACCTACCAATATGGCCGAATTATATCAATTCTAGAAAAGAAGGAGTATGTCAAAAATACCCCAGACATATAAAAGACTCAAACGGACATGACCAGTGGGTGATTACTTTTTCACGTTAAATCGAGATCATGCTTTCGTAAAAAAAAAAAAAAAAGGAATTTAAAAACTGCAGTTTGTTTTTTTGCATGAAATTTAGTGTTATGATTTGATGCATTTAAATGCGACAGAAGAAGAAACGTGGAATGAGGAGTCTACTTTTCCACAGCCCTGTAACTTGGTCACCAGGACCTCACAGGAATAATTTATCCGATTGAGTCATTTGCAGTTTCCACATCAAATTCCGAAGTGATAAAAGACAAGATGCTACTATTATAATATTTAATTCAAAATTTCAGTGCTGGTGGTAACAACAAGGAGGGATTGCGAAGTGGCCTGACAAGTCTTTGGCAGGTCAAAGCCCACAATAATTGTACAGGCCCAAAGAAGGGAGGTTGGTAGAGTAAACTTGGCCCTGCAGAACCACACACTGAGATCATGTGGGAAGAACTGAAAGCTTTTTGAACCACCCAGAATAATTCATACGAGATGCTCAACACCGCTGTGTGCATAACTGCAGCAGCTTCGTCGCACAGAAATGGTTCACACATGGACTTTTGACAGCAAGGCAAGTAAACCGATTTTTTTTTTGGATCTGTCCAGAACTAATTACCAGTCGCATTATAGCCGACTGCATTACATAAGGAGGTTCAGCAGAAAACAAACAAACAGAACCTCATGCTCCTCTTGTGCCGTCACTGAGTGGTGGAAGTCTGACATGAAAAAGGCAGGACAGAATTTTCTAAGAACCTGAATAATGAGTTTACATTGGAGCTAAATAGGAACAGAGGGGCGACGGGTTTATGTTTGCTTTCCATTTTCAGTTCTGGCACAGATTCAGGCCACCTTGAAGAGTCTGAAAACCATTACCCAGGACAGTTGGTCAAAAGTGCACACTGTATAGGATATCATCGTGGTGTGCCTCACAGAGAGACAGAGTGATGAGGACGAAGATGGAGGAGGGAGGGGAAAAGGAAAGAGGAGGGAGGGAAGGGGTATCACGGATGAGATATCGTGCGAGAAGAGGAGAAACTGAGACCATCACAAGTTCAGTGTGCCTCTTCCAGAGACGTCTCAGTTACAGCCAGCTCGCCGTGTCACTCGTGCAGATGTGTTTGGTTTCAGAGAAACAAAGGCATCCTGAGCGAGTGATGTAACTCGGAGCGGCCGTACCTTCATGGCTGTCTGGCACGTCACTTTTTGCATGCAACTGCAGATTAGGATAAGACAAGCCTGCAGACAGGGTTTTCTCCCCCATTGTCTCCTCCACACGCACCCACTGAACATGCATAAAGAGGGGTCACGCATATGAAGACAGCATCAATCGCTCTCTCATATGGCTCACAGCGAGGCGCTGACTGATCCCTCTGAAAAAGGAGCAGAAACAAAGATAGGTGTGTGTGTGTCAGTGGAAGTATGTGAATGGGATCTGATGAGGATTTCTTTACAGCTGGTTTGCCTCAACAAATGTTTGTTTGCGTGTGTGTATTTGGGAAGCAGGTCAGATTGTGTCTTTTTAATCCTTTCTTCACAGTGTGCCTTCAAGGCTGGATTACTGCACATTTATTGTGCCCTAACATGCTGATGGTTCAAGCATCTAATACTTGCGGGAAACTTAGAATCGCACTGCTTCGCTACTCAGTTGTTTGTTTTAAGCAGGTTTGATGTATGTGCAGTTCATGCTGAAGGCCCAGAAATTCCTATCTCTTTATCTTAAGGGCTGCACTTTTAAATAGAAATTTTAGACGTTTGCCTTACATCATTTTTACTACCGGATTTTTTTTTTTTTTTTTGAAGTTCACTAACCACATGTGTTCAAGTTCTTCCTGCAAACCCTGGTACTTCTCAAATTTATTATGCTGTTTTTTTGTATGCTGTGATCAGCAGGAATTTCCAAATCCATTTTAATGGCAGTCTTCCACCAGCACTGCGTCACGACGGTGGGCCAGCATCTGCACAACTTGGAAACATCTCAGCAACTTACTTTGGTTGATCTAAATCTGTTTTAGTGATGTGTCTTTCATACACTTATATCATATCTCACAAAGGGATTTATGACCACAGATTAAACAAATGGTCATGGGTTTTAATGATTTTAGATTTATCGCTGGTGTTAAAACATCTGTCTGACATAAATAAATCCTGGGCTCTAACAGGATCAAATCCAAAATAGCACCACTTACAGGGGCAACCTAGGCAATTAAAGGGTCTAGGAGATTAGTCAGAATGAATTATGAATTTACTGCTAAAACATCTGACTGACATAAACCGGTAATTTATGTTATTGCACATAAACCCACTAAATTTTTAGTAGCGCACCAGCATGGGGCGACTTAGGTGATTAAGGAATGAGCAGGTTTGAAGGAGGTTATACAGGAAGGAGTAGGGCAAGGATATTTTTGATCCTTATAAAAGCCATGCAGTTAACTGCATGATTGATATTAATATCAATCATAATAAAATGACATAGTATATTTTACTGCGGCCATAAATTGCTATATTTATGACTCATAACAGCATAGAGATCATAAATCAGTACATAAAACATTAAAATTAATAATTTCTATAATCACTTTTTGAGAGACAGTGTCCTTTTTCTCTATATATTTCAGGCATTTTAAACCATGCTACTAAATTCAATTCAATTCAAAAATACTTTATCTACCCCACTGAGAAATTAAATGTTATCAAAACTCAACCCAGTGTCTTCAGTCGCTGTGGACGGTGATTTACTGTAGCAGCCAGTTCTGCAGCAAATCTGGAGGATGTTGTCGTGTGATGGTGTCATGATTGTCACGACATGCTAACAGTTCAGTGTCTGGGCGGCAGGGATGATATGTCACAGTAACGTGTCCTGGAGAACAGTATCAGTTGATGGCAATTACTGCTAATCCACGTCATTTGCTTTTACCACTCCTTTTTAACGATGCTCCCAGGCAAAATAATACCTTGTTGTCACGGTTACTCATCATAACTCTTCTGCGTTTAGAAACCTGCTTCCACTGACTTGCGGTAACATTGACAGTTGAGAGTCACCGAGCCAGAATCTTGGGTTCAGCTTCCTCCGCAGATCAGAATCCGCTGCTGGGGGTATTAATAATTTTAAGGTTGACTGGCTACACTCTGTTCTATTCTGTTTACAGCTGTATTCTGTTAGCAATAGCTGTTTTAAGTCTGTATCTTATGACATTAATAAACCTTTTTTTATTATTATTTTTCTTGCGACAACAGCTCGGTGGCGTAATATTTAGTGCTGTTGCCTCTCAGCATGATGGTGTCTCATCAAATCTCGCACAGAATAAATCTCAGTATTTTCTAAGAAATCTCAGCATTTTTCTTTTGGAGAAAGCTTTAGATGCAGCAGTTATACCTTTTCTACCTCCTTTGTTTTCACTGACAACAAAAGTCATGAAGAAGAACAGTTTCTTCTTTGTGTTTGTTCCCTACTTTGGCGTTTGGCAAACGTCAAACTCTCACTGCCCAGCCTGTCAGTTCACCACATAAAATCTTATTAATATACATTTTGTGATGTGATTGTAATTTTTAAAAATTAGGTAACGTGTGAACATTTACGCAAGGCATAACAAAATGAAACTATACATGGAAGCGATGTCTCAATCGCAGATTACCACGGGACTTGTATTGGTCTAACATTACTTTGTGACTGAATTTTAGGTACATGACTTAATTTCCCTCTTGAGCAAGGCAGCAAATCAACAGTCACACAGGATTGTTTTAATTGAATACTCATGCTTTTGCTTTTCTTTGTTTGTTTTTTTACAGCTTTTAGACATTTTGCTCAGGTTTACAGATGGTTTTCGATGTTGTTGATCTTAAAGCAGTGAGGCCTCACATAGGTTGTTTTGTTTCATCAAAGATCAAAATATGTTTTCTTTCATTTTCTTCTGACCAATAAAAAAACACAAATATCATGAATTTGAGGTACGTCCGCTCTCCACATGCACATTTGACAAAGTATTGAAGTCCATTTTTGTCAGCATCTCTGTGCTGTGAAAACCCTGCACACCTTCTGCTGTCGATCTCAGGATGAGAACCACTAGTCCAGAAACCCAAGCAATGTGTCCAAATACAACAAGACGAGAAGAAAAGGAGCCCAGTTGATTTTCAAAGGTATTGTATGCCTTTAAGAAGTGGGCTGTGCAGGACAATTCTTGAAATATTAGATCATTAAATTAGTTCATCTTTAACTAATCATGTCTTGACAGCTATAATGCGAGATCCTGAACAGTCTACCTCTGGCGCACGCTAATGTGCTGAGCTTATAAACCTTACTCTATATACTTAATGTAAAAATAATACCATATTTCTACACAATGGATCTTAAACATGTTTGCACTTTCAAATTGCCAGGTTTCTGTCACGTTAAAAGTGAAATCATTTTAAAAGTGAAATCATTTTAAAACCTTTTCCATTTCTAATGTGACGTCTGCAATGTTCAATAAAACAATCAAATCTATTTGATAGGATAACGTAAAAATAATAATCTGAAAAGTACAACAATCTCAATCTCTCCTTACACGCCTGGAGTAAGGAATGGGATTGGAGCTGGAGTTCTGGTCTTCCAAAGACAACAATCATTTTTAGTCAAAATCTACCAAAACCATGTTAACAGATGTGTTTGGGTCTGATGAAGCCAAACTTACACTGAGTAACAAATCCAAAAGGGTTTGTTCCAGTAAGGATGCTTGGCACCAACAACATCACTACACATCACCGAAGGAGAATCATGCCTTCTGTAAAACATGGATTCAGTAGAATTATGTTCTTTATTGTGCTTCAAGTGGAACAGAGGTTTTTCTCAAAATGAATCTTTTCTTTCAGTCATTGCCACATTCTCCTCCCTGTACTCTGCATCCTCTGTCCTCAATTCAACAACATCCATCTTCCCCTTTGACCTTCCTTTGTCTTCTTCCTGGCAGCTGCATCTCTGACATCCTTCTGTCCCATACCCACTGTCCCTCCTATTCCCATGTCCAAACAATCTCAGTCTGGCCTCTCTAACTGACTAACTCTTATCTCAAAGTTGCACAACCTGTGCTCTACCTCCAGTATAGCGGGACATCGTCATCCTCATCGCTCCCAAGGAGAATCTTGGCATCTTCAGCTCTGCCACTTCTAATTCTGTGTCCTGTTTTTCTCTTTTTTTTACCACTGTCTTGTAAACTTTTCCTTTGACCTTTGCCTTTACTCTTTTGTCACAAAATCACTCCTGAAGCTGTTCTCCATCCACTCAGTCCTACTTAGACTCTCTTCTTCACCTCTTTACCACACTCCCCGTTTACCGTGGTGACCTCCGCTCCTTGAAACCTCACTGTTCCACCAAACTCCCTCTCATTCACACACACGTACTCTGTCTTGTCATGGCTAACTTTCATTCATCGTATTTCAAGTGCATACCTCCAACTCTCCCAGCTTTTTTCCATTTGTTCTCTGTTTTCAACACAAATCATGATGCCGTCTGTAAACATCATAGTCCGTGGAGATTCCTGCCTGACCCCATCACCAGAGCAAATAAGAAGGGGCGCTGCAGTGAAGCTATCTGTCACTCCAGCACACCTCACCACTGTCCTGCTGTCCTCATTGCAGGTCCTGTACCAGTCTAACATTCTCCTCTGCCACTCCAGATTTCCCGACACCACAGCTCCTTCCTTGTCACTCCCTCACATGCTTCTTCTAACGCCACAAAGACATAATGAAGTTATTTCTGAACAAAGACGGCATCTGTGGTTTCCTCCTTGACATAAAACCTGCTCACAATTAGTTGCCTCTTGTCTAGGTCCCTTCCCTCATGCAGGAAAGCAAGTGCAAGGAGTCTCCACTGTGCTTTGGTCTGACCACCTGCAACTTGCTTGTGTCACACTTGTGCCAGTTAAGACATGAAGTAAATGAAAGCCATATTTGCGATCTGGGGTCTGGAGGGCTGCTAGATGGATGTGTAATGGGAAAGCAGCACTCTCCCTCTGCACTGTACACAACAGTCATTAGGAGACCTATCTGTTGAACGCTTGCATGCTAAGCTGTAATTTTCAAGCTGTTTTGTGTGTGCGTGTCTGTGAAGGAGTTACTTTTGTTTGAGTTTGTGTGTGTGTGTGTGTGTGTGTGTGTGTATGTGTGTGTGTGTGTGTGTGTGTGTGTGTGTGTGTGTGTGTGCGTGCGTGCGTGTGTGCTTAAGAGGCCACTGGTGGCAGACGTGAAGCAGAAAAGCTGTTTTTTTATGTGTCTGTCTGTGTTGTGTGCGTGTTTGCTATTATCTGGATGTCATCACGGCCACAGAAATCAGGGCCCGATAGGATCTTCCCGACTCCCTCTCGCGATCCCCAGCTAGAGTCACGAGAGCCAAGGGTCTCCTTTGACCACACGCACACACACCCACGCACGCACACATACTTGAACACACACTGACAGAGATGTAGACCCTGCATCACGCCTTGCTTCCACATTTTTAGGCAAACAACTCGGCATGTGAAGTGAGGTGGAATTCCCGCCTTTGTGGGAAACATGCCCAGAACCATTTGTAAGCCCTTCTCCTCCGCCGCCTCCTAACTCTTTACAGATTGTAGTTGTGGACTTCTATATTAAGTTACTATGCTGCAGTTTTCAACTCTTCCTTCTATGGGTCACATCAGACAAAAATAAAAGGGGCAATCACATTTTTTTGTTTTTGTTTCTGGGTTACATCCACGTGTTTTCTCAAATGTATGCATTTCAAACATATTGGAGAACCTAATCTGCAGTCTTCACTATACTGATGTAAACACGTGGCAAGACTTTTACACTGTGTTGACAGTTTATATGTTGACAACGCTGAACTATACAGAGTATTGCATTATGTGTTATACATCAAGCCCTTGAGAAGTCTCATGAAGAAAATTTATGATTTCTCTGAGGATGGGAATCTACAACATGGAGGAAAATGGGAGACACAATTTTTGTGTGGTCATAGCTCAACCTGAGCCATCTGTCTACTTCAAATCAATAGTAGACTGTGGTAATAGCATTACTATTGATTTTATTATACTAAGCACAAAATTTGACACCAGAGTCTGAGTACATTGCATTGTCTGCATGCAAGATGCAGCCAATGCAGTATTGGGTCTAATGCCTACCCTTGTTCAGGTTTCAGCTCAGGTCTTGCTCCAACTTGTGCCATTTTTAAGGCTTTCATCTGTCTTTTATGCCCCTTTTCCACCGACCCGGCCGGCTCGGCTCCGCACGCTTTGCTTGCGTTTCCACCGGCCTTTTTAACCGGGCTGGCGCTGCTTTTTTAGGTCCAGCTTCAGAGCAAGGGCCAGCAGAGCCAGCCCGGCCAGCCCGGCCAGCCCGGTGACGGAAGCTTCGCTGCTGTTCACTGATTGGCTGAGGGCGGGGACAGAACAGCGAGGCAAGAGAGAAGAAAAATGAAGGCGCAACGTTTGAAACTCGCCGCAACACGGAAGTGATGGAAGATACAAACAAGCCCTGAACTAAAAAATGCAGCTTTTTTTCTTTGCTTCGGATTTCAATATTCAGCAGCAGCTGATGGAGCCGTGAGGAATGAGGCGTTTTTATCACTATAGTGGAGAGAATGAAAAGCCTCGTTAGCCGCTTTGGAGCCGACGGAGCCTCACGGTGAAAACCGACCAGACGCCGCTGACGCCGCTGCTGCTCTCAGCCAGGTGAGCAGTTTGTAGATATATCTGTCTAGTTTTTACTACATTTATGGTGGACGACATTTAAAACACAGCCTGCTGTATTTTTTATTGCTCAAATACAACATGCGCATTTTCTGAAGACACGTTGTACATTATAAATAACTCAATATTGTTCAGCATTTTACCGTCATTTGTTTATCTTTGTGTGAATCTATGAGCTTCCATTGTTTCTCATTTTGCTGTTTCATCCGAGTTTCCCCCATTGTGAGATAATAAAACATGTTATATGACATTCTATTGTAAAATAGCTAGATATCAGTTCTCTAATCAAATTGTTATGAATTATTAATTGTAGAATGAGCAATAAACCTGAAGAAAACGATAGTGGTATTTTATCCATGGCTGTAAACCTGCATAGGTCTAAAACTTAAAAGTAATTAGATTTTGTCTTTAATTTAGACAACTATTCCAGTTATTTATAATCTGTATGGCTGGATGGTAAAAGTGTTGTGTGTGTGTGTGTAAATATATACATGTGTGTGTGTGTGTGTGTGTGTGTGGTGTACATATAGTAACATGCCTGTTTTAAATAATTCCTTATGTCTATGTAACATCCACATTAGTGACTCTGTTATTTATCTACATTTATGTGCTATAAACTATAACATCTTATTACCAGGGAGCAGAAGGAGCAACATGGCTGACATGATGGACCATCTGAACACCTGGATCTCCTTCAGGAGGAAGCAGCTACCAGCTGAGATGGCAGAGCAACAAGGAGAGTTGAGACAAAAAATAAAAATAAAAGTTGTTGTGTCTCAGTGACCAAAGTTTCTTTATTTCTGCTCACTCCACACATTATTGTACTTACTGTAGATCAAGGTCCTAATACAATCCTCCCAAAATGTGAGGAGCTTAAGCCAGAGTGAAAATATTATATTATATACATATTTCATTGAACTTAACATTGTAGATTATCAATGAAGCCATTCAAAACTGAAAACATTATTCAACAAACCAAACATTTTGACATTATTATCAGGGCAGCTATTAACAAGAGCCCTAAATACAAATCATGTTTGTTAGTTTATACAAAATCATTCTATTCACTCACTGTTTATCTGTCTTCCTGCAGAATCTTCAATGTAAGAAAGTGAGAAAATGTGTCCAACCGGTAAACTTAATTAGTGATAATTAAGACTGAGTTTAAACTTTTAATTCTTAGTGTCCAAAATGTGAAAACATAGAAGAGGAACCAGTCAGATTAGAGGGAATAAAGCTTTATTTGTTCTCAGTATAACTTGGACATCAGGTGAAACATAAACGTATTGAAAAGTTAAAAACAACAGACTGTTAATGCACGTCAACTCCGTCAGAATATCAGACACGTTTTTTTAAATCAGAAATATTTCATCAGCATATTGGGGTCATGTGATTCCTGCTCCAGAAAGGTGAAGGTCTGGACATCCTGAAGGTCAATACGACCAGCAGGAAGACGGTCACTGATGAGATCCTCCAACCCAAAGAAGCACGAAGAACCACGATGGTCTGCGGCGGCAGTTTGCCAACATGAAAACACATTGGAATATATTAGGAATTTATTCTGACATTTTTAAGTTATTTGCAACACCGTGACTAACATTAGCTCATGTATATTCGGCAGGATTACAAGTTTTATCGTAGTTTAAAAATCATCGTTATCTCACCTGAACCGTCTGAACCTCCTGCTTTCCTCCAGCAGGGCGGAGATCAGCTCCTCCTCACCACATCCAGCTTTTCCTCCCACTGTCACATTTTCTTGAAGTCTCAGAAAAATCGCAATCAGGCTGTAAAAAATAGCTCAGCTCTCTCTTGTTCTTTTGTATCAGAAAAACAACAACTCGCGTTAGGTCGCATGTAACGAAGCTCAGCACGTAGCTCCTGTAGGCGGGGCGCTACACCCCCCCCTCCCCTCCCCCGCCACCAGGAGGCGGTACCAGCTACAGAGCCGAGAAGAGCCGGTGGAAACGCGGTCACTCCGAAACAGAGCCGAGCCGAGCCGAGCGGAGCCGAGCCGGGCGGGCCGGTGGAAAAGAGGCATTAGTCTTTGTCCTGTGAGTATAAAAAAAGAAACAAATAGCCTAATCCTACATCACTATTGAAAGTGTCTTGAGAAAGCAACATTTTTACTTTCCAGCTCCAAACTTTAATTTATTCTATCTAGATTTCTTGGGACATAGACCAACTCAAAGATCGTGAATTTAATGCGTGGTTTTCAAGAGCTGTGCATCAACGTGTCATGTACCCAGAAAAGTCTGAGAAGGATAGCATGCATTTGGATGATCTTTGTTGTACATGTACTGTAGGTCAAGGATCTACAACTCCAGTCCCCGAGTAACCCTTCAGTGCAACTTTTGGACGCAAACGTGCTCCCACACACCTGAATCAAAAAGCTTAATTACCTCCTTGGCATGTTGTGCAAAGACCTAGTTATTAATAATTTATTCGGTGCAGGTGTATTGGAGCAGGGATGCGTCCAAAAGTTACAGGGCAGTGGCACCTGAGGACCAGAGTTACAGACAGTGAAGGAATCTTTCCCCTTGTTTTGTTTGCAAAATCATGTCTATAAACATGTGTTTTGCCTGAACTTTCACATAAATATGCTGATCCAAACCATTCTATTGCATGTCTGGTTATGTGCATGTTCTTCCAGCAGGTCTCAAAGAGGTTGTCCACATACATGCAAAGGGGTATAAATGCATTTGCATCCCACTGTATCCCTCTCATTCCTTTCCTTTGCCTAAAGGTTGTGAATAACACCCTCGTCTTTAGTAGTTTTTGAAAGTGCTCCCTATGCAAAGGTAAACAAATGTGGTTTTGGCAGACATCTGATCAAACCTCCTGTTACCGTCTCTGTTTATGATAATGAGTGGAATAATTTCCAGCAGTGGCCTGAGTGTTGACAGATATGTGTTTCACCTTTGCTCAAGCCTATTTATCTCATCTGAGCAGTGATTTCATCAAGTGTGGGAAATGGAAATTAACAGCAGATCATCTCATGGGAGGTTGTGCAACAAAGGCCAGATAAACTTTTATATCAACACAATAGAGACCTCTGGCCCAGTACATAGGCATTCATCAAACCACTTGCTGTCCACACACATGTGAGGCTAAACCCAATGAATGGCCATTAATCCACTTTATGCGGAGTACACATACCTCCTATTTAATTGCCTTTCCTACAAATGTAATTGAGTTCCCTGTATACTCTAAGGGCAGAGATAAGATAATCTCTCAGCAACTATCCAGGTTCCATGCAATGGAAACTTACTATTTGTGTTGTTGGTGTTTGGGAAACTTTGTGTGCCTCCCCTAATAGTCCCTATTGCGGTAGAGTATGAACGATGCATATCCAAACAGATATGTTTTTTTTTTGTTTGCTTGTTTTTTTTTTTTTTTTAAATCTTATTTTAGGACATTTTCAAATAATTCAACTGGTAAAACATGTTAAAACATCTTTTTTTTTTGCTTAAATATTTCTAAATGGGTCATTGATATACGATTCATACACCAGATCAGCAACAATCCATTTTAACCACACACACAGAGCAAAGCAAATTAGTTCCAGAATAAAGGCGTGTATTGTTAAATAACTGGAATGGCACAGAGAATAAGTATGATTTTGATGTATAAGTCCACCGTCTTTAAATATCAAAGGTTTCAGGGTTGCTTCATATACACTTTAGTTGTTTCCCCAGATTTTTTAAAATTGGGTAAACATGAGATTATTGCCTGTGCCATTGTATCAGTTCTACCTTCTTTATCTGAAACCACAAAAGAGCTACATCAACTGTGTGTTTGGAAATATTATTTTGCTTTGAAGGCAAAGTCTGCTCAAGTGTCCAAGTGTTTTGCTCGTTTATTCAAATCTTATGCAGCGAACATTACTCCAGCTGCAAAATGCTTTTTTTTTAGGAGTGGAGTCTTGTGTTGTGAGTGTGCATGAAGACCATTTTAGATGACATAATAAATTATTGTTTCACGGGATAAACTCTATTATTTGAATTGTTTTGACGTCTTTTTGTGAGCGTTTTAACTCTTTTGTCAGAAATATCATAAATGACATCTGGCTGTATTTGGTTTATGGTAAAATAATGTTATTTCCACTCAACTCCAATAGCCCTCGCTGGAACATTCACAAGTATAAAAATGTGGCTGTAAACATTACCACTGTCAAACGCTACAGTAAAATCTATCTAAAATAAATGTTTCATGCCAAGTACTAAAAGTAGAAAAGGTTCCTGACAATATTTCAATCAAAATATAGCAGCTGAGTCTACAAGAGAAAGGTCTGTTTATCCTGCCTCAATCTAGGAATTACACAGTGTTAGAGCAAAGTGCTCTGTTTGGAAACTAAATGTTTGGTCACTACAGACACTTTTTGTTTGTACATTAATGATTATATCCCTGCTACTTTAGAAATATGACAAATTTAGTATTCACAGCTTTTACTCAAAAGTGTCAAATAATTAATAGAAAACAACACATCAAATTATCACGAAAGGGAATTTAATTTACATGGGTTCCTGTTTTGTCTTATTGGAAAGAAACTGCTCTGAAAATATTTCCACAGTCAATATATTCACTGTATGTGAATAAATCTGATGTCTACAGATTTTTTTTATGAGGGGGGTTCTGAAAAGATCTTTGCACTAAAATGCATCTGCAATTTTCCTTTCAGTTTTGCTAAACAAAAACACTTAACACAGCATATTAAGCTACGTGATAAAATTTTCATTTAGGAAAGGGGACTCGGAAGAAAATAACACATCTGCTTCTTAACAAAAAGTATGGAATTTATATAACCATGGTATGTATGAACTCACGCAAGCCATTCAAGAGAAGAAAAGTTATGGCAAAGGGACGCTCCCCCTCCCCTCCAACCTCACTCTGTCAGGTTCTTTCACATGAGTGGCTCATCTGTGCCTGGCTATCAGAACCTCTACATAAATCACTGCTTACTCTGACAGGTTAGCAGCATGATAACTGTGGGTGAATTTATCGCCGTGGGCTCAGCTAGTTCACACTACCATTTACCTTGCCTGAAGATCTTACTGCAGCAACGGGCCAGACCTTCAGACGTCTTCAGTCAGCTCTATTCTTTGCTTACTTATTATCAATAAAATGTTTTTATTTTAATTTAGTTGATACCTTTGATTGTGAAGGAGGGTGGTTCATCTGGGGAGCTTTTGCTAGAAAAACCACAGCCGAAATGTATTTTGAGTCTGTTTAATCCTATAACTGTAAAAGAGTAGTGAACAAACAACGAATCTTAAAGTTTGCTAACCATCATCCCATTGGGGGGGACGGGACAGGACTGTAAGTTCTCAGTGGTTCAGAAAAAAATGCTTTGGATGACTTAAATTTTTCAGTCATCTCCAGAATTATGTGCAAGAACAGCAGATTTATAGTTTTGCTCACAGATGCATTAGTGAGATAAATGTGCAAGATAGAATGTACTGCAACAAAAGAAATGCAAAGACTTTTTCAATAATATGATTGACTCCGATTCTGGATTCCACTTTTCCAAACTGCTTGATTGATCACCATGTAAATAACTACCTTAAGAGGAGTTTCCGATTTGTGTAAAAAGAAAAGAAAAACTTTCATTTTTAATCCCATCACAATCACTTGCCAAGAAACAGTCCAGTACTGACTTGATTTAGTTTCGTGACGGAACAAGTTAAACTGACATGTCGAGTAATACACCTCCATGTCCAGATGACCTCAGTCCAGATCAGTCCTGTCAAACTTAGTATATGCTGTTTTTATCTCTCTGATGTTTGTACTGGATGGCCTTCAGTACGGTGTTGTGTCATGAGCCTGTCCAAAGTTAAGAGTCAAAAATTGCTCAGTTGATAGTATTTCTGTGCTCTGTGCACATTTATAACACACAGAGTCTCCCAAGACATCCCTGCAAACTTTGCATAACCCGTTCAATTCACATACCAAAATATGCTTGCGTGTGATGCAGAGGGGGTGCGTGTGGGCGGCCAGAGCAACTATTACAGCCTTTTCGAAGTTGGACTTCATTTTGAGCCTCAGCCCCACATCAAGGAGACTGTTGCATAAAATTGAGACACGCTTCAACATACCTTGTAAAAATGAAAACAGCAACAAAAAAATAGCAAGAGAAAAAACAACCCAGCTAGTCACGCATCTTGCATTAGTGGAAAAGTGAAAGCAGCCATGATGGCCTGAGGGAAGGCTATGCAAGGTTGCCAACTTTGCAGGTTGTTTGACTGTGTGTGCATTTTCTGTTAATGTATGAGTAATGATGTACAAGTGAGTCGGCAGCGGGGCAACCAGGGTTAGCAAAACTGCATGATTGGTTGAAGGTAAGGGTAGTTGTTTTGTCCAGATTATGCATTGATAAAACATGCATGCATTCAACGGGGGTACAATTTCATCGATATTTAGGAGAGGAAATTAGGATTAAAAACTGAAAATAAAACAAAGTTAAATTTCAACCATTTTTTAAAAATGTACTTGTTCAACTAAATTTCTTTAAATACGAATAACTGCTAAGATGGGAAAACAACAAGTGGTTTGTTCTCCCATGTTTAAAAAACAAATGAAAAATGGGATTTGGTCATAGTTAAGACATGAAACATTAGTGAAACAACATCCTTGGGGTCAATTAAATTCTAATTCAAAAATACCATGCCGTCTCCTTAAGTCAGGGTGGCCGATAAGAAGAGGAAGCGCAAGTTTTGTTTTATTGATCCAGAAGGGAGATTAAATGTTGCTATACTTCATTAAATCAAGACTCTTCAATGAGTTATTGTAGATGGTAATGGCTGTGGGCAGGAAAGATCTCCCATAGTGAATTTACAGCGAATTTGAAAAAAACTCTGACTGTAAATGCTCCATGATAGTCTCATGAAGGGGATGTTCAGGGTTATTTCACAATTAGACAAATTATATAAATTAGACAATTTGTATTTCCTTTATTTCAGTCCATTTTGTCTGACATTTACCTTGTCAAGAAACTCAACTGGCTAGCAGTGTGACAACAGCATTAGCACAGTAGCTAAGCAAGATAAAGCTGGAAACAAATTTCTTGCTGTAAGACAACTTTCTCAAATCATTCATTTCACAATTCTTATTTTTTTCAAATTTAATTAATTTTTATAATATAACTAACAGCTTTATTGTTCTCTGCTGGACATTGTACACAACCAATGAGAACTATGATTGACTTCAAGTCTACATAAAAACATTAGAAAAGAACAAAGTTGTGAATTTTGTTACAATTTAGCAACTATTGAATATTGCATTTACACAATATTCTCAAATAAATTTTCCATAATTTGTTTCGGCTAATGTTAATTTTGCCCAAAATAGATTTTATATTGTATTATAATGATAGTATATTGTATTATATTGCATGAAGCAAAACGATACTTCTGTTGTCAGGTGTCAGGTCGGTTTTTTTATCTCGTTTTTTACCTTATGAATTAGTAATAAGGGATTTATGTCACAATGATAAGTTCATCAAGTAATTTAATAACCATTAAAAGAAGATATAATTAAATATATTTTAGGGGGGTTACAGAGTAGATTTACGGGCACAGGACTGCTAATTGTTAAACTTTATTTTTACTTTTATCAACCAATTTTCCGAAGTAAATATGTTCAGCATTGCACTAATCTCTGAAATGTGTTGATGCTTACTTGTCACTCGCTGGGATTGATTTAGAGTGAGACGCACAACAGATCTCTGGACAGCAGTTTTTTGTCAACAATTTTACTGAACGAGTCAGAAAAACTCTGATGGAGTTGACAAAAAGCCAAACTACCTCAATTTATATGATGTTATTCTGAAGGAGGCCATATTGTAGCTCATCAGGTCCATGAAATCTTTACAGTATACCAAAATTAAGCTTTTATTTCACAAAATGTAATCAAAGTTTTGTAAATTGTCAGTTATGGAGTTGACACATCATGGTTGATACGAGCAACTTAGGAATAAAACAGAAGAAAGAACTAAAGAATAACATAAGCTAACCAGAGCTAACTAGCCCTCTTAGCAAAGGAAGAGAAAGAAAGAGGTCATGGGGTCCTCAGAAGTTCTGGTGCCCTCCAATAATGCCTGTTTTTTTTACATTCTTTTTATGTCTGACGGTGTTGACAAAAACTAGGGACAAATTTCAATGGAGTTAGAAAATATATAAAAATTATTTTTAATTAAATCTAGTGATATTTTTTATAATTATTTATATGACTACTTATACTTAATTGTCATAATATATAATTTTAGTATTTTTTTAATTGTTTTAAACTTTTATAATTTATTGAGTTCAGCTCCTGGACAAGGGATTTTACAGGCATCATCCACCGACTACACTGTTTAAAATAAAAATAAAAAATTCAGCAAACACCAGGAAAATATACATTGTTGTGCTCTCATGTCCCAGGTTATTTTAGTCAGATATTTGAAAAAATTATAGTTTGTGTATATTTAAAATGTTGCGCTTTATTCATAGGATCTGTTTTGTCCCTATTCTCAAGAATCACTGTTAATCAAATTAGGGGATTTTCAGATGTTCCAGCTTTATGTTTTCTTCTAACAAACCAGCCAGGAAATCGCTCCTTTCCCTCTTCACAGCTGAGACATGCATTTTGTTTTTTGGAGGATTTTCCTCCTGTAGACACGTCAGTTCTGGTAACAGTCAATATGAGATTTTAGGACAAAGCCTAATAACATATAATTTTAGGAGGATTATGTGGGCACTGTGATCAAAAACTGAAGTAAATTATCACCTATTTGTTTCTGTCTTAGACCAACAGCTTTTCTTGTGTTCCATGTTGATGCTGAGCTCTGCAATTAATGACATGTTGACAGATAAAGCGCACGCCACCATTGTTCATATTAAGCTTCTCACGCAGCCAGCTAATTGATGCAAATAGACTGTATCGTGTCACTGGAGAAGCAAAGACGTCACCTTCCCAGAGTAATCTCATTGTTCTCGCTTCGACGTGAAGCTGGCACACAACAAAGTGATGCCATTTTGTAAATAATAATTCTGTCGGGGCAAACAAGAATGATGATATGGGTAAGGAAAACTCTCTGTCTGTGGCACATGAATAAACACAATCACAGAACCCAGAGTACTAAACATTAATAACGATTAGCGTTATTACTCGGTCTGTGACAACAGCCTCCTCCCTTCTAATGGTGTTAGTGATTTGTGTCTGGAGACTGTAAATATTATGGCCAGGCCGACTGCATCAGATCATAGGCTTGAGTTTTTCACCAGCACTCATCGGGTTTTTCTTTTCTTTTTTTCCCCCTCAAACTTATAAAACATATGTTGATTACACAAAAGATGATTGCATAAAGTCTGCGCTGTGGAACTCGGACCCTTTTGTAGTATAATTTTTCACAGTGTCCAATGTGGAATGAACCCCAGAGAGAGGTGGGGAGGTTGTCGATATGATGCTGCCAATGGTCTCTCTGTGTGGCAGCCAGCGCCGTTGAGTACTCACGAAATGCGTTTGACAAGAACCTGATTAATGGGGCTGACTAACATCTGACACACACACAGCTGGGGTTCCTGGGATATTTACAGCGATGGAAATTACCAGTGTATTTTCTCAAAAACTGTGAATACACCTTGTGCTGTACCTTAGCAGCTCATGATTAATTATACATGAGCTCTTTTCAGTCAAATTGTATTCAGTGAAGACTGTGACACAAACAGATAATTTACTCTTAATGTCAATTGTACAAAATGGTACTATTTGAAGTTGTTGCAACAAAAACGACAGGAAATGCTATATGTTATATGATAAGAAATTAATACTGATTTATAAATTAGTAGGACAATGCTGGCTGAAGTTAATTTTGATCCCTTGATATTCTAATCTCTTACAATAACCACCTTCAAGATTAATATGGTGTGAGGTTTGCAGTTCTCCAAAGGAGATGTATCTCAGATGAAAATATTACAGTAAAGAAAAAACAACAACTAATTATTTCCATCTGAGCTGTTGCACAGCAAAAACAAACATGGCATTCAACTCGAAAGTGAATTTTAATCAAATTGTTTTAAATAATACTTTATCCTTCAGAGATGAAAAAGTACCAGAATTTGATAATATTAGCCTATGAACTATATAGGCTAAGCCACTGAGCTTTAAGAGTTTAATAAACAATGATAAATTACAAAATTGTGAGATATACAATCAAAGCTAATGAACATCTCTATATAGAGCATAACACTATGCATATGTAAGATATTTTGCTAGTAATTTCCTTATGCAGGTCTACTATTTTGTTATTGGAAAGTATTGCAATATTCAAGCCTGCAATTTAGCAAGATATGTAAATCAGAGCTAGACCACCAGACATATTTTGTCTTTACAGAATTACACTATTAAAAATATAAACAAGGGCACGTTTTAGTGGACTATAATCTATAAAAAAATGAGCTGCCTGTTTGCTGCAGTGGAGATGAAGATGAGCTATTCAGGGAAACAGAGCTGAATCAAACTTTAATGTGGAACAGCAGAAAAAAAATTAATTGTTAATACATGAGAAAAGCCTACTGAGTTTTGCTTAAAAAAACTTTTTAATCACACATTTTTGACTCATGAAGTTAACATTTTTTACAAAACAAACTTATTTGCGCTTGTCATAAATCTTTTCTTGCTATTCTAAGTTTTTCTCTGTGACTCAAAGTTTTGCTTGCGATTCTCACATGACATCGTGGGCAGGGCCAAAAATCAAAACAAAAGATTTCTGATGTTTGCAAATAAAAGTTTGTGTTTGGTAAAAATTAGTTATTTAATTTAAAAAAAGGATTTTAAACAAAACTTTGTTTTTTTTTTGTTTTTTTAAGGAATCAATACAATTCCAAACATTTTGATTACAATTTTATTTTACTTAACTGAGGTTAGTTTTTTTTTTTCATTGAATAATTGGGAAACAAATTTAACTTCATACTCTGCAAACCAGACCCTAAACTTAAAGTCTGGATTGAGTTTTTTCCCCTTCATTAATGACACACTTTTATTACATACATTATATCTATCATGGTAATTCAGGGTGAGTTATTTTTAATTCTAAATGAATATCCTTGTTGGACTTTTATTTAAGTGCTATTCTCCTTCAAGATACATTTAGCTAACGTTGGAATAAATGCAATGTACATTATGCAGCAAAGAAAATTAGAAGATCGGACATATATCCATTATGGAGATGATGGATGGGTGATATGCCCCCTATTGCATGAGCAATACTAAACTAATACTAATACTAGACTGATATTATCAAAGATACAGGGGAGAAGCTTTTGAGTTATCTTGCAAAGTCAATAGTTACCAGCTAGCTAATAGCACAACAACAACAACAGCCTAATGTTTGTATGATAAAAATACTGAATTGATAGATAAGAACAGTTTTTCCTCACCTGACTGTCTCCTCCCGCTCAGTAGTTCTTCAGAGAAAGGCAGACGCAGAGGCCTGTCAGTGTCTGTTCAATATATTTTGATATTATGACATAATTTTAACATATAATGAATTAAAACTTTTATTACCAAGTTACAAATTAACTGTTTATTCAATACATAACTGACATACTGAAACAAATACGGATACTTTTTTTTTTTTAAGTATGTTTTTAAATGAATTACTATGACACACAAAAATATGTATTGACAAATTGGTTAAATTTGATTTGGTTATGTTTGACCATGAGTTTCTGGAGAAGCCAGAAAAAAGAAACCGTCTGAGGATACCTGAGGCGGTGCAATAGCGCCATCTATGGTAGAAAGTGTGTCTTTGCTTCTTACTGCACCTCCTCACCACTTTTCTGCAAAAACATACTACAGGCCTCGGCTGCTGACTGTCCCTGAAAAAGGACAAGAAACCCCATCAAAATGTCTGATATGGAAGATGATTTCATGTGCGATGATGAAGAAGATTACGACCTGGTAATTAAGATTATTATCCCCTGTTTGACTTTTAAATTTACATCGTTTATCCGCTGAGAGCTATTACCAAAGTCCCGACAGCACGGGGCTAGTTAGCTTTAGCTCTTAGCTAACGTGAAGCTGTCAGTATATAAATAACGTTAGCTTCCCCGTTAGTGTTATTGTTATTGTTGGTAAAGGCTGATATAAGAGAAATATCATCAAGCATAAACGCTGTCACTGACAGAGGTGCTTGAGAAAACGCGTAGCGTTACGATAGTTCATTTTAGGGCAATCACTGAGCAAGTTACGAAGTCATGTTGTTAGCTAACTGCACGTTAGCCAACGAACCTACCATGCTTACCTCTGCTTCATGAAGGGAATAGTTTGATACCCTGATGAATACTGATTCTTAAAAACTCAGGAATATTCAGAGGACAGCAATTCAGAGCCAAATGTGGACCTGGAGAACCAATACTACAACTCCAAAGCCTTGAAGGAGGACGATCCCAAAGCAGCACTTAGCAGTTTCCAAAAGGTGCAGTTAACTCCATAAAAGCGATCTGTTATTTTCGTGTGTCTTTAGAACAAAATATGCATAGACTTCTTCATGTTTGTTCTGTACAGGTACTGGAACTAGAGGGAGAAAAGGGAGAATGGGGTTTCAAAGCTCTTAAGCAGATGATAAAAATCAACTTTAAGTTGGTAAGAGATGTACCGCATGCATAATTGAATTATTTTACGCTTTTTCCATTAAATCAGGGTTGTTGTCATGGTCTTTTTTTTTTCTCAACACCGTAGACCAATTTTCCAGAAATGATGAACAGGTACAAGCAGCTCCTTACATACATCCGAAGTGCTGTTACCAGAAACTACTCAGAAAAGTCTATCAACTCCATTTTGGACTATATTTCTACCTCTAAACAGGTATGGTTCTACAGTATCAGATGGATATGTGTCAACTTATTATTTAAAAAGAGAAAAATATTTGCATATTGACTTTTGCAAAGATCTCAATCATTTTGTACGCAGCCGAACTTTGCAAAAATATACAGATGCACTTGGATCACTTTCCTACTATGTCTCGTTTTTGCTGTTTGCATTGGTGTGCATCATAAATTGCTACCCTTCTGAGCACAGATGGACTTGCTGCAGGAGTTCTATGAAACCACATTGGAGGCTTTGAAGGATGCAAAAAATGACAGATTGTGGTTTAAAACCAACACAAAGGTACAACAAGCATCAATCCTCAGTCGTACATGGCCATTCGCCAGTAAAATGTGCTCTACAAATCCTTTTTGTTCATTTCTTTAGTTGGGAAAGCTGTACTTGGAGAGAGAAGAGTATGGAAAACTTCAGAAGATACTTAGGCAACTTCACCAGTCATGTCAGGTAATGCATCTAAATAATATTGTGCATAAAATAATATTTCTCTCAAGGTCAGAGGCTGGTTTAACGCAGGTCTGACTCGTACATCGACTGATTAAGTAGACATTCCTTTATTTAAGCATATTTGTATTTAAATCCAGACAGATGATGGAGAGGATGACTTGAAAAAAGGCACACAGCTGCTGGAGATCTACGCTTTGGAAATCCAAATGTACACTGCTCAGAAAAACAACAAGAAACTGAAAGCGCTGTATGAGCAGTCGCTTCACATCAAGTCTGCTATCCCTCACCCTCTCATAATGGGAGTTATTCGAGGTTAGCTCTTTTTTAAAAAGAACAAAGTAGATCAATAACTTGAGCTGCGTGCGCTGTAACGTTTTTGCGATCCTAAAGCTGTTTGTGGAATAACTCGTCTCTGATTGGTCCCCGCCAGAGTGTGGAGGGAAGATGCATCTAAGAGAGGGCGAGTTCGAGAAAGCGCACACGGATTTTTTCGAGGCCTTCAAAAACTACGACGAGTCTGGAAGCCCACGAAGGACGACGTGCCTGAAGTACCTGGTCTTGGCCAACATGCTGATGAAGTCAGGGATAAACCCTTTCGATTCTCAAGAGGTGTGGAGGTTATGTTTAGCTTCAGATAAATAATGCAAGTGGGAGCTGGAATGATTGATTTAACTTCTTTTTCTTCCCCTAAGGCCAAACCGTACAAAAACGACCCAGAGATCCTAGCTATGACAAACTTAGTAAGGTGAGTGTCCATGTTTGAATGCGTAACCATAATAAGAGGGCAGAAATGTTAATATTGACTTGATACATTTGGAATAATTGCTGAGATTTAGACAAGTTTTAAGAATTCTAGACAGTAGATGTGGATCTTGGACTCTGCTGAACTCACACTTCTTCACACGAAGTATAAAGTTTTGCTTTTGTTATTCATGTTGCTCTAAGAAATATTAAGAGTGAAACAAGTTTGGTGAGAAATATGTTTGTAATGATAAGAAGAGAAGTTAATATGAATCAATATGTAACATGCAAAGATTTTGTCTTGTGGTCAGATGCTCACCGTACCACTTTTGCATCGCCTTGCATAAGTATTTACACTCTGTTGGGTTTTTCACATTACAGCTCACAAATTTATTGGAACTTTTCCAGACAAACTCGATGCAGAGCAACAGATGAATGTGAAATACTTAAAAAAAATACCAGATTTAATAACTTCTTGTGAAAAATATCCCAAATAATCAATATGCGAATGAAGTGTGATGTCTATCTATATGCACTCAGTCCTTTTTATTGTGATACTATGAAAATTCTGATTTAAAAAGTTGTCCTATTAATGGGGTGAATATGCATGCACACCACTTTCTTTTTAGATTTTAATAAAATAAAACTAAGGCGCGTTTTTCCTTCCTTTGTGGCTGTTTGCTGCTTTGTGTCGTTATATCAGATAAAACAAGAAAACATGTAAAGGATGTGGATTTTTATGTAAGCACTGTACAACCAGTATTAGCAGTTTTTCTTGTTTCTGTGAAAATCATCTATAGCTGAGCTTCAGCAAGGACATTAATGTTCCTAAAACCATTCAATGCAAATGACCAAACAGTTCTTTATCAAGGCGGATTATAGAATTTGTAGAAATGTGAAGCTTTTACACATTTCCTGCTTCCTTTTATTTTTTTGCAAGCTTTTGTTCCAGTGTTTACACAGATACCAGATACTGTCAGTAAAGCCTCATTTTCCATGAACATTTCTTAAGATTTAATAAGATAAAACAAGAAACTGAGAATGGAAACTATTACAAAAATAGAGTTTGGAAGACATATTTACATAATATTTTGCAATATGTTTGATGACCTTTGGGGTGGCTGGGAAGGGGAACTGAAGTCCCAGAGATCCCAGAAACATGGGAATTATTTAAACAACCGAGATTATTTTCCTTTTCCAGCGCCTACCAGAACAATGACATCACCGAGTTTGAGAAAATCTTGAAGACAAATCACAGCAACATAATGGACGACCCGTTCATTAGAGAGCACATAGAGGGTGAGTGGAGGACCCGACCGCAGTCGCTTTGCCTGAACAGTCATTAAAACATGTGATGCTATGTGACGTTTCAGAGCTCCTGCGCAACATTAGAACTCAAGTCCTTATCAAACTCATCAAACCGTACACAAGAATACACATCCCCTTCATTTCTAAGGTGAGTCTGAAAATATCTGCCTATTTTCTGCCACCATAACTTTTAGGACTTGATATTTTTTTTTACAAATAATCCTGAATTGTAGTCTTCATATGATGATTTATTCAATGTTTTGTTTACCCTGTCTCTGACATTACAGACTCATGTGTTGCTTTTCTGTGATTACTCGTACGTCCTTCAGCAGTTTGAGAACATGTCTGCTCTGTGTTGCTTCAGGAGTTAAACATTGACGTGTGCGACGTGGAGAGTTTGCTGGTGCAGTGCATCTTGGATAAGTAAGTTTGGCCTATGTGTGCCGAGAAGAAGAAAAAAATCACCTGCTTTCCTGTTAATAGCAATGTTTCCTCATAGTTTGAATCCCTTGACCTGTAAGAGTTAAGCGGTGCAAATTGTTTCACGGGTAATTAAGGCTTAATTGCTCGCTTTTAGGACTTAGTGGAAGTTCAGGAAATTAAGGTTAGAAAATATTACATTATTACTGGAAGACTGAAATGTAATACGGTCAGAAGAAAAAAAATTGCATATTTGTAACATTGGTTTACTTGGAAACAAACGGCAGCAGGATGCATCATGGGAACACACACCAGTGAAGTCAGTGTGATGCTCTGTGCAAGGTTCTTTTCTGGTTCTTTTATTCATATATGAATGTTATATTGATCTGTGCTAATTATGCAAACAGTGTTGCAGACCATATGCGCCTTTTCAGCTTCGTCATACAGCGTCATAATCAAGCAGTAATGTCTCAATTGTAAAAATGAACAATAACTGAGACAGTAGGAAGTGAAACCACCTGTTTAATGTAACTTTCATTTTGTTTATGCCAACTGATTTCTTATCATTTGTTGTATTTGTGATGATAAATTTACCTGATCTCCCTGCCTGTAAATGAACTAGACATTAACATTTGAATGATAAAGACGTCACAGATTTGAATTGTGTCCACAATAAATGCCCCTTTTTTGTGTTTTTCCACAGCACGATCCATGGACGAATCGACCAGGTCAACCAGCTTCTAGAACTGGACTACCAGAAAAGAGGAGGCGCTCGCTACACAGCGTTAGACAAATGGACAAATCAGCTGAACTCCTTGAACCAAGCCATTGTTAGCAAGCTCACATGATGGCATATCGAATAAAGAGACAAAGGAAAATGGCATGTTTGAATACATCCATAACGTATGCTTATGCGCTTCTACGAGTAAATCTGCTCAGACGAAATACACAGCTCGGGTTTTGAGAATGCATCAGTTTCACGAGGACTCCATGAACCCCAGGAACATATTTCTGTTCTGATGAGAGGAAATCACAGACTCCTGTTTTTTTTTTTTTGGTTTTTTTTTTATGTTGATTGGCCGTGTCCTTCAGGTGCAGCAGACAAATATCTTGGTTGTATAAAAAGTTCAAATGTGTATGAAAGTCTGTACACAACATTTTAATGTATACTGTTGCCTGTTGTTAATAAACTTGATTTTCCTGGGCACTATAAAATGTCTGAACTGCTTTCGGGTAGCAGTAAGGTTTAAACTGTCTTAAGATAAATGTGGAATTAAGAATGAGATATTCACTCTTGAGGCATTTTTTTTTATTTAAGTAAGGCCTAGTTGAAATTAGAATTTTATATATCTAACTTAATGTTGCGTTTGTTCTTGCATCACAAAACTAAGTTATGTTTTTTTTTTCGTGCGGTCTTTCAGCGTTGCTAAATTACGTATTAAGTAGACTTAGAAAACACCTAAAAATTTAGTGAGTGATTTCGTACTTATTATAAAAATGGAATACAAATTAAAACATCTTAATGTCTGTAAATGGTGCCAGGTCTGAATTATTTATGTAATTCTGATTATATATATCCAAAGTTTGACAGCTTCCGTTTCAGATAACTGGGTCCATTCCTTCACAGTCAGCCGCCGAATGATTTGGGTGGGAGCGGCGACAAACGGCGAGAAGGGAGTTTTATCTGTTAGGGTATAACCATCTACTGGCGCAGAAAGGCGTTTGTAACGTCATGCAACACCAGTCTGTGAGAATTTCATTAATACGTCATTAACTGTTGACAAATGTACTGTATAGAATATGACTTAGCTAAGTTTAAGTTTAAAAATGTTAGGTCACCGCATCCAAACAACCGTGTTATGTTTATATCTGCCTTAAAGTGTGAATGTTGTTGAATGTAAGCGGGTTGCGATGTGCATTAGTAGGTTAATATCCCGCATGTCAAGTAGCGCTTGAACTGAAACGCAAACTCCTCCTAGCCGGCTCTCTGTTGACTCGCCGGCTGGGAAATGATGCTGAGCCCCTCCCATTTCCTCATCGACAGCAGTTTTCCCTTTGTAGCCAGACGGCGCTTCACGCTCCAGCTGACGCAGCAGCAACAGTTAACGGTGGAGCTCGTGGGAACATCGAGTCGCTCTTAGGCTTTAGTGGTTGATATTATTTACAATGAAGAAAATAAAATGGGCTCCGTCCTGACAGTGTCCACATAGTGATCAATGACGATCTGCGGCGGAGTCGGTGACTGACATGGACGCTGATGACATTAAGGTACGGTTTATTTTTGCTCTGTTTTTGATGGGTTCAGCTAACGCTTTAGCCTGTGGAAAGAAACGGGGCAACGTTAGTTTGGGTTATCGAGGCCGAAATTTAGACTTTTTTTTTTTGCAGTTGTCCAAAAAACAACCACTGTTGTTAATAACCACAACAACTGCGTCGTCACTTTTTGTTGCGTTCAAATGCCCTCTTGAATCTTATTCTATGCTAGCCGAGAGATAGGCTGTGGTGTTTTCTGAGACAGACGACAGCTAAATAAGCTAACCTAAAAACAGCATTAATGGTGTCTTACGAACCCGCAACGCCGTATTATTATTTAGCCACTGTGACTGTGCTTGGTTTATGTCACCAAACTACTAGAAATAATCATAACCGCATTCCTTTGCGTTTTATTCCGCCGTGGTTGCAGGCTAGCGTTGTTGGCTAGCAGAAGCTAACTTAATATCTCTCAGCTGTCATAAGCCGCGGCTGCCTCTTGGTGTAACCTCGTCATATATACCTTTTTTTTTTGTTGCTTCACTTTTGTATCAGTTTTTGGATGCAGACAGATCAGATCTGGAAGGTTTCAGTCAGAAAGGAGTGTATGCATGAGTGTTATCAAGAGAGGCGGAGACGTTTCAGTGCGTGGACCGTCAGGAGAGGAATGTCTGGTTCTTCTGCATGTCTGTCATTCCTTTGCAGTTCTCAGCTATGCAGAAAGTTCACTTTGGTTGCGATCGGATTTTTTCCTCCCTGTTTAAAAGCCAAAGCTTCAATTTAACCTGCCACTAAAAGCATTGCATAGCAGCGTTGCATGACTCACAGTTGGTCAAACGAGTCGTGCTAAATGAACTTTCACGTCTTATATAAATGGCTGACTTGAGTGAATTAAGCAGTAAACACATTAGTACCGATGACGTTGTCTGCAGACATTAGGATTAAGGATTCTTAGATTTGTTAAAACAACACCAATAACTGCAATGACATGTAGAGTTTTAATCTCCAAACCCTAATAACCTGTGGCACAATGATCTGAGAAAGCAGCCTGGATTACAAGAAGCAAACAGGACTCATAGATACTGTGACACTAGGCGATTTAAGCACTTAAGGAAGTAATCTACTTTATTTTATATTTAATCCTGCCCTAAAAACCTAACTGCTGTAACAATGCCGTGGTAGTGTCAGCTCTTTTTGTAAAGAAAAAATATGTGCATAGCTGTAGTACGCTGTGTTGCACACGCATAGCTCAATTTCAGTGTAGAATCAGATACTCTCCCATGGTTTCAGGATGAATGCTTGGACAAACAGAAGCTGGTGAGATCAGAGACGCCCGGTCGTTTTAGCTTGGTTCTGTCATCTCAAACGGATGGACATCTGGGTCTGACCTCATTGCCTTTTTTAACAATCGCAGCTTTTCTCAGCGACCCTCCCTCTATCTGACACATACGCACTGATCCACCCATGGCTGAACGGAAAGATGAATCCTCTGAGTTTTCCTCCACATATCTATCTATGGTCATGCTTGTCTACGTATGCCCCGTGTTGTGTGTGTGTTTTTTTCAGAATTAAAATGAGAAGTCCATGTTGCGTCCTTTTGGATAATTAGCTAATCCTGTGATGCAGTGCCTGCCTTATCCTCTCACACTTAATCCTATAACGGCACACTATCAGCAACAGTGTAAGATTGCACAAGTCCAGAGCTACTGTACTGCTAAATACTTTGGATTTGAAGACTATTACCGCTGTGTTGGGTTTGAGAAGCTTAAAAAAAAGAAGGAATCTCAGTTTTTAAACGTAATTTTGGCCTCTTGAGTGATTTGGTAGACTTCTATCTTTCGCTGGATGGGTTGAGGTCTCAGAGTCACCTAAGGGGAAAGTGAAGAAACCACCCACAAACACCAACAGTGGGAGACAATAGTTGTCTGTGCAACATCCAGTGGCTGCACTGAAACTCCATTCATCCACCACAACCACGGTTTCAGAGAGAGGGGACATCTTTGTACGCTGAACCCTGTCACCTCTTCTTTCTTTGCAAAATGGCAAATTACAGTTTGACAGCAAGCGCCACCACGATGTAGAGCAACGGGTGTTGGGAGATGACAAATGATGCTTCCAGATGTCAAAACCGTTGCTTTGGTTGATTTTCGGATCAAGTGAATACTTTGTAATGTCTGTTTAATTAAAGGCTTGTTATTAACTAGAGTGTTCAGAGAGAAAGCGATCCAAGAATAAAAGGCAAAAATAATAAAAATTTAATAAAAAGATAAAAGGGGGGAAAAAAAATCAGCTCATTTTCTACTAAGGTTACCAAAATCTGGATTGATGGTCTTTTCGCCTTGCTGGCGAAGGTAATGATTAGTTGGTGTAATTAGATGTTTTATTTTTTTTCTTTCTTTAAACTCGCTTTATTTTGCGAGTTTAAAAATAATTACAGAAATAAAGCAAACCAACTTCTCTTAACGAGGTAATTCAGTTTTAGGACCCTTAGTTATAATGTAGCAACGCATCAATCAGAAATGTGTGGCCCATTTTCCCAGCGTTTGTTGTTGATTTAAAGCTTCGACCTGCCAATGTTGTCGTTGGCTGATTCCATTTTCTAAGTAACAGCTATAATTAAGAAAAGAATTCAAAGTATTTATCTTTGTTTTCTTGCTGTGAGCGGTCATTAACTTTTTACAGCAAAGGCGACGTCATGTTGGAGTTAGCATGTCAGTCTAAAACAGGGTCTTACGATTCTGAGGAGAAAGAAAATGATTACAGAGTTGGCATTTATCACTGTCTCGGTGCTGTATTTTAGAGATTAGAGAGTATTTCATTCACTTCTAATAAAATGATGATCTACTTTTTCTGTGGAAAAAAAAGTAGATGTGATTCATTTAGGTTAGCTAAGAGTTTTCTAAGAATATTTTGCTCTGATTAAAGTCAGAATTTCTTATCCTATCTCTATCAGCTGTTTTTAGGCATTGTTGTTACTTCTGGTTTGAACTTTTGTCAGTGATGCGTCATGGAAAAAGGAAAAAAAACCCAAGTATTATGTCATAATGGAGAAAAGAAATTATGACCCTTGTATCATGTGACTTTTTTATGGTTAATGGCAAGCAGAGTTGTAAAGTGATGGCATCGCTAGGAGTAAATATACCTCCAGCTGTGATCAACTCAACACTAAAGTTATAAACCTAAAGGTGCAGGGACTGATTGTCTCTGAGGTGCAGTTTTATCATGTAAGCTGACTTTGGAAAAACAACTTTCTTATCTCTAAAAATTTTAACGACAGACTACAAACACATATTAGTTACAGAGCAACGTTTGTATTTCTTAATTTTATTTAATTCAAATGTTTAAGGAGCCTAGTTCTGTAGGGTCCTTCAAATTTCTATGTGTGGTTTTAAAGATTTTCTTTAGCTATATGTTTGTATATTTTCAGTTTGTTTTTAAGTTTTTGTATAAACTGATTTGATCATTTCCTCACCACTGATCAGTTTTGATAGATATAAAATAATAAATTAATATAGTGATAATTTGATCCACTATCAAATAAGATCAAATCATTTTTAACAAATTTTTATTTCTTTTGCCACCAAGGTTAGTAATATCTGGATTGATGGTCTTGTAGTTTAAACTGACTGGCAAACGTAATGATTATTTGTGTATTTATTTAAAAAATACAAACTATGTATTTTACTAAACTATAATGACAAAAAAAAGTCAAGGACTGAGAACTTTGAAATTCTGCCAAAAAGTTTGGGAATCTAATGCTCGGCATAGTTTTGAAAGAATTACTCCTAAATAAGTCCAAGTGTAAATATTTGCGGGCTGCCTTCAGACTTTTGCCCAGCACTATAAATTAGCTGTTCACTTTTTTGTTGTCGAGGTTTATTACTTTAACCCATGACAGGCAAATGTGACGGGAGGTCATAACCTCTGGAGTCGGGTGCTGCAACGAAAAAGATCCCTCCTCTTCAAGCCGTTCGCCGATATCTCGGCATCAGTTTGTCGAGCGGATCTCTGCCATTTACAGCTGTTTGTTTCTCAAGATGCATCTTGGCAGCCGGCGATAGCTCGACTTCGCTCGCCGTGCGGCAGTAACGGTTGCTCGTTTGCGTCTGTGCAGGATGTGAAGCTTTCACCTGAAGTGGAACCATTTATCCCACAGAGGAAAGGTTTTGAAGGATCACTGGTCAGCATGAGTCTCTCCGGCGAGGCGGGTGGCGGCGGAGGAGGAGGCGGCGTTGGTATAGGAGGAGGCAGCGGAGGGGTGGAGGCCGCACCCATACCCAGCTACCTCATCACCTGCTACCCTTTCGTCCAGGAAAACCAACCCAACAGGTACCGCGCTGCTTTCACTGTGGGAGGGTGAAAAAGCACCAGAACGTGTATTTCATGTTTAGCATTTAATGTCCAAACTCTATGAGCCCTAAAATGGCTGACCTAAAAGCAGAACATTGTGTCCTCCATGTTATGTTTCACAACTGAATTGTTATCATATTTTTTTTTAGACATCATACTTTGTCAGAGCCACCAGATTCCTCTGTTCTCCAAAATGCCTCAATTAGAACGGGGCGCCTCACCAGTTTTGGTGTTTATTTTGAGCCAAAGTAAACTGTAATGTTTCCACCGACTCTTCCTTTGTCCGCAGTGATCGTCTGTATCCTGCACGCATCCGTTTCTTTGTTTCCTTTCCCACTATTTGAATGCAAGGAAATGCCCACTATAGCAGACAGAGGCTGTGGAAATGTCACGTTGATCGTTATCAGCGTTTGCCTTTACTGTGCTGCATGCTTGGAGCAAAACAAACATAAAAACATCATGGATGTTAAACCGCTCTGGCTAAAGGAATCTGAGCCTCGTTCATCCTGGACTTGAGTAAATTCAGTTTTGCGTCTTTAGTGAAATCACCAACCTGGACATTCACTGTCTGCTTCTTTACAGGCAACATCCTATGTACAATGGAGGGGAGCTGCGCTGGCCGCAGCCTAACCCCAGCCCTGGAGGTCCGTACCTGGCCTACCCCATCTTGTCTTCCCCACAGCCTCCCGTCTCCAACGACTACGCTTACTACCAGATCATGCCTGCGCCGTGCCCTCCTGTGATGGGCTTCTACCAGCCCTTCCCTGGGACGTATGCCGGTCCAGTGCAAGCCGGGTGTGGTCAGTCCCGTGTCAGCGGATGTCGGTGAAAGACCTCTGTCGCTGGGGCCTGCGTATGGGATAGCCGGCCAGAGAGGGAGAGGCATTCCCCGATCGAATGTTCTTACTAAGGTGTGGAGCTTCAGCAAGGTTTTTCCACTCACTCTGCTGCTGCATCGAGGCCGTTTCGTTGTAGCTTTAACGGATGGTTAACATCTGTTTTTCCACTTCCTCCAGCAGCCGCATTTAGGTGTTTGTCAGGCTCCGAGAGGTCGTCGGCCCCCGACCAGAAACGTTGCCATGCAAAAGGAGGTGTGCACATTAACGCCCGACGGTCGGACCAAGACTGTTATGTTGGTGGACGCAGCTCAACAGACCGGTAAGAACAATATGACAATTATTACACTTACTTTAGAATACCACTGCTTTTATGTTTTGAAGGCTTTGGAGGCTGAATATCACTAATGCAGCAGAGATGTTGGTTGGACACACCACGTCCAGCGCCGTGATGTCATTCCACTCCCTCTCTTTATTTATTTCAAACAAGTAAAATATCAGAGAACTAAAATGAGGGGAAAACACAAAAAATCAAACTTACAAAATAATCAAATCTGGTTCAAAAGGGAGTAGGGAGAAGCAAATGCTGATTAAATCCTACTCTGAATTGTATCGTCCAGTACACACAAAGTCCATTTCAGTCCAGAATGCAGACTGTTGCTGTGCACTACCTGTCAGCTGGCAGAAGGAGGGATTACACATTTCCCTTGGTGAGGAAAAATGACAAATGGAGCTGTTTGGAAACACAGGCAGTCACTGGGTGGTAATTAAAGGAGCACTGCCCATAACTGTTTATTAAAGTTTATGTAAAGCTAAAGTTCACCTGACTTACTTGTTAAGCAGCTAACTGTAAGCTGGCTGCACGAGCAGATAACCAGACTTTATAACCAGCTTATAAAGGTTGATTTACCTGTGTCGTATTTTTCCTGACGGTTACCATGCTATTCATGAGAATCTCATGTGAGCCCAGGATTAGTCTACAGTCCTCTTGCTGACTGAAGCGTGCGATGATCACATTCCGGGGTTATTAAAAGATTTCTGCTTTTTACGTCATGACTAAGCACTTTCCTGTCAGCTGCTAAGGACACAATAACAGTAAGAGCGGTGTCTGGCACCGCTCTTACTGTTATTGTTGATGTTGACGATGCTTCGGCTTAACCTTTAGAAGAACTGGAATGCTGAGATTCCAGTTTGAGATGGGAACATGTGTGCAGCGCATGATGTCACCAATCGAGTTTCTGCTGGGAGAGTGACCTTATGTGAATAGTTTTTCCTAGCTGGGGTTTTCTGAATGCAGGGTTTGTACAGGTGCCAGAAATCATTGAAAACACTTAGAATTCAACTGGGTGTTTTCAAGGTTTGGAAAGTGCTTGATTTCTGTGTAACGTCCTTGAAAGGGCTTGAGAAGTGCAATCTAACATTTAATTAAAAGCCTAAATTTAGAAAACTTTTACAGTGGAAATTTCCATACACCCAATGAAAGGACACAACCATTTTTTTTCTCTCTTCTTTAGAGAATTACCAAAAATTATTCCTATCTGGTAAATGCCAGAAATATTTTCAGATACCTTTTTGTTACTTCTTTCTTGGCATTTAATTTTAACAGGAAGGTTAAATTTTGACATGATTTGTTTGGATTATTTCAGTGTAATAAGTATTTATTATTCCTACTAGCTCAATGACTTATTGATCTGTCCAATTGAAATAAAGATTGGCTTACATTACATTACATTAGGCAATATTATTCATTTTTTAATTTTGTATTTTTTGCTTAATTAGTTTTTTGTTCTTGGCCAGTCAAGCATATAGGGTGTGTGAGAGACTTTTGCTTACTATGCACATACATTATAGAATACTATCACAAGATTTTATTCATAAAAGAAATAAATTATATCCTATATCAGTGAATTAAACCTGTCTGTTGTGGTGTAAAAGTTTGAAAACTACCTTGAAAATGCTTGAATTTTACTCTGAGGGGGAAAAGTGCACAAACCCCATTAATGTTAATCATTCTTAGTGTTTGTTTAGTTGGACCAGGTCTTCAGGGTCTGTGTCTCTTAATGAAAAATACAGGCTTATCTTTTTTTTTTTCGCCCCCCTCAGACTTCCCAGGTGAAGCGACGGGGCGTTGTGCCTCTGAGCAGGTCAGTCCACAGATGTGGAAAAACCGAACAAAGAGAAGACGGGCTTCTCACCCGGCTGAAGGCTACAACGAGCAGGGCGCCAGCGAGGCAGATATCGACAGCGACAGTGGCTACTGTAGTCCCAAACACAACCAGGCCACTGGAGTGGCACAGCGAACTCCAGAGAACACCGCTACACCGATGGTATGTTGAGTTTTCTGTGCTTGACCAAAGATTTAAAAAAAACTAGATGTTTATACAGAACTGATTAGTGCATCCTGGTGTGTTGCTGTGTTTTTTGTGACTGTGTTCACTTTAAATGTACCTATAACTCAAAATGTCTGTTAGCTTTAACATTAATAAAGTTTAACACGGTGTGCTTAAAGCGTCCTGTGGTAAAGGAGGGAGTAAATTCTTCAAAATATTAAAATCTTCAAACTGTTTGTCTTCTGAGGCACACATGCGAAAACATCTGCAACTCTCCTGGATTATTGAAATATTAAATTAAGTAAATACTGTAAGAGAGGTAGTTTAGGTGAGTGCGTTGCATCGTCATCTCCAAAGGATGACGACACGAACATCCGCGTTGGCAGATCCCGCTTTAAAATTTGTTTTAAAAATGAAAGTTGTGTAACAAAATATTACATAAAATAGCTATTGATAACCATGAGATCAGGTGGCTTAATATTTTTTCCCTATAGATCTTAAAAACATTTTTTTAATTATGCCTGAAATTATTTTAACCTTTTAAATGCTCATCATATCAGATTCATACTTCTGTCAGCCCTACAAGAAATAAACTCTTGCATAATTACATTCATGCTGTCTGTCTATTTTCATATATCTGCAGATGTAAATTATTTTATGTCTCTGTTTTTCTAGGGAGTGGAAACTGGTGTGGTGACAGGCAAGTTTAATCCCTCTGATTTTTTTTTTTAATAATGTAGGAATAATACCTCACTGCTAAATGGTAATTTTTCTTATACTTTAACATTTTCTTTTATTTGCCAGCAGGTACCTGGGTAAATGTAGCATCTCAGGCCACTCCGAAGTACTGGAGGGACCGAAATGGCCAGTTCCACCGAGCCGATCAGAGGAAGATTCCTGAACAGAGAAACTTGCCACAGGTAAAGTTGTTACACGGCATCTAAAGTAAATGACGAAGGATATGACTGTAGTTTTATGTCGGCTTAACTTCCTTTCCTATCATGCCCTCCTTACCAAGGTAGATCCACAAGTCATGATGGGTAAACTCTTTTATTTACTTGAATTACTGTTTTCCCACCAGGATTTCCATAATGGTTACTTGGGACGTTTAACATCCAACCAGTCGGAGCAAATAGTCCAGCCAGCAGTGGTCACTGGTGGGGATCTCACTCCAGAGCCGCTTTACTTTGAGGTTAGATGAGGCATCGGTCTGTTTCCGTGTGAATTTTAGCAAGACAAAGGCATTTTAGCCTCCGTGTTTCAGAAATAACTAAACTAATACGACCTCCGCGCATTTTCTAGGATGAGGATGAGTTTCCGGATCTTGCAGCTGGAGGATCTGTCCAACGCAGCACCAAACCTGAGCCTGCACCGGCGCAGACACACACACAACCTAAACTGCCTAAAAATCTGGTGAGAGAAATCTCTTTCTACATCTCTGTAGGTTTACAGTCAAATATCTCTTCAACCAAAACCACCTCTGATGAGTCTTTTTCATCGTGTTGGAGAAAGCCTTCTGCTTTTGAGTCCTCTTCAAAGTTAGAACTCGGGCGGACTCAGGGTGCCCAAAGTGTTTCTGACTAAGATCATCATGGTTACGCTTTGCAGCTGGATGACCTACCAGAAAACTCTCCAATCAACATTGTGCAGACACCCATTCCCATCACTACCTCCGTTCCCAAGAGGGCGAAGAGTCAGAGGAAGAAGGCTCTGGCAGCTGCCCTGGCCACCGCCCAAGAGTATTCTGAAATCAGCATGGAGCAGAAGAAATTGCAGGTATGGACGAAACATTCTGATCCACAGCACCGCACGTGCAGCAATATTTTTTTTGCTCCTCTGCGGCCTCTAATTGGTTTAGCATGTGCTCTCGCAGGAAGCGTTCACCAAAGCAGCGGGGAAGAAGAGTAAAACCTCGGTTGAGCTCGACTTGGGAGACATGTTGGCTGCTTTGGAAAAACAACAGCAGGCCATGAAGGCCAGACAACTCACAAATACAAAGCCACTGTCTTTTACAGGTATCTGTTTTATTTGCAGATGAAATGCGTCAATAAAAACATCACAGAAAGTCAAGGGCTTAATTCCTGGAGTTTTCCACATGATGCTCTTTATTTTAGTATAACTTGTAGAGTTTTTTTTTTCTCCTCTCTCTCTTCCTCTGCCCAGTTGGAACGACCACTCCATTCCACAGCTCAGGCTCCACCAGCGTGCCGTCCATGTTGAGGGGTCACCAGCAAGCCCTCCCGGCCCCACACAACGCTCTGGATTCCACCGCACCGCGAGTAAAGAGGGGGAAGGAGAGAGAAATTCCCAAAGTGAAACGCCCTACTGCCCTTAAAAAAGTTAGCAAATTAAACTTAATAACCTGCAGCTGCTGAAAGAAATAAAAACTTGTTTTTCTTTGTTTTTGTTTCTTGCGGAATTATACGTCGATTAATCTTCAACTTTCACTCCTTTGCGTTTTCTAGATTATCTTAAAGGAGCGTGAGGGGAAGAAAGGAAAGTCATGTGCAGAGCAAGACTCTGCAGGCCCTGACGAGCACGAAGACGAGTGCCTCCAGTTTACCGATGACTTGTCACGTGAGCCGGCGTCCCAGGAAGGTGAGCTCATCAGGACGCGGATCATTGTCCTTCTGTGGGAACTTGGGGCTTTGACGAAATGCTGCAGACTTTACTGTGTTGATACCGGATCATAGAGAATGAATAATTTGAAGAAATCCAAAAAATGTGGTTAATATAATGTGAATTAGGGCCACAAAGATTAATCGTTAAAATTGATTATTGAAATGTCAACTAATTTAGTAGTCGATTAATAAGAGGATACAGACTGAAAAAAACAACATAGTCAGAGTAGCAATTAAGCTAAGATTGTATAAAAAGTATATAATTAAAATATAAATTTAAAAAACTTTTAAATAGGTTTTAATTTACTAAAGGAATGATGTTATAAAATATTTTTTCTTATTTAAGAAGAATTTTCTTCATTTGCATATTTTAAGGTATTTCTAAGATTGTCTAAAAAAGGCTCAAGTAGTTAAATAAAAAATAAATTGTCGAATGTGCCTTTCTTTAAATCTGATTAATCATCAGAATAATTGATAGTCTAATTGATTACTAAAATAATCATTATTTGAAAGTGGTTCTTTAAAACACCTTGCATGTTACACATTTTAAGTAATTATACAACTATATGCAACTATATGCCACAAACTCATCTTAATATTGGTTTGAAAGTTCAATAGAGGTTTCAGTAATGTTTCATTTCAAGATCTTTTAAGTTGAAATATTTTTAATGAAACGTTTCTGCTGGTGGTTCGTGGTACAGAAAACGGCTTGAGCGTCCCCAGCGACGGCTCCCTGTCCCCGGCCAGCCAGAACTCCCCGTACAGCATCACCCCGGTGTCACAGGGTTCTCCTGCCAGCTCCGGGATCGGCAGCCCAATGGCTTCGAACGCCATCACCAAGATCCACAGCCGGCGTTTCAGAGAGTAAGTGCCCTGCTCCGACCCCACGTGGAAATGTTATTAGCGACCTCTGGTATTTGGATGGATGGAAATATTCACTATGCGGCGGACAGAATTTGTTGATGCAGGAAAATTCATGTCCCACTGCAAAAACACCTTGGCTGTGAGAAGCAGTGGGGGGGTTTTAATGGGTGGGAAAGGACAATAAAGAATTGTAGAGTGGCACAAACGTCTAGCGCTTAGCAAAACTGGATGCCTGATGTCTCAAACACAGCTTTGTTCCTCCATGCTTTCACTTAAAGGCCCTTTGTCCCAACCCACCGCTTTCTAGCTGCTTGTTTCTTCTTCTTCTTTAAAGTCTCCAAAAGGCCTCTGTGGCCAAAGCTCCTCCTCTGAGATCCAGCTGCCAGGACGCTGAATCCTCACATTGCACCATGTTGACCTTTTGATGAATATATTTTTATCTGTTGTGCTTTACCATCAGGCTGAAGGCATTTCCAATTTCTGAAAATGGCACTTCATTCTGAAATGAATTGCAGTAAACATACGCAGTTAGCTGTGTTTTGCTTTGAGCAGCTGTGTGAGCTTTCTTTACCAGCTGCAAAACAACGACTGCAGTTTGGCTTGAAAACCTGACGTAAAAGCACCAGGATGGTTCTTAAGCTATTTTAGCAGCTAATTTGCTTAAGTCTAAAACTATCGTTTCTGTTTACACTAGTCACTAACGGCTACTTTTTTCACAAATAACTTCCGTTAATTGTAAAAAAAAAAAAAAAAAAAAAAACAACCAAAAAAACAAAACAAAAAGAAAACTCTTGGTAATTAACTAATAAAAGTTTAACAAAATTAACTTTTGTTAATTGTGAAAAAAAATTAACAAACGTTCATGTTAAATCAACATAAAATGTTGGTATATATCAGCCATTTAAAGTGTGTAGCAAAACAAAAATAAGTACTATATTTATTTAATTTGGTAGGTTTTCAGAATATTGACAAAAATGGCATTAAACTTCTTTTCAGTCATGATTGCATCTCCAAATAAAAACTGTTGCACCATTTTGTTTAAAATGTCATAGTGGACACTAATTTTTCCAATCGACTCCCAGGTTGACTTGTGTTTAGAAACTCCTATTTACGAGTGTGTCTCATTTATAACACATTCGTTTAGATATCGACATTATTTTTACAATAAACTGTGATTGAAGCAGCAGGACGTGAAGTGGACTTGGTTGACCGAGTCGTCTCATTAGCTCACGCAGGTGCAGAGTTGGACTTGGCATGTCACAAAATGTTTCCATAAACAGATCTTCATTGAAAAGGAAACGAGACAGAAAATTTGTCCAACCTTAGAGTGAAACCTTTTATAACTCTGCTCATTTGACGCAGGAGCTTTTATCTGCCACGTTAGATTCGACACTTGATCAGATGGCACTAAACTTAGCTGACTTATGCAGTGTGATCTCATGCACCACTGGGGTCTGCAGCCAGGCAGCAGTTCTGAGGAAAACATTTTCTTTGTTAAAAAGTTCAAAGATCAACTCTTGAATGATACGTTTTCCTTAAATACTGTGATTATCTTAGGCAGCTTCGTTCTTTATGGTGACTATTTGAGGCTTTACCACTAACATAACAATGACCTATAACCTTTCCCCCGCCTCATTGTAGGTACTGTAACCAGGTCCTGAGTAAGGAGATTGATGAGAGCGTGACTCTGCTGCTGCAGGAGCTGGTTCGCTTCCAGGAGCGGGTCTACCAGAAAGACCCCACCAAAGCCAAATCTAAACGTCGGCTGGTCATGGGCCTCAGAGAGGTCACCAAGCACATGAAGCTGCACAAGATCAAGTGTGTTATAATTTCTCCCAACTGCGAGAAGATCCAAGCTAAAGGTGACGGTCGTAGGTCGCTCAAGCAAAAGGGATAAATTCAGTCAATAATTTGAGTCATTTTCTTCCATTAACAGAAGAAAATCCTTTTAATGTGACTGCATGCTAGCTAAGCTGCAATAGTGTGGATGTTTGTAGAGAGAAATTCCCTCTCAGTCCAAAAATCATGACTAGAAAAGTCATGAAATCATTTTAATACCAGATGTGTGAATAATTGTTCGCATGCAAAGGGATTTCAAACCCACCAGTATAATAGGTACTGAATGCTCCTGAGCCAAATTACTGTGTTGTTGCACCCTGTTGTTGAGGTGATTTGAGGTTCCAACTGTTTTATGTGTTGCAGGTGGTTTGGATGAAGCGTTGTATAATGTGATTGCCATGGCAAGGGAGCAGGAGATCCCGTTTGTGTTTGCCTTGGGCAGGAAAGCTCTTGGACGCTGCGTCAACAAGCTGGTGCCTGTTAGCGTTGTGGGAATTTTTAACTTCTCTGGGGCCGAGGTAGGCTATCGCTCTAAAATGCTTAATTTCTCAGCATTTCTCTTGCAATGTTATTCTGGATTAAACAAATAAATAAAAATCTTCAGAGCCTGGAAACAGGATTATTTGTGATGATTTTTTTTTCTTTCTCTCAGGGTCTCTTCAATCGTCTGGTGTCACTGACAGAAGAGGCAAGGAAGGCCTACAAGGACATGGTGTCTGCCCTGGAGCAGGAGCAGGCCGAGGAGGCTCTGAAAAATGACAAGAAGGTCCCACATCATATGGGCCACTCACGCAACCACTCAGCTGCCTCCGCCATCTCTTTCTGCTCCATTTTCTCTGAGCCCATCTCGGAGGTCAATGAAAAGGAGTATGGTGAGCTCATGTTTCATGTCTGGCCCATAGCGTTTTGGGTTATGTTTGAATTTTATGCTAACTTTTTCTCTTGTCTGGAGAGAAAAGAATGAGAGTGGACTTCTCTTTAGCTAGATATATGTTCACAATTTGGAGTTTTGCAGGAAATCTGAGTCTCTGTCAGAGCAGGGTTTGTAGTGGGGTCTTAAAATCTCTTTAAAAAGAAGGGCTAAAATTTGAAAAATCTGAATTTAAGAACTGAAAAAGAAAAACTATATTTTCATCTGAGGTCTCAAATTTAATTTAGTCAAGTTTTATTTTTGGTGATTCCCATGAAGAATCAATGACAATAAAATGTTTTTTTATTAAAATGTTCATATGGATCTGGTAATGTGTCATGTTGGTCTTACATTTCATTCATAGAAGTCTTAAAATATCTTTAAAAGGATTTAAATTTAACTTTCTGGACCAGGCAAGCGCCCTGTCTGACTAATAATGCTGAAATGATGAAGATTCGCCTGAATTTCCAAATCCCCACAGAAGAGCCAGGACCAATCCAATAGAGGAAAAAAAAGTGTGTTCCTTCACAAGGTGACAGGAAGAATATATTTCTTTTTGGTCATGACAGAGTACACAAAAATGCAGAACACATTCTCAATCATCTTTGGTTTGAATTGGTTGGTGTACTTTTCAACGCTACTGCCACCTGCTGACGCAGTCAGGGTACTGCAGCGTTTATAATTGGAGTCCCATCCTTCTCATTCCCAGAAATGGGGAAATATCCTAAAAACAAGAGTGTTACATTGACATTTGGCACATTTACAGTTTTTCTAATAGGTTTGTGGGGTTTAATGTCTGATTCTAAATATTTTGTGACAGCCATAGACAATGTTTTCTATGTTTATACTGAAGCATGACATTCCACAACGTATAAAGTCCATCTACACACCTTGTGTGTGTGTGTGTGTGTGTGTGTGTGTGGTGTATACTAATATGATGTTGGGTATCTGGAGAGCAGGAGAACAGGAACTCGCTGTAAAATCGATTACAAGCCCGATTTTTCTTTTTATCTCTTCCTGTTTAAAACTAAATGAATAATAAAAAAATGAAATTACAAATTATTCTTTTTTCCTTCAGAGACGAACTGGAGGAGCATGATGGAATCGTCAGATGCACCGGAGCCTGTAGAGACGGAGCCGTGTCGCCCCGCGGCTTCCGCAGCCTCCCACAGTGAGACGTCAGCAGCCACCAACACCACCAGCCACCACCACCACCAGCAGCAGCGTCCCTCCAGGCTCCGCCGCCCCCCAGCCCAGGACGGGCCCCCCAACGCAGGGTCCCGCCGAGAGAGACGAGGTCCGGGCCGACGACCGGCTGGAGCTGGCCTCTCAGAGCACGGAGACGGGATCATTGGACGGGAGCTGCAGGGGGCCGCTGACCTCCTCGATCACCTCCACCACTTCCACCCTGGTCCCTGGGATGTTGGAGGAGGCGGAGGAGGAGGACGAGGAGGAGGAAGACTACACTCCTGAGCCTATTTCTGTCGAAGTGCCCACCCTGAGCAGTCGCATCGATTCCTGGGTGTCAAAGACCCTGGAAAACCTTCACCTTGGGAAAAGCCAAGAAAGTACGGAGGAGGAGGAGGAGGAGGAGGAAGAGGACGACGAAGAGGAGGACGAAGAGGAGAAGGGGCAGAGTGGCGACGAGGACGACCTGGACTCAGCGGACGTCACGGAACCGAAGGTGGAGGAAAAAGAACAGGTGGAAGCAAAGAAAGCCTCAGCCTGAAGCCACTCCAGTGTTTCCTCTCCACGTCCCGTCTGTCCTCTCGCTCACTCTCCATCCCTCAGTCTCCTCCGTGTGTGACCCCTGACACCAGGCATTATCTCAGGAATCAACTCGTCGACCAACATTCACACACGTCGCAGAGGATCTGACCAGCTCACAGACCAAACCACCCCTCACACTACAACAAGGACGCCCTCCCTTCTTCAACCCAGAACCTGCAACACTTGAATCCGGAGGGTGGGGGAAACTTGATCTTTGTTTTTTTTCCCCCTTCACCTCTGAAGCTGAACTCTTTATGGAGACTTTTTCTGGGAGCAAGTGTTGAGAGCGATGCAGAGTTTGGGGAATATTTCTTCATCCAGAGCTCTGAAGAGGTTTACAGCTCTACCTGTATTTCGTCTGCGTGTGCGTGCGCTTTATAGGCTCATGTCTTTGACTCACTTTGCTGTTTCATTGGCTTTATCTGTATATTAAATACGTTGTTTCTTTCTTTCTTTCTTTTTTTTCTCCCGTTCATTTTGCTTACCAAGGGATAGAGAGATTTGCATTTACTACCTAGTCGGTTTTGTCATCTGCTTCTAAAGTGTCGGGGGAGGCTTTTGTGTTGAAGCCAAAACGGCTCCTCCCTCCCATCCATCAGTCTGCACAGTGTTTTTAACGTCTAAACGAGTGTCTCATTCAGTATCTAGATTATTTGAATAACTTTACTTCTAAGAAGCAAAATAGGATTTGTGAATATAACCTTGTCTCGGTGGTTCTACTAAAGCATTTAATGGTTTGTCATATTGATCTTGCCTTGTGTGAAAGTGTTAGAGGTTTTCCAATGAATTGGAGATGTAAAATCCCTGACCTGTGCTTCATAAAGAAAAGTGATCCTTATTTGTTTTCTTAAGTGTTTATTTCCCCCCAAAAGAGGTTGTCGTCCACACAACTCTTCTGTTATAAACACTTGAGATTTACGCCCACTTTACCGTCTAGGAAATATGGGAATTTACCAGTTTACTGGTAACCGAAACGCATTGATAGCTCCCCTGATATCCATTTCTGCTTCACTGAAATGAATCACAGTGGAGCTCCTCCAGATTTAATTAGCAGTTTTATGTTGTTTGTTTTTAATTCACCAAATTTCAAGCACCAGTAAATATAAGAACTTTCCAGTCTAACATACGTTTATGGACATATTTCTGTAAATACAGGCATAAAAAGAAAAACCAAAATTCAGATTTGTATAAAAAAAGGCAATCATCCTGTTTTTAAAGCCATTTAATACTTTGAACATGTGGACAGTCAGTATACAATTTGATAATGGTATTTGATCAATAATCAGACAATTAAGGGATGTAAATGCAACATGTGAGGCCGTGTGCCGGGGGGTTGTCTGTATACTTCAAGCTTTGAAATAATGAAAGTATTTCTGGTTTAATTAAAGGTACGCTGAGTGTGTGTGTGTGTGTGTGCGCGCGTGGGTTTGAGTGTGTGTAATGACTTTCATCAAAGTGTTTTGATGTGGTAATTGAAAGCTAATGTGTGTGTGTTTTTCTTTCTTCTTTTGCACTATGTAAATACAGTACCGGTTAAAGTCTTGTAACTAATGTGAACAAACAACAAAAACAGAAGGAAAAAAGAAAAGCAAAACAAAAACAAAAAAGAAATACGGTTCAATGAAGTAATTATATTTTGAGTGTGTTGTCTTTCTATAGATATTTAAAATCGTCTCCCTCTGACTGTACTTCACTTGTGACACTGTTGGAGGCTGTTTCTCATAATCATGTTAACACTCTTAACATATATGGACTGATGATTAATATCATTAAAATATTGTTTAGGTAAATTATTTGGACTGATGTCTCATTTTTTTTGCCCTCAGCTTCAACACAAACACTCTGTTTTTCTGCAGCATTTTGACTCAGGACGTCTTCTGCTGGTTGCAAAGATGCCTGGTGGGATTAAAGTGTAATCTTTACTGAAAACTCAGATTTGTATGTATTTATTTTTTGTTAAAATTGCGAGTCAAATGATTTGCACGCATACAATACCTTCCAAAAGTAATACTGCCACTTCCTGTCATCACCATATCCACCAGATTTGCACATTTATTAACATATATATATATATATATATATATATTATATATATATATATATACATCTGGGTGCCAGCATCTTGCACCCTGCTGTTATGTGCTGGACTGTCTCAGGGGCCTCCTTGCACAACCTACACCTTGGGTCTTGTCTGGTGTGGTAGATCTGAGCCTCTATTGCCTAAACACCAGAGCAATAGAGGCTCAGATCTACCACACCAGACAAGACCCAAGGTGTAGGTTGTGCAAGGAGGCCCCTGAGACAGTCCAGCACATAACAGCAGGGTGCAAGATGCTGGCAGGGAAAGCGAACATGGAACGACATAACCAGGTGGCGGGCATAGTGTACAGGAACATCTGTGCAGAATATGGACTGGAAGCCCCGAGATCGAAGTGGGAAACACCCCCAAAGGTGGTGGAGAATGACCGAGCTAAGATCCTGTGGGACTTCCAGATCCAGACAGACAAGATGGTAATGGCGAACCAACCGGACATTGTGGTGGTGGATAAAGAACAGAGGAAAGCCGTTGTGGTGGATGTAGCTATACCAAGTGACTACAACATCAGGAAAAAGGAGCATGAGAAACTGGAGAAATACCAGGGCCTCAGGGAGGAACTGGAAAAGAACTGGAAGGTGAAGACCACAGTGGTGCCTGTGGTCATCGGGGCCCTCGGGGCAGTCACCCCCAAACTGGAGCAGTGGCTAAAACAGATCCCAGGAACAACATCAGACATCTCAGTCCAGAAATGTGCAGTACTAGGCACAGCCAAGATACTGCGCAGAACCCTCAAGCTCCCAGGCCTCTGGTAGAGGACCCGAGTTCAGAGGATGAAAAGAGACCACCCGCAGAGGGTGAGAAGGGAATTTTTTTTTTTTTTTTATACTCATTCTTCCTTGGAAAATATCAACTGTGTGGCATTAAAGGTTTATATTTTTAATTGTTTTTACCGCTGTTTTAACAGAAATCTACTCTGAGTTTAAGCATGAAATTGACATACACAGGGTGTAGTTTTATATAATGACCACAAGGTGGGAGAAAAAGCTCTGACAACTTACCAGTCAGTGGGCTGTTGCATGACATAAACGTGTTGACATTGTGTCTGTGGGTGTGTGTGCCAGAGAGAGAGTTTGTGCAGATAAAATAAAAGTGCACTTTTATGTGCTTGTGGGCTATATTATTAACAGCCCACAAACACATAAAAGTGCACTTTTGTGAAAGTGCACTTCCAAAAGTAAATGCACTTTTGGAAGTGCATTTACTTCCAAAAAGTAAATGATTGTATTTTCCAAATCTACAAGTTTAGAGGGATATTCCATATTAAAATGAGCTAAATTTAGATATGTTTTTACAAAGTATTTCATTAATCAATGCTTTTTGAGGCACATTTTTTCATTTTACTTTTTGAACATGGACAAATCTTGTTTAGTTTGTGCTGTAGATAATAACCACATTAACATAATTCCCCCCTAATTGTTTAAAGGGAAATTCAGAATATGGAAACTATTCTTCAATAAACAGCATGTTATGCGTAACATAGGGACATTTACGTTGTACCTGCTTCAGTGCTGTTTGTTTTGATCATAGCTAATGGGTGTCAGAAATATGTAAGTAATTACGTAAGTAATATGTGAAATGTGATGCGTAGAAATTTGCTCTCTTGTAAATCTACAAATAATGAAACTTTAGAGAACAAACAACATAAACTACAATTGGCAATGGCAATGATTGAATTAAAGGACAGATTATTTTCTTCCTGTCTTAATCTAAATGAGATAAACGTCTTCTTAGCAGAATTACCAGAACTATTTCTATTAGCTAAATACCAGAATAATAGAAGAAAGAACATGTGTGAGATTTATTTCACATGCATTTCTACATATGGCAGCATTATCTTTGGTCAAACATTCTGGGTTTCCTTCCACAAGCTTCTGTCAATAGTTTAGTTGGAGTTGTGGCCCATTCCTCCTCTCAGAACTTCTGTGACTCAGTCAGGTTTGTAGGCCGCCTTGTTCACATATAACTTCTCAGTTCTGCTCACAAATTGTCTAAAGCATCGTGATCTGTCCTGCCTGATGGCCACACCAAACATCTCTGACTGTATGTTGAGAGCTATTGTCTATTCTTGAAGACCCATTTGCGCCTGAGCATTAACTTCCTGGCTGATGTCTCAACACGTTGCTTCTATTTGCACATAATGTTCTTTCAGTTTCAAATTGTGTTATTTGGTGTGTTATATTATCTCTACATTTTTAAATACCGTGATGCAAAGATTTGCATGTTTCTGTGTGTGCGTTTCTATCTCTTGTTTGCATGTTTTTATTTGATTTGTGTAAAGGTCTGCGCCGTGTTGCTCACATCTGAGTAAAATGTCATGAAAACAGTTCAAAAATAGAACAGTGACGATCTTTTTAACTCTATGTAAAATACTCTCAACACTGGCGCCGGGTGTAACGCTCCGATCTGAATCGCACGGAAATGCAAATGTTTCATTAATCCCCTTCCGCCTGTGAGCTCATGTGGGATATTTGAATAATACCTTCCTTAGATACACTACGAAATGTATTTTTTTTCCCTCTTTTTATCGCAGAGATCAAGTCAACCCGAGCATGTTCCTGCAAAGCAGATGGTAAAAAGTTCATTTCATTCAGAAATCAGATACGAAGCATTTTGAGGGGAGGAAGCCAAGCTAGTAATGCATTAATAATGTGCTTTAAAAGCATCTCCAAGGTGCAAGTGATGTTAACAGAGAGGGACAAAGTACTCTATTGGCTCGGCTTCAGTGTATAACTGTAGGTGTGTGTGTGTGTGTGTGAGAGAGAGAGAGAGAGAGAGAGAGAGAGAGGAGAGAGAGAGAGAGAGAGAGAGAGAGAGAGAGAGAGAGAGAGAGAGAGAAAGAGAGAGTTTGTGCAGAGCATGAGTCACCCTGCCTGTCTGTGATTGGATGATAGTTTATTGGTGAAGGAGGGGCAACCGCCCACAAAATATGTCAATCTCTCCTCTGGTTCATTCATACATTCATCTGCAGCATCATAGAGAGAGACAGAGGAAGCGAGCCAGAGCCTCTCATTCATTCATAAAAAAAAAAAAAGTGAGTTCAGTCATAAAAGCTGCTCAGTTGTTCCATGCCTCAGATAGAAAACCCTGGAAGCGGGGTAAACTGACTGTGAAAGTGTTCAGTCCGGAGGTTTGAGACTTTACTCGGCATGACTGCAGCGGAGCAGACAGGATTGTAATCTACACAGGACAGCCCCAGACCCGTGAGGGTGAGTTGAATTTGCTGTGATGTGCGGTGGGAATCACATCTGATGAGCTGATAATCCCCTCCTGCCCCCCCCCCCCCCCCACCAAAAAAAAAAAAAAGCACAGGGATATATTTGTAAAGAGCAACTAAAACTTTGTTGCTTTTCTCAATTTTTTTGAGGGGGGATTGAGCCATTAATGTTATCAGCTCCCTCTTTTCTTCCTTCCTCCAGTTCTCCAGTGCCCTGATTATGCGAGAGCAAACCATACCCAAGTTCAAACCACAGACAGGACTCCTACCAGGTGGGTCTCTTTTAACGACATTTAACGAGAAGACATTTTCTGCTCATTCACATCTTTACACTTTTCTCCATCGTCTGCAGGTATGCTGAAACGCACCAAATACAGCCGACTGCGCAACGACTCCTTGACCTCTTTGGAGGATCAAACTGAAAGATTGCTGCCCTCGAAGAGGGACCTTTGCCTAGACTCTGATTTTGCTCAGCTTGACCCCGGGACTCCATCCCCCCATGGATCATCCACCCTGAGGAACTTCATCCCCCGTGTGGCCAGCATCCGGCTGCAAAGTCCCAACTGCCTGAGGAGAGTCCTGAAGGGTCAAGCGAACACAATCAGAACTGTCAGTAAACGGGACGACAGAGCAGACTGGAGCTCTTCCCTCGGTGGAAGAGACCTGATTCACCCGGCTCTCCTCTCCACGAGGCGTCCCATCACACTGCACCGGATCTCCAGCCTCCCCTGCGCCCCATGCTCACAGCAAAGTGACGGGCTCTGCCGCGTGAAGACAGTAGACGACTGTGCAGTGGTGAGGACATCGAACAAAGCAGTTCATCATCACGTGAAGGTATACTTCTGACCCTTCTCCATGCCTGCACACGCAAAATCTAGCTACAACTAATGCTGAGGAGAGTTTCCATTCCATGTGTTTGGGTTTGAGCATCACCACAGATTCTCTAGGTGAAGCACGATTGAGTTTTCTGGATGTCTGTCTTGGTTGGGATCAAAAGTTTTGGGACAATCAGACACAAAGGAAGCACACAGACCCTTGTCTCGTTCTACTCTTTCCACACTATCATGCTCACTTTCATACCCCCCTCCAGTTCTCACGTACAGCTTCCTGTGTAGGCAGTAGTGACTCATCCTGGCTCTCTGCTCCTCTCTAGATCAACTCTGCTTGCTTGATTGTGTGTGTGTGTTTGGTATTAGCAGGGCTCATACTGTCCCATAAACAGAGGTGTGTTCTCGTGGGTGATTAGGAGCAGGACTTCTGACCGACAGTGGAAAAAAGAACGGACTGTCTGGCTGTCCTCTGTAAACAAGCACACACACGCACACACGCAAACACACACACACGTATTACACTTCCGCCCACTCACCCCACCCACATGTACACTTATTGATTTGAGCTGGGTTCGCATCAATGGATTTACTCATCCCAGCTACGGCCTATAGGGCCTGTTTTGTTCGAACTCCTGACCAATGGGAGAAGGGCAGTAAAAAGTGAGCAAATTGTTGCCTGGTTGCATCAATACCTTTACAATCATCTCCACGTATTTACAATCAGGTTGTGAAATCCGCTGTTTAATGACACTATGGACATATGCAGTGGATTTATAGGACAAGAAGTCACAGCGGCTCTGCTTAATGCTGTGTTCTATCATGTTTCTGTCTATGTAGTAACTGGTGTTTGGTTTATTTGTTTGTGTTTTGAAGTACATGGGTAGCGTGGAAGTGGTCCAGTCCATGAGGACACTCGACTTTGATACAAGAATGCAAGTCACACGGTACGATAACACACCCATGGCAAAGATTGTGAGCACTTATGTAAATGTGGTTTCTTTCTTTCTTTCTTTCTTTCTTTCTTTCTTTCTTTCTTGTTTTTATTTTCAGTAAATTTTCAAAACACTCAAAAACTTTCTTCCACAGTTTTGTGTGAGTTTTCAAGAAAGTAATGAATTTAGTACAATTTGGAATAAGAGCTGTGACAACAAAGTGTATAAAAAGTGATGTTCTGTGAAATCTTTCCGGATGTGCTGCTTACAGGAGCCCCTTCTAACATCTGCTTAATTGTCCCTTGATCAAAAGTCTTTGCACTCATCATTATTCTGGATGGATGTGGGACAGCAGTCTCTGCCTCTAAATTGTTCCACACATTTCCAGTAGAGTTTCCAGTAACTGTTTCTGTCAATGGCTTTCACCAGTTCAGCAAACCAGTTTTTTATGTGGGAGCATTTATTTTGGATTGGTTGGTACTCTGCTCTTCAGCTTAAAGGCATCTCCAGCTTGCTGCTTTCTGGAAGACTGTACACTTCATTTGGCTGACTTGAGAACAATCAGAGTATTTCCTTGGGTCTCTACGATTTGGTTTTGCTTGCTAATGGAAACAAAAGTGTTCCAAAAGTTTCAATCAGTTCAATCGGTTTATGATTGACTGGACCCTTTCAGCAGTCTCTGTTTTTTTTTTCTGGACTTCTTCAACAACTTACTTTTGTCTGAGGATGACAGAATTTGGGTCATGTGTTTGCAGCTTGTCAACAAACACATTAAAACATGTTTGGCTTAAGCAGACTAGCTTCTGGCTCCGACCTATTGTAAATGAAACTGTCTACATTTAAAAGCTGGCACCGTGACAGGAAGCCAACGAATTTCATGGAGCTCTGCCATTCTGCCAAGAAAAGCATCTACAATTGTGACCGTATCTATCCCTTAGCCGTTTTTTTAGTTGTACAAATTTAAAGTAAAAACTGCTTTACTTAAGCTTTGGGTGGTTTATATTAATTTTGGGACAAAGGCCTGTAATTGCAAATGCAAATAATGCAGATTTTGAAGTATGCAATATGATATAATCAACAGCCATGAAGTTAGAGAAGCTTAAAGGAGAAAAGATGTCTTCTCTGTAAGTAATGTGATTTAGAGTTGTCCACATAGACGGACATGAAGAGGTCATGGTGAGGTCTGGAAGTACAAGTAATCATTCTGAGAAAAGAGTTTGAAGGATTCCAGAAAATCTGATTTCAAATGACTGAAAAGCAGGGAAATTCAGCAGACATTTTCTCCATTTTTACATTAGAGCTATCTAAATTCAAGAGTCTGATTTTTTTTTCCGAATTAATAGTTAATGAATGCTCATGTACTTTAAAAACAAATCCAGCAAAGAGATAAAGATTGTGTAGTTTGAAAAAAAAAACATTAAACAACAGTTCTTCAAATTAAGTCAACGTATAGTTCCACTGGAGACACGTTGAAAAACACTTTGAGTTATTTATCCTGCAAAGTTAAAGGGAGAAAGCTGAAGACCAAACTAAGCATAAAAAGAAGAAAGTTTAGGCACAAATATAAGGCATTATTGATATATGTGCTGATTTTGTGCATGTGTTTAAAAAGAGTAGCAAAGTCCCTTTCGCTCCAAGCTTGACGTTATATTTGCCAAAGTGGGCATGTGTAGCTTATTTATTTTCAAAGAGGGGAAATTAAATTAAATGTATAATGTTTCATAAACCGGGGCTTTCTCATCAACATTTGATATTGACATCTAGTTCAGAATACCAACACACAGCAACCTCTGTTAACAACAGCGCTGCTGAGTGATGGGCCAGAAAATCCAATTAGATGAATTTCCTCCTAATGATCTCTCATAGTCTTATTAAAAAACGAGCTGGAGAGGGAGAACACATCCATTACATGAAACCCGTTTTCAAGGAGGAGAAATGTTCTTCCAGGAAAACAACTTCGTTGTCTACACAGTTATGTGTGTTTTTATTGCCTTTGCATTTCTGACCCGAGCATCTGCCCCCAGAAATCGTCTGGGAATTCGATTGGAGCTTTGTAACTTCTTCGGGGAACACATTTTTGCCGCAGTAAAACAAGAATCCAGTTATATGTAACCTTCTTTATTCTCTTGATCTCAATTTTGTATGAAAAATTAACCTATAAAATAACACATCTAAGGACTTTTCTTCTGAGAGTCCTTACCAAACCCCTTCACTTAAGAAACAGGAGCCTGCTTTCACACACACACACACCACACACACACACACACACACACACACACACACACACACACACACACACACACACACACACACACACACACACACACACATACACATACACAGACACGTTTGCATGGCTATCTTTGTGGGGACTTTCCATTGACTTCCAGTCATTTCTACAGCCTACATTACCCTTATCCTAACCCTATCCATTACCTAACCCTGACCAAAACTCAATTCACACCGTAAATCTGACCTCTGACCCAAAAACAACATTTCCCCTTGTGGGGACCGAAGCCTGGTTCCCACAAGGAGCAACTGGTTCCCACAACGTAGTATATGTCAGGAAAATGTATTACAAACAAACACACACACACACACACACACAAAGAAAAATATCAAGTCGGCCATGGATCCTGTTGGATCCTGCCTCACTGCAGACGCAGCACCAGTCCACCTGTCGATCTCCTGCTGCATTCTGTCCTTGTTTGTGAACAAGACCCTGAGATACTCGAACTCCCTCACTGGGGGGTGGACCATGTCCCCATCCCTATCCTTTTCCGGCTCAGGATTCCTCTGATTTGGAGGCACTGATCCTCATCCTGGCCACTTCATACTCAGCTGCTCACCACTTCACAGAAAGCTGGAGGTCGTGACCCGATGAAACCAGCAGGGCAACATCATCTGCAAAAAAGCAGCAGTGCAGTCCTGCTCCCCCCGCTGACATGCCGGGTGGTATTTCACATTTCTTTGGTAAGCTGTGTGCAAATAGTTACCGGCATCTTCCTGTTCCTTCTTCAGTGGAAATATAGTGAAATATTAAACACCATTTTCCTAAACTGTGATACATTTTGATTTGTTAGACATCTAGGAAAACTTCATGGCATCACTCCGATTCACTTAAGTGGGTCCAGATGAGTTTTGTGTTGTGTAGAGGCCTTGTACATGTCTCATGTAACTAGATTTTTTTCCCCCTGGATTCTTTAAATTATTTAATGCACAGTGTTCCCAATTTGTTAGCAAATAATTCAGTTAGTTGTTAAACTGTCAAAGTAGTATAAGTGTGCGCCTCAGCGCATGCGTGTTTCACTACAGCAATTTTGAACTCCTTCCTTATTTTTTACTCCTTTTAACATACTGCTGCAATTTTGGAACTATTTTCTATTATATTTAGAGTTTTATCTTGATCACGAATCACTTTAACTTCAGTAAAATAGTTTCTATTAAGAACAATGTTTTTCAGAACAATAGTGATGCATGAATCAATTGACCAGAGTTTTGAATGAAGCTGAGAATTTCAACCATTTTTTAATTATCCAACCAACAGGAGCTTTGATGCACTTTTGTGAGTTTAATTTAAAAAATAATAATCTAAAGATTAGAGACATAAACTTTGAACTTATGGTGCACTGAATGTTAACAAGCTTTTACAATTTGGCTTTATCTGGTGGCTTTGTTTTTGTTCAGTAAAGTTTGAGTTAAATCCTTTAATTTGATCTTTACTGGGTGGGGCCTTTTTCACAAAGACTAAATGTTTGAATTATTTAGCCTAAAATATTAATTTTAGATAAAAAACAAAACAAACAAATGAATTATTTTGAAACCATGTGCAATTTTAGCTTCTGAAATGTGGTAGATTTGCAATATAATAAATTATTCTTACTTTCTTTTTATAAAGTAGGATTTTATTTCACACTACTATAAAAATATTTAATTTTGCTCTTCATCTGTCTAAACTACTATCAGGAGCAAATGTATCCCTGCTTACACTGGCTGCTTGTAATGTGGTTTTCCTCCATTTGTCACATGCATCACAAGTCACAGGACGCACCGAATCCCTTCTTTACAAAGGTATCTCTGTGCTTGTGCGCTCGACTGTGTACATGCTTAAAATCTGTGTTTGTGTGCAGGGAGGCAATTAGCAGACTGTGTGAGAGGACTTCAGTGAAATCTTTGCTGAAAAGCAGAGGGTAAGTGCGGTGTAAACAAGCGGGGAGAGCATTCAGGTGACGGATCGGTGGAGTAACTGGGATTCTTGTCGTCATCAGCCTCCGTGTAAAGGGGTTTCTGCTGTTTTGGGTCAGATCAACATGCAATTTTCTGGGAGCAGAGCCATCCTCACAGTGTCCACAGACAGTCTGTCTCTGATTACAGCCTCCAACTTACAGGTAACAACCGAATCCACGTTGAACCTCCTTGATATATATATATATATCAATCAATTATATATATAATTTATTTTTTCTAACACAACTGTTTGCATTTCCCTCCCTTCTCTTCCACAGATGATTGTCAACCATCCCATGCAGGGCATTTCATTTGCCTCCGGAGGAGGAGACCCAGTATGTTTTTTGTTTTCAAATATTCCACATGAACAAACATTTTCAGGTTAATAGCAATGCAAAAAATTTACCACAATGTATTGTATTGATTAATGCTATTATTTTTAAAATGTAGAATTAGGTCAGACAGCTTGAATTAAAATTTATTTCTTGATTAAAGTCATTCTGTTAACTTAGATTGAGTTGTGCTAAGACTGAAGATTTAGAAGCTTACATGATTTAACCCAGCTTGTTGATTTTCATATTATAAAATATGGTTGCTAGAGGTCAAAAAATATATAGATTGTTGATCTTTTACCTCCCTGATTGATTTTCCTGCTACTACAAATCATATGATCCTAAAGCCTGTGGACACAAACCCAGAAAAAAAATCTCTGGTCAGTAACTTACAGAGAAATACGCAAGCAAGAGGGTAGTGTCTGTGGAAAGGATTATAGCTCTCTGCTAAATTATTTAGCTAAAATAATCCAGGAGTGTGCCTTAAAACTCAGCTTTGAAGCATGAGCTAAGGGGATTAAAATTGTTTCAGCCTTGTTGAAAATATTTTCAGCTGACTCTACTTGAATCAGTATAAAACAAATGACAAGGGATTGATGAGACACACATGCACATGGAGGAGTGTGGAGGAAGAGGAGCAGCTTTGAGTAAATAGCGACATCACTAATTAATCTATGTGACATCACTAATTAATCTATGCAGCAGCTCACTCTGCGATAATGAAGATTCACTCGCTGCATGCTCAGCGTAGCTCCATTTAAAACAGTCTGATGAACTTCTGTTTCTATTTAAGTCACCATGTACCTATTTGACCACTAAGGGGCTCTGGTGAGCTGTGTGTGTAGAACACTGGATTGTCTCTTAGTGAGTGTGGAAAACACCTTGACCCAGTGAATTTCACATCCTTCATTCCATGACCACCGCATGCACACACACACACAACACACACACACACACACACACACACACACACACACACACACACACACACACACACACACACACACACACACACACACACAACTTGGGAATAACATCAGAGCCGAATTTGAAAAATTGTAGTTGCAAAACAGAAAACTTTGCATTTTTTGCTAAATGTTCTGGTGGCTGACTGCTATTAACAATAAAACTAATATTGACGTCTTCTTCTTTATTGTCATCAACGCCGGTCTAACTCAGGTCAGGTCCAAAAATCTTAACTTTAACTTAAATCTCACTCTACACACTTTACCTCCATCTGCAGATGTCAGACTTTAATGTGACATAATTATGCTTCTATCTATGCCTAATTAAGCCTCTTTAAATGTATTCACAGGACATGTCAGACTATATTGCGTACGTTGCAAAGGATTTCATCAATAAGAGAGGTAGAGCTCACTTTTTAGGCCACAATAAGCTCCAGATATTTGAATTATGGGAATGATGCGTCTCCTTTTCATATTCGGATAGAGTGCCACATCATGGAGTGTCCCCAGGGTCGGGCCGGTGAAGTTATCGGCACCATCGGGCGGGCCTTTGAGACGCGCTTCCGGCAGCTTCTCAGCCAGACATCAACGCTCCTCTCCCCAAGGTTATAAAGTTATGAGTGAGTCAGCGTGTTGTCAGACACGGCGACATCTGAACATCACGGATGTGGGTTTTCATTCAGGTCTGTGGTTAGAATATGTCCAAAAGGGAGTCCCAAAGAGACGTCGGTGGAGCAGAAGACCAAGCAGAAGGAAGAGGCCGCCGAGCAGCCGGACTACTATAACGTCATCACAGGAAAAAACCTTTTTTCACTGGTTGGCGGCAAAGAGGGCAAGCAGGCGTCAAAGGAGGAGAAGAAACAGGAACCTGATATTCAGGAGGTAAGAGTGCTTTAAAATCTGTTATGTGCTCAGTTGAGCTATCATACCATAGATACTCATGAGTCAAAACTGTCTTGGGTCATATTTTGCTCTTTCTAACATTTTGTGACTCAGTTTGATGACTTTTTCCTCCTGTAATTGATTCCTAACACAATCTAAGCTGTACATACAGTATATATATATATATATATCTAAGATATACTAAGCTATTTTACTTAGCTAAATAACTGAAAACTAAATAAAACATTTGTTGTCATGGTGATGATTTGTAATTTAGCATATTGATCTTGACTAAATATCTTTTGTATAATTGAGCAACTCAGTGACTCAGTTCCCCGATGGAAGCTGCAGGATGTAGCTGAAAGCCGAAGGGTTAGTTTATTCAGCAGCAGTTGAGTAAAAGAAAAAAAAGAAAAATTAAAGTTTAAGCGATAGATTGTAGTATGTGAAACATGATCACTTCTGAAACTCTTCATTCTTGAAACAAACTTTAAGAATGAAAAACATACGGTAAGTCAGGAAATGTTTCCCTATTTTTAATTGTTCTGAATTAGTTCATTAAAGCCAGTCATTTATACGATGACACCTCAGGGTTTCCCTGTACAGCGTAACTCCGTCTGTGGGTCACCAGGGAAGAACAACTGAACAGGAAATGCCTTTCTCAGTAGTTGGTAATAGAGGACAGTCACTTCCAACAATCGCTGTGAGAGTTGAATCAGCGACTTTCCTGTCACGACCTCACATCTCTAGCCTTCAGGCCATGGCTCTCGTTACGCTCACAAGCTGCGCACACAGGACACACACACACACACACAGTCTTACGCTGCTATCTAAGTGGGGACTTTCCTTTGACTTCCATTCATTTCTAAAGCCTAAACCTAACCTAAACCTTACCTTTATCCTTTTTCTAACCCTAACCATCACATACCTAACCCTAACCCTAACCAAAACTCAATTCACACCTTAGTCCTAACTCTGACCCCTGACCCTAAAACAGGGTTTCTCCAAGTGGGGACCAGGCTTAGGTCCCCACTTGGCTACCATTGGTCCCCACATGGTAGGGTGTGTTAGGAAAATTGTCCCCACATGGTAGCATACACATGTACACCCACACACACCTACACACACATACACACACACACACACACACACACCTACACACACGCATACTCACCCATAGTGACAAAGATATCTGTTACATTTGGTTTGCATGACTCATCTGTTGCAGGTCTGCTTGTCTCAGCCGGTGTTGCTGTATGAGAACTATTCCGTCAGAGAAGAAACTCCAGCTCCATCTGCAGGTGAGAGTCAGAGATGAGGCTGCAGGAGAGACAGCACCGTCCTGTGAACCAGTGTTGTAGGTTTACACGGGACTGACGCATAGGGAAGTCTCCAAACACTTTTCCAACATTTTGCTTCACACTCAATAATCTTCTTCTTAGACACTTTAAGGAGCAAATAATTCAAGTCAAAGGTAGAGTTTAACTTCAGTAATAGGAGGACATCAGTTGGTGTCTGATCTATTTAAACTGCCTGATTAATATGTTAAAGGTGCAATCTGCTGTGTATCTTAAAATATATTTTTTCATAATTGTACTTACGTATAGCATTTATTTCAGATTTTTTTTTTGGAATAGTAACAGTGAGAGTTTTATAAGAGCATTCATTCACAACTTGGAATAAACCACTGTTAAGTGAGTGCACACTTGAGATTTAACATGGAAGCCCAGGCCAGTGTGAGTTGATTAAAGTCACACCAGCTGCTATAACACTAAACTTTTGTCATAGAATGGTATGATTGTGCTTTTTAAACAGGACATAAATTCAACTTTGGTATATTTACATTTTAATGACTCATTTTTATTCTTCGGGCGATTGTTTGGGATAGCCCTTCTGGGTGAAATCTGTTTTTCTCTGTGGTGAATCTCCCTACTTCACTGCATTAAAATGAGGCCATCAAAACACAGACATTATTGGCTTTAGGTAAAACTCTATTTTGAATCCCAAGCAGGAGCTTCAGCTCCTTTTCATGAAGTTTTTTGTGCAAGCTGAAACGTGTGTAATGCAGCTGGTAACATCCTGCAAATCTTATATGAATGTACTGCACACCAATGAAATTCAACTCTTTTTTTATTCTCTATTTCCTCTTGGTTTTGTCTCCACCAGACTCTTTGCAGTGTGATGACAGTGGAGAACGACAGTCTCCCCTCTTTGGCTCCTCAGTCCAGAGTTTAGTTTACCAGGAAGACTGGTTCCACGGCAGGTGGGGAGAATCATCATGCCAGCAAATTTTAAGGTTTCATTTTTTTTTTTTCATAATTTCACAGCGTCTTTGTGTCCTTCGTTTCCAGGCTGGACAGAGAACAGGCAGAGTCTCTCCTCACCTGCAGCGGGGACTTCCTGGTCAGAGAAAGCAGCTCGGCCTCCGGTCAATACGTCCTCAGTGGGATGGAGGGCGCCACTGTGCGACATATACTGCTGGTGGATTCACACGGCCAGGTAGTGTGCTGCTGCCCTACCTCTTTAATTCGAACTCATTTTGACACGAGAAAGACATTAACTTCTTTGCATTTTATTTGGATTTTAAGTGACAGCTCAACACAAGGTAAGGCATAAATATAAGGAAAGTGATATGTAGTTGCAAACCTAAAAAGTCAACCTGACGAGCTTAGCTCAGCAAGGAGAGCATTAATCGGAAAGGAAGCTAAGAGCGTCATGTCATATCTGGAGGAGCTGCAGCTACAAGAAGAGACCGCTCAGGTGGGACAATCTGATGGCAGGGCAGGTTTTGGTTGCACACTCCATACTAAGTGCATAGCTGATGAGATTGAGGAATTGTGGAAAGAAAACGATAGGAAGTCCTGCTTAAAATCTGTTTTTTAATGCTGTTTGTGGCAGAAACCTAATACTGCACACTAGCCTAAACTACACGTGTCAAACTAAAGGACCGTGGGCCAAATCCAGACCGCCATAGTTATTTATAAGGCCCTCAAGACTCTAGACGACCTCATAAAATACCCTTTGAGATAACAATTGTTATTTTATCAGTCAAATCAATTCAGTCCAGGTCCTTCTTGAAAATGAGATCTGGATCTCAATGGGGTTTACCTGGTTAAATAAAGGAAATAAAAAGTAAAAAAAAGTTTGTATAGTGTCAAATGGAATTAATATGAAGATATATGTTCGACTGTTTAATTTTAAGAATAGCTTTAATATTTTCACAGTTTAACAGGCTATTTTTAATACATTCTGACACAGCAGGTCCTTTGAGGACATTCATAACCTCTGTGTGGCCCAAAATGAAAATGAGTTTGACATCCCTGCCCTAAACAAAGCAATTCCCATGGTGGAACATAGTGGGGGCAGCATCATGCTGTGGGAATACAAAGTTTAGATGATGACATATTTATGTTTTAGGATGGTCTCTAGACTAAAATGAAACAGAGAATCTTCTTTTCAAGCGCTATAAATACTTCAAGTGGAATAAATAATTTTTGGAGGCGGTGTCGATGTTTTCTTAGTGTTCATCTGTTTTTGTGTAATCAGGTGCGAACACGGGACCAGGTGTTCCAGAGCATCGGTCACCTGGTGCGTTTCCACATGGAGCGGCAAACGCCCATCTTCTCCGGAAGCAGCAAGCTGTGGCTGAAGCAGCCGATCCTGCAATCACAGTAACACAGAGAGAATATTAAATGTAAATACAAGATCTGGGCCCCAAAAGTAAAAAAAAAAAAAAGAAGAATGTACATCGTCACATTTAGCAGCCTGATAAAATTAAACAAACTGTAAATTCACAGAATTACAGTAAGCTGCAACTTTTTCAGGGCAGAAAAATGTGTGTAGAGTTCCTGAGTTTTCTTCCTGTCCATTTGTTTCTGTCCATCATGAGTAAATTGTCAGTTCCTCCGTCCCACATTGAGAGCAGCTGCTCGCCTGCGGAGCATCCGGCCTCCTCCATGCAGACTTTGCTGGCATTTAGTCGAACTTTAAGCACAATCTCTGCTGCCAGGAGGAAATTACCAGAACGCCGGCTTACTTTTCCAAATCATTCTTCTTTTTTTATGATAAATTTAACCTGTGTTAATTATTTTTTTTTGGATTTATTGTTTTGATTTCATATGCCTGATTCATATTATGCTTCACTTTCTCTTTGTGTTAAGAATATAGAAATGACATGTTTAGTTTTTATCAGATAAATGGCTGAGAAATGTTAAGATATTCTGTTTTCTCTGAAGCAAAAATAAATCTAGAGTTATTTTACATAAAACATTTGCAGTTTCTGTAATACTTACTCTCATCAATCTTTATGCATTTTACTCCATCCATCCATCCATCCATCCATCCATCCATCCATCCATCCATACATACATACATACATCCATACAACCATACATCCATACATCCATACATTCATACATCCATACATACATACATGGTATGGAGGGTTTCTAAGGCTTTATCAGGTGAAACGATGCATTAAGATTAGAAGCCAAAAACACACCCCTACTGACTCATTTTTTGGTAAGCAGAATCGAAAAATTGGGCATACTGCAGTTTGTCAATTATGTTTTCATATCACATTATTTACATTATATTAATCAAAGCTTTTCATTTGTATTTCATGTATTGACGCCTCTTCAATTGTCCAATCGTTTATTTTAGTTTTTACTGCTGCACCTCTGCAGTTTCTCTACCCATAGAAACCAAACGACGAAACAATAACTGGAAATGAAACAGCGAAAGTATGGATATTGACACTTTGATCTTTACGTTTTCTTTCGCTTTTGAGTTCCCGTGGAGGATCAACTCCACAGAACTCAAACTGCATCTGTGTTTGAGTTCGACTTTAAAAGGTCGCATGTGGCTCGTTCCTGTTGTAGCCATTGTTGACCACAAGATGGTGCTGTGGGTCTTCCTCGAGCCTCTGACCTGACAGTATATAAAATATGTCCCGTTGATTGGTCAAATGGCCTCCTGAAGGACTGGCAGTCTGCTGGTAGTTTATCTTTCGCCTGGTGACAGCTGGGATAGACTCTGGCTGCTCCATGACCTCGGACAGGAAAAGCGGGTTTAAAAAGGGAATGATACACAGAATGAAGCTTGCTGGGGTTTTCTAAACTATTTGTTTTTGTTCTCGCACAATGTATATTACGTCTTATTATGAAAAGGAGCCAATGCAAGTTTGCTGAAAAGGAAGACGTAGATAAAAACAATAATTCCCTTCGTTTCTGTAGCAAATCTGAGGGTCTGAAGCAAATGTGTGTGAGATGGAGCAGTGAAAACAGCTGGTTAGAGCCAGCCAACAATAGCTGCTGCTAGGCTTTAGTTGTCAGCTGCCTGTTACGTATTCACCTTATAGCAGTAAAAGATGGCAACGCATGCTAAAACAGCAAATCTTAACAGCTTTCATGTGAAGTCTGTGAGGTCTCTCCTGTCCTAATAAGCCTCAGTAAAGCTTGTTAGGGTGAGACCAAAGAAGAACCGACAGCTGATATTCTTTTCACTGGTACAAGAAAAGATAAACACTGAAGGGTATCTTAGGGGAAAAAAACAACAACAAACACTTGGAGCCTTTCTGTTCTGAAGATGTGAGATGCTATCAGTGCATTTGTAACTTCCTCACAATCCCAAACTTGTGGAACTGAAGGAGCAGGAAGTGGAGCTGCTTGAAGTGTTATCTCCTGTGTTTCCTACGCATTTAATGCACAATTTCAGTTTCATCACAGTGTGAGCGTAATTTGAATTTGTCGGTCCAAAGATCCATGGGGTTTCAAGTGTAACGATGAGTCGCCTACAAACACAAAATGTGAAATGAAATGAAGCAGACTGACTGATTCGGTTTTATCCTCCCATATTTTCTCTGAATCACAGGATCCTATCCCAGAAAGTGTCACCAAGAACAACAATGGCCTCCTCTGTGATGCCATTCTGTCGACTCTGAGAGGCCTGCAGACTGTCACAGCTTGTCGAAGCTGTGAGCTCATTGTTTAACCTCTGACTTCTCATTAATGTCAAAATAACAGCTGGGAAGAAGGGATGCCGGTGCATAAGCAGTTTTAGACCCTTCATCAGGCTAGGAAAATCTTTTTTATTATTATTATTACAAACCATCAACGTGTTGTAAAAAACATTTTAAAAAAAGAAAAATTTTGATTAAGCTCTGCTTTCACCCTCCATACTTCACTGCAAGGCTCATAGTCTAAGGTTCCCACTTTTCTTCTGAATGTAACAATGATCATGATGGTGGGCAGCTAGTGACCTAAAGATGGCTTCCTTTTAGAAACCTCAAGGTCCTCCAACGAATGCAAGACAAACAACACTTACCCACACTATATATGATTGGAAACCACTTTACAGCCAAGACAGGGACAAATGGAACAAGCTTGTTCAATTTTACACACAACTATCCAAAACTATGGGCGACCTTTAAAAATGTTCTTTCTTTGGGGAAGAAATTGTTAAAACGTTTCTTCTGTAAAACTCCTTATTTATGGCGAGTTAACTGGAAAAGATTAATTAGCAATGCATGGTGATGGTCACAATATGTATTTTTTATTTGTGTCTACAATACCAAGTAAAAAAAAAACAACTTTTAAAACTTTTGCTTAGAAGTTTGATGTAAATCATAAAGGCAAAAAAAAAAAAAAAAAAAATCTGAAAGACGAGGAGAGCTCATATGTTGCACCCATGTCTTGTGTCCATTTGTTAGTGTGAATAATTTTCTTGAACCCCATTGGTGACACGACAGCCTCAAAAACAGGAAATGATAAGCATTCAGGGTAATCTCCTCATTCTGTGGCTTTGGTCGGGAACCAAAACATAAAAGAGCTTGAACTGTTTGGATTCCTTTTGCAGTATCAACTGAACGGCTGATGAGCCTGAGGGCATTAACTTAAAACACAAACACACACACATGCAGAGAGACGCACACACACACATTTCAAAGAACCATTCCCAGACCCTGAAGCGCCTTAATGGAACAGTTGAAGCCATAAAAAGCACCTCGAGTACAAGAGCATGAAATTGTTTCTCGATTCAATGTTATCAGAGTCACACAGAGTTCAGATCTGGAAGGAAACTAAACGAAACTTGGCTGCGTTGTGGCAGTCACTGCAGCGCTCCACATGCGTGCACCTCTACAGGCAGTTAAAAGAAGCAGACACTGAGTCATGTGAGGCTCACAAACAAATACACGCAAACAACAAAAAAACCCTACAGGGTCTCGCGCCTGGTTCCGTTTCCTGTTTGCAAAAGTTCGGATCCAACAAGGACGTGCAGCAGATCAGGGCAACAATGTCTATCAAAAAAAAAGCAAATGGCAAGAGTTTTCCAGAGTGAATGCAGGAGAAAAGTTTGCATATATTTGTGTAGAGAGCATCTCTGTTTAACAGAGTTCAACTCTCGGTATGACCAGCATGGTGGCTTACCTTTGAAATTACTATGTAGGTGTGACGCTGAATAAAAACACACTCAGACGAGTCAGATGGAGTCATCTGAAGACCCTGGAGTCTTTTACACTTTCCAAATTTCAGATCTTTCCATTCTTTCTTCAATTCTGTCTTTTCACAAAATAGGTCAGTGTGATTCATGTCATTAGCTCACACCCCAACTGTGTATTTTTGTGTGTAGGCGTGTGTGTGTGTGTGTGTGTGTGTAAGTTCAGCTATCAGCAATGCTAATCTGCCATTTGTTTTAAAAGGGCAGTAGTGTGTATTTTCCAGGCACATAGTGCCATTTTAAAACACAGTCGAGTAACTAGTTATCAAAAAATATGTCAAACATAACTTAAAGGAAAACTGACTTTGCAATTGGACGCCTTAATATCGGGTCTATGTCTCTTTAAGGAGCTCCTGCACTTTCCGACATACCAACTCACAACAATGCTGCAATGCTAACCACCGGTCTTAGGAGCTTTGCACTGAGAAGTAGTTTGTGGGATGAGCTCAGCAGACTCGGCAGGTTCCACCAGGTGTTTGCTAATTGCTGCTGCCGCTAGTCTGCAGGAGCTGAGTGGGGGAGTCATGAGTGGGGAAGGTGCAGGAGGGGGCTGCTCTTTGAGGGGAAGGCTGCAGTTCTGAAGAGGAGAATGGAAAAGGCCGTGCTTGGAAATTGAAAGATTTTTTTTTCAAACATACGTGAAAGAATCAAAGCAACACTCAATGTATGTTTTTACGTGAGAATAGCGATGAAACTTGACACATAACTAAAAAAAAAAAAATCAATTTTACACAATGTCCCCCATCTAAGAATCTAAAGGAAATCATTGAGTTCGTTCTTGTGTTAGCATCTCTGTGTGTTTGTGCTCCTGTTTTTGGTTTCTCTTGGGGATTGTTACCATGTCCAACCTCGTCAGGACCAGATGTTCACTTTTGGAGTGAGGAGCATCCTGCTAAGTACTGATATACACTAGTGGAAAGTCAAGGCTTGGGTGTGCATGATGAACACAGGCCATTGGGTTGTCCTAATAAGGACCGCTGCACAAGTCTGTGGGTGTTTTCTGTGTAATACAGTAATGATGATGAGGTGGGGGATTCCAGGATTCTTATGCGAGGCAGGAGACAGATGTGGGAGACTTAAATCTAAACTCCACTGTTGGCAAGCCACAAAAAGAGCCTTTAACTCCAGCCTTGCTTTCTATTTCTCAGTTCGCACTCTGGCCAGCAGCTCCAACTTTTCTCTTAGACTCTGACAGCGTGACTTGAATTGCAGCAACCAGCAGGAGTGAGGTTTTCCATGATGCCCTCCCAGCCCCTCCCTCATTCTGCTCTTTTAATTAGTGAACATAAAGGCTCTCCACAAGAGCTTGTCTTCTGTTGTCACCTTGAATTTAGTAAGTTTGCCTAATTTTTGGCAACTTTAAAAATTTGAAATATATATTTTCCTCCGTTTTGCCAGAGGTAATGTTATGGAGGTAAAAAAAAGAATGGTGGCAAAAATAACATTAAGGTTCTTTTGTTTGTTTAACTGTAGCATATTTAAACAAAATGCTAAGTCATTTGTTTAATTAGCTCTGGTCTAAAGACAACATATTCTTCTACATAGAAAAGAGTAACATTCCACCCAATTTTGCTCGCCACCTTAAGGGAGAAATGTTTATACCAAAAAAAGTATTCACACTCCTTCAAATTATGATGATGTGGTATTTTTGACTCTTGTAGATATAAGTGCATGCAAAATGAAAAAAGAAAACCCCGATTTCTTTAGCAACTTCAAAAAATACCATGTTTTTCTTTAACTCCCAAACATACACGCACATTTTGCTATTTTTTTTTTAAATGATCTTACTCAAGTTGAACATTTCTTTGAATCTGAATAAGCTATTTCCAAAACTGCATTCATTTCTCTTATATTGTAAAATTACCCGTACCTTTCAGCCTCTTCTTATTATTTTCTGTTTATTTTTGTGTAAATCTGTTTCTGTTTCGCCCTTTACTTTGCTGCAGGTACACCTGAATTTCCCTCCTGAGGGAAAATTCAGGACATTTGCATCCTATTCTATTTGAAATCTGTCTGAAAAGTGGAAGGCATTTTTATTTCTATGAAGTGAGCTCTGCTGGTCCTTTCTCTTTGACTCGAAGCCTCTTGCAGATGGTAGCTGTGAACAGTTGGTAGGAAAATTCAGCAGAGAATGCTTTCCATTCCTAAGATGGTCAGATTTGTGTGGAGGGCACAGACTGCATAAATCTCACGTAAAGTGGGGGGTGAGAGTAAGTAGGCTGTTAGAGCAGCCTGGATACTATCCAGTTTGCCCCGCAAGGGATGGAACTTGCATAAATCTGTGAGCGTTCAGACGCAGCATGTGGACAGTGCAACATTAACACCTGATATCATATTGCAGCTCAGTGTTACAAACTGAACTGCTGCATGCATGAATGGAGGACTATATGTCGTAAACGTACATCATTCATTGTTAAATATTTGAATTTTAGTCCAGTAAAAGCTGCGGGGCTTACCTAACAAAACATTTCCTCTGTACTCGCCTAACCATTTCCAGTGTTTTACACATTCTGTGGATGCCAAGAAAATACCAGAGTAAAGATCTTGTTGGTTCCAGTTCATTGTGAATAAAAACAAATGTTGGGAAGAGATTTTAAGATGCTTTTAACATCTGACAAGAGTCTGCTCTGTGAAGCTCATGTAGATCAGTATAACGTTAACTCAAAAATGAACTAAACCCAAATGAGAGCAGAGATTTTGGAGTGATAAAAGCAAGTTATATTAAAGTGGAATCTCAGATTAAATTTGGCCTTTGTTAATTCCAGTACAAGCGAACCATCCATACATAAAGCAGTTGCGAGGCTACTGAGGAGTAAGAAAAACACTTGAAAGTGGATCAGTCAAATGTGCAGTACTTGTTGCCACCTGTGGTTGTATTTCTGGGAAGGTGAACGCCAGACGTGGAGGTTTTCTAATGGGGGAAACAGATTCATCATTTGCTTTGGAACAATCTTACGTTAACGTATTAGATCATTAGTTATTCAGTGTGTCACAGCAAGCCTAGTTTCTAACCATTTCAATCCAGTGCAGATTTAATGGCTTCTGGGAAGCTGTCATACCAAAATGAGTCAGTTTTCTCTCATTTTGTTCCACATTAATCATTTCACAACGCCTCCTAGTTAGCCGGGATCCTTGAATACCGCGCTTCCCCAACGTCTCAGTTTTCGACCTATACAAAAACGGGGGACATAATGGCAACAAGCTTCCACAACTATGCTATATTTTCTCCCCTTGTTCATGATTACTTGGTTTTCATTATTCATTTTTCTATTGGACCAGAAATATACACTTACCAGCCTTTCCGATGGACACTGGTGTGCACAGACATTTTGGGGGTCAAGTGGTAAAAAAAAGGGCACCTTGCATTAAGTAACCACAGGCAACTTTAGCAGTATACATCTTTTTTATGTGATGTACTTGAACATTAGGCATAATCATGCCTTTTTGGGCCTCATACAATAGTCTAGGGGGAAAAAAGATTTCAGAAGGGCACTTTTTGTCCAGAAGAAAAAGAGCAGGTATTTAGCACCTGCTGCTGTCTATCTGTGCAGCTCCCTGCCGATAGCCAGACTCTTTAGTTATAAGCTACAAAACACGTAGTAGTTTATTAACACATTTAGGCATCAAAGAGAAGCAAAGGGAACTTACTGAAGTTTAATCTGAGCATTAGAATGGGGAAAATTTTGAATTCAGGTGACTCATGTCACGATTATTAGTGTCGCACGGGCTGGTCTGAATATCTCGGGTTTGAAATGATAGAAACTTCTCATCACAACCAGTGTATGAGGAATATTATCTCTGATTAAACACCATGTCAATCATTCAGCTTTTCATGTAGCGAAACCAACACTCTGCATTCGTACCAACAAGAACAGATGTTTTTCATTTGAAAGCTCATATTCGGAATAGGCGACTTGAACCGCTTCCCTTAATTCATCAGGGAATAGATTGCAGGTAATCAGATTAAGTGTCATTTCAGGGTGTGAGTAAGCACAAAACAACATCCAGGTTAAGAGCAGCCGCACTTAAACCCTGTTCCCAGGGCGCTCAAAGATGACTCACTATCCAGCCTCGTGCTGCTTTTCTGTCATTCCTCTCATTGCTTGGAAACATCATCATCCTCTTAGTATTTCTGATTCACTCCCACGGGGAAACCATTGAGAGGGTGAAAGAGTGCAGGCAGCACATACAGGTGCATGCAAGAAAACCGGGGAGACTGCTTCAAATATTTATCATGACTCTGTTTATGCTGGAGCCGGGGCCTCTATACTGTAAGTAATGTTTGTGTTAATGAAGGAGAGCTTTCGGGATAATAAACAGACGTTCCTAAACTGCTCAGTATTTTACACTAATAACCCACATAAACCACCGACAAAAGCCCCAAACTCGCCTTTGAGCCTGTTGCACTCAATTTTATGCCGAGTTTGTGTGTGTGCGTATGCGCGTGTGCGTGTGTGTATGTGCGTGTGCGTGCATGTGGGTCATGGAGACAAAACAGGAGGAGAGTGGAGAGAGTAGTTTCTGCTGCAGCTCATTTTCATGAAATATTTCACATGAATATTGGCAGCAGTTGTGCTGCAGAAGACAAAAGGAAATGAACCGTGGCTGCTGGAGCCAAACACAACACACTGTGTGAGAAAGTCTGCTCCAGTTGCTGCTCCCAAAACGGCGAGAGACAGAGCAAGCGACGCAAAGCCTCTTGGCATGTATTTCATGGACGATTAGTTAAAAAAGCGCTGGAGAAAAATTGTGCTTCGTCATGTTTCATCGAAAACGGATTAAATACCCAAAATAAGCAGTTACTAACAAAAGGGAAATGTGGCGGGCTGTAAAATTCAGAGAACAAACTAGCCGGCTGCTTTGGAGATGTTTATCTGAACTCTGTTTCAGTCCTCAGACTTTTTAGCTCTGCCATTTTAGGCACCAAGAGTAAACATTTCCTAAAATGAAACCCACGCTTACTTTCCTGAAAGAAAGGAGATTGACCGAGGGAAGGATGGGGACACACTGGTGGGCGTTTGAGTGGGTGGAGTGAGATGGGAGGGGTCTGTATCTTCCAGCAAATGACACACTTTGTGTAAAGGAAGAGCAGAAGGCATCAGCTTTCTCCCATGCTACACATCTCGTTGATGAAAAGCACGACCCTCCGACGTCACCGCTGCTTGCCGTGTGGGAGTATATATTAGACTTTCATTAGTTTTTCACAGTCTCCATAACACTGTTATTTGCTTGGCATGTTGTATTTGTTGTTTCTCTTTCACTAATACATCTACAGAACGTGTTTTTGCTCAATTATTTGCTGGTAGTCCCGCTACTGAGCTGCCACTGAGTTCCTTCTCCAAGATCAGGAGGAATTCAATAGCAACCTTCCAAACGTTTTGGGATCTGGATTTCTTACGTCAGTCAAATCGTGCAATTAATTTGATAAAATGGTTGCTTTAAAAATGTGAAAGAGGACAGTGGATCATTTCTGGTTTCTAGGGACCGTGTCCTCTCTCAGGACATGAGATGTTTGGATGAAGGCGCAGGAGAAATTGTACTTCCTGTAAGTACAGGCTTCCCCAGCAGCTGCTGGAGTCTTCTGTACCGCCGAAATTCAGTCTGTCCTGTTCTCATCCATCACATCATTGTGTGCTTCGGCTCATCCACAGGACAGGACAGGTCCAGACTGCAACAAACAACTAAACCCGCAGAGAAGGCTGAGCTTCCTTCCATCTTGGACTTGCACTGGTCTTTGGTCAGATAACATTGCTACAGATCCCACACAGCCACATAAAACAGTTGCTTTTTTGTGCTTTTTTGGTCTGATGTAATCTAATTTCAAATGTCATGTTTTCATGAACTATTAGTGGAAAACCATCATAATTAACAGAAATAAAGGCGTTCAAACATCCATCTGTGTGTAATCATTCTAATATTTTTCACTTAGTGATAAAAGTTCTTAAAATAAATGGGCTTTCGATAACTTACTGATTTACTGGATGGATCTGTGAGTTCTCAAGCAGATCACTGCTGGATACAACAACAAGACATCACAACTGTGAAACCTTGAAGCCAGTGGGTGACGCACTGATCCTCCCCACCCAGTTCATGTATAAGTCGCACAGGTTGATGTCTGAAAGAGAGAGAGAGAGGAGATAGAGAGAGAGAGAGAGAGAGTTGAAACTCTCAGGGAGAGTCTATCTTACTGTCAAAACAACGCCTCTAGTCCACAGTGGCCACTTCTCCACTATGCCTCTTCTCCAGACTCTCATTCCAACTCTGAACCTATTATCCTCTGAGCAGCTGTCTCTTCTGCCATCATCCAGTTTCTCATGCATACCACTTGACTTAGCTCATTTGTTCACCTTTTACAGTGTTTTAGGGACATTTCCATTGTCATTTTCACTCTTATTTCTCCAGTATGAAGATAACTTTAATTAGCATTTTGAGCACTGGTAAGTAGGTCAAAATAGTAGCTCAGACACATCATCATTTACAAAAGTACAGGAGGATGACAGACGTTTGACAAAGTGCTCTTTAAAGCTGCAACTTTAAAGCAAAGGTTTGTCCCAAATGGAAAGTGTTGTGTGCTGTAATACGTCAAGCTGTTTAAAGGAACATCCATGTGCAGAAATAAGGTCAGCGACATGGAGTAGCATCAGTCATTTAAGAGCTCCAGAGTATTCCTAATAGGACTTAACCAAAGTATGAGTAACACTCTTTTCAAGCCCTTTGTTTAGAAAATGAGCAAAGCAGCAGAAAAGCACAGAGGTTTAACTCTGGATGCCCTCTGGCAGCAGGCAGTCTTGAGGCAGACTGCCTGCTGCCTGTTAGGTAAACACGATCTTGTCAGCAGTGATGGAGAGGCCATGCGAAGGGCATGAGCAGCAGCAGAGTATCGATGAGGCTCCGTTTGAGGTGGCTGACACGCTTCCAAGAGAGTATGTCAGAAAGACAAGAGGAGATCTATGCCAAAATGACAACTTGACGAAACGAAGCTGATACACATCAGGCTGAAAGTGGCGACTTTTAAACGTTTTGTCTTTCTCAGAGCTCTTTCCCACATATCAAAACAGAATCAGCTCGGAGGGAGTGAAAGGTGTCAAAGCCAGTTAGCGGAGAGAAGAGGAGGAAACGCAGCCCACAGGGAAGCTGGTGTGGAATATAATGAAAAGTGAGTGCTGCTGGATTCAGATAGGAAGCTTCAGAGTGGGGCAAGGCTGACTGTATATTTACAGGGTGTGGTGACAGACATCAGGCAGAGTGTGAAAACTATCACTGCGCTGAACAAAATTCCTCAAATCACACAGTGTGTGCAAGGTAAATACTTGCAGGATCTCCTAAAAGGCAGCACCGAAACTTCTTTTATTGTGCGTTTGTTGCAGACGGGGGGAAAAAAGTAACACAACCAAAGAGTCTTTGATGTGGAAGTCTTCAGAAAACTCGTTGGCGTCCGAGAGAGCGGGACCTTTGAAAAAATAAAATAAAATTTGAGCTGCGGTAACTTTGTGAGCAGATGTGCTTTAAAGCTACACTTTGGTGCTAGCAGAGTAAGATGTTTGCCAATCGTGAGCCTGAAAACGGCTCACAATAAAAATCCACAGGTGCAATGTCTCTAGTAAATAGAGATTTATCAAAGATGTTAGTTGCAGGAACTTGGCAAGGCGGTGATATTTAAGAAACAGTAGAATGGGCTCATGAAAAATGTCACATGGCCCAGTTAGAATGAAATAAAACCTTCTTTTGTAGGACTTTGGCAGTAAGCCTGTTGCACTAGATCCATTTTAAAGAAGGAAAATATTTAAAAAGATAAATGAAATAAATTCTAAAACTAATTTATTATCTGTCCTGCTAAAGAAGAATTTGTAACTATAACTCTAAGTCAAAATTGGGACATAGTTGCTCTGTATCTCATAGTTATGGGGTAATGAGATTAGAAAGGAAGAGGTAGTTCTCCCACTGATGAATAAAAATGATATATATCGTATCTTCTAATTTTGCGATGGCTCAAGGTGGTTTGCACTGGACCAAGAGGAAGTTCCAATAAAAGGATAAAAATGTCTAGATGGACTATTGATGGTAGAAACTCTTCAAATAATTTAGAAAATGCTGCTTGTGTATCAGATCAAACCTTTTACGTTATTAAAATTATTGCTAATTTCTATTATTATTTGGTTTGATATTCTTATCTTAAATCTTGTGTTTTCATCACATCAATGAGGAAAATCGTCATAATTAAAAGAACAATAGGCTTTAAGTAAAACTATGAGAGATAATTCAGTCTGGTGAATTGAGTTCCTGAGGGAAAATGCCTTTTCAGTAATATTCTAATTAACTGAATATGACTATAACTATGATTAGTCATTAGGACACGCTTCCCTAGCTCACTGTGAACGTTTAGGTAAGATACCGTTTTAAATGAACCCACGCTTGCTTTGTATCGCGAGAGCACCAAAAAGAAAAAAAAAAAAAAAAAAAAAAGGTTTTTGGGGAAAGTTGAGCAGAGCAGGGATGGGGAAAGAGCTCCGCGGAGAGAGGGGGAGAGACGCAGAGAGAGTTTCACCATATTCCCATCCTCTGGAATGCATCCGCTGCTCTGACTTCCCAGTGCAGAAACCAGCGCTCAGCTACGCGCGCATGACTCATCTCCGCAAAGTTACAATGCGCATCCACTTATAGCCGCCGCAGGCGAAAAGCTTTAAGTGATTTTTCCTCCTCTGCGCAGTTTTTTTTCCCTGCTCAGAGCGTTTATTCAGCTGTTACCTGGAAGGAAGAGTGAAGCTGTCCTGAGTCGGGTCCAAGGCGAATCTCCTTCTTTGGAGAGAAGGTAAAGCACCCTGTTAACTTATATATATATATATATTATATATATATATATATATATATATATATATATATATATATATATTATATTATATATATATAATATATATATATATATTATATATATATTATATATATTATGTTGATTTTACTTCATGCGGATTACTTATGCATTTATTTTTTTATTTTTTTTAAATATTGTTTTTCCAGCTTGCCTCCAGACTGCAGAGGTCCCACAGTGCTGGAGGGGTGGGGGGGGGGAACTAGTGGAGCCCGTTAAGTTATTATTTCACCGAGCACCGGAGCTGCGCTCTTTGGAGAGGACATGCCGGGCAGAGCGCGTGCAGGACGGCTGCTGCAGTTGGCCGTGGCTCTGCTGGCCTCGCTGTCGCTCCTTGGCGGACTCGGAGGCGCTGTAGAGGAGGTGGACACTGAGGACAGCGAGGCGGTGACCAGGCACACGGACACCAGAGCCAACAGGGCCAAGAGGAGAGGGGGGACGGATGTTCTCAGAGGGTAATGCGTCTGTCGTTTCTTTCTTCTCTTTCTTTTTTTTTTTTATTTTTATTTAGATGGACATCAAATTTAAGCTGTTTTATTTGAACCTCGGAGCAGGTGTCATTACCTCCCGTCCTGCTCTTTTTTTTTTTTTTTTTTTTTTTTGAGGAACATTGTAGGTCAAAACTCATTTCTGTATGCTTGCGTGCGCGCGCGCGCGCGTGTCCTTTAATAAGGCATGCTGAGACCTATGGGTGACATTGTGTGTGATGGGAAGTTTGGAGCAAAGTTTAGTAATTAAATACTGGCAGGAATACCGCATTCCTGCTGACTGCAATAATAAATTACTTCCAAACAAAGAAGGCCATTGGTCTTGTGTGGCTGTGGCAGAAAGAGGAGGGGTAGGTGGAGGGGGGGGGGGGGGAATGGAGGGGGAGGAGAGGGTGGAGGGGGTGGAGAGGGGGGGGGGCTAACAGCCTAATCCTCCTTTTAGTCAAATACACCACACCCCAGTTGTGGATAAATCACATCTGCAGCTGTTCACAGTGGGTCACTGCTGGAGAGGTTGTGTGTAATGTGATTTTGTATGTGTGTGTGTGTGTGTGAGATAGAGAAAGACAGACAGAAGGAAAGCAATAAAGAAAAGAGCAAATGCATGCGTCCAGTGATGACAGCAAACAGCTGATGGAGGTCAGATAGCAGACAGCTCAATGAGCTTCTCTCTGCAGGCGTTTCTATTTGACATGGCTGACTTTAATGTGTCGCAACATCTGGGTTCAAAGGCAGGAAGTGCACTCGGCCTGCACACTGTGTCACGCTGACTTACCACCGTCTCACAGAGCCGAGCCGATTCATTATTCACCTCACGGATCTGCTCCGAGTTACGATGCACATCTTCCCTCCGGGACCAGTGTGGGCTCAGCGGGGGATCACAAGTTCACACATGTTGACATGCTTCAGGCCTGTAGGTGGCAGGATGGTCACGGTGTTTTCTAGGAGGATGTTTTTCCTTATGCAGATGTAGTAAACAGGAAGTTTTTTCTTTTCTTTTTTTTTACCTCCAAGTTCACACCAATCCGCCTTCTTCCGGCCAACACGTGTAATAATCGCTGTTTCCACTTATGACCAAATCCCATTTCTCTTAAGGACAGTTCCTCATAACAGAGAGGAATGTGCTGCAAAGCTCAGAGAAGGTAGTTTTGAATCCAACTACAAGACTGTCCAGATATATGTGTAGCCCAAACATTTGTACATTTTTCTTAAACTCAAAAAAAGTGCCATCAAATTTTCATAAAGTCATTTGTTGCTTTTATAGAACAAAAATCTTGGGAGTTCAAAGTTTTGATTCATTTTGTGAACTGAAATCAAAGGGCAGTTGACTCTTGTTTTAAGATATAAATGATCTGCCTCTCAGTGCTAACAAAACCACCCAGAACAGTTTTTACCATTTGTAACTTTTATTAAGAGCCACAAAAGAAATTCTGAAAAAAAAAAAAAAACAGAATAAGCTCAATATATGATGTAAGGACAATAACTTAGAGGATTTGTAGAGATGCTCCAATCATCTGGACAACATTTGGGTCAAGTGCTGGTCCAAGGATTACAATGCTCAATTGTAGCTCATTTGATTTAGTTGTTCTATTCATTGGTCAAACCAATATTCAGATTTTGTGCCAAAATAATTATATAATGTACTTTGATGCATTTTTTTCTGAGCATAATAAACATTACATATGGATTTTAGATGTGTTATTTAATGCATTGATGGGGAAATTGTTTCAATTTCAGCTGGATTAAAAAATACTACTGCTTTCAAGGAACCAGCACCACTCTTTTCCCATTTAGCTGTAATAGTCAGGAGAATAAAATAAACTGAAATTAGCCAGGCAGACTTAAAAGAAAAACCAAAAATGTATATTTATTTGTAAAATTCTGATTATTGGCTCTCCTGGGTTGCATTTTTATTTTACTGTCTGTCCGATTTAGTTAAGTCTAATGGCAAGCCACGCATCATGATTAATCAAATAAAGTTTGGAAGTGACTTTTTAGGATTTTAGTTACTTATTTAGAGCTCAAAAGTAACGAGGCATTTCTGCTTCTTACTGTTGTCAGTCTTAAATCACAAACATTCAGAGAAACTCGAAGCCCTCCGTCGTATTGTGCATTTGCACAGGATATTATGCGAAGCATTGATTTCTGGCTGTGTGTGGGAAGGAAAAGCAGTGTTTGATTTTCTAGCTCATTTCCATAAAGAAAAGAAAATCCCCACAGAACTCTGACAGAGATGAAGGTGAACTAAATCACTGGGATTAGAATTGAAATCCTTGTGTTTTGGCTTTGTCTAATATGTCAAGAAACTTGAGTGGAGAGCAGCTGTGAATCCGGAGCTCAATGAAACTGTCAGCGTCGTACACTATTGAGTCAATTAGGACAAATGTGTGGACAACAGTAACCTAAAATAACCTTGTTTTCCACAGACCGAATGTGTGCGGCTCCAGAAACAGTGCCTACTGCTGCCCAGGCTGGAAGACTCTCACAGGAGGAAACCAGTGCATTGTTCGTAAGTATCGCCTCCCACCAGCCACCGGTCTCTGATTCGAAATGTCAAGACAGGACTTAAGTCCCGCTTCGCAATTGGTTAAATTAAATCGCCTGTATTTCAGCTAATAATCAGCAGCAGTGGAAAAGTAGGCTCAACATTCTTTGACTTGCTGCAGCTGTCAGCAGAGTTAATGAAAAAGAGCTGAAGCAGAGTGAAATGAAAACATAGAACAGCAGCACCAGAGGTTCGCTGCAGTCAAGAGTGAATTGTGGTCCTGTCCTTTTGGTCGCCATGGTGATCTACTGCTTCCCGTTTCTAAACAATTTAAAGTAGTGATAGATGGCCTTCTCATTCTAATATGCGTAGTAATTTTTAAATAGTAGAAGACATGAGAGAAGAAGACTTTATTTTATAACTAATAGCTTTGAAAGTTTAAAAGAAAGTAACTTGCTGACTTGTGGAAGGTGTTCTTTCAGGACTTATAGAGTTACGTCAACTTCAGTATTTTTGACCAAACTAAATCCCCTTTCCATGCCCACAATTTCAAAGTTAAAATTGATTTCTACATAATAATGACAATTCCATTTCTTCAATAAAAAAAGTAATTGCAGGAAAAAAAACTCACCCCCTTCAAGTCAGTATGTAGTAAACGATCCTCTGTCTCTGCTTGGAGATCTGCTGTGAATACCTTTTCAAGTCCAGACACAAATTCTCAATTGGATGGAGATCTGGTCTTGGACTAGGCCACACCAGAACAGCAACTTTCAGTGATGTCTTCTGTGTAGCTCCAGCCTGAACGCTTTGCGTCATTGTCTTACTGGAGAATAAAAAATGGTCTCTGAAGCTGTAGTTCCCTGGCAAAAAGTCCTCCATCATTTCCTGCATTCACTTTACCCTGCAGCTTCACAAGCCTTCCAGGGCCTGATGCCAAAAGCATAGCAACCCCACAGCATGATGCTGCCACCACTATCCATCCCAGTGTTGAAGACCTTGGTGATGTGCTTGGTGTTGTATCCTGTTTACCTCACTGTTGCTCTGTTGGCACATTGAGGGAACAGTCAGTATAAACCAAGAAGTATCTGGTAACAAATCAATGCTGGTTTTCTGTTGCTATTTCATAGCCAAATTAATGCAAGCAGGTCCAATAAAAAGTTAAATATAGTTCACTTATAGTTTGAGTCTTTCAAAGTGATAATTAAGCTGCTATTTGTTAAAATCAAAGTGTGTCTAAGGAAGCCAGAAGACAATGTGCTGTCCTGAGTGTGGAGATAAAAGTAAAACTAACAGGAAAATACCCTCGATAGATGAGGAAGTTTGTTTCAACTGGATGGTGACAGGAACGAGAAGGGACGAAAAAAGCTCAGAAATGCACAAACACTTGTTCCGCAAAATAAAAATGTTGTAAAAGAGCAATAATTGAATACACACACGAGAGATGTGAGTATTTCCATGTGTGTCCACTCTCTGGCAGAGATAATTATGAGATAACCTCAAGTGTAGTTTCTAAGAAAATGCTTCAAGCCTAATAAAAAAGATCCAAAACGTTCTGCTTTCCAAAACTGTAAGTACCGTAAGTCCATGATGGCAATATGGACTTCAAACTTTACTACTGTATTTTGTAGTATTGATTGGCTTAACAATAAAAGTGATTGTAAAAAGGCATTTCCAGCTTCTTTGGAGTCGTTTTTTTAGGCAACTGTTTGGGAATGACATGCAGTTACAACCTCATAAAGACAAATATAGCTCCTAAAATCCTCAATTAAGCTTATTTTGGAATTTATTCATATTTATTAGTCGAACCAACAGTGGAGGGACTTGAAAAAAATAATAATCCCAAGAAGAGTGTCGTCATTAATTGAAATGTGTTGTTGTGATTAATCACAGTCTTATCACGGCAATAAACTTTTTATGACAACAAAGTACACGATACATACCCGTCCGTACTGGAAACATGTACAACCAGACTTAACTCCCATTTTACATTCATGTGAAAAGGAAGCCCTCTCCTGGGAAAACGTAACTACAATATATTTAAAACACGACAGAGTTTGGTCCTCTGGAAGAAAAAAAATGTTTAGACAGTTATAATCGTCTGTACATTTTGACACAAATGTGCTTGAAAGAGAAAATCAAGACATCAGCCGAGTTGGAAAAAAAACTTTTGGCACATTTTTGAGAGAGGATTTCTATAGTTTCGCAGATTCTGAACAGATGCAGGAACAGTGCTCTTGTTTCATGCTCCAGCAGCAGAACATAAAAAACCCAATAATTTCTTATGAACAGAGATTCAATTTTATTAACCTAGGGACTTTAGGAAGATACATTTACCTTTATCTTGGAGTTTTATTTATTTTTTCCCTGATGTTTGCTCATGTGCTCCACATTTAATGGTTCTAACTGGAGGTAGCACAGCTGTTGAGAGTTTGAGCAATGTTGAAGTTGGTTCTGATGTTATTCTTTTTCTCCGATGGTATTGTTTACCTATTGCTTCCCCCTCCTTCGTCTCTCGGTGTTTCAGTCCGGAGATAGGAAAGTTTGAGGAGTTTTCAGAGTTGTGTGACTAAGCTCAGGCTGTACAGCTGGCAGGATGCCGGTCCCGGCTCTAATGACATGGTTTCGCAGTGGGATTCTTAGAGAAGGGGTCAGTGGCAGGACTTCACCTGACAGCAGCTGGGAGCAGTGGACCTTGCCAGAAACAGTCTGGGTGGAAAAAAAAAAGGGAGCAAACGAACAGACTGTGACAATTGTAAACGCTCTCTGGCAACGAAATTCTAAGCATAAAATAGCTTGGCTGCCAGGTGTGCTTTGTCAAATTTGAATAATGGTTTTGCGATCCTTCTTGAGATTTTACGAATGAAAGTTCAGTCTGAGGTTGAGATCATTGTCTAAGCTGCACCAAAGGAAACTCGCAGCAGAAATTTTAAACCTGCGGTTGACAGGTTGACAAGCAACAGACACGAAACGCACATTTTCTCACATGAATAACGGCGACAAAACGCTGGCGCCACAGCTCGAGAATTCCACAGTGTTTTGCCATTTGAATTGCGGGGGACATTTCTACGGCGTGTTGTTGTTTGACCAAGTGTTTTGTTCCCATTTTCAGCGATCTGCCGGAGTACGTGCGGAGATGGTTTCTGCTCCAGACCCAACATGTGCACCTGCCCCAACGGACAGATTGCCTCAACCTGTGGATCGAAGTCAGGTCATTCAGCAATTCCTCTCTTCTTGATATGTATATTTTTTAAAATTATATTTAGCGCATCGGTCAGAGTTCAACTGGCTCCACACCAATAGATAAGAATGGAATGGATTTTAGAGAGTTAGTCCAAATCCCACCCTTATCTTTACATTTTCATTTGGATGAAATAGTTTTTAAAACAGCATTTAATCATCTCACAATCAGTAAGAGTGTGTAGATCACGAAAATATGCAGGACTGCTAGGTTGAGTCTTAGCTCTAGTAAATATCAAATTTCCTGAGCACTGACTAATGCGGCAAAAATAATACTAGGTCAAAGAATCGTCTGAACACATCCATGACGCCGCCTCCAGATTGGAGCAATTGATACATGTTGCAATCACGTTTTTTGGAAGAGCAGCCAATCTCGTGGGCTGTTGTGTTTGCGTGTGTGTGTGTGTGTGCGTGTGTGTGAGCGGACTATCTGCGGTTGTGTGTGATTTGGAAGACGTCCACAGTCAACATCTCCTCCATCTTTCTCTCTCGCAGCTCCCAGCACTTCAGCACTTCATATATGTATTTAAACAGCAAAAAAAAAAGAAAACCTCTTGGATATTATATCTCAGCTCAACTGTTGAGAAAACGCTTAGAGTCAATCTTGTTTGCGCTTTAAACGTCTTCCAAAGTATTACATGTTTGGTTAATCTGTAAACACCTCTGACGTTGGTTTGATTGTGTGTTTTTTTCACTTTGTTCCACCCGCAGTCCAGCACTGTAACATTCGCTGTATGAACGGAGGGACGTGTGCGGAGGACAACTGTCAGTGTCAGAAGGGCTACGTTGGAAACCACTGCGGTCAACGTAAGAATGACCTCCACTGCTTCCCGTCTCCTCCAGACAAAGATGTGCTCTCTCACCCTCCAACGAACTCCTACTAAGTATTTGGCACATTTACTTTGCTGACTGACCGACACCATCAGCTCCATTCAAAATATGGGCGTAAGCGCTGGGGGGGGGTGTGGGGGTCGGCGACACCCACTGGGTTGTGGTCGTGTTAAAGCTGTGGTTTTGGCTGCTGTTGTTGTTGATTTATGGAAACTGAGGAAAAGGACGTTAAAGAACAGAGTTCATGCGTGCAAAGTAGTGACTTGGTCATCACTGTGGCTACGTATTGCACAGCTTATCAGCTACTTGACTGTGAGTGGTGCCATAATTTGATTTGAAACTGGTCCGGGTTACTGAGTTAATAAATCAGTAGGGAATTAAGGCCATATTTTTCCAGACTTCTACACAACCTAATGCTTATTTTTTCAACCACAGGAATCCGGGCACATGAAGCAGACCTTTTTTTTTTTACAAGGGGTGTGAGAATAGACCGGGGGAGACAGCGGGGACCTCATGTTTATTAATCTGTTAACAGCTACATATCTGCAGAGCGGTAGTCAAAATAATTTCAGCCCATTTATTACACTTTGTGGGAGAAACCGTGTTCATTAGTCACAACATATTAAAAATCCTGATTTGACACAAGTGAAGGGTTTATCTGCTGTAGTGGCAAAAATCAGTAAACAGGCCATAAGTAGTTTCACAAGTCTTGGTCTTACTTATTAAACACATTGTGAGATTTTTAAAACAATACTTTTCTAGCTTTCTATCACTGGTAACTGTACTGCAGAAGAGCAGGAAAACAAGCTCATATTTGGTTTCAAAGAGTAATACTCCATGCAGACATCTGGTTTCTGCTCATCTGAGCTTATCCAATCACGGCAGGCCCAGTTGTTTAAGATGGAAAGTGTCTCCTCCGATGGGACATGGCTTGTAAAGCCCCATAATGTCCTGTTTCTCAGTCAAAAGCCAGTAGAATTGGCTTATTCCTGTTCTTACTCATCATGCTAGCAACTGTTAGCAACATACTATCTCAACGAATTTAAACTCTGATAAAAGCAAAATGAGAATGAAAACAGGACTAATCCATGCACAGTGTTAAGGAGCAGCACAGTTTGTTAGTGACCTGGTGGAGTTAAGATGAATTGAATTTAAAAACGCTGTCAAAACCAGTTCAAACATAAGCAACATAAAAGCAAATTGCAAACAGTTTTGATGGAAATGAAACTTTAGCTATGCAAACAGCAGGATGTTAAATCTGATCGTATTTAGACTAAGCGCGTCGTCTTGTACATAGAACCTAAAACCCTCTGTGCAAATATGGCTTATTCTCCCATAAAAAGGAATAAGCTGTCTGGTTCCCTCATAACTCACAGAGATCCTGGGAAAGACTTTAGCTCAGCAAACAGCTGATTAAATCATTGAGCGTTTAGGTTGGAAGAGTTACTTCCCTTCAGGGATACAGAATCAAACCGTGACCCTAAATTAAATGAAAACAACAACAAAAAAACAAAGGTTATTTGCTTTACACACATGATCACAATCATTGATAAAACTTTAATTTAGAATCAATGTCTTCATGTTGTCTCATGGGTTTTTTTTTTTTTTTGCCCTTTTTCTCCTCAGCGGTTTGTGAAAATGGCTGTCTGAACGGAGGAAGGTGCGTGGCTCCCAACAGATGTGTTTGTACGTACGGCTTCACCGGAGCCCAGTGTGAGAGAGGTAATGAATCCCACACAGCTTTTCTCCTCTCCTCCCCTTCATCCCACATCCATCCCACTTTCGATTTCCTCCACATTCCAGACTCTCTGCTGCTGCTGCTGCTGCTGGACAGGTTTTCAGATCAGCACGTGCGGCTTTTGTAAAAACGTGACTCCACGTTGAACGTTTTTGCCGTTTCCTGTGACCGCCTGGCCGGTCGGTCGGTCATGCCGCGCGATACAAGAACTCGGTTTTGTCGAGGAACATTTGTATGTCAGGCTCGGGTTCAGAAATGACCATTATTTTCCACATCTGCTCCGAAACGACACTCTGGGGAGCGTAACGACACCGTGATCGCGCACTGTTTGGTAACTGAAGACCTCCCGTCCTCCTGCGGTTGCTCTTTGGCATATGTAAGCAAAGACTCCACAGTACACAAGCACGCTCAAAGTACGGGCAATCAGTCCTGCGTTTGAGGTGAACATGCGTGTTCTCAAGCATGTTCTCGTGCGTGTTGCAGCAGTGACCTGCAGGGGTCAGCGTAACGACCTCGTAACACTAATATTTGGACCGACAGCATGGCTCTTAATTAGTTGCATCCTTTTAACAAGACGATGCTTCGTGGACCTCTCTGTCAGACTTGTCCTTTAGTTTACATCATTGTTTTCTTCAAGCCATTAGCTAGTGAGTACGATCTAGTCGCCCTTCAGTTTGTTGCCATGCCTTATCTAGTTGGGCGACCTGCTAGATGGTGTGTAAGGACTACAACGCACATTTTTGTGGCTACTGGCCCGAAAGCAGAGTCGAAAGGCACATCTGGTTTTAAAACTTAGATTTGCTAAGCAGAGTGGGGAGAATGCAAACAGACCATTTGCTCTCAGCTGTATTTATATCTTGCATCGAAATGAAACTTTGACTCTGGAATCCGTCGTTGTATTTTTCTGCAGTGATTTCATAAACAGTGTTCTTGCAAAGCTGGCCACACTCCTTGACCTTGTTTCACACTACAACCTCGGATTTCAATTATTTTATCTGGACGGTATGTGACAAACCGACACAAAGTAACACATGTATTGGATTTGAAACTGTACGCGATTTTCATTATTTCCACAAATAAATACTTGGAAAGTGCACATCCATCTTTCACTGCAGTTTTAGCTGCAAAGCCTGTTGAGGTCTTTCTTGATCAGGCTTAAATATTTTGCCTGTTTTTGAAAATACTTGTAGCTCTCAGTTGGATTTGATCAAAATGCTTTAAGTTTGGCCGCAGATCCCCAACTAGATTTAAGTCAGACCATTACCAGACCATTGCGTTTGGGCCACAGCAGTGTCTAGTTTGGCTATTAATAACGCTAAAAACATTTTTAGGACAATTAATAGAACTATTAATTTGCCAAGTTGGGCAACCACTTAATTATCAAGAAAATAACAGCTAAGTTGTTCCATCTCACTTATTGTCTATAAATCCCTGCCTGATGAGGCCTCAAGTTTAGATGAAAGCGTAAGTTCAGCACTGGCATTTTTTGAGCAGCAACATACAACACGATCTTTTGATAATAAACTTTAGTTTATTAACAACAAGATTTCAGCCTAGAAAAAACACTTTTATCAACAAATTTTCTATACTAGTAACTCCCAACTAAACTACAGAGAAAAAGATAAAACATTGATGAAACATTGAAAAAAAAAATGAAACACATTACCAATAAAATTATGTAACATGTCACCTGAACTATAAAGGCTGAGAAATCAGTTTTATTGAAGAGGGATTTATACAGTAAATGGCTAAGTTAGTTGGAACTAATTTTAGTTTACACCAAAACATGCTTAAGCTTTGACGAGAAGCATTTCAGTGCAGCTCTTCGTTTCAGTTTGTTGCCCTGCAGGAGGATGATCTGCTGGAGTCTCCAGCAGGTTTTCTTCCAGGTTTAAATTGTATTTAGCTCCATATTTATCTCCCCATCACATTCTCCCATCTTTCCCATCTGCTGAGGAAAATCATCGCCACAGAACGACGCTGTCACCACCATGTTTCACTGACATTAAGTTTTCTGCCCACACAGCAGTTAGAATGTAGTTTAAAAAGATTTTGTCCCTTCTAACCAGAGCATCTTCTTCTGTGTTTTCTGTTTTCCCACATGGTTTGTGGCGAACTGTAAACATGACCTCATATGACTTTCTGTAAGCCAAAGCAGGCTGGGAGCCACTCATCCACAGCAAGCCAGAACCTATGGAGTACACAAACAATAATTGTCTCGTGTGATCCTTCCACCTAAGCCGCGGATCACCTCCGAAGTTCCCATGTTTATCTTGGATCCTTGTCCGATTAATGTTTATCATTAACCACACACACAGGTGGAGTCTACTTACTGTTTTACTTTCAAAAACAATTTAAAAGTTAGAGTAGATGGGGCTGAATTCACACCCCAGTTTACAAATATGCATATAACAAATATCAGTGTCACCGTTTTGTGCTCTTGTGATGTCCTACTACATAAAATCTCAGTGCAACACGCTGCTTATATTTGCAAAGTCACTAAATGTAGTAAAAAGTTCAAGGGCTCTAAATACTTTAGCAAGTTTGTGCAACCCTTTTTTTTATAGCGCGTTCTTCTGTTTTGGTCAAAATGTCACACCTTTGAGTAAAAAAAAAAGCAGCTTCACATCATTAAAGATAAATAAGATGAATTCATGTGATGCTAGGTTCCAGCTACTGGAGGCTTGGACTGAGTTAACCCAGCTTCACCCCTCCAGGTGTTTGGAGGAGAAATCTGGAGGCCTTGGCTGGTATCTGTGCTCAGCCCATAATATCTGTTAATTTAAAAAACCAACAACCCTTCAGGCTCAGGTAATGAGCTGCTTTCAGCCGATATTAAAAACAACAGTTTTATTTGCCGAGAATCTATTTAGAGAATTTATGCCTCGGCGTTAACGATGCTACGGCAAAGTTTTTCGCTCTTTTTCCTCTTCCCCATGAGATCACGTCATTGTGCATGGCTTATTGATTGCTTTCCTTTGGCTTGATATTCTGCATAATTTCCTGTGGTTGTTGTCCTTTCGATCATGCTGCTGAAAGTTGTGCTTAAGGTCAACCGTTCGGTTTCTTCTAGAAATCAGATTCAACCGTTTTGATCAATTACTAAAAAACCTTCCAGGTCCCGAAGCAGCAAAAACGGCCCCCAGACCGTCACAGCACCGTGTCTGACTGTCGGCATGTTGTTGGGACCCAGTTCTTCCAAAATGTCCCACTTTTATTTGTCAACCCACTGAATATTTTCCGAAAACTCCAAGGGATCATAAAGAGGCTTTTGGCACACGTTTGATAAAGAATTTTGTTCCTTTAGGTTCCTTTAGCGTTTTACACCTTTGGCCATTTCTGCCCAGTCTCTCTCTCTCTCTCTCTCTCATTCTCTCTCTCTCTCTCTCTCTCTCTCTCTCTCTCTCTCTCTCTCTCTCTTTTTTAGCATTTAATCATGACCTTGGATGAGGCAAGTGAGAGTGTTCCATATTTTCTCTATTTGTGGATAATGGTTTCAGAACAAATTCGTAAGCCACACCGTAAAATGTGGTTAATCTCAGCTAATTTATGATTTAAAAGTTTTTCCACAATACCTCAAGTTGGTTTAGATCACTTTTTCCCTTAATAAGTGAAATCATTTGAAAGGTTCCGTGCCATTTGCCCTTTTTTTTTACTTATTTGAAACCTTTAAGAGCAACAAAAAGCAAAACCAAACGAAAAAAAAATGTTTGAGGCAGGAAATAACTTTTAAAGCACCGTGATTTGGGTGCGTCTGTCTTTTAGATTAAAGTGACATTTTAAATATGCTAATTTTCTAGTTGTGAAGGGATTCCTCCATGACATTCTCTCATATTCATCTTCATTTAGCATTTTGGTTAAACAAAATGACCTGAAGGACGTAGACGATGTATGGACACAGTGGTATTTTCGGCTGAATTTTCTTTCTGGAATTTCTTTGGCTGGAATCCATCGCCTCCCTGAGGGAAAGTCATTGTGCTCTCACATAAACACAAGCACATGCATGAAGCACATGTGTTTGCAGACCCCACTTGATTTTAATGCAATTTACAGAACTGTGCTCCATTATGGCTTGATCTTATCACATTAGCAAAACCACGAGGTTTCTAAACACATGTGATCCAATCGGGTGAGCAGCAGTTGCACTCAGGACTCTTGAGGTTTTCTTGGATGTAGGAAAGTGGGACGGAGACATCACTGCAGCAGAGAGACGCATGCTGCCCGAGTGACTGATGACCTGCTGACTGGGAACAGCTGACTGCTGCTTCAGTGCGCTTCTTTGTTGGTTGCAAATGCGATTTAGGCCGGAATGAGGAGTTTCTAGAGACGCGGCCGCAGTCCAGCTGCTTTTGCATCCATTTCTCTTTCCTCCTGCTGCAGTCATTCGGCTACGGAGCAATAAAATAAAGCATTAGCTGTGACGCCAGTGAGTTCACTTGGGATTGGTGGAGGAAGACGGGCCAAAAATGTGCAAACACGTGAGCTACTCAGTCAAAAAAAGACAACAACAAAAAGAGAGAGAGAGAGAGAAAAAAAGTCTGCAAACAGAGTACCGGAGGGAAGTGGGTCAGTCAGCTGAGGGATGCTTTCGGTTCCTATGCCTCACCGACTTTCTTCTGTCAGCCTCTGTTTTATTCTGATGCAAATCTCAGTGGGTCGATAACTAAAGTGTTTGTGTCTTTTCCATCTGTGTTTGACTTCATGCTCAACTAGTTTGTTCTGGGAAAACGGAGAAATCTGTTGACCTGCCAATAAGTAAACCCCACCCGACTTTATAACCCAATAATGGAAACACACACAAATTGCAAAAACTCGTGCACGCACAGCTGCGAGGGTAGAAATTATCTTTATTCAGGGGCATCAAAGTAAAAGTGGAGCAACTCTGCAAAATTATATGATTTTTGTGGGTATAAATAGATCATATTTTGGACTTCCAGGACCCTGTTTTGACCCACTTCGAAGCGGAGAATCCTAAATTTACCCCAGCAGAAACATTTCTGCATGGAGTCACCACAAACTTTCCACTTTCCGACGTTTCTATAAGTTTGTGGTGTGTTTTGAGATTATTGCTGGCTATAATGAGCTGCAGCTCTGCTTATGTATGCGTGCGCTTGTGTGCATGTGCGTGTGTTTGTGCGTGTGTGCGTGTGCACACGTGCGATTGCTCCCAGATGTACTTACATGACTCGGGTGGGTCCCCCAGCTGTATTCAGCAGACAAAGACACAAAAGGATGACGAATGAAATGACACAATTTTCACCCTACAGCTGTCTTCCTCTCCCTGTTTACCTCAGCCGACTCTTAAAGTCCCGTGATTATTTTTATTCCCCCTCTAATATTTCAAATTAATGTTATTTTAATCTCTTGCACTAATTAGAGCGTTTATATGCATGTTTAGTGTCAAATGTTCATGTGTGACAGTAAAACAAATATTACATCTGAAGTGCTCGACATAAATTAGTGCCACACATGAGGACTTTACTGTTTACAAAGTACTTTGTTACTATTGTTCATTTAAAGTTGAAAAAGTGTACATCTAGGAGATAGTTTACAGTCATGGCGCTGAGTATTCAAGAATGAAAAACTATAGCAAATGCTGAGACCTCAAAATGTAAATGCAATTGAGATAAAGTATTTGTTTTTTACCCAAAACCTTTGAATGTCAGGTTAAAGAAATATAGCTTTTAGGTTTCCTTGACTGGGTTTTGAGAGTAACATTTTGCTAGTACTTTTGATTTAGTTTCACCACCAACATCCAAGTCACAGGGATTGAAGTACTTTTTCTCCTTTCCTCTTAATTTTATGTATGTCTGTGAGATGATAGAACCTGTACGTCTTTACTCTTCTGTATCTTGAACAAATGACAGAAACATGCTTAACAAAGGTGTTCAAGTCTTACTCGTGCTGGTCTTCTTTAAACATATGGATCTATTTTAAACAAAGCTGTTGTGGCTTGAGATCTCCTGGTATTGAAACGTCTTGATTTTGTCACCTAGACTAGAGGAAGCCCTAATCAGTGGCAGCCATCTTTACTTTTTGTTCATGAGCGCAATAAAGAAAATGGGAATTTTCCCAAACCAGAACTGGGATTGGAGAAATGAGAACAACCAGAAAATCTATTAAAAAAACAACAAATTTTTGTATGACTATTTAGAATTGAAAGAATATTTTTCATAGATGTTGAGTTGATTATTGGGTGTGAAGTTCTTGGAGTGTGACAAGTAGAGGCTGATTGGTTTGGAGAGCGATCGAAACGCCGCTACTTTGTAACTGTTTGGAGACGGACTTGTGGCTGGAAGGAAAATTGAGTAAAAATCAGAAAGCATTTGGACTCCAGTCGAGTCTGAGCGGGAGGGAGGGGGTGGGGCAGAATGAGAGATGACCCAGTTCTGTTTCACATAGGACCGGTGCCAGAGGCACAGAGACCGTGGAGGCTGTGGTGCACGTGACGGGCCTGGGCCGGGCCCCGGTCCACACGGGAAATGCACAATGTCTCGTTTGTTTTAAATGACTGTGCTGTTGGAGCCGGTCTCCCTCTTCCCTCTTGCTGTCTGCTGCGAGCTCTGAAATGTGTAAATGATTTTTGCCTTTGGATCGGAGCCAGATTGTTTTGGGGATTGATGTGTTTTTCCTTGTCTGTCTTTTCCGCTATCGGTGTTTTACCATCTTCCCAAATCTTTCACCTGATAAAACTGAGCGATTTTGTCAAATCGGCTGGGAGTTTTCAGCTAAGGAGTGGCATTTGGAAGGGGAGCACAAATGCATACCAGCCGCTGGCTCAGGGGAATGAGATCTGAACCGGTTTGAAGGGGAGGAGAGGAGAGTGGTCTTGATGGAGGGACTTTCTTCACACTATCATATTTGTTGTGAGCCATTTAGTTTTACCTCTAGGGTGCTGTAGTTAGTGTGGAAATCACCTTCCATGTTCCAGAAACACACCCTGCCAGCCAGCCTCTGCTGACTTTAAGAACTTATCCCTTATATTTTGTATCACTGGAAAAATAAAAGTTCTCCAAACCAAATGATACATGTGTCTCCCACCCGGCTCTGCTGCTAGACACAACACAAGACCTGAAGCAGCGTAAGGCAGTTCTCACACCTGAGGTGTTTTGCCCATTTAAAATGAACTCTGGTTCCTTTCCCTCCTTGGTGTGGTTTGTTTGTGTACCCGGACCATTTGGAGGAGGTGGGCTCGGTATGCATCCAAACGAGCTCTAGAGCAGCCCGTGGCCTCTCATGTGAATCCGATGCAGACGCAGCTACCGGGTGCAAGCTTGATCTAAGCGCTTTGCCGTAGTCAGGTATGTGTTGCATTGTGGGATGCGGTAGAGTAACCAAGCCAACAAACAGTGGCGGCGTACTCTTTCATATGCAACTGTTGAGACATCTTCTCATAATCTTTCAGTATGCTTCTAATTTTGCCTAGAAAATAGCCAGAAACACACTAATGATAGTATGTAATTGTTTTTTTCACTAGTTTAGAGCATGGTACATGCTCTCTGTATTTACATTTGTTCTCATGTGGTTCGCAGTAACAGGTTTGGATTTTGCTTGGATTTGTCTTGATCATCCTCCCTCCCAAAAACCGAAAAGTTAGCAAACTCATCAACTGATTTGGACTGATTTGCTGAATATCTGCACACCAAGTGGTGACATTGCTGCTTTAGCAAACTGCGAGTGCTTCACAGATATTATCTGAGTCGGGTGGGAAAAACACACCAGGTTGTATCTTAGCAAGCTCTGAGTTTGATCACAAAGGTGGGGAAAACAAGCTATGGTTGTGAAATCACCCTTAGATCACACATTTTTAGGTGGTACTTACATTCTGCAGCTGTCTTCTAAGGTTTTCCACAACTCCTTTTTGTCTGTGGTTTTTGTCAAACACAGACAGACAAGTTCAGTGTTATAATGTTACATGCACCTGAGAGTCTGGCCAGTTCAAATGTCAAGAACAGACAATGAGTTCATTACAGAGTGCCTTCCTGAACAATCTGTGGCCCTTTCATCACGCTTGATGGAAGCGCTCTGCGAAGTGGGATTCAGGCTGAGCGCTTCTCTTTATGCCTCACATAGTTACTATGTTTGCCTGTAATCGACTGAAAACGTTTTTGATGTTTTTACTGTCTGAATAGTGAAGTGATGTAGGGTGTAATGAAACATCCAGAGTCGAGGTTTGTCCCCATATCAAATGCAGACTCAAACGGCTACGTAGCCTACGATGAGAATAGGAAGCTTTATAGCAGATATGCTAAATTAGCTGCTGTTAGCACTAATAATCTATTCATGGGATTCTCATGGTGTTTCTAAATCATTCTAATCTTGTAATAATTTCTTTGGCTTGCCAAGTGCCAAAAATACTTGGATATACTGTTTTAAAATGTGGGAGGTTTCTTCAGTGGCTCAACCAGACATAAAATGTCTTTATTTTTGGGTTGAGAAAATACTACAACAAACTACTATTATAACTCTAATCAAATATTGACTGAGATTAAAAAATATTTAGTTGGTAGTTCAGTCAAACTGCAGTAAGAGTCTAATTTTCAGTAGTTTTGGATGGAAGGAGTTTGTTCTTATATGGCCCTGCTCGGAGTAGGTGTTTGCGTTTCTCCCCAGGAGAATTTCCTTCCTAACTCTAAAGTTGGATTTCTACCGTCTACTGCACGGCTACGTTCTTCAGCAAGTCCAACTTCATATTCCTTTGGCTTTCTTATCACAGTTTGGATGGGTTTCTGTTGTGTCAACATGCCCCACTGGTTGTAACCTGATTGTAAAGAGTTAACTACACATCTTGAGCTAAAATATACTGTTGGTCTCTCCTGGCAGACTACAGAACCGGGCCGTGCTTTGCCTCCGTGAACAACCAGATGTGCCAAGGCCAGCTCACAGGGATCGTCTGCACAAAAACCCTGTGCTGTGCCACAGTCGGGCGGGCATGGGGTCACCCCTGTGAGATGTGCCCCGCTCAGCCTCACCCCTGCCGAAGAGGGTTCATACCAAACCACCGCACCGGGGCGTGCCAAGGTAAAGTCTGTTCATAAAGCCTGAATCTCTTGTTTCTTTTTCTAATTCAGTTTCTCTGTCTCTTTTCTATCCCTTTGAATCTTAACTCGCTTTTCCTCTGACTCTTCCCCTCTTTTTCTCTGTCATGCCCTCGGCCTCCGCTACAGAGGATTAGCTCTAATTGGGTTAAATTGGGTGGGTGGCAGTGCCTCCCACATGTGCCTGGAATGCCCACAGACACCCGCTGTGACAGGACTGTCAGAATTGGTAACACGGGTCAGTGGCAGTGCCACGTGGGAGAGCTCATTTCTTGTAAGACGGCCCTGCGTCTCGCCGCCTCAGACCCAATAACATCAGAGCCTCTGCAGGGGAAGCGGACCCGAGCCAGAGACCCACTGGAACATGGAGTACTCTGAGACCGCTCAAGGTCAAAGCGTCCTGCAGATTTTGTGCCTCATTTCTTGATTTTATTTGCTCAAAATTGTTAAATGAATTAAACTGAGTCATCAGCGTAGCGCGTAAACCCGTTGCACTGTCTCAGCAACGGGTATCCCTTCAACTTTGGCAATGTCCCGTGGTTGAGGGTTTAGCGCTCTGCTAAACTCGACACCCTTCTTCAAATACTTTGCTAATGTTTCTTCACTTTTCTTTGCTTTGCTTTCTGCTCCTCCTGCAGGAAATCTTCTCTTTCTTTCCTCTTTTTCCCTCATCACAATGATGAACAAAGAAAAGTCAAAGGAGGACAGACCCAGAAAAGATGTATGCTGCCTAATGTGTTCATTTTTTGAAACTGTGGAATTGAAACTAGACATTAATTAGGTGTTATTATTATTATTTTTTTTTGTCCAGATGTGGATGAATGCCAGGCCATTCCTGGCATCTGTCAAGGAGGCAACTGCATCAACACAGTGGGGTCCTTTGAATGCAAATGCCCCGCAGGGCACAAATTCAACGAGATCTCGCAGAAATGCGAAGGTGAGCGTTAAGCTTTGCGTGGTGGTGGTGAGGATCACGTGAAACGACTGACTTTCAGAGTCAGCTTGAATGACAGAGTACACTAAGAAATATTTAAAAGAGCCTCAACGTTAAGAGAGAACCACATCCGTCTCTGTGGCTTACTTCATCTCAGTAATGGTATTTGGGTTTTTACTTTGTGGGGAAAAGACCACACACTTTTCCCTTAAAATAAGTTTAATTAAACCAAAGTATAGCAGTCAGTTTTCTGTCAGCTTTACCGCTCTTAAAGCTGAGGTTTTGGAGAAAAGCTGGTTTTATTATCGTTTTGCTCTACATTAAAGTTCCCTCATAGTTACAGTACAGACATTCTGTTTTCACTGTTTGTCATACTAAAAATATTTCCGTTCAGGCAAATTTAAGCTGAGTAAAATACAGAAAAGCAGTTTTGAATTCTGATTTAATTTATTTAGGGCAAAAACTATCCTAATGGATCCAGCTCTGTTGGGAAGAAAACCTGAACCTGGTTGTATCACCTGCAGTGGCAGATATACTTAGGGGCATTTATCGCATCGCTTATCATTTTTTGTGATAAATTTCTTATCATAATAAGAATTTAGATTTATTGTTGTCATTATGAATTCCGCTCATATTGCCAAGATTACTTTATTTTCTCGACTTTTTTTCAGTGAGAGTATCAATAAATACCAATAAAGTAAAAAAAAAGCTAATAAAATGCATTCAGTGTGAACAGTCTACTGATGCAAACCAGTCACATTTCTTTGTGTGACTGGTGTCCTAAACAAACCAATTACAAATGGTTTCAAGAACAATGCTGTGCCATGCAGTCACAGCAACGCAGTCAGCTACAAAAGAAGTAATAGATACCCCAATATTACGACAATATTACCACAAAATATTGTGAAAAAAACGTTAAGGCCATTTCGCCCACCCGTCATTGCACTGTGGAGTTTTCTCAACTTTGAATAAGAAAAACATGGAAATGATAAAGTTTTTATGTATGTGTAGATAAAACTAATTTGTTGAACATAGTTATTTTAATTCCACCCTATTTTATTAATCTCAAATTTAGCTTCAGAACGACCCAGAATGTGTTAGATATTTCCATCTTCATCATGACTTGAATAAAACACTAAGTCTGTGAGAAACACTGGCTCTGAAGCGCACACATTTTGATCATTTCCAGACTAGCTTTAAATCTGTTATCCTGGCACTCTTCTTCAGAGAGAATATGTGCTATTTTATGCCTCTGGACTATGTAAAACACATTTGAAACAGGTTTAAGTTACAGTTTGTTCTCTAAAAGATGCCGTGTCTGATTATGAGCGCTTCAAGGAGAGTTGAGGTTTTTTGCTCGCACTGGAGAGAATCTGTCTTTGGATTTAATATCCTCTGACCATGTCTCGTTTCCATCCTCTCCTCTTTGCAGATCTGGACGAGTGTTCGAACATTCCTGGTCTTTGTGGCGTGGGTGAATGCTACAATACCGTCGGCAGCTACTTTTGCAAGTGTCCGCAGGGATATTATACCTCTGTCGATGGGTCCAGGTGTTTGGGTGAGTTCCAGGTCACACTGACTCTCACGCCCCATTAGAGTACAAGCAGGTTTGTAGTGTTGCCCGGTTCATCTTCGTTTGTCTCTGGCAACTCAAACACAGAACTAAAACACTTCAGTCAGGAAGGTGATGCTTCGACCCTTTTCTTTTTTCCATGAGTCCTATGTTTGGCACTTAGGGAAGAAAAAATTGAAACACATCCATCGTTCCATCTGCAAGAATTTAGGTCAGTAGTCAAGTGCCTGTCTGTAGTTCCACAACAATGAACTGCAGTACTGTGCACAAGTCTTTGGTCATTCTTCATTTGTTTTATATATATGCATCTTTACACTTTTATTGTTTTAAGTGATCTTCAGGAATATTCTCTGAAGAGTGTTATTTTTGTTTTTTTCCCCACTTGATTCACACTTAAAAAGTTGAGAGATAATCTTAAGAGCCAACTAAATTTGTTCTTTAAGTTTTTTTCTTTCTTTTCTTGTTTTTTTTTGGGGGGTTTTTACCAGAATTCTCTCCAGAAGTAAATTAAGTTTCCATTATCTAACCCTAACCTTCTATGAAAAGCAGTGGCGCAAAAAGTGGGTATGCAGGGTATGCAACGCATAGGGGCGCAGCACCAGAGGGGGCGCCAAAACCCCGTCTGGAGGGGGCGACACGCCTATGATGTTTTCCCAAACACTTCAGCGCCTTTCGCTCCTTCACCTCGCGCACATAACGAGGTAAAGGTAGCGAGTTTTAACCTTCATGTATTGTCGCCTCGGGGGGACGGGGGGGGGAGTGAAGATAATCACAACTTCACCCTGATGTTCCCTGGGGGAGGGGGGTGGGGGGCGCCGATATATGTTTTCGCATCCACCTGAAAAATGTGTAGTTGCGCCACTGATGAAAAGGATCAAAGGTAGCACAGTTAATAAAATTTGATCACTTATCAATGCTATACTGAATCCTGAAGACTTATTCTCTGAAACCTGACATGTAGTAGATTGCAGTAGATTAAAGATTGGATTGGAAATCAATAAAAAAGCATACAAATTTCAAAGGAAGATTTTGAATAACTTCAGAAAGTTTGAGGCAATACTAAGAAACACTGGCTTCCTCCAAGCAAACAATAAAAAAGACAATTTAAAGCTTTTTTTGGGGGGAAAAATGACATATTATGAGTGAGGTAAGACGAGCTCGACTTTTGGAGGAAGAGAAATGTGCGTGCGTTTGACTGTCAGTCCACCGGAACTCCGATGATGATTTCCAGAAAAGCTGAAAAAGTCCCTCCTTAAGCTCGGTTTCAACCAAAACAGACCAGGGAAGAATGCGAGTCGGAATAATCCATTTGACCTTCGAGCGCATTATCACACTCGCATGCATGCATGCACACAGAAACATATGCAAACACACGCTCGCATTACCCCCCTCAGGAGAGCATGCTTGGAAGGAATGTCTGAGTCTTCCGTGCCAAAACGCTGCAGTGCCAAACATTTCAGTCTACTTCCCATGCAGCATCGCTACAAGTCTGGACCCTGAAGGACAGATTTCTTCTTTTTAATGTGCATTTTTCACTTCATGCATGCCTGAAATTGTTCAAATTAACCAACGATAAGGTGATGGAATATAGCTCTGCGCTGGAGCACATTGGTTTAACTGGCTATGAAACAAAACGTGAATTTTTATGTTGATAGGCAACTTCAGTGTGACTCATGCTGGAACAATGAGCCAGAAGCTGCAGGATGAAGAGAAAGTTCTCATAAAAATGAATTTGATGACTTTTGGAAGTAACCTCCATCCCCAAATAATGGAAAGTCTGAAATGGCGACCTCTGTTTGATTCTACTCTTGCCAGTTTCCCAACATGCAGACAATGCGAGTCGTGATCATGCAGCATGATTTGTTCAACTCGCTTCACACTGTGTCGTTTTTCACAGACGCTCGCGGCGGATACTGCTACGGAAGCCTGGTGGACGGACGCTGCGCCAGCCAAAACTCACAGCTGATGACTAAAATGCAGTGCTGCTGTGACAGCGGGCGCTGCTGGTCTGACGGCTCCACGCCAGAGATGTGCCCCATTCGTGGAACAGGTGGAGTCTCGAATGAGCTCACGTGATCTCAAAGAAATAATAACCCAAATATTTTACTTACATTTTGCTTGTAATTGTGATTTGTGATTGTAGAGGAGTTCCAGAGACTGTGCATCCAGGTACCCGATTCTAACAATGGAGTGGTGATTCCCGGTCAGATCCCTGGGTCTCCTAACCTACCCAGCATCTACCCAATCCCAATACCCGGAGAAGGTCCTGCTCGAGTTCCTGGTCAAATTCCCATCCGCATCCCAAATCAAGGACCGGTCGTGAACCAAGGCCAAAGTCCAGGGCCGTATTATCCACCACTACCTCATCCTCAAGGTGCTTTCTGGTTTTCTCACAAAAAAAATGGACCAAGAGCGTTTCATACTTTGCGTAAGCTAACAAACTGGAAGGCATTTGAGATTATAAAATGTGTAAAAGTCCTAAAGGTTTATGGGCAGAATATGTTTAAAACAGTTCTATAAACATTTGACATCATCCTTAAGACAACACATTACAATTTTGCGCAACTCTGAATTATTTTATAAATGTAAAATAAACCAGCCTCGCGTCTCTGGAGACTTTTTGCTCTTCTGTCCATATTTGTTTCCAAAACGTTCTTCGATTGTTCTGCTTATAGAAAAGCCATCAGCTGCATTGCGTTACGCTCTCTGACATGAGACAAGACAGTGGAGTGTGGAGGTTATCTTATTTTATGTTATTAAAATGATTTAGAAATCATTACTTAGTGCAATACTAAACTACTTCTGTATCTAAAGTTTGACGGTGAATTCTGCGAGTTCTTTTACATTAAAACGCGTTTGGATGTGCCAAAGGACACTTAGCAGACAGTCTTAGTTAGGATTAAATGTTATGGGGACGATTTCACATATTTAAACTCTTAGTTGTTGGAGAGGAAGAAGTGTTTATTGGCCAAGTTTCCATGTTGGCTAAAAGTCCGTGTCTAATTTAATGATCAGACATGGTTTACATGATCTGGTCTTTGTGTGAGAGTAGCAGGCGGATTGATATGGCAGCTCATATTGGAAATGTAATTTATCATCTCTGGATATTCCAGGTCCGTTCTGTAAGAACACTAATGTAGAAAAGAGCGTTGATCTTTAGCTTAGCCGGTAATGTGTTGTGGACAAATAGTTAATTTTCCTGAAGGAAGTAGACATTGATTAATGTTTGATGTGATTTTTCCTCTTTAAAGTCTTCCAGGTTTATTGTATCAAAAATTATTAATTGTAGAAATATAAAGAAACCTGCTCTTTTTTGTTGTTTTTTGTGAATGCAATTGTGGACGGAAAACTGTAATTTACATTTCAAATACAATTTAATGTGTTAAAAAGTCCTGAAAATGTTTGTGTTTGAAACAACTTATTTTGTTTTGTGAATTTTAGACAAACAAAATTGGAGACTAGTTGCCTTATGAACATAGGATTTAAAGTACTTCATAGAGAAAAAATACTACAATTTATTTCAAGAATGCATAATCGTTCATCTCGACTGGTGATAACACGAACACATTTGCTTGATGTAAAGTATGTTTGCTTGGTTTGATTGCTTTATTTCTGAGTTTCCATGTTTATAATGGGCTGTTTTAGAATTTATGAATTCATTTTCAGCTTGCACATCCTCAGAAACTTGAACTCTATGCACCCTGGATTCAACAACTTCTTACAGCAACACAGCTCTGACTTTGTCTTTATGCTTTTTGGTACAGTATGACACAATGTTTATATTGCCATGTAATTTGTCGTTGTTTCTGTCAGGTCCTGGTATCATCCAGACACAGAATATCACCAACATGTGCCAGGCTTTCCGTAACCTCTGCCAGAACGGCCGCTGTATTCCCATGGCGGGGATTGGATATCGCTGCGAGTGCAACATGGGATTCAAGCTGGACACCAGGGGCGAGTGCATCGGTAAGAACTGCTTAGCTGCCTTTTTTTCCGGCTTGCTTTACACGAGAAATCTTTTTGAAGCCCAGTGTTTGCTCTACAGATGACGATGAGTGCGACAGAAGTCCCTGTCCGCACGGTGAATGCGTGAACACCAAGGGTTCTTACATCTGCCAGTGTCCTCCCGGATTCCAGACTACTGCGACTCGGACGGAGTGCCGAGGTGAGATCCACACTCGCCCATCCGGCAGAAGTGCAGGCGTACGCTTTAAGAAGCCGCGTGTGTTTACTGTGCGTTTTGCTGCAGATCTGGATGAATGCGTCGCCAACGGGCGTATCTGCAACAACGGGCGCTGTGTGAACACTGAAGGCAGCTTCCACTGCGTCTGCAACGCCGGATTCGAAATTTCAGCAGATGGCAAAAATTGTCAAGGTCCGTTGTTTTGTGAGATCTACTTTTTTTACGCAGCAGAGCCAGATTTTAAAGGGTGGTTCACTTTAATGGTCGTGACGTTTATTTTTAATGGAGCGTGGATTCGTTCGGGTTCTGGAGTAAAGTGGGTGGGATTTTAAAAGATCATGCTGGCAATTTTATGAGGATTTCAGCTCAATGACTTTAGAGGACATGCAAAAGTCTTTACCAGAGCAATTAATGTTATGGAAATACTTGCACTATCTGTGCTGTCTGTGAAATCCTTTATTATCCAAGACTATAATGTAGGCTTAATGTGAATGTTTGGGATTTTAGTTGCATCACAACTTTGCTTAGTTGTTATTTTGTATGAGGCTAACCGACTGTCTGGTTCAAAAGTTTGTTAGTCTTTTTATTATCAAAAACCATGATCTGTGTGCATTCCTTACAAAATGACGACTCCTAACTTTGAGATTTTCAAAATCCAACAGTTCTAGTGACAGACTGAAATCCAAAAATGATAAAACAGAGCAACTTTGCAACATGCATTTCATTTACTCTTACTGCTATCTGCTGAAAGCCTCCATCTCTTTCACTCTCACCCAACCTTATGAATGAACTACAGACATGCCTCGACATACCATAGAAAATACTGTTTCCTGTAAATCACGGGTGTGCAGCTCCAGTTGTCAAGGGCTGCCAGTTTTAAATGAGTCTCTGCCCAAACACAGCTGATCCTAAAAGTCCACAAAGTTCTACAGAGACCTGCTGTGGTTTGATTCAGGTGTGTTGAACCAAGAAAAGAACTAAAACATTCAAGTCACCAAGGACTCTGGATACATCTGCTTTAAGTAGCATCTTACATCTCTGTGCTTTCCTTCTAAACATCTGGTATTTACAGAAAATATATATCTAAGTCACCACATAGTAAAAACTTATGGCATATCCACAGAACAAAAAGGTCATGTTTCAGCATTTCCAACTGTTCGGCCTTCAAAACTGCAAGTTTTCACGCATTAAGCTGAAAGCCTTCTTTCTCTGAAAGTTTATTTGTAACTTTTATCTTAAATGAAAATTCATGCAGTTTTGATTTTTAGTTTAGCTATTTTGCCCTCTGATCCAATTAGGCAAATTATTAATGGAGCAGTGGTGTTTACAAAAAAGATGTTACTAATACTGAGGAGAGTTTTAAGAACTTTCTATTAAAATATTTTTGATTATTGATCTTCTGGATGTTTTTACTTTCACTTGATTTACATGCAATCAAGCAAGCAGGTTTGGTGACAAACACTTTGTAAAGAAAATAGATGGAGCCATGAGGCGGCACAGTTGTTAGCTCAAACCCTGGTTGAAGCCTTTTGGTGTAAAGCTGGTACTGCAGCTCTCCCCGTACAAAACCTTCAAGTTTGTTAGGCAACTATTCTAAGTTACTCATAGGTTTAGAGTATGTTTGTGTACTAGTTTGACCTGCCGGCTTGTTATTAAATGGTGATTTGCCTAAGTCGACTGAACTTTGGCCCATTGACTGATGAAAATAGGCAAGTTTCCCCAAAGATCCGGCCGACCGGCTGGCCGGATCTTCAGACTCATTCAGATAAAGTTACCTGTAGGCTTCACTAACAACCTCTTGTTTTCCCACAGACCAGGACGAGTGTCTGATCAGAAACATGTGCCTCAACGGACTGTGCATCAACGAGGACGGCAGCTTCAAATGCATCTGCAAACCCGGGTTCCTGCTGGACACCAGCGGACGCATGTGTGTAGGTGTGTTGGTGAGACGGTTTACTGAAAGTTTCCGTCAGTTTTTCCTCTTGCATAGCATGAAGTTTGCTGGGTGGCTGACTCTCTGGTATTTTATTGCTGCTGTTAAGTGAGTCTGAAAAAAATCCCCCTAAATGTCTTGGGGAAAAAACCCTTTTGTTTCCTGTCAGGACAGCTGGACATGTTGGCAATCAGAATCTGCCTTTTCCTGCCTAACTCTGCCTCTAGCAGCCTCTCTAAACCTATTTGGAGCGAAGAGAAAACGCATCTGGCCTCTTTCTAACAACAAAATGACTACAGAATTCCCTGAACAGATTTATATACATATTTTTACTTGACACTATCAGATGCAACAAAAAACAAAAGAAATTCACATGCCCTGTTGATAAATGGGAACCATTCTCTCTTCAAATGTGTCTTTCCAGGGTTAACTCCCCATACAGCCATTTGATCTCAGAGACGCTGAGTGCATCAAGTCATATTAGATTAAACAAACAGAACAAGGGCGTGGGAGAAGTGTGCTCATGTATGCAGTCACAAATGAAATGTGTAGCTTAAGAGGATCCCGGGGGAGAGAAGGGCGGGCGGAGGGGTTCATTGTGTTTCAGTAAAATCTGGCTCAATTCCTTTCACATAAACATAAACAAAATGGCGCACAGGCCACATCGCTGCTGGGGATCATGACTGTGACTGCCGTTAAACGGCGAGATGCTGCAGGTGCCGCTGAGACTTTTGCTGCAGAAATAAGAGGGGAAGAAAATAAATGCTCTGCTTCTGTTTGCAGACATTGACGAGTGCGAAACTCCGGGCATGTGCATGAACGGACACTGCGTCAACACAGAGGGATCGTTCCGCTGCGAGTGTATGGCAGGGATGGCGGTGGGCCTGGACGGACGAGTCTGTGTTGGTGAGCCGCTGTACTACAAGTTTTGATTTGTTTCCTTCATTGTAAAATAAATACGACAAGCAGAAATCTGACACTACTATATCTTTTCCCTGGTTAAAATTTGTCTCTTGCATTGTTTAAAATGATTGATGTGGTTCAGTCACACTTATTCTACTTGCAAGTAATGTCCGATTTTGATATTCTGAAGTGTTTACCATACAGTGAAATGTCATCACAGAGCCACTACCATATTTTACAGATGCACAGCAAGAATGGTCAACCTTCTTGTAAACATGGGCTGGAATGTGACCCACCTGTGAGCCAACAGATCAGATAACTATTCCACTACGCAGCCTGAAGTTTTCCATCAACTCATTAAACTTTTTAATGTCAACAGGGAGGAGTAAATGTTTGTCTGCTGGAGATTTGTGTTTCTCTAGTTGCTTAGTCACTGCTGTCTAAACTGTTTTGTGATTCATCAGTACACAGTTTTAATTCTTTGGGACTTCTATCACTGAATTTTACCTTCTTTTTTTCCCCCCTGATTAACATTTTCCTAAACTATATGAGATCATCTGCCAGTGCATGAACAAGTGAACAGTTTCACTATTGTTGTTAAATTAGATTTTATGGCCAATTTAATCCCTCAGGATGCTACGGTGAGGAAAATAAATACATCTCCTGCCGATTCTGACATCCAACAAATGTAATGTTATGCCGCAGAGTGAAATAACCATTTGGGCTCTCATAACAAACAGAATCGGTTTCTTCTGAGCCAGACGATAGCTCAGAATATTTCAGACATATAAGCAGATGTGCTCAAGTGTTTTTTGTCATTCTCTACTAAAATTAATGTATCCTAAAATTTATGACTATTCCCTTTTAGACAAGTGAAGCTTAATATGAAGAAGACAGGAAGGGTTTCTGCCAACTATCTGAATTGATAGTTTTCGAGCCTCTTGGTGCTCAAGTCTCGTTGAGAGCCTATTGAAAACTAGAACTTCTTTCTGCCTTGATGTTTTCAACATTCCAGCATTTCCCAAAATTACACTGCATTATTTTTTGGGAGACATGTCGAAACGCTGTTGTTCTCCGGGTGGGTACTCGTAAAGATGATATCAGTGCAGGAGAATGCCTTAAACCCAGGGAGAGTGCGGATAGAACAGCCATTTGTTTTCACTAGTGTGAATGCTTATTTGAGTTGCTGACTGTTGCCATCCTTCTCCCTCCGTGTTGGTCTATTTTCATCCGCTTTTGGGATCTTTTTTTTCTCTCCTTAGTTTTGATCTCTCACATACATCCCGTCATGTTTTTTGTCTTCTCCGAAACAGACACACATATGCGCAGTTCTTGTTACGGTGGCTACAAGCGCGGGCAGTGTGTCCGACCTTTATTTGGAGCGGTGACCAAGTCCGAGTGCTGCTGTGCCAACACAGCATACGCCTATGGAGAGCCCTGCCAGCCCTGTCCACCAGAGAGCTCCGGTACGGAAACTTAAATCTATTTTCAACTGTAAATGTGTAATGTGTAAATGTGACTTTGAAAGCATCCTTTATTTAATCAATTTTACTTAAATCAGAGCCACTAGAGTCCATTAGCAGATGAAACAATCCTCCGTGAGCATTTTCCTGTTGAATATCCAACCAAACGCTGTCTAAATGCTTCAAAGACACTCAGGCTAAAACTGGTTTATATTTGACTAAAAAGCAAAAGTTATTTTGGTATCTGAATTTGTTTTTAAGACATTATATAAGTTTAAACGTGGACCTATTTTAGCTGAGCATTAAAAGTAAAGGATGAATTGCGCTGAACTCAAACATCTATTACCAACGCAGCGTTTTTTTGTATGTTCACATGTACAATTAATCGTTTGTCATTGCTGATATATAAAAAGTCTTTGACATGACATTTTGTAATAGAATTAAGAAAAACATAATTCTTTGTAAAAACTTTTACATTATATCTTCATAAAAGCATCTTCAAATAATATTCAAGTGGATAATAAACATAGTTTTCATAAAGCCCACAAAAAGTGTTTGTTTTTTTCACTTTGATGTAATACTCTAATCTTTAGCATCATGTTTTCATTAGCTGTAAGCTGTTCACTATGAATTACTATGAAAAATTAACAGAAAAGGCTTAAAAACGTTGGCCTGTGTATAATTAATCTAAATAAGTGGCTTCACTCGGTAAATTGAATTAATGAAAATAAATTAACTTTTCAATAACCGTCTATAATATGGAATACCACTATGTTATATGTAAAGAAGAAAATGTTTTTTTCTTCTAAATCAATGCTTTTTTTTGGAAATGTTTACATGGTTTTTGGTCTTTAAAGATGTGAAGTTATTTTTAAATTCATCAATTTACGTCAAAATAAATCTAGACATATGGGCCTAAATCAGGGCAGTAGGCTCTACATTGACTTTTATAAATAGGTTTTACATGCACTCTAGAAATCAGGTGTATTGTTCAGTGTTAGCTCACCTGCTCAGATTGACTGAAAGACAAGTCATCTGGTCATGAAACAGAAGACACAGCTGTGTATATCTCGCGTTTCTTGCGCTGCAATATAATTTAAGTTGCCTCTCATTAGTCCTGCCAGTTAAAGAGTTTAAATTAAAGGACACCAGAGAAACGCCACATAAAAGGTGCTTTATACACATTGAAGCAAAAATAAGAATGCATGTAAATGGATAATGGCATGGTATGAAATGTCCTTGCGTTTTCTTAAACTCTGGTAAAAGCTATGTTTTCTTGCATGCAAATTATTTCATCCAGTGTGTGTTTGTGTTTTGTTTTGCAGCTGAGTTTCTGGCTCTGTGTCCCAGCGGTTCTGGTACGACGGGCGACGGGAGAGGTGAGGAGAAACACGCAGACTTGTCCTTAACTCTTGTCCCTGTTGCGAAAGAAAATTGCAATCAAATGCATGTCAGACAGGCAGTGCTGCTTGAGCTGAAAGTGGTTTGCGATCCGATCACTTCCACTCACGTGTTCAGCAGGTCGTTCTTTGCCTTCTCAGATATAAACGAATGCGCCCTCGACCCCGACATCTGTCAGAACGGAATCTGCGAGAACATGCTGCGGTCGTTCAAATGCAACTGCAACGACGGCTTTGAGGTGGACCACACGGGCAAAAACTGCGTTGGTAGGCGAACCTCAGTAAACATGCGCTAACAGAAGCCATGAGGAGAAAACCGATGGGCATCTGTTTGTTTTTGATTTGTCCTTCAGATATTGACGAGTGTTTAGTGAACAGGCTGCTCTGTGACAACGGCCTGTGCAGGAACACTCCCGGGAGTTTCACCTGTCAGTGTCCAAAAGGATATCGCTTTGATACCGAAACCATCGTCTGCGAAGGTTAGAGCAATTCTCAATCCCTGGTGCAAAGCATCGTTTTATACATGTATACATATATATATAATCTCTTTCTCTGTATGATAGTGAATATCTGTTTGTGCCCACAGATGTGAATGAGTGTGACTCTTCCCCGTGCATCAACGGAGACTGCATCAACAGCCAGGGCTCCTTCGTGTGTTCGTGTTCAGTGGGCAGCACCTTGGACAGCACTGGACTGGAGTGCATCGGTAAACAAAGAGTGGCTTTATTTCAGTGCCGTAACCACAAATATTCTTTAAATGAAACATGCATTTTTTCTCCCCCCCACACCCACACATCAAAGTATTTTTGTTCACCACGAGATTTTCTTTCATGAAACAGAGACGACTAAGAGCACCTGCTGGCTGAAGATAGTCAACAGTCGCTGTGAGGTCAACATCAACGGAGCCACCCTGAAATCGCACTGCTGCGCCACGCTGGGAGAAGCCTGGAACAGTCCGTGTGCTAAATGCGAAAAAGGTGATCGCCGTTTTCTGTGTTTTCATGATGTCGAGGATTTTGTCTGCGCAACATCGCTAGCTGGTCGATTGAGGAAATATTCCACCGTGTGGCGCCTGACAAACCAACAGCTAATGTAAGCCATGTATATTCTGCATCAGAAGATACTGAAATACTGAAAAGAGGGACTAGCACACCCAGTATGAATCACATCTACATTTTTTACAGTTTTGTTAACAAAATGATTTCATATTAAATTAGATGCTGTCAAGTTGTAATAGTATGGCAACAATCGAGTAACTAATTATTATTTTTTTATAGTCTCAGCATAATTACTGTATCATTTTTAACTATGTTTATTATTACCAAATAGTTGCTGTGAATGAATCATATTCCCTCATTATCAGCACAAATTTAACTTTAGTTCAACTATCTGGAATCCTCACTGTTTTTTTCTAGGTAATTTCATAGTGACAAGTTTATACATTTTTAATGGTAAATAGTATTTTCACTTTATATCACTACAACCTGTGGGTTTTCAAGCCTTACTTCCTAACCTGGCTCATATCTACAGCAGCAATTAACCCAGTTTAAAACAACTAGAACTGTAAAAAGCAAAGCTGTGCGGTTCTGATAGTGAGCAGAACGGTCACTTTGACTAGCCTAACATTGACTTCATCAACCTGCAGTGTCCTCTTTGTTTTTCATCAGACACCACTAATGACTTGTGTTGCCTTGTACCCCTTCCTCCCTTCAGATCCAATCTGCGGAAAAGGCTTTGCCAGAGTCAGAGGAAATAACTGTGAAGGTAATGGGCTGCTGTGAGGACTTCATGATGCAGAACATTGTGCTTTTACCTTTGAGTTCAGTAATGTGGAGCACTCAGCTCGGTTCTCGATGTTGCTTTTTTATTCTTTTCTTTTTTCTTCCCCCTCTCTCAGATGTGGACGAGTGTCAAGTGTTTCCGGGTGTGTGCATAAATGGCAAGTGTGTCAACACGCAGGGATCCTTTTTCTGTCAGTGCCCTCCAGGGATGACTGTTGACATCAGCGGAAGGATGTGCATTGGTAAACCATTCCGTTCTGTCACCAAAATGATGTGTGTACTATTTAAATTCAGATGCCTAATGCGTGTTAACATTCTGTGACCGAAAGACCTGCGTACCGAGCACTGCTACCTCACCCACGACGACGAGCGTTGCGGGACGCCCATATCAGGGAAACACAGAGTGGACGCCTGCTGCTGCTCCGTCGGTGTCGCTTGGGGGCCCGAGTGTGATGAATGTCCAGAACAGGGCACACCAGAGTTCAACCAGCTGTGTCCTCGGGGCCCCGGCTTCTCGCACAGGGGGGACTTCATCAACGGCAGACCTTTCCTCAAAGGTACGGTTGGTAGAGTGTAACCCTGCAAAAGGCGTCCCATAGGTCAAACTCTCACCGGCTTCTCCTTCTGCTTTAAACCTCAGACATAAATGAGTGCAGGATGATAAACAGTCTATGCTCTAACGGGAGATGCAGAAACACCATCGGCAGCTTCCGCTGCCGCTGCGACAACGGCTACGCCCTGGACTCGGACGAGAGGAACTGTACCGGTGAGCCGCTTTTGCAAAGTTGTCGAACAAACATGTGGAACATCTGGCATCACATTTGTTATGATCGGTCCGCCCAACAACCTACGTTTGGGCAAATTACGCATTTAAAGCTGAAGATCTGTGGAAATATTCAACAATTCTTTTAAAACTGGCCAAAAGAGTATCAAAATCAGAAAAAAATACTAAATTTTGATGTAAAAAATGGGAAGGAACGCTGTAAAAAATTCAGAAATCGGTGGTTCAAAGTGCCTTCAGACGTATGCTTAGCTTCCATGTTTATGTTAGGAGTCTGAAACTTTATTCAGTCTGGCTGGCTTTCAACAATTTTAGCCTTTCTTCATCAGTTCTTTTCACTCCATCTTTCTGCCAGCTCTAATCACGGTAAAGCGATGTCAAGCCATTACTTACACTCAGCTCATTCAGTCTAATGGGAACCTGGCTGCTGGGGATATGCTGGAGCTGGTCCCACGCTGTCTGGTTAACTGCGTTTCTGCTGAACTGAAATGTACTCACACCACTTGAGGTTTAAATGGCATTACAGTTTATGGAATCTGAGCTATTTTAAAGGCTCCGAGTGATTAAATGATACTTGGGATGCCTTATCTCAGGTGAGTGAGACTCCAGCCTGGTTTCTCAGTGTAAAGTGTTTCATAATGCGCCTCAACATCGAAAAGGTCAAAGCTTTTAGACCGGGGAGGAATCTGAGAGAGGAGCCACCTTATCTTTGCTTAACTTCACTTTACGGTGTTCTGTTCCTGCAGCAGTCTCTTTTCAGCTAATTTGAACTTTTATGATCCATTAGCTCGGCACGCAAACAGGCCTGCATTGGTCTTTTGTGTTAGTCTATTTCTTTAAACAAAATACAAATTTGTCTCCAATGCAGAAACCAGTTTTTCTTCTTGTACGCTTTCCTAAAATTTTACAGCAGCTTGCTTTTCCAAACTATTCGATAGTTTCATCTAAAAATATAAGCTAGAAGAAGTAGATCAATGGTAATGGTATAAACTGACTGCTACAGGGTATTAGAGCTACAAATAGTTGCCACTTTAAAGTGTTTATATACACTATATTATCAAATCTATGGCATCTTCCCTCCAAATCATTGAATTCAGTTGTTCCACTCAGTTTTATAGCCACAGGTGTAGAAACTCCAACACTCAGACCGCCGACCACATCAACAAACAGTGTCTGAGGTTCTCGGTGAATTCCAGTGTAGTACGTAATAGTTCTTGAGTTCAGTCATGAAACTTCCTCGCTCACTTAGTCATGGAAAAATCCCAGTGTGGAAGTCGCCGAGGTCCGCACTGTGCAGAAGTCACCGACTATCTGCAGAGTGAACGGCCATAAACCTCCAAACTTCTTTTGACTTTCACATCAGCTCAATAGCTCAGTAGAACCGATTTCCAGAACCAGATGAAAGCATGCCGCCCACCGCAGCACTCTGGAGCAGTGGAGATTGAGGAATCTGGGTTTGGTCAATTTCATGCTCCTAACTTTACAGGAGCAATGAGTTTATAGGGAACAGATGCTATGTTTCTAATTTTTTGACAAGTGATTGAAATAAATGAAGTGAATAACTTGTTTTCAGTTCTTTTGATGGAATCTAAAATGTACTTCTTTCTTTTTTTTTTTCCTTTTTTTCCCCCCTGCAGACATTGACGAGTGCCGGATATCCCCGGACCTCTGTGGTCAGGGCAGATGTGTTAACACACCGGGAGATTTTGAGTGCGAATGCTTCGAGGGCTACGAGAGTGGCTTCATGATGATGAAAAACTGCATGGGTGAGTGATGACTCGATTTAATACGCCAGATCTGCTGCTGGTAAATCGATTGAGCAGTGCCCAGAAATGCCTTATTTATGAAAGGTCGTTTCGTTTGAGAGCAGGAGTGATCTATTTTAACGCGGTTAAAACGGCAGGATTTGAAAGCAGGGAGCTATTACAGCTTGTAAGAGTCTTCAGCTACAGGGAGGACCTTCACCAGAAAGCTAGCACCAGGCAGCTCCCGTTAGGTTCATAAATTCCTGATGAGGTGCTTTTAAGCTCTTATGCCAAACATGGAGCAGCCCACTTTTGGGTTGGGTGATATAACCTTGTATTACTTTACTCACATATTACATACATGTTGGAGCAAAATGGGAGGTAAAATCATTCTTCCACCTGATTTGTGTTTGGAAAAGCCCCAGTTTAGGCTTCCCAAGTTGCATCTCCACAAAGTGCAATAAAGGTGGTCCAGATTTATAATTATTAGAAGACAATCCAAAGTACTGGACCTCAACATGGAGCAAAGCAGCCGGCCCCCGTCACAGCTTGGCAGTACTCTGCATGCTACTTTTCTTTTCAGGTCCTCAATGGCACTCAGTTGCATTTTTGTTATTCTCATGAATTGCAGAGTTTTCTTATCTGAAACAGGAAGATAGAAGCTGTATTTTTGTGGCAATGTCGGCATTTGGAAATGGAAGTAATAAGTGTAGTTTTATAATCATCTATGGGGTTAGTTAGGTAGACAAAACATGCAAACGGTAAATACTTCCTTGCTGTGGACGCAACATCCTTTCCTAAAGCTAATTCGACATGTTCAACACAGTTAATATTATTAGAAATGTTGAAGTTGTGAAACAGACATGTCAGAGCCAGAGGTCTGACATGTCTGTTATCTTGCCTGCGTTGTGTGTTTCTCTGCTGCCAGACATTGATGAATGTGAGAGGAACCCTCTCCTGTGTCGTGGAGGTGAATGTGTCAACAACGAGGGCAGCTTCCAGTGCATCTGCCCCGAAGGACACGAGATCGCCCCCGATGGCTCAGCATGTTTAGGTGAGCAGTAACATCAACTTCCTCTTTTTTCCTTTTCTTTTCTCTCCCCTGTTTAGGGATTTTTGTTAGGTTGTGTAATGTCCTGAGGATGGTGATCAGAATGTAGGAAGTTACCAATCGGGACTGTCGAAAGGGAAAGAGGAGCATTGTCTGTCTGGGTGTCTGTCTGCGTGTGTGTGCATGTGTGTGTGTGGCCTCACTGAGCCTCGCAACACCTACTAATGTGTGTGACGTCTATTATTGGACAGATGCGCTGACGGTGCATCAGTGTGAACAATAATATTCAAGTTGGATCTTGTCAAATTGAAGAAAACCCCATTTTAGTAATATACTGTACTTTAGGAAGATAAAATGCATTTTTTTTTGCTAATTATTTTAAATTCAAATATATTCACATCTAAAATAAAAATATATTTTTAATTACTTTTCACTGTTTTACAGGATTTACTTTTAATTACTGTTTTGTTTTCATAAATATGTTAAGTATTTTCAAGCTTTGGTCATCTAGTTTTCTTATATGAAATGTGGTCATGCTGACACCAGCAAAATTCAGAAATAATTACAGACATGTTTTGGTACAACATTGCTCTGTGCATTAAAATATGGTTTGATTAGACAACTCTGAAATGTCCCTTTGACATAAAAGTACCCTGCAAATCCCAGCAAGACTTAAACAGCACATTTTAAATTTGCCCAGTTTTCATCAAGGCTTTCTTCTTTTGCAGATATAAATGAATGTGAGTTGAGTGACAGGCTGTGCAGGAACGGCCAGTGTGTCAACATGATCGGCCGCTACCAGTGCACATGCAACACAGGCTACAAATCCAGCGAGGACAGGCTGGACTGCGTTGGTACGTGGCAAAATATGCGACTGGTTCACTTGTGATGACAGAATCTTTCTGCTTTGTTGATTTATTAAATTTTTAATTTTTTTTACTCCTCTTGTATTTTTCTGCTGCTCAGACATTGATGAGTGCACCATCGAGAACGGCGGCTGCGAGTCTTTCTGCACAAACTCGGAGGGCAGCTATGAGTGCAGCTGCAACAGCGGCTACGCGCTCATGCCTGATCTAAGAACCTGCACTGGTAAGCAGGTGCCTTTTGTTTTGCAATGTACAAGAAAGTTGAACTTTTTATTACTTATGGACTACAATATAATATAATTTGCATATTTATTCCTACTTTCTACTTCTAATCTCGAGACGAGATCAGAAGCTGATTGATTCTCACTGGCATGCTCCACGCTTCAAATTATTCTTTGTTTACAAAGGTACAGAAGTTCTTCTACATTTCTGAGAGTGTCAGTGGTAAGAGTAGTAATACCAAGCCATGCTGCAGTGATTATGTCGCTACATGGCTATGGGAAACCTGCACTCCAAATGTAAGCCATAGATCTAAGAAAAAAACATCTTCTTTTGTTTCCTACTTTGAAATGTCTTCAGGCAACGAAAGATGCTGTTCCCTCACTATTATCTCTTTCTGGCTTCAAAGCTGGCTCATATCTGAACATGGCTGCAGGTTGCATATGCTGTTCACAGTTTTGCTCTCACTCCTTTAATTTCCAACAGAATTCAAGGCTTTGCAGTGGTAATTTGAGAGCAATGTTTCGGTGTCGTGTTTAATTTATGGCACATGCTCTTTCCTGGATTGACCCGACTAAATACACGCTGAGGAGATCTATGTGGCAGCTTTGATTTTAATTCTCCTTTAATCTTCAGATATTGACGAGTGCGAGGAGAGCCCTGAGGTCTGCGATGGGGGCCAGTGCACCAACACCCCAGGGACATTCCAGTGCCTGTGCTTCGACGGGTTCATGTCGTCGGAGGATATGAAGACCTGTCTGGGTGAGCGCGCGAACGCTGCAGCTCTGACCTTATTAAATCCAGGAGGTTTGGATTCTTTGGGATTTACTGAGACAACGTAATGATCCAAACCAAAGGGTATCCAAAGTATGAGTCATGAGAATGAGTTTTAATGACTCATTTCTGTGAATGTGTGCCTCTCAGAGCAGGGAGTCTTTTTGTTGTTGTTGTTGTTGTTGTTGTTATTGTTGTTGTTGATTTATGGGCAAGTGTGCGTTGTGTTATTTTGACCAAGGCGGGAGGAATGTGTGACATTTAGACGTCTGGCTTCCCTGCATGAGAAACAAAAGCTTGACACCCCTCATAAAAAGGCGTGTATCTGTGCAGACACACAGCTGGGTTTTTCAAAACAAACAACCTTTATAGTCACAAAAACTTTTATTAATCATCATAAACCTTCTCTTTATTGCAGGTCTCTTTAAGCAAAGTTCCGCTCTTGACTGCTTTCCTGCAATTTTTCTTCCTGTCTCCATCTAGATGTGGACGAGTGCGAGCTGAATCCCAACATCTGTTTGAGCGGAAACTGCGAGAACACTAAGGGGTCATTCATTTGTCACTGTGACCGGGGATACTCTGTCCGCAAGGGGACCACGGGTTGCACAGGTGAGTGTGAGTGTGTGGGACTCCACACCCTGCCACTGGGAAATCCTGGATGGCAGTGAAAAGGGTGATTTTGCGTGTGAGTGGAGGTCTGCTGCTTGTTAAAGTTGGGGTGTGTAACGTTTCTAAAAAAAGAAAAAAGAAAAAAAAAGAAGATTTTTGCATGATTGTTAAAAGTATCACCATGTCGTGTCACAATGACATGAAATTAGACAATGATCTGTGAAAAAATCAAGCTCCTCCAACTCTTCCCTGAACTGTTATTGCAGTCTGCAGAAATGCACCGCTGTCCATCAAAACAACCAATCAGAGCAAGGAGGAATGGCTTAGCGCTGTCAATCAACCTTGTTTATTGTTAATGTGCTAACAATGGAAAAACAACTTTCCATTCCAGGAAATGTCTTTGTCCATGTTAACTAGGCTGAGCATTCATGGCTGATGGGGAGAAGCTGTAGCGTAGCAGAGCGAAATGAGGAGGGTGTGAGCAGCGGATACACAAAGGTTATTGACAGCACTAATATCCTCACCCTAACTCTGGGAGCACTGGCAGAAGGCAGAGCAGCTTGATTTTTTTCACTGTCTATCTGTCTCCTGCACACAACACACGCACACGCACACACACACTATATATATATATTATATATATATATATATATATATATATATAAAAAAACTTGCATATTCCAGCTTTAAATCAAGAGCATTGTGTTTGTCTATCACCCTGCGGGAAGGAAAGAACCTAGTAAAGACAGGGGCAGGACGTTCGGAGAGCTACCAGAAGTGCTGCCAACGTCATCAATTCCCCTCCGAAAGCTTCTGTCTGACTTGATGAGAAACACGCAGATAAACACACGGGTTAACGCATTCAGGCGCCCTCTGTAGCAGCAACAGGAGCAGTGAGGTCACTATCTTGCATCAGATACATGCACCAAATTGCACCTTTGTTTATTCCTGTGTTGGTCTTTCATTAAGGCCGGTTAAACATTACGCCATTGTTGGAACGCCTCACCTGCATGTAATCACCTGTAACGGCTCCAGAACACATAAATACAAAGTCCGTCCGGCTGCTTCGATAGTTTGCTAGTTTGGAGCAACTTACCGTCCAATGAGAATTAGGTTTGATTTATAACACCACTTAGTTTGCGATTAAAAGCTAGTTGTGAGTTTGGTCAGTGATTTTTATCTGGCTTTGTCTTCAAAATGAGTCAATGAGGCAGCAGCAGCAGGTCTCACTTAAGACACAAATAAACACGTTTGTCAGAATTTGGACGCGGCGTTCCCTACTCACTCTCAATGACGAGCGCGGACACACACACATATACACACAGCTGGCTCGTTTCTAATCTCATTAAAACGTCCATATAGAATTCTCCTTGTGCTCAGAAAGCCGGTGTCGCAGCAGAGCGTTTGGGTCTGAATCACCTGTTTGGAATTTCATCCCCAGACTGGAGAATTACAGCTCTTAATTCCTCTCAGCGAGGCAAGATGTCTGACGGACAATTTGACAAAATCTGCTACTCTTTGTGGAGCATGCCTCCTACCGGCACGTTGATTTGTAGGAAGGTTATTGCAGACCCAGATTTGGCCCAGCTGGTGGTTAAAGCTTTCCCCTGTTTTACTCCATAGCAGAAACATCAAACTTCAGCTTGATGGTTATGTTTCTCCTAATGTTTGTGGACAAGGTGTGGGTTAAAGGGAATGAGTTTCAAACTTAGCAAACATCTGTATCCACTGCATTTAATAGACTTGAAGGCAGGCTCCAGATTAAAGCCTCATTGATAGTAACTTGTTTTTTTTGTTTGCCCTCTTCCTTTGTGTACAAATATTACTCAGGGCGCTCACTGCATGCTTTGGCTTCCTTTTTAAGGAGTGACATATATTGCTAATTCCACTTTGGCAGAGGGTTAAGGTGAGAGCAGAGACATCCATTTGTCAGCACGCCGAAATATGTAAACCTCAGTCATCCAGGTGAAGCGGGAAAAAGAGAGCAAACAGAAACATAATTAGGCAGGAATACAAGCTGGGTGGCAGCCAGTCGGGAAGGTAGGCAGATGTATAATTTTCCACTATCCTTTTCCGTGCCTTTATTTCATCTGTCAGACCTTTTACTAGTTAAACTTAATTTCTGCAACGCCGTCTCTGCAACTGTTGACGCACTCTTCCCATGCTTCAATTTCTGAGTTGCACTTTGCTTTTTCTTCTCGTGCGTCTGCTGCGTCCGCTGCTGCGCTCTCTCTCTCTTTGTCATCAAAGCCTCGCTGGGGAAACGATCATTAATTCCATCTGTAATCCGGGGAGATTCGCCTGCTGCCAGCCCTCATATTAACTCCACGATCAAATGTAGTGTAAATATACCGTACCCTGTCCTCAGGAAGAATGTAAACCAGAAGCGCCACAATCTTTAATTGACAGTGTTTCTGAATTACTACCCTCTCAGAGGCTGACACGCGGAGAGGGCAACGCGTCTCTCTGGCTGCTAAAGCACCAACATCTTGACTGGGTCCACAGCACGACTCGCTTTTGATATGTGTGGGACACGCAGTCGGGCTTGCTTCCGTTTTTTCTCAAGGCCAGGTATTGTGTCGCCTCGAGTTTCATGAGGTTGTTTGGGGCTCAGATTAGAAGTCGTTATTGTTGTGTTGTGGCCGTAAATAGAACCTTTTTTTTCCCCCCACCATGGTATTTAGGTATTCCTCCGAGAGTTCCCCGAGAGGCAAGAGTTACGCACTCCGGTCATTATATCACCACCAGCTGCTGCAGCGAGGTCTTTATTAGCTCTACTCTACAGGATGTTCAGGGCTTTATAGGAAGGGCGCAATTTAATAATAGTAGAAAGTAATTGTTCCCATTATTTACTGTCACTTGTTTATTAGGATCCAGGGCTCCCACACATCAAGTGAAGGTTTCTCATTGAAACAAACATCTTTAGATCCGTACCTTCAAAGAAATTGTGCCTCGGAAAAATTTTGTTTCTATGCAGAACATCTGGAATGTTGAGGAGGAAAAAAGAACATCAACGTTATAAAAAGTAATTTAAGCAGCCCAGAGTTTATAAGTAAAGCGAAAAATCCTCATGCCCTCAGTAATACCAGTTCAGAACAAGTAGACAGACCGATGCCTCGGGACACTGTTCCTCCACATGTATCTCTTTATTTCTCTCTTGACACGCTTCGACAATCAATTTCCAGCTCATTAAATCCTCATAGGTTGGCTGTTAGCATCGGAGATCAAGAGAACGCCACAATGTTTTTGTGGCCTGAAATGCAGCTCTCATCAGACCAAACTAGCGAGCCAGGAACATTTAGATCTGTCGCCTGTCTCTTTATGCAGTGCAAGCCAAGCATCAACTTTGGTCACCGTGCCAAAAAATCCCAGCGTAAAAGCAAAGCAGACCCAAATCAGCGGATCATCAGAGCCTGTTTTTTTTTCCTTTCTTTACTTGGATTTTTTTTTATTATTATTATTTCTCGTCAGATATCAACGAATGCGAGATTGGAGCCCACAACTGCGACCAGCATGCGTCCTGCACCAACACAGCGGGCAGCTTCAAATGCAACTGTGCGCCAGGTTGGATTGGCAATGGCCTCAAGTGCACAGGTAATTGAATGAAATAGGCAGAGGTGTGGATATGGTACCTTTTAAAAAAGTACCGTATTTGTACCGCTTTTTTGTGGTACAAATCAAAGTACCACAAAAAAATCAGATTGAACTCAAAACTCAACAGTAGTTTGAGTGGTGGGTTTCCATTAGCTGTAAGTCATAATCCTCAAGATGAACAGAAATAATCACTTGAAATGTGTCAATGTGTCTGTATGAAATCTATGTAAAATCTGAATTTGAGTTTTTAAACGGATGTAGTTATTCATTATTATGTGGGAAAAAAATTAGAAATAATCTCCCAACTGTGATCCTTCTGTTTTCTTCCCAGATAAAGGTCAGTAAAGCTCAAAGCTTTCATTTATGGCCCACTTCTCCACAGTTTTTCAAATGCAAATGGAAACCAATGTTAAAAAACCTAAGATAAATTAACCAAATCAGATTAATGTGCATATGTTCATAAAATAATCTTTTTGATTTGGTTCTGCACATACAAATGCTCCATCCTATGTGTGCATGCAGGATGGAGCATTTGCTAATTAAACTGATCTTCTCATTTGGTATTTTTACTTCAACAAGGAACCACTAGACATTTTTTTGTGATTTACCAATATAATTAGTATTGAACAAAAAAGACCACAGACAATATTAAAGGAAATGCTGAAAATATGAGGATTTTTAATTGTTATTCTGTTTTGCGTTAGATCTGGATGAGTGTTCAAATGGGACACACATGTGCAGCAACAACGCCAACTGCCTCAACACCATGGGCTCGTACCGCTGCGCGTGCAAGGAAGGCTTCTCAGGAGATGGATTTCACTGTTCAGGTCACACAAGCAAACCAAAAACACAAGCTCCACCAAATTGTTTTTTTTTAAGCCCAATTGCGATAAAGTCCGTCTGCTCACCTCTGCAGACAGCGATGAGTGTGCGGACAACGGCAACCTGTGTGAAAACGGCCACTGTCTGAATCTCCCCGGAGGTTTCCGCTGCGAGTGTGACATGGGATTCATCACCACTCCGGACGGGAAGGCCTGCGGGGGTAAGGTGCCGCTAAATATGGACCTTCTGGTTCCAGAACCTCTGAATTTCTGGGCGTATTCTGTTGCAAGTGTTAAAAAACATCCTGCGAATGGGTTGTCTGTTCCATTTAGAGAAACAGACAGCCCAACGAGAACGGGGCTTTCAAATGTGACTCATAAAGCAGAGTTTTGAATGCAGGAAGTTTGCAATGTGCTTAGCATTAAAGTGGCTTCAGTTGTTTATTTGGGAATGACACAAGTGAAACTTGCCTCGTTATGTTTTGAAATATGGGTGATGATTTGGTGTTCCAGCGTTCCAGCCAATGCTGAGAAATGATCGCTTTGATCACTGAAAAGTTAAGTGTCATAACTTATCAATAAACTGTGAAAGATGTTTTCTCACTTTTAGTAATTTGTCTATCATGTAAAGTGCCAAAGGAGTAACTGGTATCAAACTTCAATGTCTGCTAACTTTTTTTTTCTTTTTTGCTGAATTTCAAATTGGATCTGCAGTCTAAAACAATGCAAAAGTCTCATAAAAGTCAAAAGTATTTTCTATTTGTTTTTTTCTACTAATGTTTTAGTATTGACAGTATTTTTTCAGGTTTCTGAAAATCTTCACATTGCTCTCACACACTATTTAACTAAACGTTTTACATTGATGTAATGCTTCTGTGCTACGAAATAGACTAGTTTGTGACTCAAATTTCAGAGTAATGACCAATAACGACCAATCAGAGATTTCATTTATGTTTAATGCTTTAAAATAAGAGCGAGTCTGACAGAACGACCTATTTCTGAATTACGTTGGCTAATATTTAGCATAGCCTGGCTTTCTTGTTGGTACCCAAAGAGTTTTGAAATTAGTAAGTTGATCTACGAATTAAAAAAAAAAAATAATGGGAAAAAAAGACAGTGATTTCATTGAAAAGTGAACTATACCTGGTCATGATGCAGCAGAACACTGTGAATCCCACACTGTTGATTTCAACACACACACACACTTTTCAGAGTGGGAGTGCATCAAATGCAACACATACACCACGCCAACATGTCAATACTTGAATGTCTAATAAAATTAAATCCTCACGTTCCTTCAATTTCACTCATTTTTTAGTACACCGGCATCAAAGATATGAAATAAGTGGCACAACCTGAAGCTTTTAAAGTGTATGAATTAACCTTGAGTAAACTGCTGAGTCCATTTCTCTGTCTCTCTTTCTTTCCCACAGACATAGACGAATGCAGCTTAGATGACATCTGTGTCAATGGACGCTGCCAAAATATCCCAGGACTTTTCAGATGTCAGTGCAACCTTGGATATGAGCTGGACAGGAGTGGAGGCAACTGCACAGGCAAGACACATCGAGAAAGGGAACCTTAACTGAGCTGAGGAAATGAGGAGTTTCATCGGCTTCTCTTTGTTTTTCTCTCAGACATAAATGAATGTGCAGATCCAGCTATTTGTCTGAGTGGAATCTGTGTCAATATCCCTGGAAGCTACATCTGTAACTGCCCACCCGACTTTCAGCTGAATCCCACTCGGGCGGGCTGCGTAGGTGAGACTCAACACATCAACGCCTCAACCAATCGGTGATGTTTATTGTCCGAGCAAAATCCAGAAAAATCCCCATGTGTGTGTGTGTGTGTGTGTCGACAGACATTCGTACCGGAAGCTGTTACCGGGATGTGCGTTACCGTGGAGATGCATCCGAGAGTTTGGACTGCTCCAATGAGATTGGCGTAGGGGTTTCTAAGGCGTCGTGCTGCTGCTCCGAAGGCCACGGCTGGGGGAGTCCATGTGAATTATGCCCAGCTGGAAATTCAAGTGAGTCCACACTTTGCTACATGGACTTAAAGAGAAAAAATAGAGGGATCTGGAAGAGGAATAACACAAAAACAACTCCCACTATGGAGCCATGTATTTATATTTCATTTCTTAAGAGTTATGTCAAAGTTGTGTCTTAATTTTTCTATAAGATATCGAAAAGTTAGAGAAATTAAAAAAAAAAACGTAAATTTCTCCTCAGTGCAAGTTAGCTAGTTTCATGCCGTGCGATGAAGCTTCGCTGTAATTGTTGCTGCTGGTAAAGATGAGACAGCTCTGTCCTGCTAACATGGAAATTACCACCAGATGGTTCAAAACAATGCAGGCAATGACTCATCCCTTTCAGCTTGAGGATACGCCGGCTGCTGGGACAAGAACAGACAGTTATCTCTGAGAAGTCGCAGTCGTGTCCAGTCCACCAGACTCCGATATCCACTGGCAGATCCCAGACGTCTGATTAGAAAAAAAAAAAAAAGAGCATCTTTTATGTGACCTAGTTTCAGGCAACTGTTCCCGGCAGATTCAGGAATGCAGCAGACTTTACTGGTGTTTGGTTGTTGTGTGGCTGATGTTTATTGTGATTTGGTATTACATGTTACAGCTGAGTACAAGATACTGTGTCCTGGAGGAGAAGGATTCAGACCAAACCCTGTCACAGTCATCTTGGAAGGTCAGACAAAGACATGCTGTCATTTATCTACAATCCCACACCCAAACATGGTGACACTCAATATTTTATTATTGTTTTTTTTCCTCCTCTGCAGACATCAATGAGTGTCAAGAACTTCCTGGCCTGTGCCAGGGAGGACGGTGCATCAACACGTTTGGTAGTTTCCAGTGCGAATGTCCAAGAGGGTTTGCCCTGAACCTTGAAACCAGAGTCTGCGAAGGTATTACGCATGTACACACCCTCACAGGGAACACACACAGGGAACCTATCCCTCTCGATTAATTGTGTTAGGATGCTTTCGTGAGAAAACTGAGGTCATTATGGAGAGTAAACAAGAAAATAAAAATATTGGACCATTGCTCCTGAGTCTATCCCGGAATGTCTCTGTTCTGGTTCCTGTCTGCGACGCTCAGCCAGGAGAACGAAGCAGCTGAGTTCATAGCTTTCAGAGGAGGGGCGAGACTCTGATGTGGTCAGCGCTCTCTCCAGGGAGGTGGACTCGGTTTCTGAAAGAAAATGAGAGGAATGGAAGATTGAGGGGAAAATATAAATAAATATAAATAAAAAGGGTGTTTAGAAAACAGTAATAGGACCAGAGGGAAAGGAGGAACCTTTGGGTAGGACAATCGTGCGGCTGGTGACATTTTCATGTGTGCGTGTTTGCTTGCTTGATCATTAAGAGCGAATGAGGACACTACATCCGTCCATTCTTAAGTAAAAAACAAAAGAAATATCACTTCTTTTGTTTTTCTGCAAGTATAGTGACAGCAGTAATGTTGATGTAGGGATGTTAGTGACTATGATTAGCACCCAGTCATATTCAGTTTGAATTGTTAGCATTGCTGACAGGTAGTTTCTCCACTTTTACCTTAAAGGAAATGAAATCACATTTACAAAACTGGGATTTTGTATGTAAGTCTGGATTAAATTTTAAATGTAAATAGATTATAAATTCTTATTCCAAAGAGCCACCAGGTTAATGAGTTAATGTAAAGATTTTAACACCATCTGGACATCATTTCAGACGTTTTCTGACTAGTTTTGAAGGAGTTGAAGATTTTTATTTCCTCCTGTTTGGTTGCTCCTAAATATTTTCACACATAAATATTTTTTTATAAATCTAAGGACAAAAAAAATGCTAGTTTTTTTGTAACCATCCAGTGAATGCGCTTATAAAAATTTAGTTCAAACCTGTTGTTTGGGAATTGTGTATTTAAATCTTGTCCCCATACAAATTATGCATCCAGAAGAGGTTGAGACCACATTTAATTCAGTTTAATGGAAATCCTCGAAAATTTGCTGCTAAATATATAGTTCTATTTGTCCCTTGCTGCTAAATTTATTTTACAAAAACATCCTCTTTACACTGGTGAAGCACTAAAAAAGTAAGATTTATTTTTCTGTTCTTTTAATGTATCAAACTCAAAATCTGTCTGTAAGCAAATCAAATTCCATGTTCTTTAAAACTTAAATCAAAATAATCTTGGAACCTTTTTTGCAACCTACATCAGACTTGCTGCTGCTAATATCAACAAATAAATAATAAAAATATTTATAGGTTATTATTTATGTGTTTCCACAAGCATAGACCAGACAATAACATTTCCTCTGTTTCCGGATGAAGATATCAACGAGTGCGAACAGCCGGGAATCTGCGGCCCCGGCCAGTGCTACAACACCATCGGCAACTACACCTGCATCTGCCCCACTGACTACATGCAGGTCAACGGTGGCCACAACTGCATGGGTGAGTTCAAATGCTTCACACGAGCTGGAATAAACGTCTCGGACCTTTGGTGCCAACACTCACGTTTGGTTGTTTTTATTTCTCCGCATACGCACAAAGACATGAGGAAGAGCTACTGCTACAGGAACTTTTACTCAGACAACAGGACCTGCGACGGAGAGCTGACCTTCAACATGACGAAAAAGATGTGCTGCTGCTCCTACAACATCGGCCGAGCTTGGAATAGGCCGTGTGAACAGTGCCCTGTGCCCAGCACCGGTGAGCTCTGATGCCAGCGTCTGTTCCTTTGGTGTAAACATCATCTTTCCCTAGTTAATTCATCATTTATGTACACTCAGACGAGTTCGCCATCCTCTGCGGCAGTGAGAGGCCAGGATATTACATCGACATCACTACCGGACGGGTCATTGGTAAGATTTTACAATCCTACTGCTTGTTTGTGGAAAACAACTTTTTAAAATGATCCTCTGCGTTGTTGTTGTTGTAGATATCGACGAGTGCCGGGAAATCCCAGGCGTGTGTGAGAACGGAGTGTGTATCAACATGATAGGCAGCTTCAGGTGCGAGTGTCCCGTTGGCTTTATCTACAACGACAAGCTGCTGATTTGTGAAGGTGACGGCCACACTCACACGTTGATTGACGACATTCTTAGAAATTCTCTTCAGACAAAGGAGACCGACTAATTCAGGTCGACTAAAGTCTAATGTGTGTGAACGTGCTGTCTTTGCGGATGCCAGATATTGACGAGTGCCAGAACGGACCCGTGTGCCAGCAGAACGCAGACTGCTTGAACATGCCTGGAAGTTACCGCTGTGAATGTAAAGCCGGATACCGCTTCACCCCCACCGGACAGTGTCTGGGTAAGGAGTGGACACTTCAGGTGGACTCAAACTAAAACCGCCAACTGGGTTCCTGTGATGATAGAATTTCAGACTCTGCTAAGAGAAAAAGGCTTGATGCTCAGTACCTCTTTGAGTTAGAAAGTCTTTTGATGACCACTGTGTCAGAGTATCTTGAATTACAACATGAAATTTAGATAACTTGCTTCAAATGTTTGCACTTTTGCCGATTCGGTGGGTAAATATCAAACTTTTACAGCAGCCATTCGCCATGGGTCATTTCAAACCTGTGTCACTATGGACCCACTTTAAAAACAACAGTAAAAAATATGTTTTCATTCTACTTTAAGTCATGGTTATGCGGTTAGATGACTCCCCTAAACATTCGCTCTAAGCAGGGGGCTGAGTCCATCAACTGGTCTGTACACGGATCAGAAGCACAGACAGGAAACCGGTTGCATTGTGAAATCTTCAGAAAATAACATACAAATTAAATTATATATGGAACTAAAGGCTAAAATGTGCAAATATTCTAGGAAATAAGCTGGTGTACGATAGTACTTATGCATTAAATGGAGTGAGAAGGAGCTAAATGGTCAAGAGGAGTATTGGAATTGGCAAAGTAAGACATTTGTGAGAAAAGGTGAGCTCTGATTGGAGGGAGGTTGAGAGCGAGACACCAGGATATCTAATCTCGTCCAGTCGAAGCGGAGGCAGCCTGCTGACCCAGAGGGAGTGGCCTGTTTTCTGATTGTGCCCTCAGACTTGAAAGAATTGACTCATCCGCTTCAAACTCGGCTGTGATTCGCTCGAGCGAATGAAGAGCCGCTTCACAAACAAAAAGCAAGAACGAGAGTCTCCTCTCTATGACTGCAGTTTGAAGCTCTGCCCAGGAGTAAGAAAAAGGATGGAGGCGATAAATGAACGGTCTAGATACAGCTGAGGCTTTAACCTTCTGACAAACCGCATTTGTCCCGCTCACAATCGAAATGTTATTTTTATCCGACATCAAATCAGAGCATTGTGACAGCGATGTTTTAACCCCAGAACAGCAGAACATGCCTCTCTCTGCTCCTTTCCTTTGCATCCTCCCTCAGCCAAAGGAGCCAAAAAATATATTTCCTCAGTGAGACAACTATAAATATTTTTCTAAAAAAAAATTGTCTCTTCTTTCTCACTTATGAGAAAGTTGTTGAACTTTATTTTCCTTCATGAGATAAGCCAGAGTCAGAGCAGCAGAGGAAGCTGGGTGACATTTGGGGCCGAACAGGAGTTTTTTCATGGTGTTCTTGATACTAGCGAGGAGAGAATGCAATCCATGCGTTGAGCTGTTGAACACATGCTGCAGCATATCTGAAACATGTTGCTGTCAGGGCGATAAGGAAATGTTAAATCAACATCCTGTTTTGCTTCCTGCTTTTCATGCAGTTCCCAAGAACCAAACAGACTCGTGATAAAAAGCTCTCGGGGTCAGAATGCCTTCCAACAGATTTGCAGCGTGTTTGTCGTCTATTTCTGTTGCAATCATGCCAATAATTTTGATTTGTGTAGAGCAAAAAAAAAAAAAACTCTTATTAAAAATGTTCTGGCTATATATATGGATACATTTAAGTGTTTTTTTCACTGCTATTTTCTAAAGATAAATATAAATCTGACATTTCTCAAATTGTGTGTTCTCTTACCCTTTCCATTTTGAAGAGTGGCTAACTGCCCTGGGAAACAGGAAGTCATGGATTACTATTCAAAAAGTACTCAACACACTTAAAAACATTAATAAATTTAGATTTATTTCACAGGATTTATTAAGGATGCCATTCATGTAATCTCTCATTATTTTTGTAAAATAAAATAAATGTTCTTCATGGGTCAGAATATAGTAATATAATAAAGGCTGTATTTATTTCAGGGTTTAATACATAATATAGATGATAAAAAATGAAAGCTGATTTATTCCTTTTTTTAATTTGATTTTATTTATTTATTTCTTTATTTATTTTCAAAAGCACCCCTCAGTTTAATCCAGTGTTAATTGTCTTCCACTGTCTTCAGATCGTAACGAGTGTGTGGAGAACCCCGGCATATGTAATCCTGGTCAGTGCATCGACACACTGGGAAGCTACCGCTGCCTCTGCCCCAACGGCTACAAAACGACTCCGGATCGGTCGATGTGTGTCGGTACGTCCTTCTATTTTCTATTATTTTGTTTTTTCCTCTTTGCCACTTGTTGTTCAGGTTTTGTCTTCATTTAAGTGAAAAACCTAAATGTTGTTTGCGATTAAACCTTTTCAGACGTGGACGAGTGCGAGAGGCAGCCCTGTGGCAACGGGACCTGTAAGAACACAGTGGGCTCCTACAACTGCCTGTGCTACGTCGGCTTTCAGAACTCGCACAACGGCGACTGCATAGGTGGGCGCTGCCGATCCCTTCAGCGAGGGTAACGGAAAAACTCAGAGTCGGTGCATTCTCTGACATGTCCCTGTGTTTCCATCAGACATCGATGAGTGCTCCACGCAGAGGGGGTTGTGTCGAAACGGGCAGTGCTTGAACTCGGTGGGAAGCTTCTTTTGCGTGTGCAACGACGGCTATGAGATCACATCAGACGGCAGACTCTGCACAGGTAATAACCTTTACCTTTTTCTATACGCAGCTTTCGTTAGTTTTACTTATTTCTCTTTGAAATGCCTTGCTTTTTTCCAGACATCAATGAATGTGCAGTGAACCCCGGCACTTGTGGGGCAGGAACTTGTCTGAATATGGATGGCACCTACAGGTGTATTTGCCCGCCTGGCTACTATCTCCACCAGGAAACATGTGAAGGTACAGGAAGCTACAAGGACATTGAACACAGATAACAGCTGCACACACACACATGCAGCCGCACACACAAAGCGATAATTTTTGACATGAACAATTGTGATCTTAGACTAATTTCCCTATTTATTCCCAATATTAATGTTTCACATTTGTCATATACACACAGCTGAAATCACTGTATTAAATAAAAACGTAAAGAAGCTATAGAAATACCTCCATAGCTTTATGAAATGATAATAAATCATGCCTAACTATACATGTTGCATATCCTTTCAAAATGTTCTTATTCTTACTTCTTCAACTGTTAATAAATTAATTTCTGTATGGAAACAAAGCAATGTGCCTTTAAAATCATGCATTTAATAAGCAGATTTAATAAATGTCTCACTGAAAATGCATAAAAATAAGGTTTTGTGAGAAAAAATTAGAGATGGGTTATATGAATTTTGAAAGCAATTATGTCTTTAATATTGTGTCCCTAAACATGGTTTTGATGTTGGATGGTCTACTTGTTTTTTTATACATATTGATGTTTTTTAAGCATTTCATTGTTTCTGTAACTTTTGTTTTATTAAATCTGGAAAAAAATACCATTTGTTATTACAATCACATTGCAAAGAAACAAGATCTCAGCAAAACAGTTAAAAAGTGACTAAATGCAAACAAAATTGCCAGTATGGAGAAAATAAATGAAAGAATGAAAAGACAGAAAGAAAACAATAGTAGAATAAAATAATATCAATATATATGTATTTAGCTGTTGATTTTGCCCATTTCAATCCTACAAATATTTGTGAAATCGAATCATTCCTAAATAAATGTAATCCCAAATGTGTTTTCAAAGTTTTAATTTCTGAACGCTGTGGCTGATGACATTTCTAATTCTTCGTCAGACATTGATGAGTGCGTCCAGTCTCCTGAGATCTGCACGTTTGGGAAATGCACCAACTCCGAGGGAAGCTTCACCTGCGAGTGCCCCGAGGGTTTCCAGCTCTCTGCGTCGGGACGCCGATGCTTAGGTGAGCGGAAGTGGTGGGTGGATGAAAAGAGAAACTGTGACGCTGCTGCATGCATCTGCTTCATGGGAGAAGGTTGGGAAGCTCTCAGCAGAGAGATGAAGTAAAGTTTTCTGGCTGTTTCATGACAGCTTACTCTGTTCCAGCTCGTTCTGCTGCCTCAGCCTCGACGAGACCAAGGGTGGCTCTGAGCTGATCAGTTTTCCATTTCCTCACTTGCATGCATGCGCGCGTGTGTGTGTGTGTGTGCCTTCACACATACCCTGGTGTGCGCTCTTAGGCTGGGTGGGGTTGTGCTGAGTTCTCTATAAGGGAGTTCCCTCTCCAAACACTGAAGTGATGACTTCATCAGTTTACAGCTTGCGTTCCACTTCGCTCTACAGTTTTAGAAAGTGCTAAAATTTGAAGCCTAAGTCTGGCTGTCAGAGAAAATGTGTTTTTGTTAATAACAACAGGGAGGCATTTGCTAAGATCACAGAGATTTATAAAGTTTATGGTAGGTTTTATGTCATACACTTAATATTCTGATGTCTTTTTTTATGTTTTTCCTGAACCAGTGTTCTAGTGGGGTTAGCTCCACTTCAGTGAACTTGAGCCACAGCTGTGCACGAAATATTCTTGTGATTTTATTTTGTGTAAATGAGTCAATCTCTGCATCGTTAGAATAGGGAAAAACAAAAATGTTGACATTTCAAGTGGCATGCTCAAAACTATTTGCTTCTCCAAAGAAGAATTTCCTCAGATTTTCATTTTTAAGAGTCAGTCATCCTCACTGTTATACATCTCTACATATTCAGTTTGTAATGAAGAAAACTAGGTAATACGTTACAATCTCTGATGTCAAACAAACCGGTATGTGATGAACTTTTACTGATTGTGTTAAAAATGTTTTGATTTACTACTAGTCAAGGTTTTCCACATCAGTTGTCACCAATCACTATCAGACCTTCTGCTCTTTTCCAAGTTTGCGTTTATTTCGAAACCTCATTTTGAGCTTTTTAAGAGGTTGTTCTTGCTTCTGATAAAAAATTAAAAAAAAACCCGATGTCTTGTTGACATTTTTGCTCGCCACATCGTCATAAAGCACCATCGGTCTCCCCGAAGGAACGGCTGAAAAATCACGGCTATGGCGAAAAGAAACATGACACTATTGAACATTTTTCTCACAGCACAGGTGTTCATGTATGTGGTTTTTGCCTCTGAGCCAGGTGTGTGCGTGTGTGTGTGTATGTGTGAAGAAAGCTTATTTGTGCTGAGTTCAGTGAAGGCCAGAGATTGCAGGAGGGCACTGCCATGTGCTTCTCATTACAAGAAAGTCTCTGCTTAGTCAAAGAGGAACAAGAAAAACACACAACTCTGTGCAGAGAATTTTACAGTTTATGTTCTTGAGGTGGAAAAAATTAAAACATGTTTGATTCGCTGAGGAAAAAAACACCATCTTCTTTTAATACACATGTTATGAGAAAAACAAGACCGTTGTCATTAGGGCTGCAGTTGAATGTTGCTTGTACACAGTTAAACAATGGCCTTCTGTTTGGTCCCCGCAGCGTGACTATTACCACGTTTCTAAGACCTAACAGAAGTTTTCCGAATTAAACTCAGCTCAGTTTATTTATAGAGCAGTAATTGATAACAAATGTCACCTCAAAGCACTTTAACCATCTGTGTCATATCCAGTCGTGTGGAATTTAGTTCAGTCCAAATTCTGTTCGGGTCAGATCCAATTCAGTACGATTCAGTCAAACCACATGGTCCGATTTGGATCCAGTTGAAGTTCTTGCTGAAATGGGGTGAGAGCAAGAAGTCTCAAAAAAGTTGTTTTGTTAAGTTAGAATAAAAAATGTTAATCTAGAGCATTATGAAGTGTAAAATGAATGAATAAAAAAAGAAGTGACACGAAGAAGTGAAGAATCAACAGTAAAGCTGGACCAGTGAATTCACTGGCTTTCTTTCCCTGTCAGCCTCCTCTTGTTTTAGAGATCTCCTTTGAATCTGAAACAAACAATGTTTTTGGAGGGCTTATGAAGAAGGTGGCTTCATGTGTCAGATGGAGATTTTCTGTTTGTTTCAGTGATTGTGGGGGAAAAAAAGGTTCCCCTCCCCATTAGTTTAACAGATTTTCTGAAAAACAGTAGCCTCCTCTCCTCCTCCTGCCTCCACACTCTCATTGTTTCACACATAAGTTACAAATATTTCACCGACGTATTTATATATATATATATATATATATATATATATAAAAATAATAAGCTACATAATGTTTGCAAGCTGCATTTAACTGGTTCAAGGACCTGATGGAGCCGCAATGTTGTTTTTATCTTCTAATACCTAAAACTTCAGATGTGGTATGAGATAGCTTTACATATAGGGACAAACTCCCATAAATTTATGAAACAAATGTTTTTCTAAATTTTTGTGGAACTTTGTATATCTGAATCAGTGGACTTCCTTTCTGCCTGCTACATTTGTTCTCCTCTGTGGGTTTTGACCCTCAGATATCCGTGTGAGCTACTGCTACACCAAGTTTGAAAACGGACGCTGCCTTGCACCGAAGGCTCTGAACACGTCTAAGGCGGAGTGCTGCTGCACTTCCATGCCTGGTCAAGGATGGGGAAGTCCCTGTGAGATCTGCCCCAGGAAAGATGAGGGTAAGTATCCTTCCTGACACACATACAAAATCAGCAAGGCATACAAATGTTGGCATAGATATTATCTTTAATTTGTGACTTTTCCTTTTTCTTGTTCGCAGAGGCTTATCGTGTTCTGTGTCCTAATGAGGGATATAAGCGGGGACCAGATGATAGTCCTAAAGGTTTATGACCATAATCTAAGCAAAAGCTACGATAAGTTACATCTGCTCTATATTTCTTGAAGTTGTGCTGATTTATCTATTCATTTTGATTCCAGATATCGATGAATGCCTCAACGATCCATGCATTAACGGTCAGTGCATCAATACAGACGGATCCTTCCGCTGTGAATGTCCAATGGGATACAGCCTTGATATCAGTGGAGTCACATGTGAAGGTAAGTTTATTTGATTTCACAGTGTCGGTATGTAACCCCGATCTTATTCACTTGTCAAGCCAAGGTTTAATCAACTCCTTCCGATGCAGATACAAATGAGTGTGAAATCGGAAACCCGTGCGGCAACGGCACATGTGCTAACGTTGTCGGCGGGTTTGAGTGTGCGTGCGATGACGGCTTCGAACCCGGGCCGATGATGACCTGTGAAGGTAAGAGAGCCGGCGTGCCTGAAAGTCCCTCCTCTGTCCTGCAGTCTCGACAACTGACTTTTTCTTGATTCCTTAGACATCAACGAGTGTGCCCAGAATCCTCTGCTGTGTGCGTTCCGTTGTGTTAACGTGGTCGGTTCCTACGAGTGCAAATGTCCCACGGGTTACGTCCTGCGTGAGGACAGGAGAATGTGTAAAGGTACCTCCACTCAGTCTCACCGTTTTTTCGTATGCGGTCTGTGTACTAAGTCATGTAGTGTGGGTCGGAAACTTTCTGCGCCCCTCAGACATAATGGCCCCCTCCTATAAAGTTGCATAACTTGTTATCTAAGCGAGATCCTCAGTGAATCTCTGTCTGGGATGAACTTATATCAGTCTGGCAACTGTAACCAGTCAAGTCCCTGTTTATACGTCCACTCTCTAAAATAGCTTAGGTACCATAGCAACAAATGTATTTGTAGAGAAGCACTGAAACAGGAGGAGCCCATCAGGAATTGTAACATCACTGTTTAGAGTAAAACTTCAAACAGATTGTTAAATCTGCAGCTTCATGCCTGCGGATCCAGAAGACCTCAGAGTTGGAGTATGTTGAGTGTCTCAGTAAGGCCACTGAGAAAGTTCCTAAAAAAACAACTCTGCTTCTTCTGCTGACTTGAAGCTTGTTGTCTTACTTTCCAGACCAAAACGAGTGTGAAGATGGTATAGATGACTGTTCCAGCCGAGGAATGGCCTGCAAGAACCTGATTGGTACATACATGTGCATCTGCGCACCTGGATACACACGGCCACCCAATGGAGATGGATGCATGGGTAAATATACGGCTCTGGCTCTGCTTTCACTGACGTTGTTATGATTTTCTAGTTTTGGATATGGATAAAAAAAAATAAACATAGATGCAGTTTTGTAACATGAACCTGTCTCTTTGGAACTGTTCAACTAAATTTAAATTCAGTCCTAATCAATCCAATTTATTCCAGTTTTATGCTTTCATGTCGTCACTGTGGAGAGGAACCACAAATGTTTAGGCTCAGTAGGAACAGCCATAGGTTTGAAAAGGTAGAACAAACAAAGAATAAAGTGATTCATCAGTATTTCCTTTAGAAAAAATAAGAGAACACATAGCTGATGTCAGCAATAATGCCATCAAAAACTGAGCCAGTGCGTTCTCCCAATGGGAAAGGAAAACAAAGGTAAATGCAGCAATAGCTTTTGAGATAACTCATTAAGAAAAGAGATAGATCAGACTTACAGAAGTCTGATCTAATCCAAGCAAATTGAAAGAACACTAAAGACTTTATTTGGCAATGCAGTGTGTTGTGTCAGCTTTACCCCAGAACCTGGAATAATAATAATAATAATAATAATAATAATAATAATAATAATAATAATAATAATAATAATAATAATAATATCTTATCTCAGCAGTACACTAAATTAACTAAACGTGACGACACACAGCACAACACATAATTTCTGCCTTTTGTTGTGATTTTTGTCTTAGACCTCAACGAGTGTTCGGCCAAACCAGGAATCTGTAAGAACGGCCGCTGTGAGAACACGGTTGGAAGCTACCGCTGCAGATGTGACCAAGGATTCGTCGCTAACCCTACGCAGACAGAATGTATCGGTGTGTAGTTGTTAATCCTCTGTGCACGCCTTGTTCACCCTCGTTGTCTTAATTTCATTGTCGTTGCACTTCATTGTTTGGGCGATGCTCGGACAGACACGCTGCTCTTACTTGTCACATCATTGAGTGTTCTTGAAATGGCTGTGTTGTCTTTGTGGGAAGTGGGGCCCTTTTTCCTCTGTCTGCTTCTATCCAGACAGAGACAAGGAAAAGTTCTCCTGCCTTGTCTGAATATGCATGTCTGGACAGCTGTACCGTGTTAAGCTTGGTGAGAAAAGCTCCTGAGGGACACTTTAAAACTCCTGTCTGTGTAGCTATCTTCCTCCTCACAGACAGCAGCGATAGAGGCGTGTGGGTTATCTATCTACGTCTGGCGTGTGAAGTCAGGTCCTGTCTGGGTGGTATCGTCTGCTTTCCACAGGCTCTGCTGGTCTCTCCCTCATGTTTCCGTCCTCTTTGCCTCTCTCCTTGTTCAGATAACCGCGAAGGCTTCTGTTTCACCGAAGTTCTGACCACGCTGTGTCAGATGAGTTCTAGCAACAGGAACCTGGTGACCAAGTCGGAGTGTTGCTGCGACGGAGGCCGAGGTTGGGGAACCACCTGTGAGCTCTGCCCCCTGCCTGCCACCACCCAGTACAAGAAGATGTGTCCACTTGGACCTGGGTTCACCACTGATGGCAGAGGTATTCAAAAGTCAAAGAGTTTTGCATGTTACTCCCATGTCGCACCATGTCGCATAAGCGTTTGTGGGGTAAACCTTCCTGTTTCCTCCCAGACATTGATGAATGTCGTGTGATGGGAAACCTTTGCAAGAACGGTCGGTGCCTCAACACTTTGGGCTCCTACAACTGCGTCTGCAAACCTGGATACACCACCGACATCTCTGGCACACAGTGCGTGGGTAAGCACGACCCGCGCTCCGATTGTTTAATCCTTACACACTCGTTCCTTCTTGTTCTTGTTTCTGCTGTCTAGTGAAGAGCTGAGACTCTGTTGGTGAAGTTCTCCCAACCCAGATCTGCCGGTCTCCACATGCCCCATTATGGAGTTGCTAGCGGCAGCATCCAAACTCTTCTGCCTTTTTGTTTTACTCTTTGTTGTTTTTTTTTTTCTGCTCACACTTTAGATGTGGATGAGTGCATACAGGCACCTAAGCCTTGTAACTTCATCTGCAAGAACACAGAGGGAGGCTACCTCTGCTCCTGCCCCCGAGGATACATCCTGCAGGAAGACGGAAAGAGCTGCAGAGGTGATACACAAAACATGCACGCATTAACACAACCCCGAAATATTCAAAGAACCCTTCCTTAGCTTCCAGGTTAGAGCAGCTGTAGTGCGTGTGCATGTGTGTGTTCAGGAACTGTGACGCAGCGCATCCGCCTGTGTCTCTGTTTACCGAGCGTTTTCACAAGTCTAAACAAGTGTATTCATGCTGTCCCTTTTTGAGGGCCTCTTTCATCTGTATTTACTGTAGCTTCAGTCCTCCCCCCTCTACAGTATCCCTCTGTGTGTCCGGTGTCTGCTGCCTTTGCAGTTCTTTTGTAGGCCAGAAGCTGTACAAGCACAGGGATTTAGCTCAGAAAGGAGCGTGCGAGTCCTTTCACTGTATCTTAAGCATATTAGTTCAACATCTAAGCAGCTTTGAATTTTCTTGAAAAGCAAATGCTTCATCCTGTTGAACCTGACACTTTCAGATCTGGACGAGTGCTCAACCAAACAGCATAATTGTCAGTTCCTGTGTGTTAACACCATTGGCGGCTTCACGTGCAAGTGTCCCCCGGCTTCACCCAGCACCACACCGCCTGCATTGGTAAGTAAAACATATGCAGGAAGTAGGTTACCTCGTCATCCATCTCTATTTTAATCACATGTATGTCTTTGTAAAATGAGATTTTTGTGGTATGAAAACCTTAACTAAAGGTTGTTCAGTGTCACTGTATTTACTGGTCTTGGTCTAGCTTGAGACCAAGACCAGACCAAGATTTTGAGTGAGGTGTGACAAAGACCGAGATCTTGACAGGGTTTTCCACCAGCACAGACCAGAGCTCGAGCCAGTTCTCGATTTGAACCAGTGTCTTGTGGAAGAATGGAAGAATGAGATTGTTGAGTGCCAAATCTGGTTCAACCATCATGGAATACCTATTTTTTCAATGCAAGCCATGACATCACTGCCACATCACTCATACACAAAGAAACAACAATCATTGTGGAAAACATGAAGAATCTGCTCAGGAACTCCACCAGTCGGTTATATTCTGGGCTTGTCCAGTGTTGTGTTTCTGAATAAACCCAGAATGAGAAGCTGTATGCTGAGCTGGTTCAGCAGGTGGAAAATGCAGGATTTATTTGAACAAACATTTTTAAACAAAGAAGTAGCACTTGAAGGGCATCAAGGTCTGCCATCTTGCTACTAAGCTTTTCTTATACGGCCCTTCTGTGTTGTGTGGACAAAAAAGAAGAAAAAATTATATATCTATAAGTTTTTTTTTTTACCCTGAGAATGTAGCAGCTTGCATTACCTCATATCAAAACTAGCACAGGGAACCCTCAGTTGGGACATCAGGAATGACCTCAACAATGACTCATAGGAGATGTTGAGGTGTGTACAAGTAATGAGGTTAGAAAAATATGGGTGTGACATGAATAATAAAAATTATTTCTTGATAGAATTGCAACCTTAAGTACCAAAGGGGTCTTTCATGTGAAAGCTCTTCAGTGGACACCTCTGAAATCTCGACCAGCTGTTAAAACATTGAGATTGCACTTTTGACTCGTGTTCAAATGTTTCTTCATTCCAATGAAAATAGTTAAGTCAGTTGAATAAAACAAACCATTCAGGCTCAATTAGGACATTTTTATCAAAAGTTTTAAAAAGATATAGTTTTTTTTTTACAAACTTATATTAGCTTTGATGAATTTTCACACCGCCAAATTGATCAGATTTATAACTGTAAAGAAGAAAGCTTGTTATATTTCAATTTTAGTACAACAGCTATGCAACACAAAAAATGACATGATCTTTACCCGATACCAAAATTATTTAAAACTTTTTCATCTTCAGAACAATATTAGAAATTGATCAGTTTTACTGAGCCTTGATGCCAAAAACTGACTGAATTTCACGTAAAATTTTGTGGACCTTAGTTGCCAAAGTATTCATGTTGACCGCCTTCTTGAAATACATATTTTGTACAGATTTATTGGCATATTTTAAGATAAAACCAGATATTTTCATGTGGTGTATTAATTAGGCTACATACAGCCTAATACGTATGAAACAAGTAAATATGGTATTTGTTACCAAATTTATTCTATTTTCTAAGTGCTAAAATGACAAGTGAAATAATTGTTTTTACTGTCTGCAAATCCAGAATTTTACACACATTTCATTAGCATTTTGTAGAATCAGTCTCCAAACTACATGGCTTGTGTCAGATATTTTGAGTCTTCGTCCACAACCGTCTATCTAACAACAATTTATTGGATTCTAGTCCATTCTTACTAAGAGAACTTATGTAACTAAATCAGATTTTTTGGCCGCCTTACTCTCATGCACCTCTTCAGTTCTGCCCACAAATTTTCTATGGAATTGAGATCTGGAGTTTGTAATGGCCAGTCCAAAACATGGACCAGTTGTCCTTAGGATAAATGTCAATTTGGAAGACACATTTGTGTCCAATACTTACTAACAGATGTCTTGATCTGTTGCTTCAATATTTCCGCATAATGTTTTCCTTTGTGATGCCATATTTAGTTAAATACACCAGTTGAATGAATGAATGGATGAATTCACACTTTTAGTCATGTGGATATTAAATCCAGGAAATACCCACACTTGCATAAAATACATACATAAAACTGTAAAAGTCTAATCTGAATTCATATCAGACAGAAAGGGGAAAAAAAGGACTTGGTGTCTTTTTAAACCATGAACACAGTGCATGGTTTCAGCTGTAAATCCAGGTCACGATCATCTTCCCGTTCGCTCCCTGCCTGAACCTCCTCTTCTCCTCTGCACAGACAACAACGAATGTTCAACTGACCCAAATCTGTGCGGTTCCAACGGGGTCTGCCAGAACTCTCCGGGTAGCTTCAATTGTGACTGCCAGCGGGGATACTCATTAGATCCCAATGGACAGAGCTGTGAAGGTCTGAAAAACAAGAGAGCAATCAATGGACTGGTAACAGAAATGAGGCACTTTCAGTCATGGTGATTTGTGCTGGTCCCTGGCAGACATGGACGAGTGCGACGGAAACCACAGGTGTCAGCATGGCTGTCAGAACTTAGTGGGTGGATACAGGTGCAGCTGTCCCCAAGGCTACCTGCAGCACTACCAGTGGAACCAGTGTGTTGGTGAGCACTGTTTTTTTAATTGTTTTTTATTTTGACACAGGATAATGTAGTTGCTAAAATATCAAACAGAGGCTGCGTTTTCAGAATGAGCTGTTCAAATGTTTTCAGTGTCACGAGAAATTGAAAAACATTTCTTACATTTCTTCTTGTTATTTTTGCTTAAAATCTTTTATGACTTAAATAGTAAAATGACCTGTCCCTGTATAGCACTTTATTTAGTCCGGAGGACCCGAAGTGCTTTAAAGTACATTGTCATTCACTATTTAAACACTGGCAAAATAATACTCTAAAACAACTCGCTAAGCTAAAAAAATGTTTTGCCCCAGATAGAAATAACAAAACCAAAACTGAATCACAAGATTTTTTTTCCACCACTTTAAAGCCAAGCCCCTGTTTCTACTTTAGGCCCCTCTACATATTGACAAGATTTAGAACAGACTTTCCAGCATTGTTTGTGTCCTTTCACTGGAATGACCCCCCCCCTCACCCCCCCCATGTTTTTTGCTTCCCACCAACTTCCTGTGACCCAGATGAGAATGAGTGTCTGAACAGCCAGATCTGTGGGGGAGCGTCATGCCACAACACCCTGGGGAGCTTCCGCTGCCTCTGTCCCACCGGCTTCAACTACGAGCAGACCACCGGAGGCTGCGCAGACGTCAACGAGTGCTCCACCAGCCACAACCCGTGCAAGTTTGGCTGCTCTAACACAGACGGGGGCTACCTCTGTGGATGCCCGCCTGGATACTACCGCGCTGGACAAGGGTACAATTTAAGACATTCGGAAAAATGAAAAGCGGCCGCCGTGTTTTCAGTTTGACTGACGGCTTTGATTCCGCTTCAGGCACTGTGTCACAGGTCTTGGCTTCACGAGTGGCAGTGTGAGTGGCGGACAGGGAGGTGAGGAGGATGACAACTCACTCTCCCCAGAAGCCTGCTACGAGTGTAAGATAAACGGGTACCCGAAGAAAGGACGCAAACGTCGCAGTGTCAACTCGACACACGATAGCGCTGGGGAAGACATGCAGGTAATTTGTTTGAAAGACTGGAAAATCTGAGGAGGAGAATCAGTTCAAAAACTTCGACTGGGGCAGCATGCTTTAATCTAGTGTAGCCTGTCAGCTGTCGAATTCAGTTTGTGTCTAGATGTTGAAAAAAAGCCCCTACAAGGAGGATTTGGGTGCTCAAAATGTTCGTGACTGACAACACCGGTGAGAGAAGCGTTCTTGTAAATTCACACATTGCTAGCATGATGTGAGCAAACAAAAAAAACAGAAAATCTAAAGTACCTTGGCAAAGTACAAATCTGTTAAAGGTATTTTGTCACAATTCAACCACAAACTTTGGTGCTCCAGTCGTTCTTTCAGAGTTGCTGCCCCACTGGAACAGGAACCTCAACTCCTTATATCTTTTGCTGATCAGATCTGACCAAATCTGATGAAAAGATGGATTTGGTCAGATCCATCTCTTTTTTTAAACATGTCCCTGTTTTAAAAAAAAAAGAAAGCGCATCTACACAGCATGAATACTGTCAACAGCATGTATAACTGTAGGGAAGGTGTGTGCAGGGTGAGGTGGATATTTTATTTTCTTATTACTGCGTCACCTGTATGTTTCAAATTCCAGTTGGCATCACTGCAAAAGACAATAAAGGGTTGGACTACAATGCTAAGCAATTTAACAATTAGCTAAACAATTAGTGATGACATCTCTCAGCATTTAACCAAAAAATCTCATTTTAGAAAATTACAAATGAGCATAAAATCATGTTGGTGCATGACTGAAATGTACAGAGTGTGACCTGACTGTAGAATTAGTTCTGTTGAAAGGTGAACTTCACAAAGTTTTTTAACTCTTCAGCTCACCGAGGACAACGCAGTAAGCCTGGCCAGCATGGACATCGAAAGCACGCTCCAGTTGCACCTGAACGTCAGCGACCTCAGCAACCGCGAGCACATCCTGGAGTTCACCCCGGCCTTGTCCGCGCTCAGCGACCACGTACGCTACAGCATCGACAACGGGAACGAAGAAGGCCTCTTTAAAATCAACCAGAGGGACGGAGTCAGCTACCTGCATTTGAGTAAGAAGGCGGCCCTCCAGCCGGGGGCGTACGACCTTCAAATCAGCAGCGTCCCTCTGTACAGGAAGAAAGAGCTGGCCGAGATGGAGGACCAACACGATAAAGACTACCTCACAGGACAGCTGGGAGATGTACTGAAGATGAGGGTTCAGCTCATCCTCCATTAACCATCACCAGACTGAGAGGGGCAGATGTTGCTGGCAGCTGCCGATCCAGTGTCATGCTCACACTGCCCTAAAGGCCAAACAATTGAGACTCTGAATAAGTAGCTAGGGGCAACTAGGGGCTCGCCACCAAAGAGACAAAGTGGGAAGGGGGATTACGACACCGTTTGATCACCAAAGATGATTCTACATATCATAGATACAGATTCTATGAAAAGAATAGCAGCTAAGTGAGGAAATGTTCACTTGAAGTCTAAGGAAACACGTCTCCAGCTGTGTTTAGAGCACCATTGAGTGTGAATAGGTTTTTATTTTACTGTTAAATGTCATAGGATGATATGTGGAATCAGAATGCTACTTTGAGGGGCATGCGGGCTGCAGAAAGTTATTTTATTAACTCAACTTGGTCGAAAGAGAAGAATGGGTTGAGTCACAATAGTCTGATATCAATTTATTTCCTCCCCTTGAGAAGTTGTAGGGAATGTCTTCTTCCCCAGACGTTGAAAGATGAAAACAGTTGGGGGGGGGAACGTTTTTAGGAGAGGGAAGGAACCCACTGTGGACTATTGAGATGTAACCACATCTGAGTTTGAATGAATCCTACTGCCTATTTAAACTCTGCTTTCCCATCTTTCCCACTGATCCAATAATCCGTATCCGTATTGGTGCTAACAACACATCTACATAAACTTCTGAATGCACTGCACTACGAACCCAAGACCTTAGTAGTCAAATGAGATCCCGACGGTCATTCTGAAGATTCCGTGTCCTTGCCGCTGCAACAACTAGCATCAAAGCCTGTCCGCTCTCTTCTGTGTATGTAAATTGTGTTTATACTGTAATAATCAGTGCCACTTTTAATCTATAAAGCATTTGTAAACTATAGGAAGCCCCTGGAATAGAGGGGGTCATAATGGTGCTTATAATGACCAACTATTTTCCTTTGTAAACAGTGTATACAGACATGCAGTACACACACACACACTACATTTTGATGATGCCAAACCTGGGCCTTCATGATTATGCACTGAGGTCTCTGTGGCCACATGTTCTCTCACAAGTAAAATCAGTGCTGCATTGTTACAGACCAGCCGGTTCTCTGTTCACATCAGTGAGGGTTTAGCTGTAAATCCACACAATAAAAACATTTTTTTTTTGTGTATGCATGTGGTTTTATTTCCTCCTCCCCCCTCTTTCATCCGGGTCAAAATAACAAGCAGTTACAACAGCGAGCGAGCCATGCCGCTCCGCCTCTGCAGTTGTTTGATCAAAGTGAGGAATGTTTCGGCCCGTGGAAGTCAGATTAAGTCAAATAGCCGGATGCGATACGCCAAAGTATCTCAAACTTTCACCCCACGTTGGAGAAAAACTGCACTTGCAAAGGAATGTGACTTGAAGCACGAGTTTGAATTCTTATGTACTACTGCCCCCTTGTGGAGGTTTGGAAGGCTTTTGCCTTGTGGAGCATTATTGAATGAAACACAACTGCAATGAACTGAAATTAGTAAAAGATAAAAAAAATAGACTTTTATGTATGGAAAAAAATAGCTTTATTAGCACCTAATTTTTATTACCATATAAGAACAACTTATTGCTAATACAGTAACATGATGGAGCCCTCAGTTGCGCCCAGTAGATCCAAAGCCTCCAGCACCACGAACAGTTTCATCGAGAGTCTGGGGGGAAAAAATTGAGCGAATTAAATAAGCTGAATAAAAATTACTTAACTTACTTGTGTATATATAGACAATTTGGAAATGTATGTGCAAGAATGTTTAAAAACCTAGAAAATTTCTTTGTAAAAGTGATGTTATTAAACAATTTCTGATCAATGCATATAGCCGTTTTTTTTTTTTCCCCCAGTGTACCATCAAGAAGCAAAGGGTTAAAGCTGTAACCAGACTGAACATTCCCCTTTTGTTTTCAGTTCATACCTTGCATTAGTTCAAGTTTGGACAAACTGGAAACACCTGAAAGGCAGGAGTGTAAATGAAAGTCAAAATGGTCGCAGTTTACCTCTTCCTCCACCAGATCTGGGTAGCAGATTTTCTCACACACCAGCTGAGCAACTCTGTCACCCTTTTTCACTGTGAAGAGCAACATGAGACAATGATTAACTTGGACGATAGACAGAATGTCCTTTTATGTCATTCAGCACAGTAAGCTCTGCACCTTATCAATTTCCTGGTTGGTGGGGGGGGATAACCTGACTTAAAACAAAGTTATTGTGTCGGACATTTGGGAAGTTACTTTACATAAACAGCATGCTAAAAACTTTTAGTACAGATGTGAATTAAGTGAAAGGCACAGTGATCTGGGCAAAATGTTCATTTTAAAAGATGAAAAAATGTATTTGCAATAAAGTCCACATTCATTTTACATTATAATTTTAGATAACATTAAATATAATTTACAAAAAGTGTGATTGAATAATCCAGCTCTTAGATCAAATGGAAAAACTCGCCACCAGGAAAACAGTTCAGGGTGTTACCACTGTATTCCACCAGGGGGCATACAATTCATTTGATCCAACAATGACTTCAAGTATCTGTCATTTGAGGGAACCTTTGATAATCGTTCCTGTGACTAAATACCAATGACTGAACTCACCTTCAAATGTTTCTTTGCCAAAGTTGAAGAGCACGACTCCTACATTACCCCGGTAATCTTCATCTACAACACCAGCTGTGAACACAAACACACACACACAAGCAGTCGAAATGCATAAATGCATGATCTGATTATGCCAATCAGAGGCACACATTTCTGCTCAGACTCACCACCAACATCAATGAAATGTTTAGCTGCCAGTCCAGATCTTGGTGCTGAAAGGAAGACATAGAAAAAGCTTGAATTCACATGAGCCAAACAGGAAGTGTGACTGAGGAGCACAAGCCACATGTCAGAAACTCACCAACTCTGCCGTAACAGCCATGAGGAACAGCAATCTGGATGTCTGTCTTCACAATGGCCTTATCCAGGGGACCAATGGAGTAATCATAAGCACTGTTGTGTCAAAGAAAAGCAATGCAGTTATCCTTAAAGAAAGCATTAAAGCAGCTTCACACACAGTTCAATGCGACAGTGCAGAAAACTACAACGAATAAGATTTCTAGTACAATATATTGCAAAACAGACACAGAAGACAGTCTGTTCTGTTAAAGCAATGCACATATCTTGAATTAAAAATGGCTGCAAAGAAAACAGAATAGTCCCACAGCAAAGGAAAAATAAAAACCAACCTGTAGAGATCGTATCCTGCTGCTTTTGCAGAACCTCGTGTAGGTGTTGTGGCATGCTCCGAAAGTTTAGAAAATCTAAGCACGTATTTTTCCTCTTCAGGCTTTGTTTCTGATCTTGCTCTCTTGGATGGAGATACTGCAGACACATCTGTAACATCCAGGACAGGCATGGTGGCAATGTGATCCCAGTATGCAACTGACAACAATTAGATCCGACTAAAACAGCTACGTGTTTGCAAAATTAACGCTAAAAACTACAGTTTTCTGCTATGACCTGCTTCAATAGTTTTAAGCGGCGCCTGTTTTTTCCCGCCGTCCACACGTCACATACGTCACGTACGTACATACGTACCTACGTACGTGACGTAGGTGAAGTATGTTACACAAAATGCTAACTTTTCACCTTTATTATCTCCAATAACCTGCTACAAACCCGATACAAAACCACATAGTTCTAAATTGGGCAAGAAATAAAAATATGACTAAATCAGAACGAAGCCTTGTTGCCATAGCAACTATAGACGACGCTAAAAGATTCTCGCGACAGTTACAGGCGTAAACAAACGAAACCTTAAAGCGACATTAGCTTTTTAAGTAAAACGAAGCCATTTAAGATTTGTAGATGTGCTTCATGTTAATGACATACTAGAATCAAACAAGGAAGGTGGCGAACACACTGTATGAGCACAATACGTACTGTGACATGAGGCAAAAACCAAAGCTTGTCAATTACAAAATGCTATGTAGCCTAGCTAAGCTAACGCTGCGTTTTCCATCTTGCTTGCCTTTGTTTTGAGAGAGCATCTGCGTGTGAAACTGTCTTTCAAAGAAACCCGGAGCAGGTTTGAACACCGATAAGCATCGCAGGAGGTCCTTGAGTCTGACCTGCATTCCTTTCATTTTTTGTTTCCTGATAGCAGCTCACATAGCAGCTCACACCAGCTCAGATCCTGTTAGATGAGTAAATACTCCTCCTACCTCTTCCCCTTCCAGAGCTCGCAACCAACAGGCGTTTGCGTAGTAGTAATGAACAGAGACGTAAAGCTCACTGACCTAAACGGGCTAAAATGGATAACTATTTGTGTCAATTCACCGTGAAGTTCTATTTTGAAGATATATCATTTCCATGTACAACATTTTCTCTTATTCAATATGCGCCAGTTTTATATGAAATTGAACGTTTTCCTGCTTGAATAAAGATGCCACATTTTGCAAGGCTCTTTTTTTAAAAGCACACCAGTTTTTTTATTTATTTCCGGAGATATAAAAAACTTACTCAGATTTACTCCTATATTGTGATTTACTCCTATATTCTACTTCCAAGATTTAAAAATATATGTATTCCTCTTGGCCTGTTGGTCTGTGTCATAATAGAAATGTATTTGCAGACATATATAGACAGTACTACAAAAATATACCATATCTTGTGAAGGTATTTATACTCAACTTTTTCCCCATCATATCATGTCACATCCACACAGTATAATATATTGAGGTTTTATTTGACACATCAACAGATGCAGTTGCACACTTATGTGGAAAGAAACTGGTGGTTTGAAACATGTCAAATCTGAAAAGTTTGTGCTATTTTGCCATTCTTCTTTGCAAAGTAGTTTGAAATCAGTCAGATTTAATGGAGATAAATTTCCAAATGAATTTCAAACTGGGCATCCCATCTGCTTTAGATCTAAATCATTCAATCTATCCTTCATCCATCTATCCTTTGCTGACAATAATGAAAAATATGCTTATCAACGCAGATAATTGTTTCCCTGTCTTGATGATGATCAGTAATGTGCAGTATTAGTTTTACATAATCTTTTAATTTCTTTTAGATGACAGATCAACCGATAGTGTAAGATGTTCAAAGTTTGGAATATTGGTTTATAGCCACATACTCAGTCATAAGTTCATCCCTGTCCTTTTTGCAGTGTTTATTGGTCTTCACTATGCTAATTGTTCTCAAAATTACTTCAGACACCTCTCCAGAGCAGCTGGATTTAAACTGAAAACAAATTAAAGACAGATGGACTCCATTTACTATTTAGGTGACTTCTGAATACAATTAGTTTTTTCCCCCCGTTTATAATGTGTACACTACTATGTGCTCATACCACAACCAATGCTGATAAGATACACTTAACTTTGTGTTTTTTTTAAAAAAAAAAAAAAGAATATGGGAAAATAATTGATATATAATCACTTTAAAAAAAACACAGGCATGAAAAAAAACCACAAAACAGAAATAATCAAGTTTTTCATATTTTCTTTATTTCATACAATCCCACTTATTTAAATATGATCACAAAATGATGAGTAAAAATACAAAAAAAAGATATTTAAAAGTGCCTTTGAATCACATATGTGACGTGATAAAATTAAAACGTTGAAGCAAATTTAGGTGGAATGGGTAAACATGATGCAGTTTTAACTTTACGAGTATGAAAAGTAACTAGCACTTACAATGTACAAAAAATAACTAAAGCAGTACTACTATGATGAAGGAAGTAGTGCTAATATTAAAGTAGCCAGTTTTATAGTTTATTAATAACCTCGTCCTGTCTTATCTCGCTCACTTTCTCTGAGTTTACTCTAATATTCTATACCTTCGTTCTTCTGACTGTAACTTCCTGACCCCATCACAAATAAACATCGCACTCTGAGGCGTCGAGCCTTTTCTGCCGCCGCTCCACCCCTCTGGAACGGTCTTCTTCAAAACATCAGGAACTCAGACTCTTCACCTACCTGCAAATCATTACTGTTGAACCTGCCATAACCATCATGATCCTCTTCTCAATTTCCAGGCTACTTGTTTTATGTCGTTTGTGTTTTTCTTGTAAGGCATCTTTGAGTGTAATAAAAAAGTGCTATGTAAGTCATCGTTATTATTATTGGTAATTATTAAAGTTTTTTTGACTTCAAAAAATATGCACTACAATATCCTATTTACATTTATATTACAGCCACAGTCACTTGGTTTAAGCACTCCAGCAGCATCTTGTGTGTGCTGGTTCTGTCTTCTCTCTCTCATAATAAAAAACAGTTGTATTTCTTAGTAGCCACTCCAAATCAAGTAGTTTATATAGCTGTTGTATTGTCTAAAGTACACAGTCTAAATCTTACTTTCTTTGTCTTTTTTTAAAATCTGTTGTGTTTTCTTTGTTTACTTTCCCAAATTGATAATCAGAGCAGGAATGTATGACTGATGTGGGTCTGGAAGACAGTCTCGCTCATGCACCTGTACCCTTTATGAATATGTAGTTCAAAGTATTGCTTTTGTAATCCCCCTTCCAGCATCATTGTTCTTCGGTGTTTGGCCTTTAAGGTGCTCACGAGTAGAACGTAAGAACACTCTTGTGGTTGCCCCTGACGAGCATAGTGGGTGGGAGGTCCTTTGTCAAGATGTCCAGCCAGGCCATGTAAAGAAAATCAGAGATGGATCCCTTACGAGCGATGGGCAGGCTCCTGCAGAGGGTTAACCGTACGGAAAAACGTTAAATTGCATCAACTTTTGGAGCGGAGTAAGCAGCAGGATATCATCTGGCCGCCTGATGCTTATACTTACAAAACAATCAGATTGGCCGATTTGGAATGTTCCTGAAGGAGCTCGTTCAGTCGTACCTGGAGGTGCGTCTGTAAAAGAGAAGAAGATATTGTTGTTGTTTTTAAATTAATGAAATTCCATTGAATCACCAGGAGGGAACCGTAATAAATTATTCCTCACCTTCTCTTCAAAGCTGCTGAGCTCTGCATCAGTGATTTTCCAGGGATACTCCTTCTGGATCCCCGCAGCCTGATCCCTGCCTTTAGTCCCCTCATGCAGACGGAACGGCTCAATCATGTCTTCTAGTTTCTTTATGCTGGATGAACGGTAGACGAAAGGGTGAGCTGACTTTCATAATGTGTGGATGATTAAGCTTTTAAACTTGACTGTAACCGTCGTACCGTCTGCACCCGGCAGAAAGCAGCTACTCACTTGTCATTGCGGGGTTTGATGTGGATGTCGTCGACGACGGTGATGTCACTGCACTTTATTCTGAATTTCTGCAACAGAGACCTCATCCTGCAAACCAAATCACCGAGCAAACAGATTCAGTTTTATTCAAAGACATGCTGTTATTTCTGGCATCTTTCTGTTCATGTGATAGTTTTCACTGATACTGCCACATGAGTTTGTTTACTCACTCCTGCTTGTCTATCTCAGTTCGTCCAGGTTGCCCTGCAATAAAGATCCTGAGTTTACAGTCTTTCCACTTCTTCCTGGTGGTGAGGATGTAGGGGAGCAACAGCGTCAGACCTGAGAGAAGGAAACATAAGTAGGCTGTAGGACACCTGAATTGAAAACAAGTTACTGTTTTCCAAGCATGTGACTTTTTTCCCTTTGTCCATTGATACCGGTTTATGACATAGTTTTAAGACCATAAAACACACGTAAGATGTTTTTATTTTTATCTTCTCGTAGTACATAACTTTGCCTCCAGGAAAAAGGGATTAATGATGAATGCCATTCCCATTTCCTAGGATTACCTCTAACCATCCTTTTCCAACTATTCCTTGACATTATATTGACTGTGTAAAAAGTTAACAATCTCTCAGCAGACGTTATTCTGTGCTGATCACAAAAGAACAACAATTTTATATCAAAGGTAAGTTAATGAAAAATCAATGTGCTTTCTAAAAAGATTCAGATTGTTGGCAGAGTGCAGCTAATATACTGACAAGTTTCAAAATGATAAATGCTGAAATCAACAAACCTGAAACATTGGTCAGTAGTCTTACTGCAACTTTGCGTAAATAATTCAGAAAATGTAATATACCTCCTGCACTTATTCTGTAATAATAGCACATTACGTCAGATTATGCATTTAGCTAGTCCTTCTGAAGCTTTCTATAGATGCGTCTTTTCTAAATATTACATTTTAGGAATACTACCGCACCATCAAAACACTTTGAAATGACACTACAAATAAAGATGAAATTTGTTTGTTATGATCTGTGTCCTCCTGCAAAAAGAGTATGTTGTCACTGCTTAGAAACATGGGATTGAAGGCTAGGAAGGATATTAATTTGGCTGAAATTGAATTAAGCCCAAAAATGCAAAAGACGTAGGATGTAAAAGCCAAAACTGTTAAAACAGAAGCATACAAATATTCCTCATATAGAAATATTCACTTTTGCTTTTTAACTTTTCCAAACAGTTGGTAAATTTAATATTTGCTTACATTTTTTTTAATCCTTTATTTTTTATATTATTTTATTGACTAAGAGTGACTTTTTTCCCTTTTATTTTGCTCCTTTTGCTTTCAGGGAGGATCGAATCTGAAGTCTGTCCTGATGAATCCGTCACACTCCGTGAGAAATGTACCAACCAGAAGGGAAGTAACACCTACCTCCGTCATCAAACAGCCACCACACGTCAATGGTGCCTTTAGGTTGTTTCTTTTTAAAATGACCACTGGCCTCCACCAGCTTCTCGTTCATTTTGGCAACCTGAGGAGGTGGCGGTCCACATACCGACACTGACAGAGAGAGAGAGGGAGAGAGAGAGAGAGAGAGAGAAAAGACACAGGAAATGAGATTCAGTAAGTATAAAGGTACCAGTGTGACATTTGAGGTGGACCCGTCATTAATAGACTGACACAAAGTTCTCTCCGGGGAATGTAGATGGTATACCAACGAGTTTCACTGGCTTTTCATTATGTAGCTCACCGTTGGATGATGCAGAGACATAGATTGATAGAGTGGGAAGCTGCAGGTAGTCTCTCCTATCTGGTTTAAAGGACTGCTCTTAAGAGATGCTTCTTAAAGTGGAACGAATGGGAGCATATTATTGGATTACACCCACAGAAATGTCTTTAGTAGGAGCAGCTGATTCAATTACACCTCAATAGGAATATGGGGAAAAGTTCCACAGAAAACGATGCGAGTCATTGACTTCATTTGTTAAATGTATGTTATTTTATTCTTTGATTCAGCAGGAATGTGTCAAAAAAAGTTTTCACGGACACTTAGAAATCCTAAATGGATGTGTCTTCCACTTTAAGTAGCATGGGTTGATCTGTGCCTATAGGTCATGCAGGTACATACCTCTAGTTGTGAGCACTTGCTGAGATGAATGTCTGGACTTCCTGAAGAGTCGCTTTGTTTTCCCCCCGTTTGGCATCATCTCATTATCCAGGGCTTGCTGCTCCTTCGCTGCTTTCAGCATTTCCTCTGAAAGGCACAATCAGGTAACCGATCAGATGCAGAGAGTACTTGTATCATTAATCAGAGTTACCCAGAAAAGAAAGAAGGTACTTATATTTAAATTTAGTGCCTTCGGGGATTTATCAGCTTTTTATTGATAAGTTGCATTCTGCTTCCATTCTAAGTCATTTTAGCTAGAAATAATGGAATTACTGTTTTCCTTTCATATATTTTACTGTGTTTCCATTGTGGCAATTGAATCTTATTCAAAGAAGTACATGAATAACAGCTATAAGGATGAAACCCAATCTTTACAAGTTCCATTAAAAGCCATCTCGTTTTCTCAGAAGGGAAGAAAAGGGACGGTCATGACTGATCTGGTTGTAGTTACATAATTGGAAGCCTATATTTCTGCTACTGGTCTGGTGAAAAGAGCAACTTTAACAAAGCATTTCATAGGTCATAAAGTTAATATATATCTGAATATTCACTTTTTCCACGAAAGTACAAACAAACTTTACAATACTATACAATAAAACTGAAGTAGTAGAAAGGGGAATTTGTCATTGAGGAATTATTGGTGAATCCGGGATATATAACACAAGATAAAAGTACATAAAAACAGCTCTTTTATGCACTTTTGTTAATATTTTCTCATCACTGCTTTTAATTTTTGATGAAAAATGGTTTCATAAGTTCACAAACAAGCATTTTTACATTTTCAAATGTCATCTGAGAGTTCTTCTGAAATATATGTATTTCTTTGGACAGTTTCCAGATTTACGTTTTGATGGGTGATTGGTAACAGATTACTATATTTGTTGCCAAGCGGAAATTTCTGTGTACCTGAAGAACCCCTCCCACACCGCCCCCCAACCCCAACAAAACAGGTAAGCTGTAATTGCTTTATGGCATCATTGCAAGTTATTTATTTTATCTGAAACAGGTCAACCACTGTAGGTATTCTGTAATCTGCAGATCAAAGTCCCGTGACCAAAGTTCCTTTCATATTAGGTCAACTACAACTCCTCTTTTATCTTAAACAATATATAAAAATTTGTAGAATTCAGCTTTAGGATTAGTTATTTTTTACTTTTTCTTTACTATATTTATTATTTTATTTTGTACCTTAACAATCTCAGAGATCCAAAAAGACTTGAAATATTTTTTAATAAATAAAAGAGCAACATATTTGCTTCCCCGAGTCTCCAGTAGATAAATTATTTCTCCCAACAACTTAGTCTAAAAATATATCAATGTCTAAAAAGCGACCAAAACACCTCTTTCTATTATTGTTCCTCAAACTCAGATTTGCTATGCTGAAAAGTTTTAATTCATTTCTATTGGATTGTGGAGAGAAACTGTGCTGCAAATCATACAGCAGGTAAAATAACTATTAGCTTGTCAAATAATCCTACATTTAGCCAGTGTTATTAATGAAAACATGTTAAACTGTGTGATTGTTGTGGCATTCACTGGTCTTTTACAAAGTGAAGCACACACAGCTAGTTTAACATGCCCATCTGTTTGTATTATTGTTGCTTGCACTAAATATGTGGTATTGGATGATAGAACTAACTTTAGCAAAGCCTAGCAAAGTCATTCTTTTGGTCAAATTTACAAAGAGCCACAGCAGAGGGGCTGAATACCAGTGTGTGGCTCCACAGTAATAGTAACCTTAGGTCAAGGTAATTGCAGAACCTTTGCTTGTGAACTTGAATATTGAAATGCCGTATCATGAATCACACAGTAACTTCATGCTGACCTTCTTCTTCTACAAGGTGCGACACATCCAGTCCCTGGTTCATCCTCAGCACCAGAGTCCCATATTCAAAGTCAAATGCATCGCTGTCATGAAGAGCAACAATGGTTATCATGTAGATCTATTTGACATTTCTAACTGCTGACCTTGATTTTATCATGTTTCATTTTTTTGTACATACTGCAGTAATCCCACATAGCTCTGCACTGCGTCGGTTTCTGCCGTTCTCCAGTTCCTCTTGAAGCCGATCATTAACGTGTTAGGCTTCATGCGGCCAAGACCGGAAGCCTACGAACAAAACAAAAACCTTCTTAAAACCTCAGCTCGGGTGGAGCCGTTAGCCGAAACAATAAGACACCTTGTCGCTCTGTGACACGAAAGGCCGATGGACTTAAAACTACGTACAGAAGCTATCAAAATGTCCTGTACACAAGGTGGCCCTGACTCTGTTTTACAGCCAGAAATTATGGCCAGAGAAGCCAGCAGGTTTCTTTTTGTCTGCAGGGACTTGTCCACTGCAGCGTTAATCAATTATAGCTTTTAATCTTCTGTGCTGTTTGAAGTGAATGATCCTGGCAATGAACTGTGGTCTTATCGCTGGAGTATGATAGTCAGAGCCATAAGAATGTTTCACTGTTCCTCAATAACTCCCTACTTTTCTACCTGCTGCTTCAATATCCTGACAAGTTTCTCAAGACAGGTCATTATAAAGTAATTCACAGGCAGTAAAAAGAGTGATACATGCTTCTGCACATTTCCCATGTTCCTTTGATAAGATCCCGCTGATTGCACATTGTTCTTGTGGAGAATTTAGGTTACTGGCTTTTGTTTTCCTGCCTCTTTACAGACATACGGTGTAAATGCCATCCACACTGACCTGCAGCAGAGTTTCTGCACCTTCCCTGAAATTGTCGCAGGCCACAGCAGCATAAAAGGCTTTGCGTTTGTTCTTATGGAGCCACTGCTGGTTCCTTTCCATCCCATTGTTCATCTCTGGCATTATCTCAGATCTCGGACCCTGAAAAAAGAAAAACAGAAAAAAGTCAGAAAACGTAAAGCTTGGATCGATTCTGAGCACAAGACTTTCCACACATTCACCTTTCACATTCAGGACACACATCTGAATGCAAAATCAGAGAAATGTTAGTCTGATTGTCCAGCGCGTTTACATTTTTCTCATTCTTGCTTGATATTCTATGAACCATACACACTGTGTGAAATCAGCACTGTTGTAATACAATGGGGGATTTATAAATAATAAATTACTTTGCAACCTACCACCAAAATCTCGCAGCTGAGACAGAGTCCGTAGTTTTTACTGAAAGAGTGAGCCAAATCCAGGAGGGCTGGCCTGGCCCGCACTGACCCAGTTAGAACCAAGATCTGAGGCCTGAATAAGAAACAGGACCGTGCCAATGTTACAATGCAGATCATCATCAAGTGTAATGCTTTTATTATACCATTAAATTATGCACTGTTTTATTAGGCACATTTATTCAATTGCTTCTTATCACAAATATCGACTCAGCCAATTGATACACTTAGACATCTAAATGTAAATATCCAGTGAGTAGTTGCTGTGTGGACAAATGCGCCTTGTTTATGTCAGACAAGAATGCCATCTCTGCCTGTGAAGCACATAAAACATTGAAGTAGATGGATTACAGCGGCAGAACTGAGTCTACAATTCACATAGGCTCACCAAATTTTTATTTTTTTTCAAACAGATCTGAAAAAACTGCAGCAACATTTCCAGCTGTAAGGTGAGAATGTGACATAAACAACACGAACGCCCGGACGCGCCGTCCTTGTATCAGTGGTCAAGGCTGCTGGTGATGTCATGACGTGATGGACATTGTTTTAGATGCCGCGGAAGGCTGAGGAAGGTTGACACTGGCAAGATGTGCCCAAGTATAAATGTGGTAAAAGTGCAGCAGGTTGTTACCTGAAGTTCTTGACATGATCTTCCACACCAGATAGAGACAAAGCGTTGCTGACTGCACTCACAAAGGTCACCGCCTGTGTGGACGACCCCCAGTTCACGTCTGCACACAAAGGTTTAGATTCATCAGTGGTTAGTTCTTCTAATATTCAGTAATCCCTGAAGCACTTCCAGGCTCGCAAACAAGCTCACCCGGCTTCTTGACTGTGACGTAAATGTAGAGCAGAATTTCAATGCCATATGTGAGCAGAGCGGCCCACCAGTTGATGACAAACATAACGACACAGCAGAGTAGGGCTCCCAGCAGAGATAGCCACATGTTGTAGTATTTATACCCCGGTCTCCAGCCTGAGGAAAGCATCACGGAAAGAGGTTGGTTGCTCAAACTCAGTTATTCATTTTAAAACAGCTTTGTTTTTCCTCTGGCTTTGTATTTTCTAAATAAAATACTTTGGAGTTTTTGAGCTGCTTGATGGGGACTCACCTGGAGACTTGGCGTAGGAAGCATGGAAACAAGAGAAATTGATGAGTGCGTAAGATGCCAGGAAGAAGTTTGAGATGATCGGAGCGATGGTGTTGAGATCACCTGTACAAAGAAGGACTAAATCTTAAAATGTAGGAGCAGGAGATTGTGAACTGAAACAAGGCATGTAATGATGATTAATATGGAATCAAAAAGTCTACAACTGGAGATGAAATCCTCAGTTCATGTGCTTGTTTGGCTTTCTTTCTTTACAAAAAATTATCTTATTCTCACCACACAAACTGCTCTGGTACTAAGATAAATGGTCTGCTGGAGTTTGGAACCAACTCACATTTCCTCTGATGGAAAACACCATCAGTGTGTGGAGAAGAGTTTATTTTGGAAGTTTCTTTGTGTGAGATTTAGCAACATTAATACACAAAAACAGATTATCTGGGGGTATTCACTGACATGAGGCCTCTATGTGCATGTGAAATTTAAATGATAACTGATTAAAATTTTTGTCTCAATCTGTATATAGTAGAGCTCTTTAACCCAGTAAAGACATATAAAACACATAAACAAAATAACCATAGTGTGGGGGACCAGTTGATGGGCACTTTAGATCAAGGAACCAACCCCTTCTCCCACTTCCATTAAAATACAATTCTATTCTTTTTTTTATGAATATTTTTGTTTTGGGTGATTCTCTGAATTCGGTTCTTTTTGGGGTCTGTGGCTACTTAAAAATAAACCACAAAAATGTTGTTTTTGAATACTCCATCTATTGAAGGACTCTCTGAGAAAATGTGTCTGCCCACCTTTTGCATAAAATCCCAAGCATTAATACTAATTTCTTTGCTGCTTAACTTGCTTTAAATTCAACCCTGTAATGGGACAATTTCATTCCTCTATCAGTATAACTGCATAACATAATTAAACTAATTCTTCCAGTTCCTCTGAGATCACCTGTCCCTTGATTAAAATAACTCATTCTAAGTATATTTTTATTTGATTCTGAATCCTAATAATTAGACTGATAAGTAGAATATAGTAATTTGATGTAAAAACACTTCTCATAATTTATGAAAATACACTGAAAATAAAATTCAGGCTTTTTCATGTTTTTGAATCATTCTGTAAATGTTGCATACAGTCCAACAGATATTAGTCTAATATTTGCTGTTATTATAAAAACATGACAATAATGTATCGCGTTACGGCTTTGAACCCATTGTAAAAGTTAACCAGACTGTTATGGGGTTGAACACTCTGCCTGGCCTAACAACAGTACAACGTTCAACCCCGTAATAAAACTACAGTTTTTGAACGTTACAAAAAAATTCAACCCCATTTTTGTAACATGGTTCAACAGTACGAGGCTGAAGATTTTCACTAAAAGTTGCCATAAGTCCACATCAGCTTATGTGGACTTAAGCTGATGTGTTGCAACATTATGATATGATGAAAATAAGAAATTAATATGTGTTTCAAATGACAGAAAAAGTTAAATCCACTCCCATCCCCCTCAATAAGCATGATAAAAAGATTAACTTCAATTGTTTATACAACATTATGTAAGGTGGGATTTCTCACTTCACCAGGAGTGCCAGAAAAGATGTGGACCTTGTGTAACTGCAGTGTAAGGACGTTAGTTGACTAATTTACTGACCAATGAGAATGAAGGCGACGGAAATAAGGAAGGTGAGGACATAGCCTCGGATCGGCTCGTTGTTCTTTCCGTGTCCTTTGGCAAAGAAGTGCAGAGCTTTGTAGATGTTGTCTTTGCACAGAGCCTGAACAAAGATGGAACTTTGATTAGAGATGTTGAACAAAATTACCTTCTTTTTTTTATTACAATGTATTTTAAAAAATTAAGTTCCCTACCTGGAAGACTTTAGGAGCACTAACAAGAGAGGCCAGGGCTGACGAAAGTGTGGCTGAGAAGGTTCCTGCAGTGATGAGGGGACCAAACCCAGACACCATGGTCATTACCTGAAAAGGGGGAGATGATGAGAAAGTATTAGAGGAAAGAAATACAAGTTTTTATGATATGATAACACAATGCAGATTTTGAGACGGACAACATGGCTCCCTGTGAAGGATGCCCCTCTGTTGTGAGATGACATAAACCCAATGTGTTTGAAAGGTTTCCTACCTGGAAGTTGTTCATCAAGCCAAATTTGCATGGCTCTGTTTCGCAAGAAGAAAAATTATAGCCAAGTTCACAGGCAATTACTGATGAGCCATTACAAGGAATCCCAGGAGTAACAAGGTCGGTGATGTTTCCTGTGGCATCCCGGACAACGGTACCGGCTGACCAAAAAGAAAAAAAAAGACAGATGTTTTGCCTGTGAGTTTTTCATCAAAATGCTTTGAATCTTATGACAAGTAAATCTCAATTTGTTAATAAAACAGAAAAACAAGTGGAAAGACTGCAGCTCACTTACCGACACAAAGTGCCACTGCGAGGTAAGTGATACCAGTGATGAAGATGGCCAACAATGTACCTTTGGGTATGGCAGCCTGGGGGTCCTGTAGTTTAACAGACAGCATATGTGTGTGAGGAAACGTTACAAATGTTGACTTTTGCAGAAACCTCTGCTTTGAAAAATTACCCGTAAGTCTCCAGAGATGTTTGCTCCAGCCAGGATACCGGTGGCCGCAGGGAAAAAGATGGCAAACACTGAGAAAAATGTTTCACCATCCCTAAAATCTGGCTTAAAGTTCTCCATAAAAATTTTTGCTGTTTGAAAAAAAATAATATTTGGAAAAGAAGAGTGTATTAGTTTATACATGGGTGTGTAAAATGTAAATATCCTTCAGGATAAGTTTGAGGTAGATTAATGGGATCTTACTGTTGTATCCAAAGAAGCCCTTTGATTTCTTATCGTCAGTTGCAGGAATTCCTGTTCCTACAAACATATTCACTATGGCCACCAGCAAGATTACGAGGAGAACTATTTGGGCCTTTTTGGGGGGTGAGGGGAGGAGAGGTGAAAAGGTTTGAGTTAAGTTTAATCCTTTACAACAACAAGTCCAGGGTAATCACAAGAAGCACCATGTTAATGCCTCACCTTTGCCTCCCATTCCATCCCAGCCACTGAAATGCCCAAGAGCAACACCACTGTAATGCAGCCGATGATCCTGATGTCATTCATTTCATCTACCATCAGATGGGCATATTCCTGAGCATAACAAATAGAGGTAAGGTAAATAAGCACTCAGACACCTTGGTGTGTTTTCTGTAGCACCCAGATTGCTAAACCATTACACACCTTGAGCAAATCCACCACCGTCTCTGCAAAGCCCACCACATACATGGCCACAGCCACTGCATTGGCGAAAGCGAAAATGAGTCCAATCGACCCTCCAAACTCTGGTCCCAAGCTGCGTGATATCAAGTAGTAAGCTCCTCCTGATGTAACAAAATGGTTAAAAAAAGATTCCCTTTTAGTTTAAGCAAATTGTCCAGACAATTTTAAGAAAGAATCTCATTTAAAAATGAATGTATGTTTTCCAATATCCTGTCATTCAGTGTTTTTTTGTTTGTTTTAAAGGTAAATATTATATGGTGTAACAGAATGATTTACCATTTGTAGTAAATAATACAAAGAGCATACAATCAAGCAGAATTATCAATATACTTATTAGAAGACAGAAAATATATACTGTGATTCTTTTAAGGGAGCAAAAAAAATGACATATGTTTATAAAACTGAAAAAAAATGCAGGTGTGAAAGTCATACATCTTTTTATGTGTGGGTATGACAATAATGGCACAAAGTTAATTTTCAGCAAATCAGGAAATGTAACTCATCACCTCTATCAACATTGGATATATAATATTTATGTTATCATCTTTAATATGCATGAGTGCTGGCTTCTAATGGTATCTGCAGCAGAATCACATGTTGTATTTTGCCACATACATGACCAAGGCACATCTGAAGACTGATATTGGTAGTGGATGATTAATCACTAAATCACTTATTGATTGATTTCATGTCAGGGCAAAGCTGCAAAAGAGGGAACAAGGCTTGGAAAGGTGACATTCAGATGTAGTCTGAAGGCTTTGTGACTTTATCTGCAAACACTGTTCTTTTGGTTACTTCATTCCCCACTGAAAGATTTTGTGTCAAAGAGAGGGTGCGTTGTCACAGCAAATACTTATAAATAATGTTTTACTCGTCCAGGCTGGCTGCGGTAGCAATTATTAGTTATGAATAAAATACCAGCATGGAAGGTTAGTCAATAATTGCGCTAACTTATCCCGTCACTGTGCTTTTCTAAATATGAAGTGTGGCGGCTGATTCGCTAACCTACCTCCTCTAACAACTCCGTTAGTGCAAATGGCGGACATGGAGAGGCCTGTGATGGTGGTGACCACACAGCTGAGAGCGATGACCACGATTCCCAGACCTGAAATGTTAGCATGATACAGTTCAGGACTAGGATGAATTATAACTCAACCAGCATGTTCAACAAGATAGAAATAAAACAGTGTTTTATCTAAAAAAAAAAAGCAAAAAAATTTCTATCTTATAGATATTTAGAAAATATTCATTTCTGTTTAGGGCCATAATTTTAGATTTTAAAATCATTAACCCGAAACTATTATTGAATAATAATCTTAAATCATTTTATGCAGTACTAAAGACCATTATGTCCAAATCATTCACATTCACTAAATGCTGCTGAGGAGAAAGGCAATGAAAAAATTACTCCAAAATATATCCATTTCATCTTTAAAATGTGTAATTTTGTAGTGTTCCTAGTCTCTTCATTTACAAAAACCTAGCACCTCTGATTAACGTGAGAGAATTTAAATGGACAACACTATCAGTCTGAACCAGAATTTTGTAAGAAAGTCAAGTAAAACTCCTTAAAATGCTAAAGTTTTGATTTGGAAGCCCCCAGTAGAAAAAGGCAAATATAAATAAATGTTAAGACTGTGTAAAGAGTATGAAAGTTTCACTTACCCCAGCCTGCCTGACCAAAAACCCAGGACAGACGGATGAACAGCATGACACCCCAGATGTTTAACATGCATCTTACCTGCAAAATAAAATAATTAGATAGCATAGATCAGATTTATATGGCAGGTGTAGCATATTTTTTATTTGTCTGTTAGCAGAACCCATAATTACAGAAAAACATGTCATAAATATAATGTCAATTTGCTTTATACTCTAGTTTTTGAGACACAGAGTCAGTACGATAAATATGCAAATACCTTTTTTGCACAGATTTGTGTTACTCAGAGGGAGTTTCAAGAGCAAGACTCACCAGAACCCCCCTTATCCAGCCAAACTTCACTAATCCTTTGGTGACATCAATCGGAGCGGCAGACTCCAGATCATCAGAGGGGGTCCCTTCGCTCCCCTCACCATCATCTGTCACCGTTTCAGGTATGGAGATCGCCCCATTCTTTAAAAGAAAGAGAAAAATTTGAAAAATTAAGTAGTTACATTGGAAATTTGTTTAATCTGTATTGGACACATTCACAGTCACATCTGTCCTCTGTCTTTTCATGAAGGGAAGTTTATAAATTTCCTTTCACTCTGTGTATCATGTCTTAACGATTGCTAGTCAAATTCCTAAGATCTAAATTTGATTTTTGGATGGTGCACATTAACATCTTAAGATACAGTCTTTTGCAAAAGTTAAAGTTCCACAATTGTCATTGCAGCGCCTGCTTCAATCCATCATTTTTATATCCGCTCAAAAAAGATTATCTAGTACAATGCTGTAAACCTAAATGATCCATGACCTCATGTCTTAGCCAACAGGGCCAAATAAACAGCAGTAAAAGCAAATAAAGTGTGCCAAGTGTGCTGATTGCTGCTTAGTATCAAAAATAACATTTTAACAGCTTTCTGTTTTAGTTTTACAAGGTTTAAGATAAAGAGTTAGAGATAAATACAGACACTGTGAATTTATTTGATCTTTCAAGCAACAGCACTCACTCTGAGCGTAATTATCTCTCAGCAGAAGTGAGTTAATGTTTCAGAAGAAAGTTGCTTTCGGAACAAATATTTTTAGAGTGAACAGAAAGCACAACAAAAGAGAAAACAGGATATAATTAAAATAAAAAGTCAGCTAGTTCACATGGAGCATCATGACTCCAACAGACATGCACTCACCTTCTGGAAAACATCGTGGAGTTCCTGCAGGGATGGTCTCACCGCTCGGTGACCACTCATGCTGCCAGCATTACGGTAGAAGTCGATGTTGGGCACCCGGTCTAAAGTGTCGTGCCCGAAAGCACTCATCACAGAGGGTCTGACCGTCCGGTGCTCGTTGTTGGAGAATTCGGTCTCTTCATAGATTGGAGGGTCACCAAGGTTGGAATCAAAAGCTGAGTTGACATGACCCCCTCCGTTTGACTTCAGCCTCTCCATTATGAATGCTGGACAAGATTCTCAGATGTCAAGTGTGTAAATAGTAAAACAGCAATCTGTCTTCAGACATCCAACGACTCAGTAGCAGGTGTAGCTCTGAGTATCAGTGATCCTTGACTGTTGAAAGCAAAAACTAGGTAGTGATTAGATTTATAGAGATCTCCGCTGCTGTGTCGAGCTTCTAATGCATGAACTTGCCAACTCCCAAGTTGCCCACCTTTATACTCTTGGTCATACGCCGACTGCCAGCTATTGGTTAACTCCTCGGATCAACCCTCAGAAAACTTAACAAAGGGGGTCAGATATGTCCTCCATCCTAGGGGACACAAAGACGTTGCTTAATCATTAACCCAAGTCATAAACGGCAAACGAGAGATAAAGGTGCTCATTGCTCAAGTTCTGGAAAATTGATTACTAATATTATATGCTGAATGGCACATGTTGTTCGGTGGCTGCACTTTATGGCACTGTGAGTAGTATTTTCTCAGATCTGGAGGCTCTTTTGCATGAATCACCAGGACATATAAACATGTGGAGATTTCCACTAGAAAAAGGCTGAAATGTTACAGTAGGAAAAGTTTCAAGGTTCAGCACTTTTATGACGCCTGCAACTAAAACAGAAACACGAATGACTAATATCGGTTGACAGAAAAGTCTTCATTTTTACAACTGGTATTTCTGTCTATATATATCCCAGTGCAATCAGTAAAGATAAAGCCAGGAGGAGTAGCCTGACATGTAATAAGATATTGAACCCATAATAGTTATATAACTGACTGAATAAATGTCTCTAATAACTCTCTATGCTCCGTTTATTGAAAGAAGTAAGTTAGAGAGAGCTAGCTGGTTCAAGAGAAATGTCCTCATTTGTGAGGAAAATGAGAGTTAATATAAGACTACAAATTACAGGAATATGCCCAAGGCACTTCACATGACTTCTAAAGAGCCATTAAAGGCCCTCTTAACAGGTAAACTTCCTTATTACTGATACACCACAGTGATTTATGTGCACAGTGAAAGCCTGGCTAATGACTTGAAATCTGACCTTGGCTGCATTGTTTGCTGACAAAAGAAGTATGCTCCAGCACGTGTTTTATGTGAATACTGAAAGAAGACAAACAACTGTACAGCAGGGCTCATCAGCATCAAAACAAGGCTGGAATGATTCTCTGCAATCATGAAAAAGGCCGAGTCATGCTGGAGAAAGAAGGACGTCGCCGTATAATGGACTTACAACTCCTAACATTCGTATTCTCAATCAGATTACGGCAGTTTGTTTTCACAACAAATATGTGAATAATGCTCCGTATTGTTATTTTTGAGCTTGTTTTGTGGCTGTATGTTGGGAAGGAAGACTTTTGCTGATTCCCCAAACCTTCCCCTGTTCTTTGCAATGCTAAGTAGTGGGATATGATTTAGTTCTCACTATACTAGAGCCAATAACACCACCATTACATGTGGAAGAAAATCAAAGTATAATGGTGCCACCACCTGTATCACCTTGAGGATGTTGCCTCAAGAGCAATGTGTGTTAGTTTTCCAACACAGATAGTTACTCTCTCTTGGTTTGTCACATAAAATCCCAACAAATACAATATAGTCTGGCTGTAATGTGGCAAAATGAGAAAAGGTTCAAATGGTATGACATCTTTCATAAGGCAAATTATCTTGCATATCAAAAGAGTTAACTGGTGTCAAAGCTCAGTTTGAATTTGTAACAATAAGTCGGGCTCGTTTCCAGTGACATTTGGACTCCAACAAGGTTTCTGTTTGTCACCAATTCTGTTCATAATCTTTATGGACAAAATTTCTAGACCCACCCAATATGTTGAAGAGATCCGTTTTGGTGACCTTGGTGACTACCACTCTGTTAGGGTGAAGAGGTAGCTCGATTTACTGGTTGATCTACATTAGTACCCTCATCTATGGTCATAAGCTTTAGGTAATAACCAAAAGAACAAGATTGATGATATAAGCGGCTGAAATGAGTTAAGGAGTTTCCTCCACCGGATGTCTGTGCTCTCTTAGAGAAAAGGTGAGAAGCTTGGTCACTCAGGAAGGACTCAGTGTAGAGTCACTGCTACTCCACGTTGTGAGGAGCCAGTTTGAAGTGACCTGGGCATCTGGATTTCATGCCTCCTGAACACCTCCCCGATGAAGTGATTTGGACACGTGGGTCACGCTGGAGGGACCCAGCGTGACCCACGTGTCCAAATCACTCAGTTCACGCTGGAGGAACTATGTTTCCCTGGGAACACCTTGTGACTTCTCCTGAGGAGCTGGCCCAAGTGGCTGGGAAGTCTAGGGGTCCCTAGTTAGCCTGTCCCCCTCGCAACCCAACCCCAGATAACCAGAAAACAACGGATGGATAAGACTACAAAAGCTTAAAGATTTAGAAAAATGCCATCACTTTACTGTTTGTTGTTGTTGCTCACTGCCTGTCAGAGGAAAAATAACACATGCTCTTCAGTTGTACACTTCACATAGAAACACACACATTTTCTAAAAGAATCGGGTGTCATTTTAAAGCTTCATATATGCATTAATGTTAATAAACGCTCTGAAATTGCTCACCCTAAGGTCTTTAATGAAAAAGTTAATATTAATTTAAGGTAATGGAAGAAAACCACAAAGCAGGAAATCCAAGAAAAGTATGTATTAGCTCAAGGAAAAGTGTAGCTTTGAATCGATTTAAAGTAAATAATTAAGCTTAACAGTTTTATAATCATTAATGCCTATTATGAAACATGACGATATGTCAAAGTTGGTAAGGTGACTAGAGGGGTTGAGTTTATAAATCAGATTGAGCAAAGTCTCGACTGATTGATTCAATATTTCAACTTGCCTCACCAGGTCTTTTCGTAACAAAACAAAATCTGCTTAGCAATTGACTACCGTACTAATCTCTCCTAGCAAATTAGTGGCAATAACTATTTTTGGAAATTGCCGTGGTAAGTCTATAAATATATTAGTCACATAACTTTTTGATGACTAAAGTAATAACATATCTATTATATCTACCAGCCTTATCACAAAAACCATCAAGGACAAAGCCTGTGAGGTTCGAAGACCACAAGTAATAAAGCTAATGCCTGATAATCGGCAAAGTTAAGGTCCGTTATTCTGCCACCTCATCAACCTGCTTATTTTATTTACGCACAATAAAACAACACAGAAATAAGAAATAAATAAGCAGAAAGATAAACAAAAATTCAGAAGATTTTGATTATATCAACTCTTTGCCATGTGTAGAACAGTGAGAGAGACTAAAAGTGTAATTGTTTTATGCAGCAATCTGGAGGCTTTGACTCAGTCAATTAAAAAAGTCAGATAATTTATGGTTTTTAGTTACTGATGAACAAAAGTAGATTTTTGGTCATCAATTAAATGTCTGCCTGCAAAAGAAATTATGTCAGCTTCATTAATAAAATATATTTAATCAATCAGTTGGAAAAGAATCACAGATTCTAATGGATTAGCTACATTAGGCTTTCTAATTTCATTTTAAAAGGTCAACATGAACATTTTATTCTGTCAGATTTTAAGGAGAAGGTAATGAGAATCATCTTACCTGCAGTAAGTAACTAGTTGAGTTTTGGATAAAAAGCAAGTACCTTGCCAGAGAAGTTGCAACTAGTCTATGGTCAGAGTGGAGCCGATTGATGTCTTAATACAACTCCAATCTCAAAGTGTTTGAGCACTTCATGGAAATACGATTTTATACCCCTATGAACCACTGTTAGTAATTGTTACATATCCACATGAGCTCACTCAGTGTGTTATTTATATACATACGTATGCATGTCTACAGATAGTACAGTTAAGGATGTCTCAGATTTCTGTCATCTTTGACAGAAGTCTGATAGACCAGTTTGAATGTTTTTATTTTTATTTTCATAAAATCCTGCAAGAGCTTCAGAAAGGGGGAAAAAATCAAAATTTAGCAGAGCACTTTATAGCTCAGGCATCTAAATGTGACCCTGAGCTACAAGAAGCCAAAATGGTTGGAAAAAAACAAGGTTAAACTTTAACCACAACTCGTTTATAAAAACCTTTTATATGGTGTAGAAACTTTATCGTCAAAGTAAATTGTAACTAAAACAATCAAATAAACGTGATGATGGAAAGTGCAGTAAATTTTTAAAAGGAGATTTGTATTAAAGTGAAAGTTTGGCTTTGTCCAACCAACATAAAATCCACGAAGACATTTCTACAAAAATGCATCTTTTCTGACAGTAATTTAGTGAATTATTTTGTAATTTCCTCTCACTGGCATTGGATCTAAAAGAACATGGATGTTTCATTTCCCTTTGGGATGACTTAAGACGTTTCCAACTTAATTAAATTGTAACACAAGAAAGTGTAGGAGGAGGAGATTTACGGCTCAGTAATCCTTGTTTCATTCATTCAAGCCTGTCGCATTCAGGGGAAAAAAAACAGTTTTTTATCTTGCTGCAAATATTTAAAGATAAGAATGTCACATAGGTGATGTAGATAATGGTGCAATAACAATTGCATTCCTGACTAATGATGCAGTAGGAGTGCATGGGATGAGCCCATGATGTGTCCTATTGCAGCTGCATACAGGCCTGAGTGAATCCCTCTCAGCTTTCTTCCACACGATCAGTACATTTTAAACAGTATTCACATTTATGGCTTTTGAGTTTGGAGTCTCATGAAGATTACAACGAAAACTAAACGTTTTGTCACTCTCTAATTATTGGACAAATATTTACATACCTAATGTGAAACTTTGATGTAGAACGGGTCACAGTTACAAGTGCTGGTTGCGTTAATTGGCAGCTCAGGTAAAGGTTCAGGTTTTACTTAAATAGGATAATCTCATATTGAAACCTGTTGGAGAAACCTGCCTTTAGTTTCAAGGCATTTATTCAAAGGAAAAAATTAAATTAATCTCTGAAAGAAATTCGATTCTGTCGCACAATTATTGTTATCCTATTTAAATAAATGTAGATTAAGCAATTTACATTTTCCGTCATAGATTACTTTTCTAAGTTGCTCAGAGTTTCCATAAACTTGTAATTAGTAACGAGCAACTCCCCTTTATTTTGAATATAAACACAACATGGCACAGTAGACCATTTCTCCTAGCCGCTAGAGAATAGACTGGTTGATTAAGATGTTATTTTCATGTGTTATCTGCACTACTCACTGTTAAATAACTAAGACAAAAACGTCCTGTGATCACCAAGTCAGAATAATAACCATTAGAAGCTTCCACATGTCTTTTTTGTGACTCATGCAAGGAAAAAGCAAGTTCTGTCCTACCTTCACAAAGGTAAACAAGTGAAGTACGATCAATTCTTTTGGGACTTTAACTTGAACCATGTGCTCTGGTCAGTGAGAGTCGGATCAAGCTTCATATCCACTGTTAGTTATGTTGGTGATCAGTTGTGCTGATCCTGCTTTACTTCTAATTGATCTGGGAATGTTGTTAGATTTTATGACATTGTGAAGTCTTTGAAATACCAGGATTTTTTTTTTTAACTGTGCACGGGTCACAATTTCAGCAGGTTAAAAGACATAAAAATCTATGACCAAATGAGCTCAGAAATGGTTCAGCAGACAACAAAATCAACTTTCTTCAATGGCCATCACAGTCCTCAGAAAACCAAAAGAAAACCTTAGAGGAAGCTGAGTAGAGAGGGCTTGGGATTGTGGGCTAATTAGTGAGATTTCACAAAAAGAAATGATCTCTTTGGTCTCTCTCTGAGTTTTCCAAGTTTTTTAAATGTTAAAATGTCCAACAGAAAAAAGGGGACGTGTAAAGTATCTGCAGCAAAGCTGTCAGCAACATGGCACCAGTGATTTTGTTAAAAACAGCAATTTCTTCACGTTATAGAGTCCATCCTTCTTAAATGGTGTGATTTTCTTTACATTTTCTGTATGAGAACATGCCACTGCAACAAAATCTGACATTTTTTAAAGGTTTTTTATACATCTGTACTAGGATGTGCTAATAAACATGTCCATTCGTCTCCCAAACTACAAAAAAACGCTGAGCTGCGACATTTAAAGTGAATAAATCCTTTTTATTTCACATCATCAAATCAAATGAAATCAATGCAAAATCTCTATCACCAGCGGAGCAAGCAACTGGCCTGTCATTATGATGTGACACTCACTCACAGACACACACACACACACACACTCCCTCCCACACACCCACAAACAGGTGCTCTAATGTTTCTAGATGAAGGCACATAAACCCATTGAAGGTCACAGTAAGGCAGATTCACAGCACTAAGGAGAAACAGTAAACCGTAAAAATTATCAACGGAACAGTCCAGACTCTAAACGGTCTGCTTTCCGGACCGTTCCGTCTCCCTCCGGGTGGAAGGAAGAGATTGGGGCAGGGGGGAGTTTTGGGATGGTCTGAAAATATTGTCAAGTGTAGAGCTGACAAACATCCCATCCTTGTTTTATATGACACCTCTGCTGAGTGAGTTCCTCCCAGAGATCTGGAACAACAGTGCTGTGAGTGGAGAAAAAAAAAAGTCTCTTGTCTTATGCTCGTCAGTCAGTCCGTCCGTATAACTTTGGCCACTTTCAGTTCACCATCGCTCTGACGCAGGAGTGGTACAATCTCTGAGCTCATTTTGCATTATTTAGAAACAGGAATACCACAATGTAGGTCACAGTTTGCTTATTTGCCGCAGGACGTCAGGAAGCAAGACACCAGAAAAAGGACCGATCCAACAAAAAGTGGCTGCTTTCCTTTAGATTCCCGACAGACTGGGTTTGAGTAGCTAGTTTGACGTAATACCCTGTATCCATCCAGGTGCAGTCTTATGCTGAACTGTTCCGCTTGTGCAGAAGTGCAACCGCGCTGTCCTCTGTTCTAAGTTCGTGTGAGGCATCTTGTCCCTGAGTCTTCAGTCTCCCACCCCGTTCCACAGAAATCCACCTCGTCGTGACATTCAGCTTGTTGGTGTGGGTTAAAGGGAGCTACAGCCAAGTTCTGTGTCAATTGATGAGCTAAAATACACGCCCTCTGGCAGAAGGTCACCCAATGTGACACAGCATCTGCCTCACATCCAGTCAGACACACACACACACACACACACACACACAGTTCGCATATACTCACATACAGTAAAGGCTCTCTCACCTAGCAATTCACGCACATCACACAACACACAGCTTCGCAGCTTGAGCTTGGTTCATCACTTGGGGGTGTTTTAGTGGGGGTGTCAGGTGCGGTGGTTGTGCAGGTTTGGGCGTCTTTTCTCGTAATTTTCGTGTAGTCCTGTCCCACCGTTAGGTGAGGGCGTACTCGAACGTCCCTTTCTCCAGCCCTTCGATGCCATCGGCCCAGTTGGAGGAGGGCATGCTGCTGTAGGGGTCCAGCAGGATCCTGAAGCAGCGTATTATCAGCAGTCCCAAGAACACCAGCAGCATCCCCACGAAAGCAAATGCCGTCTTCTGCTCCAGAGTCAGAGAGTGCGCCATTATGTCGTTTCCACTCATGGCAGCAAGGGAGTGGTTGAAGTGGACGCTGCTCATGGTAAGCCCATGTCTAGGTGCCTCATCTCTTCACAGATGGGGTCAGGCGTTTGGAAGCCTGCATGTCACCTGGACAGGGGTTAAAGGATTTATTCGGATTAGTCCCGTTTTGCCTCTCGTCTGGGGGAGATCTGTGTGAATGCACCTCATAACTCACAATTAGAACTGACAACATGAGGAGGAATGAGAGTGCTGACGTGGTGAGAGGCATGCAGAACTTTCTTATTTAAATGCAGGTCTGAATAAAACATGAAGGACTACAGGTATCTTTAAATAGCTCCTTCTGATTTAGACATCAAGCAGATGTCCAGAGATCTGTCCAGCTCTGGCCCTTTGGGAATTTCTCTGCAGAAAGCTGCAAACAGCAAGCATGAGCACAGAGGTGCTGCGAGAAAAGACTTCCTGCGAACTGGGTGCAGGAAAATGAGCCAAGGTTGTGTGGCTAAATGCATTCCTTCAGGTCAGGTTAGAATGACAGTGTGTCGCAGTGCACAGCCAGCCATTAAAACACAAACAGAGCTGATGTGCGAATTAAAAAAAACCCAAAAAGACAAAACAACAACAACAACAACGAAAAAGCGTCACCTCTCATGAAGACGCAGCCCTGCATGTGCTTGGCTTAGGAGGATCACATCTCTACCTGTTGCGTGTGAGCAAGATGCCTGCCAGACAGCCTAATTCTGTTAGGCAGTGAGAAGAGAGTGACTGTAATTGACCACACATAATCACAAAACTGGCGGATTGTCTGCCTGCATCAGTCAAATTTGCTCCTATGGCAAGCAGCAGGTGGGTGAAGTTATAATGGGAGTTGGGGTGGATTGGCTAGGAAAATACACACGAAGAGATGAGGGGGGGGGAGGAAGTGGAATGAGGAGCAGGAGGAGGAGGACGCTGCACAAGTATGCTGAGGGAGGGAGTGGGGGAAAGGGTGAAAGAGAAGCACTGCATTGACAGATTCTCTAGTTAGGATGTCTGAGGAAGAAAATGCAGGTGCCTCACCATCATTTCCATGCCATCCTTTACAGACCTGTTGCTGCTGATTCCTGCAAGCAACTCTTCCTCCTCCTCCTTGGAGCTCTCAGACGTGTGTCCGTTAATCCACCCATTGCTGGCATGCTGGATGCGCTAGGCTAGCAGCTCACATCTGAGCAAAAAAAAAAAAAAAAAAAGGAGAAGACAGAGGAGCAGAGGCGTGAGGCTGGATCAATCCGTTCTACGTGTTTCTCCTGAGAGCTGCGGCTCCTGTCCTGGCGCTCGCTGCTGCCTCCTGCTCATTATCATTCTGTTTCTCTATCTCTCCCTCTAGAAGCACGCGCGCTTGCTCCTGCTGCATGGCAACCACTTGTTAGTCTCACTCAGCTGCTCTCCTGCCTCACTCATTCACAACAGATCACACACACACACACACACACCGCAAACACCCCACACCCCTCTCAGCAATGCCAGGACGAACGCAGCAGCAAACAACAAGCAACCTGCATCAACCTGCATCTTTGTGTTCATTGTAGGACAGGAGTATTACGCTTTTAATGAAAGCATCCCTGGCTGCTGCTGCTGCTGCCCACGAAAACCTGCTGCAAAGGTATTTTTGGTACAGCACAGCCTGGTTTTCTGATGTGTCTGTAATTGGTGCAGTTGTCTGGGGACAAATTGAATTAGCCCCCCACACCTCGGCTCAAAAGACTTACAGATGCAGGTAACCTAAACCTGCTGAGGAAGAGGAGGGGATGAAAAGCAGCACCAGAGAGGAAACCAAACAGCAGGCCAGCTGTTTGTCCACAGTAAGATATTGCAGCAGAGAGAAAAACCCAGCAATTTGTTTGCTGTCAGGGGTTTTGCATTGAATGATACCATTCTACAGATACATGTCATGAGGGAGGTGCTCATAAAACTGGATGTGATGTACAATAATTCATGCCATCATTAATATTTCAGATGTGCACAGCTGGACGATTCCCAGAGATAATATTCCCTTTCAAGTTTATGCATCTCCTCAGTAATTATCACACACACACACACACACACACACACACACACACACACACACACACACACACACACACACACACACACACACACACATATATATATTCTACAGATACATGTCATGTCATGATATATATATATATATATAATATATATATATATACATATATATATATATATATATATATATATATATATATACATATATAATATATATATAAATTTACTTTTTGGGGGGATTCAACAGCAGTTTTCAGCTTGCTGTGTTGCAGCTTTGGAATACGAACAAACGAGCTGCATTCAGTTTTCACATTCAACTCAGACTTTCCTTGTAACTAAATAAGGCTGCTGTTTTACACTAGAGTTTACTGGGAAGTCATGAGATGTCATGACACTTGCAGTTTATGGCTTGCAGTAATGAATCGTCATAAATATTTTAATTCTTTTTTTACAATGAGTGAACATTAGAGACTGGTTTGAAATAGTCTGTTATGTTTATAGCCATGAGCAAGCAGATTATAATTAGGTCAGATTTTTATTTGTTTTCTTGATAACATCTGAAGAGGTGGCCAGTGGCAAAGCAACCTGAGCCAATGCTATTGTCTCTCAGACGGGCATGGGGCCCATAAGAGGCCACAAGAGCTTTTGTTTAGTTTTTCATTGTTTAAAGGGTTGCGGGTCATCTCACCGTTCCACCTTTTTGTATATTTGTAGTTTGTTGTGGCTAACTTGTGTTCCAGCTGAGTGTGAATGCATACGCCAAGGGCCCTTTTCATATTCGCTTTACCAACTCACATTTTAACCAACTGTTGAAAATATTTGTGTCTGCCTCAAGAAAATGGGATTAGATGCCACCAACATTTATAATATACCAGCAGGAAACCACTCAGAGTTATAATTTAAACAGGGAGAGAGGAGAAAAAGGCTTCTATAACTATTGTTCACAAAAGTTACAAATTTGAGCTATCATGTATATTTCATGTATATTTTCTTAAATAAAAATAGCATTTGGGCTTCAGTGTTATTATAGTAAGGAGGGTCACAAACATCCAAAAAACGAGGCAGCTTTTATCAACAACAGACTTTTGTTTTACTTTGCTTAATTAAAGGATGCTTGTTGTTGCTTGCAGAGCAGATAAAAAGAAAGAAATTCTAATAACAACTGCGTATTTAAAGAAGATACTCACTGACAAATCATTTCATGCTCATGTATTTGAACTTTAGGTATATAAGCATAAAATAATTTGCTTACAGAAAAAGAAGAGAAGCACAAAGATACCAAATGGCAACACATGGCTATGAAATAGAGGCAAATGCCAAAGAATGAAATTCACCCAACACCTGCTCTGTGTTTAAACACACGATGCATATACGTAATTGATCATTGTGTTGGCACTTATAGGTTTAAGCATTTTAATGTACATGTCCAAAAAGGGTGACATTCAAGCACACTGATAAGGTTTATAAATAAACCTCAACGAGTAATTGACATTTTGTGCTCAATGTAGCATAGATCCTTGAAAGGACAACCAATTAAACTCAGTTCTTCCTTTACAACTTTGAGTTTGTATTGAAACGCTGCAAATGTGTATGTCCAAGAAATAAACTGATCTGATCAAATTTAACCAGTTAGCAAATTATTATTTACTAACTGGTTAATTAATTTAATTAAAAGTAATTTTTTCAGTAAGTCAAACACATTATATAGATTAATTACACAAAGGCATTCACACTATGTTCAAGCCATTACTCCAGTTAAAGACAGAAATGTGAGCTTAATGAAAGATATGTTTAATGCCTGTTATCTTAAACAGGTTCTTTTGATCTGACAAACGAGCCTCATCATAATTCTAGTTTATTGTCTACAATTGTAAACAATTTATTTAACGTTTTCACCTTCCTAAACACTCCATATGTTTGCTTAGATGACAAATAATGCAATCTGATTTACATAGTCAAATAACAAGGGAACTCCTTGTTAAATGGAGTGAGGGCAGTTCAGGGAGTGGGGGTTTGTCCTGCATATGGTGAGTCGCTGGTTCGAACCCTCGCTTCCATCCGTCTCCATGGATGTTTCCTTGGGGAAGACACTTATAAATCCTGGTGGTCCGAGGACCCAGAGGCAGCGACGGTATGGCAGTCTCTGTTTTCTCACTCTGCACCAGGGTAGCTGTGGCTACAATGTAGCTTACTGCCATCGATATGTGAATGTGTGTGCGAATGGGTGAATGACTGATCTTTGTGTAAACCGCTTTATTTTCCTAGGACTTAATTAATAAAGCACTTTACAAATGCAGGCTATTTACCATGTAAAACCAAATAAAGACTGAGCTGCAGTGACTGACGGACAAATGTCCTATCCAAAGGTATGCTCCCAAATCAGATTCTCCTCAGTACCCAGTTCAACATTGGTCCATTCCTGTCTGCTAGTTGACAAAAGGACAACGCCTTCTGTTTCGTGTCTCGGTGCAGAGATTGTAATCTTTTGGCACTGAAAGAGGAACTGCAAGTCCACATACTTGTTGCGTTAAGCATCCAGAGGACATATGGAGAAAGATTGTTAGACTTTTTATCTTTACCCAGACAACAGGTCAGGAGCAAAGCTGATACTGGAAACTATAAAACATTTGTCCAATAAAGTGTCCCATTCAAAGCTACAGGACATTATGCTGCACCCATGTATAATAATGTAAGTAAGTACAAAGGCAAATGCTGACAAAATTGCAGATATTTTAAATGCATCAGCCCCTCCCCCACCAGTAACACAATTGAAGCCATTATTAAACTAACTTTGGCCAAGCTTCATCAAATATGCATAGCTCCAAGAGAAAGAAAAAGCTTTAAGACATTTTGATGTATGACTGTAATGAAATAAATATTATGCAGACTTAGTTTTATGGGCCACAACAGAGAGTGGTATTTTATTAACAAATCACAGTGAGAAATCTGATCTACATCCACCCCTATGGTTTCTCTCCAACTATTAAAACCTAATTATCTGCAAATGTGACAATATTTTCAGTTTCAGTCGGACCGAGTTTCACTCCAGGGTCGCAAATCAGGTTTATCTGTCAAGCAAGGTGACATTATTTCAGTGTGCAGCATTCAAGTGCAGAATACCTACTGAGAGAACATCTTGTGTTATTCATGAAACATGTTATCAGTTTATTGACTTTAAAATTTCATTCACAAAGTCATGCCTGTACCTTACATGTTAAAAATTAACTTTCTTACTGTCCTGTACGTTGCTTGCTTCTGGGTTTGAGATGGAAGCTTCTCTTTTGATCAAGTTTGGGTTTGTCTTTTTTATTTGCTGATGCTAAGGTAATAATCATCAATTCTGCTTATGAATTTCACTAAGTCGATGTGTTTTTGCTACTTCTATCAAATTATCACATTTCTTGTTCAGAACATTTGTTTGTTAATTGGCAGTGGAGCTTACTCTGACTTGCTTCACAGGCCTCTGTAGATATTAAAGCCGTGCATATAGAACAACTGAAATGATTCCTCCAGTGAAGAAAAAGTGCATCAGTCAATAGTTTCTGGAATGATGAATTGACTTGGCAGTGTATTACAATCAATAAACGAGAGCATTTAATCTGACACTGTGACTGTGCTGCCTAAAAAATTGTAGGCTTAAATTGTATAGGCTTAAGGCAATTCCAGAAGTATGAATTACTTTCTGAAATTAAAAACAAATAGAATGGTACATTAATACATTTTAATATTCCCCAAGAGGGAAATTAAAATGCCGCTGTATTATAAATCTTATATTAAAAAATGAAATATAATTTACAACCTATTACACAAGCAGTTAAGGAGGGGTCACCTTTCCCGGCACTAGGTGTAGCTGCATTTAGGTTTATTCCAGTGCAGAAAATATCTCCTCTGCACTCCCTTTCTGCAGCAAAGCAAAAACTTGCTTCATTTTAAAACAACAGTTTGTTCAGGCAAATCCCAACCCACATTTCAAAAGATTTTGTGTTTACTGAAAAGTCAATGAAATAATAACAGGAGTTTTACTGTGTTTAACATAACTGCATAATCAGACTTATATCTGTATAGAGGTTTTTTTGTGTATAGGAGGAGAAACTCCAGTGGCTCAGGGCCTCCTGAAGATAAACCTGAGAGGAGAGCTTCTGAGAACATTCAGAGAGCAGTCACTGCCCATTCTTGAATTGTTGCAAAACCCAGGTTGCTGTTGTCTGAAATGTCTGAACTACCAATTTAGATAAGGACGAACCAGCACTCATAACATACAGTATGACCACAGCCTTCAGAAGAAGTGAAGAAACACCAACAAACCAAAGTCGCATATCGGAACATCAAAATGATGATGGTTTAATAAAGATATTGAAAAATGGAAAGGGGTTCTCATTTGTGTCTGGGAAAGGTTCCAAGGATTTAATAGATGCTTTCAGCTCCTTTCAGCTAATCTGTTGAGCCAGGTGGTGTGTTTACCGACAGCAGCCCTTCAACCGTGCGCACCCCAAGATTTCGTTTCAGGTTGTTGTTTGTTTTGGTTTTTATAATTTCACATACTAATTAATTGTCCAGTCCAGATGTGTGTTTGGATTTGGGGAAAGCTCACAACCGTGTGCCAGTGCATTTTTTTTGCATTGGGAGTCCAGGGTGAAGAGGATGCATTCATGATCAATCTAGTCCCTATACAGCCGAAGAAAGAGCTGCGTTTGCTTTCCTCCACCTGAGCTGCCCTTTGATCTCTTGCTGTTTGTGTTGTTCATGATCAGAATGGCAAGGCGAAGTCATAGAGAGAGGGGTGTGTGGCTCAGAGATCTCAGGTTCTCATCTTTACTGTTTGTTTGCAAATGATACGGGCCTTTGCGGGCGTCTTCACATCACAGCCTTGAGCATACACTGAGGCCCTCCGCAGTTGAGAGTGAAAGAGCTGGAATGAGACTAATGCCCTCCAAGTCCAATGCCGCCGTGGTTCCGAGTTGGAACGTGTGGATTAGGAGCCAGTGTTTGCCTGATGAGTAAAAGTTATAGTATCTTAAATTATTGATGGAAGGGTGGCGCATGAAATGAAAAGACAGTTTGGGGCTCTGTTGCCTTAACATAAACATTTTTCCAGTATGTAATGTATGGTATCAGGGGTCAGCCTATACATCGACACATGGAGGTGGTTTGAACATCTGATCAGGATGCCTCCTGGATGACTCTCGAGGATCTTGCTTGCACTTTTTTTTTATGTTGTTTTATGCCCACTGTCTTTTAGATTCATGTTCAAGAAGCTTCTCTATGCCTTCATCTCTAGATGGAACGACACAGATGCCGTATGTTGGATTTGCAATTGTTTTTAGTCCTTACTAACTATGTGCTCCGGAATACCTTTGTAAATGAATTCGACTTCCTTCCTGCAGGTGGCAGTAAAGCACCTTTCGGTTGGATTGCAAACCTCCTGTTACACGCACCACGAAGGAGAGGAACAAAGCCTGCACATTTCAACTGCGTAGGATCATCTTGTGAAGGGTGTTAGAGATTGCTTTAGGAAAATCTCAGCATGGCAGACGTTGCAACTACCGATGAGGAGTCAAAGCAAGAAGAAACTACCGCATCGGTCCTTTCCGAGACGGATGAAACATCCCAGGAAACACCCAACGGCGTGAAAACGTGAGTAACAATGGTGCTGTGCTCCTCCCTTCAGGAGCTGCTAACCGTATGAGCTAAAATGGAGGCTTTGGGTGCTAACTATTGTTAGCCTAAAAGTAACCAACTTCCGCTGCAAAAACAACAACAACTATGCTTTCGACTGTATGGTGGATATTATATTTACACACCAGCTTAAGTCAGAAGAGTTGCCTTACAGATTTTAAGAACTCGGTGCTAATTTGAAACACAGCAATGGGAAAGCTATGCTAACTATTAGTTCGCTTGAGCTAACAAGGGTTAGCGAACACTTAAAATGTAATGCTTGGAATCGAATCTCGTTTAGTTCTATAATAAACTTACATCAGGCTCATAGATAAGAATGTGTTGGTAGAAAGCACGCAGCTGCAGCTCTGCTTTGACTCGGAGGTGACAGACACTTTCTTCTGTGGCTATCAAGTGGCGAAGATTAGCTTCCCAGTGATGATGAGTTAACATATTAGCTTGTCAAAAACCTATAGCACACATCAAATCGCCCCGATTTGATGTGTGCTATGCATCAAATCGAACTTTAATATATTTTGCCAGATATATTGATGTACAATAAGTCTTTTTCAAACATTTAATACATTTGTTCTATGTCATTAACGTTAAGATATACATTTTTCATACATTTAGACGTAATCTAATTCCTATTGTACTATATTTGATCATGTAGAATTGCTTGCATAATATCAGCATATGTAATTAAAAAACAAATAACTCTGTGGGAAAGTTGACTGTTAATATAAATGAGGACTTAATATGACACTAATGATCACTAAATTAATTGGTTTGGAATTGGCAGCACAGCAGTGATTAAAAAAATATATCACGTTTGTTGTACTTGTTGTGTAATTGTCTCACCTATACTGTATTAAGCAAAGGTGCTATTAAAATGTACTGACATTAAAGTGAAAGATGATAAATTATTGCATAATGTGATTGCATGATTACAATATGTTGTCTTGTCTGTCGATGGGCTATTCTTTAATGTTTGTCTCTTGTCGCTTCTTAGGGACAGCGAAGAAAGCAAGCAGAGCAAGGAAAAGCATGATGGGAAAGACAAGTCGTCCACCAGCAAAAGAGGAAATCGCTTTCATCCCTACAAGGAGAAACACGGAGGGGAGAAGAAGAGTGCTCACAGGAATCGCGTGTTCATCAGCAATATACCTTATGACATGAAGTGGCAGGCAATTAAAGATCTCATGCGGGATAAAGGTAATGTCCCCAGGGATGGGGATGGTGTCTTCCCTTCTGTCATCTGATCTAGCAGTTCTTGACCTTCTGATTACCAGATGGGACATCCTCCTTCTAGTCTTTTAGTTTGTAGTTTCTCTGGTAGTTCTTATAGCAAAAAAAGAAAATATAAAAGAAGAAATTTAATAGTGTGATTTTTAGGCTATTGGTGTTCTAGTAAAATTCAGTTTGGGCTGATATGTGATAAAACGGAGATGAACTTGGTTACATTGTCACTTGTTTTTGTTTTTTATTGGGATTGTCAGCTCCAAAGTGAATCTCCAAACCAGTCTTAGAATTGATTGTTGAATGTTTATTTACTTTTTTTTGTATGTGCTGCAAGGCAAATCTTGATTGTGAATCAAAAATATTGTAATGTTTTCACTTTTAACCGAGGGGGGAAGTCAAGAAGCCTTTTTTTTCGAGCTTAAACGACAGTATAAAACACTCTCACTGCCATGAATGGAATCTGTTGCTAAACTGATATGTTGAAGTGTTTTGAATTTCCCAGGTTGATTGTAGCTGTGTTTCTCTCTGGCCTTGGCCTTTGGGTGTCTCAGTCACTGCCCAGAAAGGCATGGTGTTGTCTGGTGGGATGTTGGTCTGGGCTGACTGTTGATCATTAATGGGACATCTCCATCCGTAGCGGCATTGCCAAGGCCAGCGGCGACTTGAAGACTTGGTGACTTAAATTACTTTTGTTCTTTTGGTATTTTTTCCTTTGTATGTCTCATGTAGTTGGTGAGGTTACATACGTGGAGCTCTTTAAGGATGCTGAAGGAAAGTCAAGGGTAAGTCATGTGGCCAACTTGCTGCACGAGGTTTTAAATGCCCTCAGCAGGCTCTCATTAATCATGTGCTCTTTTAGGTTCTGATCCTTTGGCTCTACTGAACTGGAGATACTGTATGTTGTCTTTAGAGCCTAATAGACGTCTCGGATAAAGATCGATTTTTCACTTAAATGGGAGATGTCCTGTAGACTTTTGGAAAACGTAGCGCAAAGAGTAAATTTTTGCATTTGTTGTTGTCATTTCAATTGGTTTAAAAGTTTGATTGTTTTTGGCCATTTTTCCAAACTGGAATGTGGGTTGTGGGATTTTTACCTGATTGGTTGAGCCTCATGTCAAAGAATCTTTATTTTTCTCAATATGGCACAGCTTTCTCTTCAGTGGAGCGAAACTGTTTTGAAATTTCTTTTTCTTTCTTTCTCAGTGTTTTTATATTAATTTGCACAACTGCATTTCAGAAAGTAATTGCAAACTAATGTAATTTTCCTTAGTTGCTAAAATAATTTCTTTTGTTAATGTAATTCTGTTGCAGAGTAAAGGCTTTAATTGATAGTAATATGCTGTGCATATGAATGCCTTTTGAAATGAATTTGAACCAAAATGTCTTGTTTACTATTTAAACTCTACTGCACATTATCACAGATGAGCTCAGTATTTATAAAATGATGCTTTTAATGTTTTCAACAAACACAACCAAAAACCTCCAGCTCAAACCAATCTACATAGTATGACAATACATCTCTGAATGTTGTCGAAACCACGTTGATGCATACACTACATATATATTGTTCCATTTGACTTTAAACATGATATTAAATATATTCTGTTTACTCCTTGGGTGCCACCTGGATTCTCCTGCTGCTTTCCGATCAGGGTTGTGGGTAAGAATCTACTTTATATTTTCAAACATATCTTAATTTTTTATTTCCCCTTTTTAAAAAAAAATGTTTCCCATTGTCTGCTTATAACAGTGTGGTAGAGTTCAAAGATGAAGAATATGTTAAAAAAGCTGTGTCAGCTATGAATAAGCATGACCTGAGTGGAAGACCGCTCAACATCAAAGAGGTGAGTGTAAATTATTTTCTGTTTAAACATTTTATTTGTGATGGGTTTTGACCAAATGTTTTCATGGTTTACTTTTAGTAGCGTCCTAATTTAAGAGGAAATAATTGTGAGCGTATTTAATTGTCTCCATCCACCACAGATTTCAAGTTTGAAGTTAAGTTTGCAATGTGGGTGTAACGATGCATAATATAGGAACATTTAAAGATGATAAATGTTTAATCATCTAGAAATGATGGCTGCATAAATTCATATTTTATGCATAATTCTAAGATTCTCTTAATGTCAGAAGCTTGTTAGTCTTCCCTCTTGTTGTTGTTTTTTTAAGGACCAGGTTTCAAACACAAATATAAATAAACTACCAGAGTTGCTATGCCTAAAACTTTTGTTTGTGTTATTAAAACAGAGTCTGATTCCATCAGTTTAGTACGGTGGCCGTGAGGTGCAAAGCAATTACAAATTACAAAAACACTACAACATTAACGAAAACACTACAACATTAACGCAAAGCAATTACAAATTACAAAATCACTACAACATTAACGAAAACACTACAACATTAACGAAAACACTACAACATTAACGCAAAGCAATTACAAATTACAAAAACACTACAACATTAACGAAAACACTACAACATTAACGAAAACACTACAACATTAACGCAAAGCAATTACAAATTACAAAATCACTACAACATTAACGAAAACACTACAACATTAACGAAAACACTACAACATTAACGCAAAGCAATTACAAATTACAAAATCACTACAACATTAACGAAAACACTACAACATTAACAAAAACACTACAACATTAACGAAAACACTACAACATTTACAAAACGGAAAAGGTAGGTCTCAGTGGAGACCTAAGAAATCGCTGATTGGACTACAGCTCGTTAGAAAACGGAAAAGGTAGGTCCCAGTGGAGACCTAAGAAATCGCTGATTGGACTACAGCTCGTTAGAAAACGGAAAAGGTAGGTCCCAGTGGAGACCTAAGAAATCGCTGATTGGACTACAGCTCGTTAGAAAACGGAAAAGGTAGGTCCCAGTGGGGACCTAAGAAATCGCTGATTGGACTACAGCTCGGTTTACTTTTAAACCGGAAGTTATTCTGGCTTTACGTGTTTTTTTAAAACATGAATGTACTTGGTGATCCACACATAGACATAATATAATGATAGACGCCTCATGCACCGCTCTCCCCTATTGTCGCTGACTAGATTTAGGGCGGCCATCTTGAAGCGGTAGACCACTCCACTTAGCCTTATGTGTTTAGCGGGCAAAATAACATATCAGCGCATTTAATCGATCATAACACACTTTTTTGTCACTGGAAACTATATTCAGACATCTATCAAAGCTACATTTATAAATAATTGTATTATTTAAGTATGTTTTTAATACATAGTTCAGCATTTTTAAATATGATTAGTAGCTATAACAATAGAATAGGAATCGATATCAGAAATATTCTGATATCGATGTATGATGAGCATATTACAAAGCACACAGCCGTGAATAATTTATGGTGAACGGCTGTGTGTATAATTTATCATAATAATACATAGTTATACAACTATACAATCACAAATAAATAATGATTAATACTGAATAATATATATTGGATGCATGTTAATATGTATGTATGTATGTATATATATATATATATATATATATATATATATATATATATATATATATATATATATATATATATATATATATATATATATATATATTGCCTATATAAAAAAAAATCTTAGATTGTAAACAAAGATCAAGACAAATATTTCACTCCACAACTGTCAGTTAACATCTAATTTGTTTTATAGAATTACACTTACATACAAATTAATTTGCACAAATTTCATTAAAAAATATATGTATATATACATACATATAAACATGCATTTAATATATATTATTCAGTATTAATCATTATTTATTTGTGCCATTATTAATTAATCATTATTTATTTGTGTTTGTATAGTTACATAAATATGTATTATGTAGTGACCATTTGTCCAAAAAACTTAAATTCAAAAATCAAAAAACTCAAAACTCAAAGGTGATCAAAACAAAAGGTGAATCAAACTCAAATAGTCACCTGATGCACATGGATTCTTGTTTATGCAGCAAAAAGAAATCAAAAGTCTAAATATGGTTCTTTGGTTTTATTTGCAGATCAGGCCAAAGGTTACAGGTTTCTGCTCCCACTCCTGTACCTGTTCACTGACTGTCAAAATGAAAACCGATGTGACTGATTAGCTGGTAAAAAACCTTGTGACCACCACATGCATAATAAGCTACTTAAGACCCACCTACTTATACCGTGAAATACCCACATTCCAATCTGAAATTAATTAACTAATTAAGTGAATTACTAAACAAAAAACTTATTCTAAACAAAAATTAAAATAAAAATTCTAATGATAAATCAATTAGAAAATCAAACAAATGCTAAGAATAAACTAAACAATTTAAATTCTAAGATTTAACAAAACAATGGGAAGAATAGCTCCTACAGGTATATATATGTCTATCTTCGTTGTGAAATGTTGTTTGTGGAGCCTGACATCAATAATCCATCGATCTGAACAATAATATCCCTGTTGTTTTGATTGGCAAAGTAGGAGGGACTATCGCTCTAAGATGGCCGCCGTATTTCCTGCGCCGGAGCAGCCAATGCGGGGTCTGCTCTTATATTATGTCTATGCTCACTCAAACGGAGCGTGCCAGAATAACTTCCGGTAAACCAAAAGTAAACCGAGCTGTAGTCCAATCAGCGATTTCTTAGGTCCCCACTGGGACCTACCTTTTCCGTTTTCTAACGAGCTGTAGTCCAATCAGCGATTTCTTAGGTCTCCACTGGGACCTACCTTTTCCGTTTTCTAACGAGCTGTAGTCCAATCAGCGATTTCTTAGGTCCCCACTGGGACCTACCTTTTCCGTTTTCTAACGAGCTGTAGTCCAATCAGCGATTTCTTAGGTCTCCACTGGGACCTACCTTTTCCGTTTTGTAAATGTTGTTGTGTTTTCGTTAATGTTGTAGTGTTTTCGTTAATGTTGTAGTGTTTTCGTTAATGTTGTAGTGTTTTCGTTAATGTTGTAGTGATTCGTTAATGTTGTAGTGTTTTCGTTAATGTTGTAGTGTTTTCGTTAATGTTGTAGTGTTTTCGTTAATGTTGTAGTGATTTTGTAATTTGTAATTGCTTTGCACCTCACGGCCACCGTAGTTTAGCCTTTTTTGTAGCTGCAGTGGAATCTGCAGCTAAATATGGATCATGTTGATGTTGTATAAACTGATCTCCACTTGATGGATTGCTCTTCAGACCACTTTGTCAATGTCCTCATAGAAAATTGCTGCAGTTTCCAAATTTCTTTTTGCTGTGGGACAATCTCCATCCTTCAACAGCTGGGTTATCGAGTTACAGCCAGTGTTATAAAAGGCTGCATGTATAATTTTGAATGGTTTTTCAGGTTTATTTTGTCACTCTTAGTTTACATATCGGAACATGTTCATAATTTTAACTGATTTATTAAATTTTTGCCAAGTAGTTTAAACTTTAAGCCTTTATTTGGAGATTGTGCTTTCATTTGTTTTTGTCTTGAAACATGTTTTGTATTTAAGGACTACGACGGTGAACACGCCCGGCGTGCTCTGCAGCGCATGGGAGGAGGTCAGCATGGGGGTCGTGGGCAGGACATGGTGCCTGGTGCGATGAACATTCCTCCTTCGATTGCCAACAACCCCAACATCCCGCCTGAGGTCATCCACGCGCTGCAGGCTGGAAGACTGGGGAACACCGTTTTTGTGGCTAATGTAAGAACAGAACCACGGGCCTTTGCTCCCGTCCAAGTAAAAAAAAAAAAAAGGTTTAGTTTAAGATACATTTGTGTGTTTGTGTTCTGCAGCTGGACTTCAAAGTGGGCTGGAAGAAGTTGAAGGAGGTGTTCAGCATGGCAGGTGTGGTGAAGCGAGCTGACGTAAAGGAGGACAAAGACGGGAAGAGTCGTGGAATGGGAACAGTTACTTTTGATCAGCCTCTGGAAGCTGTGCAGGCCATATGTATCCTTTAAAACCTAAATATTATATAAAAAAAATACATAACGCAGCCTTCAAATATCTCATTTTACTTTTGTCCTTAACTACTGTCTCAGCCATGTTCAACGGCCAGATGCTCTTTGAAAGGCAGATGCACGTTAAAATTGTATGTTGAATTTAAATCTTATTTGAAATGATTTCTTCTAAACCCTGACAGAGATCATTAAAAAATGTAACATTTTGTATATGGACTTGTAGGATGAAAAGTCTCTTCCCCCTGATGATTTCCTTCCAGTAGAAAAAGCACCACAGTTGCCACGTGAGTGAATCCTTTGTTCTATTTTTACTTCACAAAATTGTAATGTAGATGTTGAAAATATTAGAGAGGTTGGTAAATGGTAAGCATCATTGCAGGACATTTTCATTGTGATCTTTGATGAAAGAGGTGAATGATTTTAAATTTCAACCTTTTTTCATGGGGTTGTTTTTTTTTTTTTTTTTTTTCTTTCTTTTTTTGCCGTGTTTCAGGGGGCCTGGGTGGCATCGGCATGGGTCTGGGGCCGGGAGGGCAGCCCATAAATGCAAACCGCCTTAGTGCTGGTGGAGGAGGAATGGGCTCCATGGGACCTGCACCTGCAGGTCAGTCAAACACATGTTTTAGTTGCTTCATGCTGTGACAATGCTGCTCTTCCTATTTACTAACTATCTTAAATAAATACATATGTGATTGCGCATCACTTTGATGTAGCCTCACTGAGACGTTCTTCTGCCACAGGTATGGATTCAGGTTACGGAGGAATGAGCAGGCTTGGAGGTAAGATTTTGTTGATAGGGTTTAGTTGTAGTTGTCCCTGTTAACGACTAAACTGATCCCACTTAATGCTCTTTTTAACAGGAATGAGTGGGAGTGGAGGCTACGGCAGCATGGACAGCATGGGCAGCATGGGGGGCTTTGGAGCCAGGGACATGGCGCCAGTTGGCAGAATGGGAGGTAAGTGGGCATTTTCACTCAAAATACACACAGATTAGGGTCAGTTCAGTCACATACAGATAAACTAGCCACTTCAGGCTGAGGGAAGGTTTTAACCTGTGGAGATCTGTATCGATCAGGAATGGGCGGACTGGATCGGGACTTTGACATGCCCATGAGCCGAGGATTTGCGGATTCCTTTGGAGGAATGGGTAAGAGTGAAATTCATCCGTCGATTTCATTTTCATTCATTAATTTATTTGTCTCATGACGTCTGAATTTTTCATCACACCTAACTTATTGTGTAAATTAGCTGTTAAATGAATGAAATATGGACCAATGTACCTTCTGTCCTTTAGGTGGTAGTTTTGGAGGAGGCATGGGACACATGGGAAGTGGCTTAGGTACAGTAAGAACTCAAATCAGTTATTTTGAATGTTTCACAACTCTCTATCTAAATGCATATTAATACAAAGCACAATCCTGTATAGTAGAATCCGAAACAAGCTGTTGGGTCATGCATAACTTGAAATAATATATTTATGAAAGTCATTTAAGCATCATGACATGTAAAACTCTAGTCTTTTTAGTTTTAGTGTGGTTATCAAATAATGTACGACTTTCATGGCCACATTTTCATTGGAAAACAATTCAATTTGTTTGACTATTTCCATCCCTCTGCATTTTTATTCATGTTTTATTATGTTTCAAACTAAAGTATCCTTTTAGCTTCAGTGGGCTCTGGTTATTTTGAATAGAATAAAAAGCTATTTGGGCACTGCCCAAAGATATTTAGTGTTAAAATCCCAGTCATATAAAACATAAAGATGGTGCCCTGCTGGAATCCATTTCCTTGGTAAAGCATTCATGTATAATTCTGTATAACAGGTGGTGGAATGGGCAGCTTGTCCATGGACAGAATGGGCCCCAGCTTCGACCGTGTAGGCATGTCGGGAATGGACATGAACCGTGGCTTTGGAGGCTACGGAGGTGGCGGACACATGGGTGGAGGCATGTCGGACAGGGGCTCAGGGTCCAAAGGCGGCTGCCAGATATTTGTGCGAAATGTAAGTGTGGCCAAAGGCTGTTGAAGTCTCATTTAGTGAATATTAGTAATGAAACTTCAAGCTAAATGATTATTTTATTTTTTCACCACTTTATTAATGTTCGTAGCACTTATATGTTTGAGGTGTACTGATCACGGATCAGTATTTGACCTTCCTGTCACGAGCTGATCAATTGAAAATGAGCTAATCCTAATCTCTGTTTGAAAGCAATGGTGCATCTCTATTTTCTGTTCTTTGCTATATGCTGATTGATAAATCTGTCTTGCAGCTGTCCTATGATCTGACATGGCAAAAGCTGAAAGACAAGTTCAGTCACTGTGGTATGAATTACATTTTTTTTTTGTTTGATCCTTTGACATTTCATCATGATTGACCGATCAACTATTCAACCTTAACATAAACCATTTTTAATTGATGCTAGTTGCATCATCCAGTCATTGCTGATTCTTGTTTGCTGCAGGTCAGGTGCTGTTTGCAGAAATCAAAATGGAAAATGGGAGGTCAAAGGGTTGCGGGACGGTGAAATTTGATTCTCCAGAGACCGCAGAGAAGGCCTGCAGGATGATGAACGGAACCAAGATCAACGGCCGGGAGGTGGACGTCCGCATTGATCGCAACGCTTAGAGATTTTGTAGAAACCCCCTCGTAACTCACTTTACACTTTCTGACGCCCGTACCAATCATTGTTTTGTTTTAAAAACACTATGACTTCATGTTTCCCTGATTTCATTTGATTTGCTGGTATACGACATAGTTGTTTTACCTTTGTTTTATAAACCCAGTTATGATTTGTCAGTTTATTTGAATAAATAAACTTTTTAATTTTTAAACTGTGCGCTTGGAAACTTCTTCAACTTGTAAGCTGGACCCAATATTTTTGTCTTATGAGTGTCATTTCTCAATGCCCTTGTGTGTCAGTTTCAAATTAGTAATGACATTTATTAGGACACTAGTAGATGTAAAGTTTTGTACATTTGAGGAAGTGTGGGAGGATAAACTCCCATTGTTTTAAATGAATCGCTTGATGATTTTTACTTTTAGTCATAAACATGAATGACTGTCGGAGTTTAGGATGGTTGTAACAGGATGAATGGAAATTTTTTTACTATTTATGGCTTGTCCTCCCTGGTGATTAAACCTCATCAGGCTGCATTTCTGCCTTGACACATTGAAAGCTGATACTTCTTGGGATGTTCAGTTTATTTTTAGACATATTTGAACTTGTCACACTTCCACCTTTTGTTAAAATCAAAAGGTTTTTGATTTTAACCTGCATAGTAAAGGTCTAAAGAGGTAACCAATCATGCATCCGCTTGTTTGGTAGTTTTGTAACTGGTGCCTTTGCTCCTTGACATTTGTTGATCTCAACAGCTTAACATTTTTGGTGGGTGCTGGGGGCTGTTGGCCTCAGAAAATGTCTTCAGTCCTAAGAAGGTCAGGCCTCAGTCACTGCACAGCCGTATGGGATTATTCCCAATAATCCCCAACTCGTATAAAATGGACAGAGTGGCGAAGAGGATGTAGCAAGTAAGACTGACAATTCCCAACTTCCAGTCCAGCCTCCATTCGTTGATGTGCACCGCTACAAAAAGGAAGACGATGGAGAGAAGTAGCGTGGATGAAATGAAGATCAGGCCAGTGCTGTTGACCTCTACCGGGGTGTTGGTGTCCACAAAGGCAGTCTTGATAAACCAAGGCAGGCCCAGGCACAGCATGTCAAAAACATTGGAGCCCACGATGTTGGACATGGCCATGTCGGCTTTCCCTGAAAACATAAACCGTGGTTGGATGCTGTTCTGGTTCCACTCCCATTGGCTGGTTTATGTTTTGACAGTATTACCTTCTCTAGCCACCATCACACTGGCAACTGTGTCTGGTATACTGGTTCCAGCAGCGAGTAAAGTGAGTCCCATCACTGTGTCTGGTATGTCAAGGGTTTCACCTGTGAAAAGAAATCAGATTACATCTCCACCAGCAAAAGCAGGCTTTGAAGGAGTTACCATAAATCTTATTGGATCTCTACAGACCTTCTGGGGCATGATATCTAAGATAGCATCCATTCATGTAATCGGTCTTCATAGTTTGCTGTCTATAATCTGAAGCAATCAGTTTTGCAGTTCATTACGTTTAAATAACATACATAATTATTGTCTGCTCTTTTGTCTTAAGTGTGTTCTTGTATAATGGGATACTAATCTCATTATGCTTCAGGAGACCTATGGCTCTCACATGACATCTGTTCTGATGTCTTGGTTCAGCTTTGTAGTTCCCATCCCTATTGTACATAGAGACTGAATCTGTTTTTTAAAACACTTGCCGGGTATTGTGGTACGTTCGCCACTCACATGACTTTCTTTCCTCGGGGTCGTAATCCTTCTATGACTGGTTTGGCTCACAGCCTACTGGAGCTACACTGTAATACCCCCCCATTCTCTGGGACAATGGCATCTCAGGAATTAACCAGCAGACCCACATGTGACTCTGCAAAGTAGACGTTTTTTCTCACAAGTCTCAAACACTTGTGATCCACTAGGTTTGCTACGGATCCTGCTGGTTCAAGCCTTCCTTATACTGAAAACGCACAACTGTGGAGTACAGGAAAATAACGGCTTGTGAATTTGGGTAGTCTAATTTTAAATTTTGAGAAATGCTTTATTTAACACTGAAATAAAGTGACAACCTTCCAAAATTGTATTGAGGTCACCTTAAAACAGGCAACTTACCTACAACTGTGACCATCCAGACCAGCACGTATGTGAAAGCAGAGATCCAGACTGCTGACATAAAGAAGGTTATCATGAACCATTGTTTCCAGAAGCGTCTCCTGCAGTCGGGGATGGTGATGAAGAGCAGAATGATGACAGGCAGAGACAGAACCCACAAGATCCTTTTGAGGTCACTCCCCGGTACAGCAAAGACACTTCTTTGCTCTGTTGGGATGAAGATTGACAATAAGATCTGAGACACGGGATTAGAGCTGCAGTCAAAGGCATCGTGCTGAGAAGGCCTTGTACTTTGTACCTTCAGAAATCTCATTGAGACCATGTAGGCTGAGCGACAGGTGAGAGTACCCCGAGTCGTCTTGAAAGATGCCGCTGTCTGTTCTGGAGCGACCACGGACTCGCAGGCTGGTATCATCGCTCCAGCCCATCAGGGGCTGCGTCTCACGCTTCTCAGCAGAACCTGAACCCAGACAGGTGCAGCATGGGCTCAGCTTCCTCAGGACAAACTCGCTGATGCGGAGGTCAAAGCACAGAACCACGATGTAGACCCCGTAGACCAGCAGTAGACAGGCTGCCTCGTACCTGTCAACAAAATGGACGCAAACAGTCAGTACCGGCTGAAGAAAAACCCCTTAATGATGTGCTTCATGGAGAGCCTCACATCTTTTAGTTGGGTTTCTTCTTGTTTAAGGGAAACTTTCCTCTTACGTTTCGCAACATGAATGGCCAGTGTGAACCAAGTTATGAACCGTGGTCCTGTCATCCATAAACATAAACAACATGTCACTAAAGAAGAAAACAATCTACTGATTTAAAAAGCTAGTTTAATAATATTTTCGGGTAAGAATTTAATTTTGGGGCACTGGAATTTGCAGAAACCAGATTGAACTGGTTCAGTTCCAAATCACAACAGGAAAAGCAAGGTCCTTTATATTGTTTCCAGGACCTTTGAGCCCAATAACTCATGGTTTATTTCAAAGAAAGGACATGCGGTGCCATAAAAAAAACATGATTTCCACCTCTGATATGTTTCTTAAGTTCATACTGTTTTGGCACTCATAAATGTTTCAAATCATCAAACTAATTTGAATTTGAAAAATACACAACACATTTTCAAATAATATGAAATGAAAAGTTATCCAAACCAATCTGGACAGGTTGGTAAAGAGAGAGGTTGCCACTCTTGCCCCCTGTTCCATATCCAATATGACTGCTGCACATATAAAACAAGGTGAAGGGTGCAGGTCTATTTATCAACACTACTGAGGGTCTGCAGTGACGCATATAATATCATCTACATACAGGAAAATATTCTTTTAGTTTTTGAATCCATAAAATAGAGAGAAACAGATAATAGTGCATTTCACCAAAACAACTCTAGTATGACAACGTTTCCCAGATCTGAGGCAAACTGAACCAAACATAAAGCCAACAACTATGGGAACATCCAACTATGCATGTTTCTTTAAACAGTAAAAAAACATTTTTTATCCAAAAGTTATTGTTTTGTATTTTGTCTAGAGTTATTGCTGGATTGTATACAGTGTAATACATCCCTCTTGACCTTTTACTACACGTTTGTTATATTGTCATGTTGATTGTTTTATTTTTGGACTGACAGTCTGTAAGCTGGCTTACAATCAAAGTAATACAAGAAGGGTAGTAAGAAGACTGTACATTTGTTTTGTGATCTATTTTCACATTCTCTAGCTCACGGGTTTGCAATAAACATCTGTATTTGTCCTTTATAACCAACCATCGTATGTTGTGCAAGGTCTGAAGATCATGTAGCCGTCAGGTGCTGAGTCACTGCATATAAATCAAACACAAAAACTCACCAGAACACTTTGTTATCGGAAATGATCCCAATAACAGCGGCAACACTGATTCCGTATGCCAGGCAGTCTCTGAACAGGGGCCAGCAGGTGAGTCGCCCTGCCTGATAAGGGAAACAAAAATAAATGGCTTATATTTTATACAAAGCAACATAGCCAGACAATCTCTGACCTAGTAAAGACGCTGCTCTCATACACAAGGAGGTGATAAGGGGGTAATCTCTAGCGGGATCTTTGGGTTTGATGTTAAAATGTACCATAGAGGCCAAAAGTCCACAGGCTGCACAGATTCCAAGCAGGTTGTACACGGCAGATCCCACAATGGTGCTGATTCCAATGTCCCCCTTGGTCACAAACACCCCTAATAAAAAAAGCACACAACAAAGTTTGATGTTGGATCCAGGAGCAATGAGGAAGTATTTCTAAAAAATAGTGAAAAAGACAAAGAGCATGCAAGGTTACCAGGTCACACCTACCGATGTGACCTGGTGACGCAGGTCACGTCAGTAGGTAGATGCCTACTGATCTGCGTATCGGTGTATAAATGTGTGAGTGTTAGTGAGTGTGAATGGGTGAATGTGACTCTAGTGGAAAGCACTTAAGAGTGGTGAAAATGATTCGAAAAGAGCTATATAAGTTCAGTCTATTTACCATTTAAGGTTACCAGGTCACACCAGACCAGGTCGGGGGAAACATATCCAAACTGTGTAGTGTGCATACAAATAATGTTGTTAGGATACATGATTACCAAGAAAAGCTGTGACCAATTCAGGTGCAGAACTCCCTGCTGCCATGAATGTGGCTCCTGCCACATCCTGAGAAAGTCCCAGACCTGAGAGAGATCCAAGAAATAAAAAAATATGAAGTTATTGCTCTGGAAAAAAATATCTAGCAAGGAAGTTAAGGTTTAGATTTCTACTGTAATTCATTTAGTTAAGTAGGAATACTGAATATTTATCTGCAGTGCCGGCCCAAAACATACTGAAATTAAGCAGGGCGCCACAGAGATTGCTTTTGTGTCACATATATTTGAGAAATAAGACAACTTTTAAGCTTGATGATTTTTGTGTAGCAGATTTAAAATACTCTTAAGTATTTTAAATTTTTTATATATATATATATATATATATATATATATACACAGTCCAGTCACATTAATGTGACCATCTGTCAAAAGCCAGAATAACCACCTTTCGCAGAGCGAACTGCTACGAGACGTGCAGGAAGAGAGTCACTTAGGTCCCTGAAGGTCTTCTCTGGGATGTTGAGCCATGCCGACTCTAATGCCGTGGCCAGCTGCGCTAGATTACGCGGTTGAGGATCCATGGCGCGAACAACTCGATCGAGATGGTCCCACAGATGCTCGATTGGGTTTAAGTCAGGTGAGTTTGCTGGCCAGGGAGGACGGTAAACTCATCCTGGTGCTCTTCGAACCACGCACGTACACTGGCAGCTGTATGGCACCTCGCATTGTCCTGCTGGAAGATGCCATCATCCTGAGGAAAAACAATGCGCATGTAGGGGTGGACATGGTCCGCAAGGACAGATGCGTACTTGTATTGATCCATCGTGCCTTCCACAATAATCAGTGAACCCAGAGAATGCCAGGAAAACATTCCCCAGACCATAATGCTCCCGCCTCCAGCTTGGATCGTTCCTGCAATGGTTGCAGGGTGGTTCCTTTCAGAGGTTTCACGCCTTATACGCCAACGTCCATCTGTCCGATGGAGCATAAAACGCGATTCATCTGAAAACGCTACCTGTCGCCACTCAGTGGACGTCCAGCTGCTGTACTGGCGTGCAAATTCTAGCCTTCGTCGTCGATGAACACCAGTCAGCATAGGTGCACGAACCAGGCGTCTGCTTCGGAGGCCCAGACGCAGCAATGTTCGCTGAATAGTGGTTTGGGAGACACTTGTGGTAGCCCCTTGGTTCATTTTAGTGGTCAGTTGCTCAACGGTAGCCCGTCTATCTGCCCGAACGCATCTCCGCAACCGTCGTTTGCCTCTGTCATCTATGGCCCGTGGTGCACCACATTTGCCACGTCGTTGATTTTGGACAGTCCCATTTTGCCATGCACGGTACACTTTTACCACGGCGGCACGCGAACAGTTCACAAACTCAGCCGTTTCGGAAATGCTTCCACCCTTGGCCCGAAAGCCAATGATCATGCCCTTTTGGACGTCGGATAAATCGCTTCGTTTCTGCATTACGCCAACGATTGAAATGTTTTCCGAAGCCCACACACACCCTTTATATACGCTCAACTGCACTGTGCTGCCACCTGCCTTCTGTGATTGGTTATTTAACTCTGAAGTGGAAAGTACGTGGTGGTCACATTAATGTGACTGGACTGTGTATATATATATATATATATATATATATATATATATATATATATATATTTTATATTATAAACTTTCAAATATAAGTTGTAAACTTACAAAGCAAAATGTTTGTAGCTTGATAAGTATGCTCTAGACAGGTACGTGCAGAGGGGAGTGGGGGGGGCAGGGGTGCCTGAGCACCTGCCCCTTTTGCTCCTTGCCCCAAAGTGCCTTTTTGGTCAATTTTCTTTTTTTTTTGGTATTATTTCCTAAGTCCTCTTCTGACACATAACATGTAATAAAATTATTTGTTTTTTTGTACAATATAATAAGCCTTCCGGTCACCTTGTTACCTTTGACCTTTTGTCCGTGAGGGTTAGGGTTAGATGCAATTGCCTCTCGTGGAGTGAGATAAGGTGGCTAACTGGAGTTCAACGTAGTGAACGTTCCTGATTACAGAACAGTTTTTGGTGAATTGTAAAAAAAAAAAACGTTTTTGGTGAATAAAGTGATAAAGTCATCTGACTTGCTACTTGTCAGATGACGGAAAACCATGTAGAAGTATCGTTTCCGCTTCAGCACAGGTAGCGGTTTAAGCAGAGAGGTAATGAAATAAGAAAAGAAAGAAAGAACAAGATCACAGATACAAGCGGCTGAAATGGGTTTCCTCCGCAGGGTGGCCGGGCTCTCCTTTAGAGATAGGGTCAGGAGCTCGGACATCCGGGAGGGACTCAGAGTAGAGCCGCTGCTGCTCCTCCATGTCGAGAGGAGCCAGTTGAGGCTCGGGCATCTGGTCAGGATGCCTCCTGGACGCCTCCCTGGTGGGGTGTTCCGGGCACGTCCCACCGGGAGGAGGCCCCGAGGAAAACCCAGGACACGCTGGAGGGACTATGTCTCTCGGCTGGCCTGGGAACGCCTTGGAGTTCCCCCGGAGGAACTGGAAGAAGTGGCTGGGGAAAGGAAAGTCTGGGCCTCCCTTCTGAAGCTGCTGCCCCCGTGACCCGACCCCGGATAAGGGGCAGAAAATAGATGGATCGATGGTAATGAAATACAACAGACACTGACAGGCCTCTGCGTCTGCCTCTCTCTGAAGAACTACTGAGCCGGAGGAGACAGTCAGGTGAGGAAAACCTGTTCTTATCTATCGATTCACTATTTTTATCATACAGATATTAGGCTGTTGCTGTCCTATTAGCTAGCTGCTAGCTACCGACTTTGCTAGCAAAGCAAGGTAACTAAAAAGCTTCTTCCCTGTATCGTTATGATAGCAGTAATTCTTCAGTATTGCTTATGCAATAGGGGCACATCGCCTGTCCAAAACCGATCATCTCCATAGTGGATACATGTCTTCTAATTTCCTTTGCTACATAATGTACATTGCATTCATTCCAGCGTTAGGTAATGAACGCTGGAATGAATTGGTTTCTTTACATATCTCCTTTAAGATATCTCCTATCTTGAAGGCGAATAGCACTTAAATTAAAGACTACCAAGGATATTCATTTAGAATTAAAAATAACTCATCCTGAATTACCATGATAGATATAATGTATGTAATAAAAATGTATCATTAACGAAGGGGAAAAAACTCAATCCAGACTTCAAGTTTGGGGTCAAAAAACCTCAGGTAAGTAAAATAAAATTGTAATCAAAGCTTTTGGAATTGTAATGATTCCTTTTTTGAAAACAAAAAGTTTAGTTTAAACAACTTTTTTTTCAAATTGAATGACTCATTTTTGTCTCGTGAACTTAAAAAGTTACTTGCCAAACATAAACTTTTATTTGCACACATCAGAAATCTTTTGTGGTGATTTTTGGCCCTGCCCATGTCATGTGAGAATCACAAGCAAAACTTTGAGTCACAAACAAAAACTTAGAATAGCAAGAAAAGATTTATGACAAGTGCAAATAAGTTTGTTTTGCAAAAATGAGACAAAAATGTGTGATTTTAATTTTTAAAAAAGTTTTTAAAGCAAAACTCAGTAGGTTTTTCTCATGGTGACATGCATTAACAATTCAATTTTTGTTTTCTTTTTTCTGCAGTTTCACATTAAAGTTTGATTCAGCTCAGCTTCCCTGACTCTTCATCTTCATCTCCACTCCAAGTGTAGCAAACAGGCAGCTCTTTGTTTATAGATTACAGTCCACTAAAAGGTTGCATTGTGCCCTTGTTTATATTTTTAATAGTGTAATTCTGTAAAGACAAAATATGTCTGGTGGTCTATCTCTGATTTACATATCTTGCTAATACATATGGTTTGAATATTAAAATACTTTCCTTTAACAAAATAAACCTGCAGAAAGAAATTACTAATAAAACATCCTACATAGGCATAGCTGTATGCTCTAGAGATTTTCCTTAGCTTTGATTGTATATCTCACAATTTAGTAATTTATCGTTGTCTATTAAACTCTGAAAGCTGAGAGGCTTTTTTAATATTCTGTCCTAGAATGTGGTTAGATGTGCCCTTTTTGTTTTTCAGCACCTGCCCCATTAGTGGTGTCTGCACGGCCCTGGCACTAGAGGTCATAATTTATCACTACTGCTGTAGTCAGCTCTGCTGCTTGCATCTCTGCAGGGATCAGATTTTCCTGGGCAATTGTCTTGCAAATCATTGCGATAAATAATTTACAACTTGCTGTTTAAATAATTGGCTTCTCCTTTTCAAAGGAGAGCAGAAACCTGTATTGCCACACCAAATGATTATGTCAGAAAAACAATCTTATCGCCACAATTATTTTTACAGCTGGTATCTTCCAATCACTGCAACTGAGTTAATAAGTAATGTGAGCTAATAATCACAAGTGCTTAACAATAACTTTATGCAACATAGATAATTTAAGTGGTTGCTGTGTGTGAAAAGCACAATGGGCAAATGATCAGGCTTGAGAAACATTAGCGCTGTGGTGGCTGGTGAGGGACGGGCTTAACAGGAACTTCAGCGCCAATAAACTGAGGTTAAGCAAAAGTCCTAAAACAATGACAAGGACAGCGAGCAGCTTACACAACCAGCCTCCGTAAGGCACGTTGGTCCTGGCACAGCAGTTATCAATGAAAGTCATAGGCCGCTTGAACACTAAATCGTTTTAACTTAATAAAGCAAACAGTCTGATTTGCACATGAGATTACAGTAATACAACCACTCCAAAGTAAGAGCATTTTAATACTTTGAATAATTGATTAAACAGGAAGTCATTTATTGATTAAAAATATAAGCCGATAAACTCTCGCTTGCCTAACAACTTAAGGACTAAATGTATCCACAACCTCACGATGTGGCATTCGCACGTCTTCAGCACACACATTTTCAATCACATGTTCATGGCCCTTACGTTCACTTATTACTTCTAGAGATGGCAGAAAGTAATCGTCGCAGACTATGGAGACAGCCAAAAGCATGTAGAATATGAGCATGAAATATATGACCAGGCCTCCATCTTTCCTCTCCTGCACCGTGAAGAAGCCTTCGGGAAACTCAGAGGCTTGTGGTGCGATGCATTCTGTTTCATTCTCTGAAACGACAGGACACACACACAAACACACTCCTTTGGAGCCGTCACTGAGAAAATCCGCTCAATCAAACAACTCAAGCAGTTTGGGGAGTCTGGGAAGATTGTCTGAATTCTTGACGGAATTTACTTTGTGTCAAATAAAATGTCCGACTAATCTTTAGTTCACGATTAAATCTTCTTACAACCCTACATTTGGTTATGTTTCACGTGTTTCTGATGGGAAAATCAAAAGGTGCTCTTTGCACAACAGGTTTACAAACTAGCCGTGTTATTAGACAGAGCTCTGCTAAATTTGAAGTCATATGAAAAGTCTGTGATAAGCAATGACAGGGTTATTACATGCTTTTTATAGGACACTCTGGTTTGTTAGCTGTGTCATCTGATTAAGAAATATGTGAATAAAAAGATATTGTGTTTATGGGTGCAGGAAGATTTTCACCACCTGGGGAAAAGACAAATAACAAATAATGTAATGATGTTTCCATTTTCTCAAAATTGTACAAAGCCTGGATAAATTTCCAGGCTGTTGTGATGTAAAAAAAATACCCATCCTATATCATCCCAAAACTATAATTACATTTTTATATAATGTAATTTGATTTTTGCGCATTTTTGTTTTCAAAACGTATTTATTTCACAAGACCCATTTTTAAGTACTCAATGACACCTCACAAATAATAAAAGTAAAGCAAGGTTGCACCCTTTCTCTTACAGATACCTTTGTGCAATGATGAATGTTGATTCTTTGTAACCTATTTGCAATATACAGCTTTAGCTGGAATGTAAATGAGCAAATGTCAGGTAAATCCAAAGACTAAGAATTTCAGATTATTCAGATAGCAAAAACAAGCAGGACTAGGCTTAAAAGTAGACTACAAATGTATATAAAAAATTTTATTGCTCTGCTCTGTTTCCTCTATGTATATCACATTTACCAAAGATTCAAGTGCCAAGTGTCAATATGACAATATGTTTCTTTAAGAAACTCATTGAACCACTACTCCTAATATTCACCTTCTCGTAATCCACATTTTATCTACTTTTTTTTTTTAACTATTCCTGGGAATTTTATGGCATTGTTGTTTGTTATGACTTTGTCTTACTATGATGAATCTCCATGTTCCTTAATTGTTTTTTTTTACATGCACATTTACTGGTCCGATGGAAATCTTGTCTTTAATGTGTTTAAAGGGATTTGTGGAGCTCTCTCAAAATACCTTTGTAGAAGCAGGCCCTGATGCCATAGTCTGTCTGTGTTGATTAAACTATTAACTACAAGCTACATCAGAATACTCAATTTCAATCTCAAATGGATGATCAAATTCTGCTACACTTCAGAAGTTGGTCACAATGCTTAGAACAAACATAATATTTTCTAAATTTAAGATTTAGCCAAGTTATTCTAACTCCATTAGTTTAAAAAGATAGAAATGAGGACACATTAATTCACATGTTGCTATTAAAAAAATCTTATGGAATTAATTAAATAAAATCTATTTCTATAGACAAAGCCTTAATCTACCACACAAATCAGAATATTTGCATGTGCTTACCAAGAGCCCGGCGCACCCTGACAGAGTGGTTCTCCTCAGCAGTTTTTGCTGTGAACGACACAAGATGAACACATGCATACAAAAAAAACACAAAGCCCAAAAAGTAAGGTATGAAATCCTTTCTCCTTTTTTTCTGCACTGCTGGAGCTTTATCCATAATAATTTGACAGGTAAATAAAATAACCTGACATCAACAGCTCTTCCAGAGAACCATGTGTCGTCCTAGTTGAATTAGTTTGCGGGGATTTTAAAGAAAGTTGAAACTGCTTGTTAAAGCTGCATCTAACTCTACTCTAAACTACAAGCTGCACAGAGAGGATACCAAAGCGGGGGGAAGCATCCTTTAAGGTCTGGTGGTACTACAGCGAGAGTGAGGGGGGTGATCACGAGTTGCGAGTCATTCCACTTGACTTGAACGGACTCCTGCCTGAGGCGCATCAGAGGGTGTAATTCCTCATAAGCAGGCTTTAGCGCAGATCTACCGCTTTTTAAACAGGCGGAAACATGTTATTTTTTCAGTGGTGAAAAAATCACAGTCAAAGGTCTGAAGCTGAGGATTTTGGGGGTTAACGCTGCCATGGATTACATTTCACCTTTATCCCAACTGATGGAATAAACCCATAAAAATGAGGATAAATAGTTATTTATGGTCTTCATATCTTCGATTTGATTTATCTTGACGTTTATTGAGATGACATCCTGCAAAGTCACCTTATTGATAATAACAGTCAACTCCTAACATTATTTTTAGAAGACAGCCCCTAGACATATATTTTTCACTACCAGTCTTGTGCCAGCAGTGGTGGAGAAAGTACTCAAAAAATGTACTTAAGTAAAAGTACAAATACACAGACAAAAATGTACTCAAGTAAAAGTAAAACTACCACATTAACATTTGTACTTAAGTAAAAGTAAAAAAGTAATTACTGAATGCATTGCCTAATCCCTAATACAATATAATTAAGTGAACAGATCATATTTAATTTTAATACATTAGAAATGTGCCATTTTAATGAACAATGCCACAGATAAAGCATGTTGTGTTTACTCTCTGTAACCTAGTTTAGATTTAGGTATGTGATTCTATGCATCATAATTTCAGGGATGGAAACATCTTGTCTCCTCTCCTAACAGCATGAACTTCACTTTTTTTTTTGCCACTAGTGGCTTTTATTTTGAAAGAAATCCAACAGAAAGGGGATGGAAAGAAGGTGGGTGGGGCAGGGCACCATGTAGCAGAGTTGTAGTCAAGACCACCTACCCAAGACCAAGTCAAGACCAAGACCAGCACCCCGTGCTACGTGATACAAAATTGCTTCTTAAATTGATCTGAAAGATCCGCATTCCCATAAAACACCTAGATATTAAATACTTGAACTGAAATAAATTTAATCAGTAAAGATCCGTCCAGAAGAATCGGATCGTTCCTGAATGTCAGATTGATGCAGACTTTGGTCACAGAGTTGTCCCATATTCGAGGCACCTCAGTTAACAACTTTTTTTCATTGCAGATGCAACACTTGTCTCTGTACAGCTAGCTTTTAGCTTTGATAGCATCACGTCCACAGAGCTAACCTTTCTTTAATCTTTCCTTCAAGTGACGCTAAAAGTTGGACTAGGTCCCCACCGTCTGTGAAAGCAAAGCGCTGCTGAGTTTACATGTTGCCATATCGTATGATTTGTGCAACGCTATTATATTACTGACGATTAGACAGACGTACGTCTTCTCCGCTCAGAGGAAACCACTGCGCATGTCTTGGAGCCACTGCGCATGTCTTGGAGCTCCGCGTGCGAGTGAAGGGGGAGGCGATGGGTGACAACAGACACGTAAATCACGTTATTGCTTGGATTTTACGGCGCCACCTTAAGTCCCTCAACTTCACATTTTAACAGGAAAAAAAAGTAATGTACATTGCTATCAAGCAGAAAAAAAAAATCGAGCACTGTCAGTTATAACGTGATACGTTTAACGAGTTACTTATCTCGTTATAACGAGATACTATCACGTTTTAACGAGATACGTATCGCTCGAATTTTTTTTCCTGCGTGATACCAATGCGCTTCCGTAGTAATGCGCTAGATGTAACGAGTAACGCGACACTTTTGTAGAAATGTAGTGAAGTAGAAAGTACAGATACTTACTGTAAAATGTAGTGGAGTAAAAGTAGAAAGTATCCATTATTAAATCTACTTCAGTAGAGTACAGATACACGAAAATTGTACTTAAGTATAGTAACGAAGTATTTGTACTTCGTTACGTCCCACCACTGTGTGCCAGAAGAGGGTGTGTGTTCAGAGTCTCATGGACAGGACTTGTTTGGACTTGCCTCAAGTCACCCCGAGTTTGAGCAGGTAGCATTTCCGAAGCTCGCATTCCAGACTCCTGGAAATATCGGGAATTATTCAGCTAAAAATGAAGGTCTGCAGCGCTAATCCACAGAAGAAGAGGGTGAGTTTTGTTAGTTTTCAATGCGAGTTACTCTTAAGATTGCTTGTGGTTTGTTGTGAATGAGCATATAAAATAAGCAAAACGATATTTAAAGAAGTAACATTGATCAAATTATAGTGTGTGTGTTGCATGATGATTAGCCCATGAAGCGCACGCTTATTTTGTTGTGATGGATCAATATGTTTGTAAACAGCAGTGTGCATTACCTCCGGTTCATAAATATCTCTGAGTCAATGGCGCCCCTTAGTGGATTTGAACCGTCATGTCGCTTCGTCTGTTGCTGAAACACATAGAAATGCTTGATTCGGTGGTTCTCAATAGACAGACCCCAATTGCCTAATGCACAAGGTTTATGTGACTCTTGACATCTCACCACGATTGAACCGAAAAAAATTGCAAAAATATATATGGTCTGGCACTAAAACAACACTGGAGAGTTCTAACAGAAAAGTATCTTTACAGTAAATTACAGTGGTGATAGGGCATCATGCTCTGAGATTACTGTGTTTTTTTTTAATCCAAACAGATAGAACAATAAACAGTTTCAATACAAGTTTCAGTGCTAGAAAGCTGAAAGTGTGAGTTCAGTCATACATACCTGGGCCAGCAAAGGAATGGCTTCACCAGAACAAAGTTCATTTCTAGGAATGGACTAGGTAGTGCAGCATTGGAGCTGACAGAAAACCTGTTGTCCAGTTGAAGAGGGGAGATTCCCACACAGCCTGACAGAATTTGGGAACTTTTGAAATATTGCAAAATATGTAAAGACAACATGTGAAGTCCTGCTTACACAAGGTGCTTCAAGAAAGTATTGGTTTAAAAATACAATCTAGTTATACTGTTGCTCTTTTTACATTTTCTTCCAATGCTGCACATTAAAGGTGGAAAACAAAAGATTTTAAATCATTTGCCACTTTTGTTGCACAAAAACAAGCAAACACATTTTAACAGACATTTGAGAAACACCATGGGTCTTTACTTACTAGGGGTTCATAGCTGAATCTTGTTCTTTTATGTCCAGATGTCTTTGAATTGGTTTCAGTTCTTTCACTGGTTTTTCTTAACAACCAATCAGCTTAGTTATTGTACCAGTTAAAGTAATTGTCTTTTGGTGTGGTCACCGGTTTTGGTTTTGGTTTCTCTCATGTTGGCACTATTTGAACCAACATGGGACCAAAAAAATAATCTGATTGCTACTTCTCATATTTTGTCTCTGAAACTCAGCCATTTCTTCACTTCTATATCTCTTGACCAGAGGAATTTCTGCTATCTTTATTCCTATAAATGCGTGCTTCTCTTGCCTGCCCCATTTCAATGAGTCGTACTGGCTACTGAAATGTCTCTAAATATTTGGACATTGAAACCACTCCGTTGCCAGGGATCCTTATCTGGTCAAATTGTCCTCAGTTTGGCTTACATAACAGTTTATTGCCCTCGTCCACACCATTGGACGAGGGCTGGCATAAGCAGATGCCAGCATTTCAGCAGAAACCTTTTAGATGACGATCTAAAAAGTTTCATTTAATTCCACACAACAAGAGAAATTCATTGAGAAAGAAACACGGTTGTTTTAATTCACTGTACGCCACCACCTGCTCTCTGATTGGTTAGTATGTTAGGAATTTGAGGGTCACAGCGTCAACATAGTTTCTTTTGTCAAGGGCTCTGAGCTGCAGTTGCACAAAGAATAAATGTGTGACTTTTTTTATTTGCAGATATTTCTGCGATCATGTTTTTTTATAAGCAAGTTATTCAGACCTGCTCCCTTCTGTGGTTTGTGTTCTTGTTGGTGGGCTGAGGTACAATATCAGCTTGGTAGGAAACCTCTCCATCTCATCTGTCACTGGAAGCCTCTGTGTGTGTGTCTCTCTCTCTTTCTCTCACTGCTTGTGTGTTTTCACTTGTCTGTAAGAGGATACAATGGAAACTTAACAATGCCCAGTTCCATCTCAGTTATCACCGGCGTGGTGAGCCTCCGTTTGTCTCAGTAACTTACAGACGTTTATAAAATCGTATGATTGAAAACAACAACAACACGGATTTTAATAAAGTCTCAAGTGAAGGCGGTCTTTGTTTGACTCAACCATGACGTGAATAGTCGCTGTACTTGCCAGTTATACTCATTGTTGCTACATAACAATGAGTCTCCTCAGAGAAAAGGGAGAAGGAAACAAGCCAGGCGAGAAAAACTGGTCGAGTTGCTTTGCTCGTCATTACAAAAGCAAGTCAGGAGCTTTTATTAGTCTTAATGTTTCGCTCCGAGTTACTCATCTACGAATTTCTCCTTATCAGCGGACTTATCCCACCTTTTCTTCTAGAACATCATTCTCTCACTGACAGCCCACTTTGACTGTATTTTTTCGTACTTGTTGAATAGCACCACCCCGCCCTCTATGTGGATTGCTTAGTGTTCAAGGTTCAGGAAGATAACGAGAGGTGAGTGGCTGACGCAGAGTTTGTGTTATGTTACCAGAGGATCATATTACCGGAGACAGCAGGTTGGCTGAAACTTTAGCTGCCTTCAGATCGCTGTGACTAGAAGCAAAACAGGAACTGGGACCAACAAAAGGAGTTTTTAAGAAGATTTTCACAACTCACAGACTATTTCCTGTCGTTTGAAGGCGAGGGTTCACCATGGGTGAGAAGACACAACTGTCGTTGCTGCTAATTTTGCTGTGTGTGTCCGGGCTTGTCCCTTGTTCGGCTGCTTTCGTGTTCTGGACAGCCTCGTTGGAAACACGCTATTATCTGAGTAGCAATGAGACCATCTCAAAGTTCTGTGAGTGTGGGGTGTATGGCCGTAACTCTGAAGTGGAACCATTCAAAGGCTTTGTTGCTGTTCCCAAAGGAGATCCCACAGGCTGTAACCCATACGCTTCCTACGGCTGGAACTCCAGCCAGGAATTTATCGCGCTGGTGAAAAGGGGCAACTGTACTTTCAGCGAAAAGATCAACGCTGCCATTTACCAGGGAGCAGCCGGTGTGGTGGTGTACAATGTGGATGACACTGGAAATAGTACCACTTACATGTCTCACCCAGGCACAGGTGATGCTATCGCTGTCATGATTGGCAACATTCAGGGCACAGAGATCGCCAACGCGGTAAAAAATGGAACTGCTGTGTACATGTTTGTTATTCCGGGCACTCCTCACGGGCCTTGGATGGACACGTACTGGCTCTACTTTCTGTCTATTGCCTTCTTCATCGTGACAGCCGCCTCGATCGCCTACTTTGTGTTCATCTCCGCAAACCGTCTATACAGCATGAACAGGCACAGGCGCACCGAGAAGAGGCTGAAATCTGAGGCCAAGAAGGCCATCGGGCGCCTCGAGGTGATCACACTGAAACGAGGGGACGATCTCACGACGTCTGACGCCATGTGTGCCGTTTGCATTGAATCCTACAAAGCGGGCGAGGTGGTGACGGTGCTGACCTGCGACCACGTCTTCCACAAAGCCTGCATCGAACCCTGGCTGCTGGAGAGGAGGACCTGTCCCATGTGTAAGTGCGACATCCTGAAGGCCCTGGGAGTGGAGGAAGACGTCAAAGACGACATGTCCACGAGTTCTCCACCAGAGGTCACTGTGATCACAGTGACAGGAGGAGACGCTTTGTATGAAGTCCCACTGAATGAGCCCCTGAGCCACGAATCAGAGCAACAGCAACATCGCTATGACAACAGGGCCTTTGAAGAAGACTCTGAGGCTGCTAGAGGATGAGCAGAAACAACAGGAAGAAAACAATGAACAATAGCAACTGTAACCCTTTGTAATGAACGAGGAGAGTGGAATCAAGGTTCCAATCAAAGAAATATGATCTTCCAATCCAGACATACTTAAAGAAAAAAAACAACTTGAAGAATTCATGTGAAGAGTACAGATGTTGTTAATTAGGTTTCTGTTATTTTATTTCTTTTGGTTGTAATGCATGAATGACGTGTTTTCACAGATTTATCAGTAGACGGCTATGAAAACCAACAAGCTGCAGAGTGATACAAGTGTCACTTTTCTGCTTTGCATAGCAAGCACAGTCAGCATTGTTTATGGACTCAAGGTGTGGTACGGGATTTGAATATCTGTTTGATGTCGGGGCCAAATATTCTTCCTGTAGCTTGAGTTACTCTCTGCTGCTAATTCACTGATTCCTTATGAGCAAACCAAATGTCTGTTCATCAACAAACTTGGTTGTTTCACTTTCTTGCTGTGCCTGTTAAAACAGGTCTGAATCTTTCCATTTTCACTCAAGCGACAGGACCTTTTCTACATACACTCCCTCATGATCACGCCCTTGAGTGGAAAAGCAGGATGGTTCACATTGCACTGCTACGACCAAAAAAAAAACAAAAAACAAAACGCCTGAAAGCTGTGGAGCTTTAGAAATGTTTATGCTGGAACTGGCGTAAGCCTTAACATGGCAGTGAAATGAATGTCTTTTGAGACTTTAGGAGACCTTATAGAATTATTTTCTTGGATAGTGGGGAAATAATGCATTCTTGCTCTTTAAATTATGTATATTTAGACCTGTTTGTAATTTATAATATAATTTTTTTTTGGTTATTATAATAAGACGATGCAAAATGTTTGTGTAATCTTCCATGTCTAAAGAACAGATTTCCAAGCACTAAATCTCTGTCTTCCTGAGATTCATTTGACATTGTAGAGTTTATTTTGGTTCATCTGGTCTACCTCTTAATGAACGGATATAGGCATGTTTCACTGTAAATGATGGATCTTTTTCCTGTCTTTGATTGGCACGAATGTGCTGAAAATGGTACTTTATAGCCCTTTCCTACTGTTGATTTATTTTAACGGGTGTTTTACAGATTCCAGGAGTCCAGGATTGACTTATAAGCACAAATATTACTTCTGTATTAAATCACATTGATGTTGATAAGAATTCAATAAATCCCTCAAAATGAGGCTAACTCTGAACAACAAATGTCTGCATGGATCTGTGTGTAAAAGAGCGGAGAGTGTACCGTGTGCATCACAAAGGCGTGGCAAAGTTTGTACTTATTTAGCAGGTTTTGGGTTCGGCCGTTGGGAGAGCTGGGAAACAATAATTACCTCTCCCCAGGTGGGAACAGAAACCATGAACCTGAGCTGGATAATCATCACACTGCACCAGGACAGGGGCCTGACAGAACAGGTCGAGGTGTGCAGCTGCATGCCGACCGAATTATTAAACACGGAACATTTACGTGAGCTTTCTGTCAAGCTTTTGGAACGTTCTCACAGTCCAGCCTCTAATAAACCCGGGTGGTTATGAAAGCCTCTGGTAATAATTTATTAAAGAACTTTAGTCTGTTTGCTCTTTAGACTATTTATCTTGTAACGTCATGAGTTGTGGCCACAAATGCAGAACTCTTTTAGTCGTCCCTTATTTCCCTATGTTTTGCTTCCAGAAAATCCAATAACTCTGTAGTCCCTTAATGTGACCTTCAGTGGCAGTTCTACAGGTTTTCTTATGGTTTGGTGAAACATTTATTTAGACCATGGCAGCTTTTTTTTTTCTTACTCTGTAAGCATTAGCACATGGCAGATTATGATCATCTACAATGACACAGCTCTCAGGTGGTGTGTCAGATCTTTTATGAATTTCCCAAGCGCATGACAATCAGATGCGGTTCACGTGCTGTAGACAGTTTTTTTAAAGCTTTATTCTTCCCCTTTTTTCCTGCACTTCTTTAATTTTTTAAGGTTTTTTTTGGCTATAGTGACCTTTACTTGAAAGAGCTGAGACAAGATAGTTGGTAATGAGAGAGAAGGAAGACATGCGGCAAAGGTCACCATTTACTTAAACATTTTATTGAGAAACATGAAGAAGGATCCACAATTTGAAAGTTTAGAAATGCATCAATCAGGCGTAATGATTGGATAATGACATCATAACTATTTACATGTCTGCAATAACTATTTGTTTATCCATAAACAAAAAATAAAGGATAAAGAAGAATTACAACCTCTTGCTGATTTATTTGTGCTTCTCAACTTAACCAATCCTGTTACAGATTCTAGGCGCAGATCACACGCACAATCATTTCCTATTAAATAGTACTTTCTGTGCCTCAGGGCCTTTCGGTACAAGTCAGATGTTGATTTATTCCAGCGATACCTGTGCGAGTGCTGAGAAACGCTGGCTGAGAGGTGTTGAGGCAGCAGCAGGTTGAATAACAAGCCAAGATGTTTCCTGTGACAACACTACAGTCGGAAAGCACAGACGTGGGTCCCGCCTCTCATGGCGTTTCCTCTTCCTTTCTGGGCAGCATGTTCTGAATTTCAGTTTTCTGCTGTGAGTCCTACACTTATTTATTTTCACGTCCTACGCTCCCGGGTCGGATGGTTATAGTGGCACAACATCAAGACAGAGAATCGATAGCGAACTAACTGGCTGGGTTGGAAACAACTGGCAAGCTCTGAGTTTAGAGGCCCTGCTCTGCTCAGCAGTGTCGCTCCTCTGATTTATTGCCATTGTTAAGGAGAAAATTGAGTCAGAAGGTTTTCATTTAATGGCGCAGAGGTTGGTGGCTGTGCCTTAATTCCAAACTTGACCTTCAGTTTCTTGATAAGAGTCAAAATACTGGAATTAACTGTAGCTTATCTGCCTTTTTTTTCTTACAGCACATGAAATTTAGTTGTCAACAAATGAGCTTGAATGGTGGTCTGCACCTGGGTGACAAATACAGAAAACGGAGCTGTGTTTATGCCTAAATACACTCAAACCCAGACCATCTCCATCTCTGTGGATGCAGCTATGGCTGTCCTGCAGCACCACCTGGTGGAAAATGACTTGCAATGCATTTCCTATGTTTGCTGTGTAGGGATATCACGGGATTTTCTAGTCAAAATGCACAGAATAATCACATTTTCTGCACTAAAAATAGAAAACTTAATTTGATGTAGAGTTTAATGGAGTTGTGCCGGTCTTCATCTTTTTTTCTTTTTCTTGTGAGCTTTATATCAGCTCACAGGCCTCCCTCATTTTCATCTCTGCTTGAGCGTACACGCATGCACACGCACGCCCACACACACACACACACACACACACACACACACACACACACACACACACACTCACAAACGCACTTATTTGCGTGCGGTCTCTCTTTGTTCTGCACTGCTTCAGCAGGGCAAAAAGACAGTCTTCCTAATCAAATTACAGTAAGTCTTGTCTCAGCCTCTCTCGTCCCAGACTGTCTTAGTAATTATCTAAACGAGGCAGAGAAATTAGATTATGGAAGTGCAGCAAGACCTAAATGGATCCATTTTGTTATGCAATGAGAAATTTACAAAACCCAAAAAACATTTATATTCTGCTCAGATAAAACCGACGGATCACAAGCCTCTTGTTTGTGCGGAGCCAACTTGATTTTTGTTAGCTTAGTAATGAAGTGAAAATGCACAGAAATAAAGTTACATAGAATGCCACACAAAGCTTTCTCTCACATTGTTGACTAAACTAGCTTTGCTGCTGGTATCATCTATGCATGCATTTAGCAAACCGACCACAGGTGCAGAATTCCAGGCTTGTCCAGGGGGGAATCATATAGCCTCCACTTGATATTTTAAGCTCTTCCTTCCCGTTGTTATCCGTCCAGCAGAACAGATACTGCTGAGTGCACCGGACAGGGCAAATCTCATCCTGTGTCATTGTTGTTACTTCCCCCCTCCTTGCCCTGTCCTTTGACATGTTTTCCGCCTCAGTCCGCACTGCTCTTTCTTTCCTGCTGACAGAAAAAGGGCAGGAGAGCGGGGTCAAAGTGAACCAGAGGATGTCTGAGGAAGAGACACCTCTTCCCCTTTGACTCAATGGAAGGAAGCATTGTCACAATGAGAGATGACCACGCTGTAGGTGGAAAAAGCTGGCCCTCATCGTCTGTTTGTCTGCTTCTCGTCATTACAGCTTCTCTGTCTTCATTTGAACAATTAGATCTAGATTATTAGGAGCGCTTAATAGACCACAGATATTTCTAGGCTGCCACCTACTGGAGAAAAGTAATTGCAGCTCTTCTGGACTAAAGAGGTGTTTTCCACCTTACAAATGTGTTGTTTTTGCTTTTTGTCACACTTTAAATCCCCTAAATGTTTTAATATGCAACACAGGGTCAGATGAATTCGATTAGCAAGGGAATAAACAATCCACGTGAATGTGACCCTGTTAGAAAAAGTATCTTGGATAATTGGAAGACAGTTGATTAATTGATGACTAACTTAAAATAAGTCCAGCCAAATTTCATGACAAGCAGAGAAGAGAAGAAGGAGAAGAAACGTGTTGTTTTTGTCCACCTGTTTGTGTTGTAAATATGTGGTTTCACCTGTATATTTACTGCTGCAGGTCATTATTCAAATGCTTCCTGGTTAAACAGTTGTTTACAGGTAATGTAGGGGTTTTACTGCAGACTACTGTGATAGTTAGTTTTGAGATTGTGACCAGGTTTAAACCGTGTACAAGAAATGTTGAAGTCTAGTTAGACCCTATGTAGCGTCTTCCTGCTGTTGTTCACCCTGCCGATGCTATGAAAGCAGCATGCCTCCTCATCACAGATAACAATGAGCAAGAGGAAGTGAAGCTGCAGGTCATGTGGTGCTATGAAAACAGTTTCTCCCTGAACGGGATAAAAACAGAGGTTGAGATTCATGGACTTCAGGAAGCTTTGCAGCGTGCACACGCCCCCTCAGCGTCAGGTGATGCCGCTCTGAAAAACGTCTTTAGCAACAACTGATGACGATTCCGTCTGTCATGACTTGGACTCCATGTGACAATATTTAAGTCTCTACCTAGAAAACTCAGAATGCTGAAAACAGAAAAGGTAAAATTACCTTTTTTCATCAATTTATCACAACAACGTATGGCACTTAGGAGCCGATGTCTCACTCATCATCTCTGGCTGTCACAGAAAGCGTAATGGGAGCAGAGGACAAGCACACCCTGACATGGTAGGGGTGTTATAAGGTCAAAACATTTGGGCTGACTAACCTCTTTCACCGTTCTCATTATGTCTTTCCATCTTCTGCCTTTTGGAGCCGGGCTGTCCAAAGACGTGGACCAATCAAAGTAGTTTTAAAATGGAAAACATAAGCTCCAACACACCTTGTATCAACTGTTAATCGATATTTTGTTTTAAACTGAAAGTAAATAGGAATGAAAACATCCATTACCTTTGACTGGCAAGCAGACTTAGAATACCCATTTATTATTTATATACATATATATATATATATGTATATATATATATATACATATATATATATATATATATATATGTAGTTTCTAAATATAAAAAAAGTTGAGATACATAATATTTTTTTAAAGGCACAGGACATTTGGAAAGTGTCACTATTTTCCAAAAAAAAAATGATCTATTGGCTCCTCAGTTTGAGACAAGCTTTATAAAACTGTTTAACGATCACAACTCTTTGTTCTTCCTGGGTGCTAAGTGCTCCATCTGTGATTGTCGTCTCCTGGTCCAAGTGCTAAACATTCCCAACATTTGTGTTACTGCCTCTGTCGCCATTAAACATATTTATTGCACTAACGTGATCCACATCAGAGATGGAGGGAAACTTAAGGTCAGTCCAAAGAAAAGCTCTGTGTGTGTCTGTACAGAAGCCCACCTTTCAGTCAGAAACACTATGAGACATTCGTCTGCTTTCACAACAAAACTCAGCTTCTGCTCCCAAACTGATGCCTCAGCACTGAGCTGTACTTACAAGTACTGTGTACTTCGAACATTATGAATCCAGCCTTTAGAAATCCCGATAGGCTTTTCCCATCAATGGTCTTATTTGTATACGCTGCATAAAAACGATTTGTCAGCATGGTTTAGCCGTAACACTCAACAGCTGAGCCGAATACCGTCACGAGCAAGAGAATATCTCCTTTTTACTCTGAATTCTCGTGGCCCGAGGCGAGGATTGAAGCTAAATTTCGGTGTGGTAAAAACTGCCACTCAGCACAGTTGGACAACAGGAATCAATGATCAAGCTGCTTCTCATCAGCTCCTGCCATTTGCTGTAATTTTATTCATGCACATCTTACTGGAGGGCTCCCTTCCCTGAAATATCAATAGTCGGCATTCGAGGGTATGTATGTGTGTCGCCGTGTTTCCCAGCAGTCCATCCATCCAGGCTGATTAACTCCTTGTGTGTCCTGTTGCCTGCAGCGATTAATTAATGACCCATTTGCCTAATTGCAAAGAGCCGGGAGGACAAAGAGAAAAGCAAAAGAGTGATTGCGTGGGGATTAGCGAGGTAATGTTTATCTTTTGGTTTGGCTGTAAGGGAGACTGGGTGTGATGCTGATACGGATGCAAAGCTTAAGATCAGGTGCCAAAAAAAAAAAAAAGTAAACTGGCGTGTACAAGTCCAAAAAAAAAAATCTCCTGATTGCACTAGGGAGCATATTATTCTGTCGCAGGGTGCATGTGCGTGCCGGCGAGCGTGACCCGCTCTCCTGCGAGTCTCACATTTTTATGTCTGTTGCGAAACTGCAAAAACGCCTCAGGTTTTTCTCAGCCTCCTTGCGAGTCTTTGTGCTGATTGTGCTTTTCCAAACGCTGTGCTCATTCTCAAAAGTCACCCGTTCACTCTGACCATCTGTCGCAGGCCTGCACAGTTTGTCCACAAGCTGCGTCTGCCGTTTGGTTCATCGCTGAAAAGAAGAAGAGAAAAAAAAACAACTGTGTGGAGTTTGTCCTAATTTTTGCTCAGTAAGGGTCACTCCTAAGAAATGGCTCAACTTCAATCTTAGCTTGAGGAAATCGCACCATGATAAACTGATTGTTTCTGTTATTTTCTTTAGGAGTTTAATTTGAAGAAATAGATTTTTAGGCATCAGCAGACTCAATTGTAACTTCCACACTTACTCACTCTGCTAACAAGTCCTATAAAATAAATGTATGCACTGACGCACCATCCTGGGACAGCTGCGATTCCCTCTGCTGCATCTCATGCCAGCAGCAGGTGAAACCGACTGTGTCAACCTGCAAACGAGTGGAAAACCTGTCAGAATAGATGAGGAGGGAGGAACTCCACCTGTTTGGCAAAACGTCTCATTGTTGCCCCAATAGAGGACCTGCAGGTGAATTCATTTCAAGACAGGACCCAAAACTGTCTGAGTTGCCAACATTGTTGTTATTTTCTTCATTGATGGTTCAGTGAGAGCGTCAATAAGTATCAGTAAATTTCACAACATGATTAAATGCGATTGCTGTTGTGTAGTTTAATCCAAAGAATCACTTTTTTTATTTTTTATGTCATCTGTTTCCTGAAGAATCCTGATCTGCTTTGACTGCTGTGATATGCAGTCGCATAAAACAGACTGAAAAACATTTATAGATGCTTTATTGTCACTTGTGTTGTAATCGCAATAAATACCGCCAAGTAGTGTGAAACAATTTCAGTTTCACCTCGCCCGTCTCTGAACCACGCTTTTCTTTAATTACTGCATCAACGTTTCTTAAGTGCAGGGTTATAACGTGCTATAATCTGCTAGGATCAAATTCTGCTGAAGCAGAGAGAAAGAATGTTTTCTCTCACTGTAACCTTTGTTTACTTGAACAGGGTTTTTTTTCTTTTTTTCTCAAAAATACCAACCAGCCAAGAAAAGAAACCAGAACCTTTTTTGTTTAGGAGTATTAAGTGGGAATTTGCTTACTGGCGTGAATAAAAGACTCAGTTCATATGTATGTGATGAGGATTGTGGCCTTGTTGAACGCTGCAGATTTTCTATGTGGTGCTGCAGGAGAAAGATATGTTTCTTCTTGAAACTGGCAGCAGGTTTGGGAGTTTGGGATTTCCTGTCCGTCTTCCTCTTAAATAGGGTCCAAGCAGCTCATCTTTAATAATAGCGACTTATATAGTGCTTGTCCTCCATCTTCCTTGGGCCTGACTCAAAGTGATGCCCTCTATTCAGCCGCTAGCTCGTCCATCTGCTCCTTTAGAAATGGATTTTTACACAGTTTTCCGACTTTGCAGTCTGTGAGAGCTTCACACCTTGTTTTTTTTAGGCTACAGATTTGCAATATAGTAACACTAAAAGATGACGCAGTGTTATAAAGTGTGATTAATTCCTGAGGTATTCTGTTTGTATCCACGTCTGTTGTCATTGCTCAGGTCATGGAGAAAGTTGAGGACAATTTTCAAACATCATTAAGTTACAAACCAATATACAAAAGCTTTGAATATCCCACAAAGCCCTGCTCAATGCTTTATATGAAAATAAAAAGAATCAATTACAAACTAACCAAACCATGACCTTAATGACCTTAATCGACAGGCTTGGCAAGGAGAGTATTTGTCAGAGAAGAAGCAGCGGCCACGGTAAACAGTAGAGCTCTGCAGAACATTTATTACTGTAGAAATGCAATCCAAAAATCTAGCTGTTGTAAAATTGGCACGAAGAAAGTTTTTGAAGACAAAAAAAAAAAAAACAACACAAGTCGCATTCGCAGTTTGCCACAAGTCATTTAGGGGACAACGAAAACTTGCGGGAGACGCTGACAGATCAGACGAGATGAAAAGTGAATCCTTTGGCACACATGCAAAACACACTGTGTGCTGTGGAAAACCAACACCACGCATCCATCTGAACGCCTCATTCTTACCGGAACATCACACTTTTATTCAGCATTATGTTTTTCCTCAGCAGGTATTGTCCCTTCACTCACCATCTGCTGCCCTGTCGTATATTTACAATGGTAAAATGTCTCCTGTTCATAACGCGAAGCATTTTCACTCACACCGATCCTATTACAGAAATACGCAGAACCCCCTCACCCCTCCAAAAAAATAACATTTTTGTGATTTGTCTCCTGTTGCAAAGACATGAGAATAATTTGTTGAATCTGTGTGCTGAAGGAAACATTTTAAATGTAGGTTCTAGTTGCACAAATCATAACATACTATATGGGGCAGAACTCACGTAATGTCTGCCCTGTTAAACAATCGTTCTCTATAATCATGTTGAAGCAGGTGTAAAATGTCTGTTTTCTTCGTCCTCTATTGTTCTGTCTCTCTCTTTTGCATCTGCCACGTGTTTCTTTTAGCAATATCAGGTTCCTCGGTGCTGATATCCATGCCGTGCCAGGCTGAGGTTATGGTTTGCAAATGCAGCAGATGCATCCATAATGTGAAAGCTTCCTTCTGTTTTTTTTTCTTTCTGTGTTGCACGTCAGATCATCATTTGCAATTTTAATATAAGACAAAGGAAACATGAGTAAATGCAGAAAGCAATTAAGTTTTCAAATCATTATTATATATTAAGGGAAATCTTCCAAACTTAATTGGTCTAATGTGAAACGGTAGTTGTTATATTTTTGGATCACTTTCTTGTAATTTTGCACTGATTCCTGTTAAACTATCCAAATCAAGCAATCATCTTCATATGATCTATTTAAACACATGAGGTAGGCTGAAAGAAAAACTCAAAAAGACACACCACACCCCGTGTAGTGACTATTTGTCCCAAAACTTAAATTCAAAAATCAAAAAACTCAAAACTCGAAGGTGATCAAAACAAAAGTGAATCCAACTCAAATAGTCACCTGATGCACCGTGGATTCTGGTTTACGGAGCACAAAAGGATCAATAAGTTAAAATATAGTTCTTTGGTTTTATTTCACTGTTCAGGCAAAAGGATACAAGCTTCTGCTTCTGCTCTGATTCCTGTACCTGTTCTCTGACTGATGACTAGTGACACTGATGAGACTAATTCCATAGGCTGGTAAAAAACCTTGTGACCAGCCACATGCATAATAAGCTACCTAAGACCCACCTATTTATACCAAGAAATACCCACATCCCAACCTGAAATTAATTAACTAATTAAGTGAATTCCTAATCAAAAAACTAATTCTAAACAACAAATCAAACAAAAATTCTAATGATAAATCAACTAGGAAATAAACAAAAATAAGAATAAACTAAACAATTTAAATTCTAAGATTTAACCAAAAAAATGGGAAAATAGCTCCTATACCCCGATTTAAAGAAATTCCTCAAAATTCCTGACTCCTGGACAACATCAGTGAGAACCGTTTTCCACAAAAGAGTAATGAACCTTTTCCAGAAGTGGCCAAGCTACTGAAGTTACTTCCATCCATCCATCTATCCATCCATCCATTTTCTTTACACCCTTGTCCCTTAGTGGGGTTGGGGTTGGGAGGGTTGCTGGTGCCTATCTCCAGCTAACGTTCTGGGCGAAAGGCAGGGTACACCCTGGACAGGTCGCCAGTCTGTCGGTGTAAAGTTACTTTAAGGCAGAAAAAATGACTCATCCAGGAAATCACAAAAAAATATCTGGATTACTACTGGAAGCAGCCAAGGTCAGTGGTCAAAGCCACTGCTGATTAAAAAAAAAATCTGTAAGACTTTTGGGAATGTATTCAGATGACTGACAAGACAAATATGCTACTTTGTTGAAGCCTCTTGTTATATCTGGTGCTAAACTAACAGAACCCCCTCTGCCCCCCAAACATTTGTTGTGAATTGGAGCTATCGTAATAAACTGAATTAAATTGAATTGAGACTGGTGGTGTGGTAATGGTCTCGGACCGTTCTGCTGTTTCAGGATCCTCTCTTTTCTTGATGTGACAAGGAGTTTTGATCTTAAGCAGAAAGTCTTGTACCACCATCAGTTTGTGAAACACGCTCAAGTTATGCAGCAAGTCATTCACCCATTGTAAAACAGCAAGTGTACCTATGCATGAATCAACAGTGAAGGTTTTGGGACGTTCAAGCCAAAGTCTAAATTGGATCGAGCTTTTGTAATAAAACGTCAAGTCATATAGAACCAGGTTAGCTTGGATTGCGTTTTCTCCTTAATAAATGTAATCACAGTTTGAAAAGCGAGGAGGCAGATGCTTTTTTTCTCTCCACTGACTGAACCCTTTATGGTGAACAAGGCCGAGGTAGTGAGGCCTTCAGTCTTGGTTTTATTATTCTGAACGCCTTGACTCATTTTCGAGAAACGGCCCACAGTGATCAACATCTAAGTAGTATTTCAAAGGGTGTTGTCTCGGGCTCTTATCTTGTTTATGGAAGCGAAATTATCACCATGCTGCTTCCTTATGACCTCAGCATCTATGAAGAGCAATTTCGTTTGATTCTTGCACACATTAGCACTGACGCGGCAATCAGATTAGCGGCAGGTGGGAATCCAAAGTCAAAGATGAGATCATGATAGCAGAAACTCAGTGTTATTTTCTTTTATGTTATTCTGATTATATATTAAATTAGCTGATCTCTGATAAATGTGAAATATTCTGCAGTGTTCTGTGTGTTGCTTCCATACCCTGATCTCTATTTCTTTTCTAGTAGAGGGGGAAAATATGTGTTGCTGCTGCAGGAGAACTGAAAGCTTTGTTGTGACTTTTCATAGGTGCAGGCAAAATTACCTCTCAACAAAGTCTTTGTCCAAGCAACAGGATACCTGGTCTATGGCTAAGCTGAAGCCCGGGGGGGATAAATCTGGGAAATGGATAGCTTCAGGTCGGGTCATCGAGAACACCCTGTGATGCTGCATAAACGACAAGGATCATGGCCTCAGGCTGGGAGACCATTGTCACGTCGGTGTCATACAATGGAAGCGTCACCTGGCAAAGTTTGTTTGTGTTCACCTTTCTCTTCGCCACAACCACAACTATTTGTTAGAGTCCCAAATGTGGCCGAGACAGAACAGGGATTTGTGGTTAAGGTGACAATAGGTTGGGACGCAAACCGCGGATACTCTGGATGTGTCTGGGTCAAAGTTTGGTTTAATTATCATACATGACGGTCTTGAGTGGAAAATTTGACATTTTGTTTCAATTGTCCGATATTGTACCATTGGCTTAAGAATGCAACGATATTTCAGTAACATGCAATTTAAAAAAAAGAGTTTAATCGTTGCACACAGCTGTGTGTAGTTCAACACAACCATAAAATGCATATAGCGATAAAAATGGTTAATTTTATAATGTCATAAATGTTTCTATTATTAGAAAAATAATACCAATCACATGATGGTTGATAATTTAAATTTGACAAAAAGTAATGCATCTGTAGAATTGAGATGAAGGTCCGATTTAAGTCACGATGGGTTAGATTTGTTAGCCTGCACTTTACTGCTTACCATACCTGTAAGCCACTTTGCATATCACCTGTGCTTTTAAAAAACTAAATAAGATTAGTGACTGTCGATCCTTTAGTTTTCACACCATAAAGCTCAAAACTTCCATCATTTTTCCTTGTAAATTATAGAAACTGGAATTGCACTAAGAACAGAAAAGAAACTGCAAGAGAAACTGCTGAAAACTCGACTTGCTCTGAAACTTAGTAATGGAGCTTTAACCCATAAGGAAATTATGACCAGACTCTTTGGTGGTTTAGAAACCTGATTTATCCGGGACAAAAACTCCTACACTTTGAGACAACCGCCCCTTGTGTAGTGCATGAACTCTTCCATGGAAGCAAAGGGGAATTATGGGCGAGAAACCATGTAGAACCAGAACCACGTGTGGTCTTTAAGTATGATACATAACACAAGACTCTTTCAAATTTTAAAATAAGCGGAAAAGGTCTAAACCTGTTATGTAGGAAAGTATCCCAACTCCCACTCTTTCTCTGGCACAAGCAAAACAAACCAGGTAAGCTGCGGTTCCTTGCCGCATCCTGCCGTTTCCAGAGCTAACGGGGTCCTGGCTCTACCTGTGTTTTCTGCGTTTTGTCCTGTATATATGCGTGTGGATTCAGTTGTTTTTGCCAGCCGAAGAAAAGTGGTGAAAGGCTCACGGCTTCTTTAACATACTGCCTACAAGGACAAAGCGGCTGTCAGGAGGAGGAGGATAAACACTGAATGTTTTCACAACCTGGGAACCCCAAAAGTTATGTTGGTACTTTAACTTTCAAAGAGGGTGACTTATTAGAAAGGGGCTCTGACTAGGCTTGAACACACACGGCGCGGACACCGATAGAGCACCGGCAGATTTTTCTCCTGCTCCCGATCCTCTTCGTAAATAAATCTAATTTACAGCTGCTGAGAACAAGAGGTCTTCTGAGTTCAGGCACAGCCAGTTCAACTAAATCAACTTTTAACGGCAACAGCTCCCGCAGCAGGCCGGTCATCGAGGAACGGTTTGGATACCAGATCAACTGCAGAGGAGCAACAGAGAAAAAAAAGAGAGAGAGAGAGAGAGAGAGAGAGAGATGGCTTGAATTGGGGGGGGAGGAAGTTGGGAGGGATAGATAGACGTCCTTCACTTGCATGCACAAAGGTTCACACACACAATCTCACTCTTATCGACAGCCCCAGGGTGTCGGCAAGAGTCGGCAAGGTCTCCTGCACAGAAATAGTCACCATGGCTCTCTGCGTTTCTTGATTACTGCTTTAGATCTCAGCAGGTGAAGGACAATATTGTTCAGGCGCTGGATGAGAACTGTAGCTTCAAACCCACAGCTGCACCTCGCATTTGCATTTGGTTCTTTGCTTGTGAACTCGTGGATCTCCAGGCTTTTGTGTTTCAATCCCCTGGGAGAATATATGTTGTTTCATTATTCATACTTTTAAAACTTGTCCTGAGGGACATTTACTCACTGATCAGCTTCAGCTATGATTGCATGTGTGTGCATGTGTGCGTATGCATGTGTGTGTGTGTGTGTGTTTTACATTAAACAAGCCAGCCTTTCTGGGCATCCATGTGAAGTGATCTGTAACTGTGGTAACTGCAGGCTATGATGGGACATTTTCCCTGTGAGTGACTTGCCCAACTTGTCATTCCCTCCGGCTTTCTTGCCCTTCAAGTCGGGTTGCATGTGAGTGAGCGTGCGTGCGTGTGTGTGTGTGGGATATCATGGCTCACTTTAAGTGTGTGTGCGTCTGTGGAGGGTGAAGAAATGGGTCTGTCAGAAGTGAATGATCAGATTAATCAGGTGGAACGGCGCAGACAGCAGGATTAAGATATGCTGGAGAGAGAAAGTCCAAACACAAGCATGAAAGACACATTCATCTGTGTTTGGAAAACAGAGAACTGTAGACCCTCTGGTTATGCGCTCGATAATAAGTCCTTGTTTTCATTTCCTACTGCGATTAAAACATGCTGAAAAACCAGCAACTGGGTTTGTAGTGAAACATCTATAATACTTGTCAACCCCTTAACTGTCACCCCGAAAACACCAAGATGTTATCCAATGGGTCCCTGAAGACACCGGTGTCATCGAGACAGTTTAGGGGTTCAACAAGATAGCCCGTTTCTAGGAAAGGTTGTGCTAGAAAAGGAGGAAAAAGAACTTTTTTACCATTTTATTTTGTTTACATCACACGTCATATTTCTTGAATTGGGAAGGGTTTTTCCAATTCAACCAGGGAACAGCTTTGGCTTTCTGGAGAGCATTTAGCTTCATTCTAATTCAAACATAACATTTTCAAAACCATAACCAAGGACATAGTCCTAAATAAAAATTTTAAAAAAGAAAACAAAATGCAATTCCACTTTCATTTGCTACAACGAGGGGGAAAAAAAGCTGAAGCTTTGCTAAAAACTATGAACTCAACAGATCCACTGACATGGCATGACGTCTGCAATTTTATTACTGAAAATCCAAAGGGTCAGTCATGTTGGCTATGGAGGTGGCAGGTCCAGTTTATTATTAATAGTTTATGCGCTGTTGGATAACACATGAGAACTAGAGTTACACAATATAATGACTAGCAGTCTCTGGAATACATGAGTGGGGCTATTCGATGATTGAAAAAACAATAACCACTGATTATTTGCTTATGAGACATGAACACTTCCTGATACTTTCTTTTATAACTTCCCTAATTACAACAAGAATATATATATAATATATATAACCACCTGATTTGGAAAATCCTGTTTTCACAAAGATAGAAAGTAAATGTATTGCAGTAAGGTCAGGTTCAAAGATAAAACTTGCACCATCTGGCCTTAACAGCATTAACTGTGAAGTAGAATGACTTTTACAGCAGTAAAGCCTAGCATGTTGTTTACCATTACAGTCATCCTGTTTAACATAAATGAACTTTGCTAGCTTAAAAGGATAGATCATCAGGCGTGGTGAGATAACAGCCTGTGTTTATCTCCCCCATCCATTTAGTCTTCCTATTGCTGATGAATGTACACCATCGTATATTTATTGATGCTTCTTTGTTTTTTTTATTTAACGCACTGGATTAAAAACATTCATCAATATTAATGACCAGCCTATTTTTGAGATAATGCTCACATTCATTACCATCCATTAATGTTTGTTTACCTAATTTGATTGGACTATAACCTTCACACATGCATATAATGCACTGCTGCTCAGCTTGCCTGGATGTGAGTAATCCTGATGGAGTTGAAGCTAATTGAAGGGGAAGTTGAATATATTCTTGTCAATGTCGCTCCATTTTTCAGTCGGCGGGATACTATCATTTGAGTTAACCTTAATCAGATTTCACGTACGGTTATATTCATCTCGTTACATTTCCAGTCGGACCTGCTCAGAGTTGCTAAAATGTGCAAATTGATTTTTTTTTTTTTGGTTTTCACCAGCAATTATGTTTTTTGGGGGGGAGGGGGGTTTCAGTTCTTATTTTAATCTTTTCCAACCTGCTCGTCCTTCTCCATCTACTCCTTCCTCTTAGGTTGTCGTTCTGAAGCTGCTCTAATTAAATACAAGGTCTGCGGCGGCGCGGGGTCTTCCAGCCGAGCCGAGGAGAAAGACTCTAATTCTAGCTCTCAGGATGAAACTGTGACACACAATGGCCCTGCCATCCTCTCTGCCCTCCCATAGATTCCCAACTGAAAGTCCTCTCCTCAGGCAGCTTTTTAATAGGCCCTCTTTCCTTTGCACTAGTTCATATACACACATTCATAGCCTGCACACACGCACCTGTGCAGAAGCGCACGTGTGCAGTGCGCGGCATGCGTGCACACAAGCCTGTGACCCCTGCGAGTGTCTGTCACTTGTGCTGCAGCTCACACCGCTTTGGGCTTTTTGAAGTGTTCTTAAGGCCAGACGACAGCCTTTTTACTTCCCACATCGTGCAGAGGCACAAACGCCAAGCCAGATTCGGTACTCCACTTGCCAGCATTGTAAAAGCAGCACTCAAGGGCATGCGGTCGGGGCCTAAAGGTTTTGGCCATTTTCCCTGCATTATGTCGTTTTTAAAAAGCACTTGAAGCATGAAGATTTAGCATGAAACGTATTTGAAAAGCAGGTATTTGGAACTAAAAGGAGTTTCCTGGTGAGGGCATTAGGTTTAAAAAAAATGCTGTTCTTCCTAATGGACTCCATTTATTGCAACACAGCGTGCAAATTTTGTTCCTGGCTAACATTTAGTTGTCAACATTGCTGCTTTTTCCAGGTTCAGAAGTCACTATTTTTGAACATAAAGCTTTGTTGCTCAATATCAGATGGTGTCATGACAACAAAATGTAGCAGTGGAAGTCTTTGTCAAAAAAAACCCAAACATTTTTTAGCCAGGTTGTTTAAAGGGCTAGATTAGGTTTCATGAAATTAGGTTTTGAGAAGTTATTATCAGTAATAGTTCCCTTTTATACAACTTCACAACAGAGTTTTGTTACGTTTGGTCCTCGATCCTCTGTGGCCTGTTTGAATCTGCGGGTCACATCAGCTACACACTTGCAGTCCGTTGCCTTCATGTGCTTCTGGTGTGTTTTTGTTCATATCACAGGTACAGAACTGATCATGAACATTGGGCAACAGTGGTCCTGTAATCAGTGGGCTGCTGGTTCGAATCCCCACTGCTTCTGTATCAGTTGTTGTGTCCTTGTCCAGACACTTCATCTGCCTTGTCTGTTGCTGGTCAGAAGATCCTCTGGACTTAATAAAGTGCTATACAAGTACAGACCCTTTGCAAAGTCACCAAGACACTTACACTCCTCAGCTTGAGGCAGAGAGTGACCCCAAACCCAGAAAGAACGGTGGCCTCAATGACACAGCATGGTCAGGCTGAAGTTGTTGCCCAGTCGATGCCCAGTCATATGGTTGCAGGACATTCGTTTTCACACAAACCCTTCCTGATTCTCAAGTCACACTTCTATGAAACCCCTCCCACTGCTCACTATCTCACGGTAGGTGTGGCTAACAGCAGTAAACAAAGGAACCATGGCAGAAAGGAACGACTTTTATGAGTTCCCAGATTTCGAGGAGGAAATAATGATTGATGAGCTGAAAAATCTCATTTTATTTCCCATGAAGCCAAAAAAAAAAGTTGTTAGTGGGACGTTCCCGCTTCGTGGGACCAAATCCAAGCAGGGAGAGTTCAGTGTTTTGGTCCAATAGATGCCAGAGATTTAATCTTCTTTCGGATGATCACTGTCCGTTTTGACAATATTGCTGTCCGAGTCACTTTACCAATAGTGTCCAATCTGACCAAAAGTTTCGCAAGAAGAAGGGGGCAATAAGTTTGGCAGAGTGGTTGTGAAAAGAAAGGCTTGGGTGACAAGAGGCTAAGAACAAAATTTGGTGATTTTCGTTATGCAACTGCAACAATGCGAGCCGATTTCGGTCCGACCATGCAACGTCCTTTAGACTTAGAAGAGCTCCAGAGTCACTGCCCTGCATGCTGGAGGTCATGACCTAAGGAATCCATTAAAACTATATCTATATAAACTATATAAAGGAAAACACTTTCAATGAATGTATTTCATTGAATGTATTGCTTTTATCTCCTTATTTTGAATATGTTTTGTCATGACTTCAGACAGGAAGGAGATGCTCTGGAAAGAAGCAAGATAAGGATTTTTCTGCCTGAACTGCAGACATCAGAATGACTGGAAGCTTCTTTTAGATTATGTGTGGGTATGTGCTGGTGGGGATGGGGGTGGCGCTAAGCTCTATCCTGTGCACCCAGGGTTTTTGGATCTGTGTCGATGTGTTTTTGCCCTGAATGATAATGCTGCCTGTTGGAAAGACTAGGGCTTGTTGTGCAACATCTTGGCGCTCAGCTCTTCCCTCCTTTTCGTGCCATCCTCTCTCCCCTCCTTCGCTCTCTGTCCCTGCTTCTGTTTCTCCTTCCAGCTACCCTTCCCTCACTCTTTTTTTTTTTTTGCGCTGTCTGAGGCCGTAGATGTGCCTTAGCAGCACAAAGAGACAGTGTTCGGAGAGGGTGGGAATAGCGAGAGGGAGCTCATCTGCTCAGTGTGGCGCCCATTACGTATTGATCTGGACTTCTGGGCAGGGCGGCAAGGGCAAGTTTATGTTGGTAGCTAAATAGATAAAAGATAAAAGACGAAAACCGCAGGAGGATGTTGGATGTGCATTTGCCTCAGTGTGCTGCTATCATTTTCTCTCAGTGATGTGCGAGGTTGTTTGCCGGACGACTGCAGAGTTGAAGTTGAAATTTTGGATGAGGCCTGTAAAATCTGCCTGCTGGTGCATGTGGCCGTCTATGGGGCTTTTGATCTGATGGGGGAATTAATTTGCTCCAGCGCTAATGCAGAAAGGAGCAAATTTCATGTTACTAGATCAAGGCTACACCTGCTTAAGCATGATAACAAAGGGAGAGGGAAGCATTTACAAGTGCACAACTTTATCTGATCCATGGGACATAATTAGATCTTTGGTATATTCCTCACTCATTAGTAAATAGGGGTATTTCTGATTTGTATTGTTACATACAAAAAAAGTTGTGTTTTTAAGTGAAGAATTATTGCTTTGGCTAGAAAAATTTGCTGTAAGCTGTTTATCTTCATTAAGGCGTGCTGCTCACTCAGCCAATTTATTTGACTGAAGGCGTGTCATATTAAAAGCTCTTTATGGGTGTTTTCGTGCTTTCCCATGCGCAGGTCTTTACAGGTGATGACTGTCTGTTGCCTAGCTGCCTGAATCTCCTCGTTATCCCTCAAGGCAGGGTGTGTCTGTTGGTGCGTCTTTTGAATGTGCGTCTGGGAATATGCAATTTCCCAATGACAAAGTCCCGTAATGGTAGGGTAGGTTGTAGTCATAAAGCAATCGGGATAATCTACTGGTTTAGCAGCAAAGCTCTCAGAACACCCACACTGTAAATGGTCCGAGTGGGTTTCACTCGAGGGTTGAGAAAGACCTAAAAAAAATACAAATAAATAAAGAAAGAGAGGGTTTTATATTTCGATCAAAGCAGATTAATGGTTGCGGTGCTATCTTCTAGATACTGTTGTGATAATCCTAAATCAGGTGGACACATGATATCTCTCACCACAAGCGTCGGACTCTGCGAGGCGTTTCAGAGTCCCAGCCAGTGAGTGTGAGCTTGATAGGCTTGCTGCAACTTGCTCTGCTCGCCCAGCTCTTCTCCAAAGCCTACACTTTCATCACACACAAACACCTTCACACATCTTGGTGAGCAGATTAAATCTGACAGATAAGCACCTTTCCTTGCAGGTGCTGGAGCAGGTTCTGCGAATCTTAAAAGAAGCACATTGGACAGATATTAATCTCGCTCTCCCCCCTCTGCCTTTGCATCGCTCCCTCGCTTTGTCTGTTGGTTCTTTTTGTTCGGGCCGGTATACATCATTGCTTAATATGTTGCAGCAGAACGTTAAATGATTTAAATCCTGACCAAATAACATTTTCGGTATGAGTTTCCCCATCTTGTTGGCTTAACGCTAGACTAGCAAAGATGCACCGATTTGGGTTTTTCTAGCCAGTACTTGTTTCTGCCGATTTGCTTTGTAAACGGTTCACTCTGTCTTCTAGGGACAAAAACCAAAATATATGTGGCAGGTTTCAGAGCTAGGAGTTTTGAATCCAACAAAGATGAAAGAATCACAAAACCATCCTCATTTATGTATGAAAGCGCATTTCCCAATCCTTAATCTGATTTATTTATTTATTTTCAAAAAAGAGTGAAACAAAAGAAAAGCTTTGGTTGTTACCTTCACAGACCAAAACTAGATTCTTATGATGCTGGTTACTATTAGAGAGACAAATGGTTTTATCAGTAATTTTTTCTTTCTTTCTTTCTTTTTTGAGTTGATCATCAGTCTGATAAATTCAGGGGAAATCTGACAAAATCTACTCTGATGTGAATTGACTGGTACATCTGTAGATTCTCCAGTCATGATTCCTGCAGGATGCTGTGTGCTTCTACGCCTCACGTGTGTGAAGATTTCTTCTCGCTCAAGTGAAAGCAGGGAAATTTAAGCTCCTTTAAGTAGATGCGTAATGAGGAGGAGAAGGTGGCGGGGGGAAGGGCGTCTGTGTTTATTGTGAAACAATGGAGAAGAGATAGTGTCTCACTTGCTTATTTGAATGCTCCTAGTTTAGAGAAACGGGAGTCGTTTGGACAGCGGGATCAGGCTGGGCTGACAGCAGTGGAGGGTCTTATAAACTGTCATGCAATTGAAATGACATTTGTTTTAAAAAGGGCAAAACCTGATTTGAAATCCGACTTTAACTCTTCCATCCCGTTAGCTTGATTCCCCGAGAATTTCTGAAAACTGTTTCTAGAAAGTTGTCTACCACAGATAAAACATTTACTGCTAATGATGGCTCAATAGAAGTCCGTAAAGAAACCTCTGCCGTATTGTGTCATAAAATGTTACCATCTATTTAAACAACGTTGAACAGTGTCTTTTCCAATTACTGATATTAAAATCAAAACAACCTCAATGTGAGATTTACCTGTCCCAGTTTTTCTGCCTCGCTGTTTTTATCTCTTGTGTCAAAGGAGCTGATTGCAGCCGCTCATTTACAGGGAAGTATGAAATATGAACGTCAGCAGTGCTATTTTCTCTTATTAGTTTGCTTTGTTCATAGTTTATCAACCATTCAATTGCCCGAGTTAACTCATAAAAGCCCAGGTGGTGCAGTTTCTTTCTGGACTGGATTGTTGAAATCCAGTCCCTGCATTTCAACAATCTCCTGTCTTCTCACCGCCGCAGTCTTTAAAATCACTTTTGAAAGCAATGACTGCCATTAACCAACTGTCAGCATAAGGTGGATTAGATTGTGATGGGGTTTTTTTCCCCCCATGGCTGTGGATGCTGTACTGCAGAAGTGTCAGAACTTTCTTCAATCCAGCTTAAAGGACTTTTGGCTTCTCCTTCCCTGTCATTTAGTTCTACTTTCAAATAACCCATTTCCTGAACACTCGGATTTTAATGCATCTGAAAGAACGAGCTTTCTTGTTTAAGCTCACATCTCTTTTACTGTCTCTGTGGCATATAAAAGTAATTGTGGGTTTTCTCCTCTGGGCTTCTGAGGAAAAAGGACAGGAAGAGGAGTAAATAGTCTGGATGACTTTTAGTGTAATCATCCTTTTCTCTTGAAGAGCTGTGGTGGATAGAGCCGTAAAGTAGACGAGGCGCTGACTGTTTCCCTTGAATGCGCTTTTTGTGGCTTGCAGGCCTTTATTCTTCTATTTTCGTGTTTCGTGTTTGCAAGAGAGGCAGATCTTAATCCAAACCTTTTAATGTAGACAACCACTTTCATCTGGCTCCATTTAAACGAGTGACCTTGCTGCGTTCCACTTATACTTATTGAAGGGATGTGCTTTTATTTATTTATTTTTACATTGCATCTGCTCTGATGTCCTTTGGGAGATGGAAAGTACGCACTTGTCCGCGCAGAAACGTCCACATGACAACACGGCACACATACTATTTGTCCGGGAAACGGTCGTTGCTGGTAATGAGACTAAGCGTGGCGAGGCGAACAGACAAATGAATGAAACGGCTACAGAATCACTGGCTCTGTTTGATTTGCCTCCACTAATTCAAATAGACCATCTGATAAATTGAGAGGATGGGATGTACATCAGAATAGCAAGAGGCGTCTCTTTGTTGCTCCCCATTCTCAAGCAAATCACACCCCAACCCCCGCGAGAACACCCAGGGGGAGAATGTTTCCTTATTCGTGTGTTCGTCTCCATTGTTGTTGTGTGTGTGTGTGTGTGTGTGTGAGAGAGAGAGAAAGAGAGAGAGAGAGAGAGAGAGAGAGAGAGAGAGAGAGAATGAGCCTGGTTGCTAAGAGGTGCGAGTTTTCGGGAGGTCCTGTTGAAAGCAAATGAAGGAGTACTTGTGTCAACATTCTGACGGCGATGATGAGCCACAAAGCCCCCTGGCCAAGCAGCCGAATGCCTCCAACACCAGCCTGTAAGAAAGCAGGGGTTGCTCTGCTCTCTCACGGCGCCCTTACATTCACCGCGTCCCTACATCATTGGCTCATTATCGATCTCACAGGCCGCTTTGCCTTTCCTGTTCTCTTAGAATAGGCTTGCAAATTTTGTAAGAGAAATGGGGGGGGGGAAATAAATAAAAGTTTGAAACATTAGAAACTCAAATGCTTGCACTGTAAAAGAGTAAATGCCGAGTTAAGTTTGCATGCTACTTTTGAAAATGGCTCGACTTTGAGGTCGCTTTCTGTGAAGACGCTGTTAATACCTCACCTTGCCTTCCCTCTCAGCATGAAAAAAAAAATTTGGTATGCTCTTCAGGAACGTCGATAAATTTTTAACAGCAAACTTAATCATGTGCCATAAGCTTTCCGTAATTTTTTAAAAAGGATTTGGCAACTACATGAAGTAACGTACTCTTCCACTGTTTCCGAGTATCTGAAGAAGATCGTCTGGGTCAGAATTTACTCAAGATATCGATCCTGATGAGGTGCATTTTGATTGTGCAACTTGTTCCATCTTACTGTTGTTTCTTTCTCGCAGTTTCTGTTTATCAAAATTCTTACATAAAGTGGGTCACTCCTCCCATAGCAGGAATCTTTGACAGTGTTTTGCTTAGTACCTGAATGTGAAAGAGGTAGAGGCTCCTGTCACAAGAAAAAAACAATAACCAATAACTGTGTCAGCAATAACATTTTATGACCTATATAAAGTCACAAAGTCCACATGAAGGTGAACTATGACAAACATTATGGGAATTTTTGCTGTTGCGGACTGCGTTTTATTTTTGTTTTTATGAAGAAGGAGACGAGACGGTTCTGGTTGACATGGATTTGGGAGAGATATTACTCAATTTTTACCATGTGAAGCTAAATTATGATGACCGCAAGGTCAAAAGAAATGTAAGACAAATGTAAGAGTTACCTAGATAGCGTTTTTCATAGAGGCTGTTTTAACCTGGGAAAAGTTTAAATTCTTCCAAATCGCATGTAATTTTTGTCAACTTCAGCTGCATAGGTCTTAAATAACTATCTGCTGGTATCAGTTGTCTGTGGAGACCCAGAGAAAAGAAGTCATATAAAACTAAAACAACCTGTCGTAAATCTGGCTTCAGTCAATCAAAACTTTATTGACAGGTTCGTTTCAATTATTAAACATATTGAAGAGAAACGAACTAAAAAGAAAACAGATTGTTAGCAGGTGTTGATACTGAGGCAGACCAGGCATGTGGCATATGCACAATCGCTTAGTGACATGTCCAGCCTAATTTATTACAAATGTGATAAGGTAGCATGTTCCTTCTGTTTATGAAGGGATTCTTGTTTGGTTTCAGAGCGTAATTGCTGTAAAGAATTCAGAAGCCAGGCTCAAGAATCAAGTTGCTGTAATTCCGACTGGCATTTTCATTCATCTGCCCTCCGCAATTAAAACCTTTGCACAGACTATACAGTCACTCTGTATCAGTATCCCTGTCAATTGCTGTGAAATTATTATTATCGGTTATAATTTAATTGCTTAAAATCATGTCATTCCGTTTTCATCCGGGGAGTTTTTTTTTCCTTCATCCTCATTATGCTCTCCAACAACCATAATGAGGAAGACAGAGGAACAAAAGTCTTGGCATCTATTAGTTTACATAAATGATGCTGGCAGTAAAAGTCCAGACAGCAAATAGTTCAAGAGAGGATTTAAGGGAAGGTTTAAGGTTAATCAATTTCTGGCAGAAATCTCAAGGAAGCAAACTGGAAATCTACCTTTACGTTTAGTCTTAATCACCACAACATAAAGTAGTCTCTTGTTTTAAAATAAAAATGCTCTTAAGTATGAGTTTTTTTTTTTTTTTTTTAATATTTAAGGTTTTCTATAAGTACAATTATTTCACAGAGCACACTAACCTGCTCTTAACATTTTGGAGATTATGTTTCAACAATAGATTTGTTCACTTCTGAGTGGCGAAGCGTACTGCTCCACTCTGAAGGAAAATACGAATGATACTCCTGTGCGATTTATCTTCTACATTTGCATCCACTCGTCAGAAAAAGTCTTAGATAATGATTCTTGGAGGGTTGCGAGAAATGAGACTTCATTCAGTGTCTTCTCAGTACGGCAGCACTTTAGTCCTGTCTCAGATCACTTATGAACAATTATATGCAGATGTTTGAATCGATGCAGATAGATCTGTGTACTAAATGTCTGTGTGTATGTGAATATATTCTTAGATAAGTTAACAAGGACAGTTGGATAATTTTCAATTCACTCAGTGTGGATGCATGGAAAAATAATCATAAGTCATTCACTCATCTTGCTCTTTTTTTATAGCTGTTCAGATGTCTTCTTATTAAATCTGTAAAATCATGCCCGTTTAATATCAGCACATGCGTCTGAAATGACCACTGTTCCTCCACAACTCAATTTGGAGCTTAGATCTTAGGCCCTAAGAAGTAGTTTGTCCAGATGTTTGGGGAGTAGAAGAACATATTACTTTGGAGTATTTCCCACATGCTGTGTTGTGTGGCCGACTCTGTGCTGACCTCAAACATCAAACCAGCCAACATCTAAAAATAGGCTTAATCGTTCCTCACTCGTGTGTCTGATTGGCTCGCAGAAACCAACCGAGACAAAGCACCAGTCCCTCATTTTAATACAGTAAACCAATACACATTATGGTTCCCGTGTCAGACTCTTAAGGATCAGATGCATTATTGGTATTTTTTTTTAATAAATGCAATTTTTATTTTTAATTCTGTTGGCTGAAAAACACCACAGAGAAACAATTTCTGTGCAGTAATATTTTATTTCAACTATACGTGCCGTGTTAAAAAAAATCAACAAAAAACATGAAACAAAACAAAAAAAAACATTATTTACACATTCACAGTACAACTTTACAACATATCTACACGCCCAAATACTCTGGAGATAAAATATACAGCTGGCTGTGCATAGCCATTATGCACAGTATTTAAAACAAACATACGTGAGATAAAATGTTTCATCTGCACATACATTAAAGTCTGACTGAAATATAAAGGCTTCAGTTTGGATTGCAACGAAAAGACACAGGTCATATTGCAATGTACAAGGCAGTTGAGCAGTGTTTGATGAGTGCATGTCTGTGATGTCAGTGTGCATGTGTCGAGTAGAAAACAGAGCATAAACACTGGTAAGATGACGGGCAGAAAGCCTCTACATACAATCATCACTTGTAAACAAAACGTGGCTTTGGGCTAAACAGGCAACTGACACTCAAAAAAAGAAAAAAAAAGAAAGACTGCAAAAGTCACCCAAATCATGTACCCACTGCTACAAGAAATGATCCCCCCAAATTGTCCTTTCTGGCAAACAGAAACAATCCTCTTCCCAACATGTCTCGGGAATTACGGAATCTGCACCGCTGCCGGCTATGCCAAGGGACAGCTTTCATCTGAGCATTTGAATACTGTGTTAATACATTGGCTGCGAGCAGGACGGGCTGCGTTAAGCCTTCCACTCAACAGTGCAATGTCTTGACCGCCCCTGCATCCCGTAGTTATGAAAGTACATTCACTGCATGGCACCACTTTTTGTCGTGGAATATCACAAATCTTCGCAACGCTGGCAGTAAAAGGGAATAAATGATTAGAACCCAATAAGTATTTTTCACCATCCTTTTTGGGGGACTTAAACTCCCAAGTGGAATTAGTTAGAAACTTTTTTTTTTTGACAGACATCCTGCTAAATTTCAAATTGCTTGTATAAAAACATTTTCAGAACATGTGACACATACAGAGAACCAATTGACATTGCCAACAATACATACTGTACTAATTTGTTTTGTTGATAAGGCACACAATGCACAGATTCAGGTTCAGTTGCCTAAAAATATTTATACCCTTTATTTATATTATTTAAGTATATACAGGACCTTGTCATTCCCAGCATGACTTATTTGGACACATTAGTGAATGTTGAGTTGATTGTACACTGGCCTTTTGCAGAATAAACCTGCACTAGAAACCCAGGCTGTGGAGCACATGACAAGAATATTATGTCGTTGCACTGTACCGAGTTCAGATTTGTTTTTCCTCTTTAGGTTTATTGCAGGGGCAAAATCCTGGTAGCCTTGTGTTATTAGGGGACATAAGTCTAAGAGAACTGAAGTATGCTGAAATGTCAACATTGTATAAAATCCTTTTGCTACTTTCACAGTGGTACATTTAATGAGAGACAAGAAACACTTGAAGATAATGTTTAAAAGTATTTCAAAAGCGGGGCAATATTATGTATTTTTAATACTACTACTAATGAGAGAAGACCAGTAGTACTGCTAAACATGGGCAATTAAGGAAAGGATACATTTCAGTCCTGGAGAAAAACATTCTGTCCAATGTTCTAGTCTCGACAGTGTGTTGATCTGTACTTTTCCACCTCTGTTTACAGTATAACACACATACTCAGACACAAGCAAATGTCCACACCCATATCAGCTGTCCTAGCATTGGTTGAGGAAACAATGCATTAATGACGAATGCTCTGTCTAAAACCCATAGCAGCAAATGTCAAAAAGTCAGATTTCCCAGTGAGTAACAGAGTCCCTGCTTTCAGCACACACTCAACATAAGCAACTTCAGTCCGACCCAACCATGATCATTAGTGTGTGACACAAAAATGGATGCATCCTCGATTCAGATTATAATGTTGGAATAAAAGACAGTGACTGAAGTCCTCAACACATCTTAAGGTGCTTTCACTGACATGTGGAAACTCAAGACCAAATATATGCGCTACTTTTTCAGAAAGCTGCTTCTCTGGTCGACCGAGACACATTCAAGCATTCACATCCTTTTTCACCTTGCCTGCTACTCAATTTAGTTGCTAAAGCAGAACGCACACAATGAATATTAACTTTCTTTATTTTCCCAGGCGTGTCACAACCATAGTCATCGCCTACCTCTCCTCTGATCAGTTCACATTAGTGGGAAAACAGTGCTCAAGGGCAGTGACAATTGAGAACCATTCTTCAAGTATTCTACCACTTTCGCCCACGCACGTGTGCCACACTGGCCTGTTGAGGATGCCCTAAACCTTGTACCTTACATTGGAACAGGTGGCACCAAAACCCAGGAACAATGGTGAGCAGCAAATTCACCATTGTCTGCTATTCATTTCCATGTGGCTACTGGGTGCAGGGAAGCAGTTGGGGTTGGAGGGAGGCCCAGTAGGTTTCTTTGGCCATGTGGTGTTTCCCCTTTCCAGTGCAAGTGTAATGCACATGCCATTTGAAGAGCATTGAAACACCTCAAGTTGATACACAAACCCACACAAGGCCTTATCCCATCCAGACACCCCAAGCCCTTGAGCACAAAGCTCTACAGACCAAGAGCCTGATTAGAAATGTCCCTGGTAGTCCATGTTAATAACTGTACTTGTTGACCACTCGCATCTGTGGAGTCTGTGGAGGAAACCCATTGGGTTTTGGGGGCACATCTGGCTTTAATGATGGGGTCCTTTTAAGCCCTGTTCGGGGAAGCGAGCCATGCCCACTGTAGCTGCTCTGTCGAGAAACTGAAGGTGTGTGGTGCGAGTGCATCCCCGGTGCCACCATTGCACCATGAGAGTCAAGTCTAGAAGGGGGTGTTGGGGGCATGTATCCCCCTCTGTTCATACTGTGCTGGCGAGACACAGACACCCCCATGGTTACTCCATTTGGTGAGGTCGATAGGGACTGCCTGTGAGAGGCACTCCGGTGGAGTTGGTAACCCCCTCTTTGCCTCTCAAGGGTCCCACCCATGCTTAGGCTTCCTGTGGGTGTAGTGGGAGTGGAGGGCATGGGCACATCGACCCTTTTAGTGGGGCTGTGCCTTGGTAGAGAGGACGAGGGAGAGTACAAGGAAGCTTCACGGCTGGGCACAGCTGGGGGTACTTCAGTCAGCTCCTCCATTGGCTCCAGCATGAGATGAGGCCTTGGGCGAGGCCCTGATTCTTCTTGTAGAATGGCCTTTGGGTTGGCCACAGAGTCATTAAGATGTTTTAAAAGGTCATTCAGGGTATTCCTGGCGTCCACAGACCTCTTCTGATCTTTCCTGTTTCCTTTACAATCTGGAATCTTAAGTTGCTTTTCGGAAGAATGTGGCAAAGTTTCATCGCCATGGTCAAGGTTAGGCTGGTCATGTGTAGCATTGGGCAGCACAACTGCACTGGGGATGTTGGAGTGTCCCAGGGCAATGTGAGGGTGGTTGGAACCCGCATTAGCAGGTGCAGGTGAAGAAGAAAGAAACTGTGGACTCTTTGCTGTTGGGTTGGCTTCCTTACGGGGCCCGCTGACCTTTCCATGAGCCTTTTCCCACTGGTTCTTGATGGGCTGCAGGCCTTTCTGCTGAAGTACAGGAGTGGACTCTGGAGTGGGTAGAGCAGCCAGTTCTGGGGGCTGACAGCCATCCCGCAGAATCATTGTCTTGGTGTCACCATTGGGCGTACTCAAGTCTTTACCATTGCTCAGCAGATTGGTGAACAGCTTGGGAGAATCTATGTTGGTTTGGTATTCCTAAGAACATAAAAGTAAAGGAAACACAGTAAGATGAGACGCAGCTTTGCTCAACCTTTAGGTACTTGTTGCCAAAACATGTTGAGGGATAAATAACTTTTTCTGGTTGTACCTTTACAGGGCTGTCAAATAGGCCATTGAGTTTGACAAAACTCCCAGTTGAGTCAGAGCAGGACGGTGCAGACTCCATGTCCTTGTGGACGTGCCTTGGTTTACGAAGGACAGAGTCTCGATAGCAGAAAACGATCAGCCCAGCCAGGAGAGCCCCCATCAGAAAAGCAGCAAAGACGCAGGTGATGAGGATGTTCATGTGGACCATCTGGTTACTGTCACCAGTACGGATATCCCATACACCTACAATACAGTGATACAGTGGTTAACACCTCAACGAATACACTTGCCACTGGGGTTATTGAATGACACATACTTCACCATATACCAGAAGAAATGTTTGTGTGTAAAAGAATCATGCTGGATTTTTCACTTTTACGCTTCTCCCATACAAAGCACCTACATGCAAGTCAACTACTTTCAAATTCTTCAAACCAGTAAAGCACAGATAAAGGACACATATGGTGAAATTTGGCAGCCACTGCTCTGTACCCGCATCCATTTCACCATCTACAGGAAGCACCGTTAGTTCAAAAGAGTTGACTTGGCCATCATTCGACAAGAGGCGATCATGCTTCTAAGCATCAACAGGAAAAGAGTGTTCTCTTAACCGAGATGGAGCCAAATTGATTTTTTTTTTTGCAGCAGGATCTTGGTTGGAGAATAGAGATGCAATGTTTGCATTCAGAACATTCAGCTTCTGCTCTACACAAGGTTTGTTAGTAACCACAGACACAGAAGGGGGTTAGTCATCCACTGTACAGCCACAGCAGTGGTGTGGCACAGGAGGCCCAGTCAATTATCTACCAGCCAGGATAAACTGTCACTAAAGCTAGCTAAAGGATTTCTAGAAAAAAAAGGATAGAAAGAAAGAAAGGAAGAAGGTCTTAAACAGACAACAATGAAGGACAGCATAGATGATAGGAAGTAAATAACTTGACAAGAAACAAAGAAAATGAAAGTGGTGACACAAAACTATAACAGACAAAAGCAACACAAATAATGTAGAAATTCTGTGCATTAAGTGCTCTCCACAATTATTGGCACCCTGGGTAAAGATAACGACAACAGCAAAAAAAAACATGGAAACGCATGTTATGGAGACATTTGCTGAGACATATGCTGTTCTTTTTTTTTTTGCAGTATTCAAACAGGATGGTTTAGATTTTGTATGTTTTTCAGCCTTTTTCTAGTTGAAATACTGCTCTAACTGTGGATATAGATCAATTTAGTTGAGTATCTATTATAGCAATTTCCTGACTTAAGATCAACACAAATTTGCCTAGCTTTAAAGACACTCTCCTGTACGTTCCATTCAGAAACATGTCTAAGAAAAAATTTAATATTTATACCCCAGGTCGTGGATTACCCTTTAAATACTTCTAAACTTTATTATCCACTCAATAAAAGTATAAATAAATAAAAACAAATGATTTGGTTACATTTATTTATTTAATTTTTAAACTTTCTTTTACTTAAGAATAGGCATATTTATGAACCCATCATATGTGCATATATTTATATACATACACATAATACACAAAAAAAACATTTATTTAATAGGATTTTTGTGCAAGTTGTGACACTGGGTATTCAGCAAAAACGGTCATTTGATAACACTGAATAAATGTAGTCAAATTAAAGTTTCCTTTCTAAAAGCCAAGGCATTTTAAGGCTTTCGATCCATCTCTACCAAGGTTGCCAATAGATATGAAAGACGCTTCTTGCTGGTAACTATCAGACCAGCTTTAACGCAGCATGTTTGGCCTCCCTAGGAGCCTTACCCTCTGGCCCCCCTGGGAGAGAGTTTAAAGAATGGGATGTGGCTGGGTCATCCTGTAGCACAAAGCCTGAGCCGTAGAGCTCTGGACGAGGCCCTGAGCTGGGGCTTTGACTGGGTATGAGTACTGGGGGCTGTATGGGCCCACTGGGTTGGACAGTGACTGGTGCAGATGAAAACGCCATGTCTGTGGTGACAAACAAACGGTTAACAAACTGTGCAGGAGTGTAAAGCATACTGATTTCCCAATTAGTAGGCATGAGCAAAGCATTTGTGAGAGAGAAAAAAAAATAGAACAAAACAAAAAACATTTACAGAGCCAAAACAGTGCATCATTGAATATTCTAAACAAGAAGAGAAATATTGGATTAAAGTGTTCAGAGGAGTTGGAACACAACATTACAGATGCTAAGAGTTGAACGGTTGGCATGCATAAGAGAAGATGGATGAATCAGGAAAGGGAATGATGCTATGAGTGGTTCTGTGCTGTGGTTAGAGCACCTATGTGGTCTAAGTTGTTTGTGACGGTGAAAAATGAAGCGTTAGCATTCAGTAGTTGTTTTGGAACAAATGATGAAAAGTAGCAAGGATGGAAAGGATAAGGGTGGGAAATGCTGAACTCAAGGAAAGAAACCAGTTGAGTAAAAGATCAAACTAACCAGAGGTAGGGTCGCCAAATGATTTGTAATCTGGCGCTGAGGTAGTGCCCAAAAACACTAAAAAGAATTAAAAGGACAAGAAATCATTATAAGGGAATTCAGAGGTAAAAATAAAACTGAACGCTTAAAACCTGCTTTGACAACTAATATTTAGCTTCCTAGCAGTGTTTATTTTATTTTATTTTATTCTGACTGGAAGCCCTCTGGTTCTGATCAATACTGAGGTTCAGCCTTGGTCATGTTTAGCCAATACACATGAGGAGAAAATTGCATCTAAGTGTAGATTCCTTAGAGTTAAAATTGTCCGCTTATAAAATAAATAAAACTTCCATCATTTGCATGAGCTAAGCATGACCTTTCAATTGTACATGTCCATGTGTGGGCCTTACAAGCACCCATAGTTACAGGTGGCCATGTACTGTATGTAGATGTGTGTGTTAATACTTTGAATACATGTAAGGGGCAAAGTTACTGGAGTGGTTACTGGTTGTGAGTGTGCAGGCTTATGGTGTATGCAGAGATGGGTTTGTGTTTCATTTGTGTACAGTGTGTGTGTAAGTGTGAGCAGAACTGAATGTGTTTGTCCGCGTTGCGGGATCAATGGCACGGCATGGGGAGTCGTACCTTGACAGTCTCCAAGGTGAGTGGTATTTCCATATTCAACATCCTGTTCGTATCCTTTCCTGAAAACACGAAGGGAAAAACTTGGCTGTTACTTAAAAAGTTGCAAACACCTCATGCAGTCTTGTTTTCTCATGTTTGGCTTTTGTTTTCTTTTTTTTTTAGCAACCGGAGCTTGAACTCACAAAACACCAGGCTGTATCCTCTCACAGGCTCCATGAGGCTTCCAGCCACAGTAAGGATCTCTCGATGCAATGCATGACCTGGCGCACAAATACATTCAAAAACAGGCTTAATGATTATGGAAAGAACATCGTTATCATTTGTGACTGACTGAACATTAACCATACGGCCGCCTAAGATCAAACCGCCGTGATGCCCTTTGCGATGTTTACGTGAAAAACGCCTTGAATAATGTCAAACATCTATGAGCGACAGTACAACCCCGTGCAATGAGTACGATCTCGCTTACTTTTGGCAGGAGGAGTGCCTTTCACAGCGACTCAGGGGAATACGGATGACACAGCTTGAAAAGGCAACGTAAAGGCTGTGTGTGTTATTGTCCACATGAAGCGAGAGGACACGCTTGTCATCCTCGCGGTTAGACGGGCACCTGGAAGGAGACGACAAATCTGTCAGTAAACTCAATCCTCTACGTGACAGTAGATGGAGACACTTAAGGTGCAACTTTTTGTCCAAGCCTCACAACGGTTTAATTTTTAACATGTGACGCTTCGACAGATAAATAATCACTTGCACTGCAATTGTGGAGAAAGCAGGCAGGCAGACGCTGCCATGTGTGCCTGGCGCTTTTATTTTGAGAGCTGCTGACTCACCAACCGAAAGACACAAAGGGGAAGAGAAACGGAGGAGGAAAAGCAAATACAGAGATGGAAGAAGGTTAATGTAGACCTACTTGGCCCTGTTGAAGACATCGATCTCCTCCAGCAATAGACTCTCATTCAGGGAGAGAAGGGAAGTCTTTGCCAAGACCTTAAGGACGACCCCCGACTCGGCACCGATGAAGACCACCGTGTAGTTCTTGTGGGGTCCTGCTTGGCCGTCTACAGCCAGTGCTGTTAGTCGGTACCTTCATGAGTAGCAGAGAAACATCAGGGAAATTATTATACATCTCAATAATATTCACCTTAAACTCTGTAGGTTTAATCCAAACTTTCAAATGCCAGAAAGTCAAATGCTAATAATCAAAATACAAGGCAAAGCAATAGCTCTCAAGCCAATAAATGTCTTCATAATTCACCGTCTGTCTAGTCCATGACTGCTTACTTGCACATCCCTGCCTCTATATGGACCCGTCATTTACACCACTCATAGGTGGGTATTAAACACACGGGTGTCTTCTTTAATCTAAGTGAATATTTTGTTTAGCTTTTAAATAGAACCAGGATTTTATTAACTCCCCAGTATTTGTAAGTAAAAAATGTAAACTGGAAAACACATTGGATAAACTTTGTTTAAGCTAAGAGCTTGTTTTTTGTGCATGTTTCATGCTGTTCCATGTTCATGACATTTCAGGTTGTTTTAGATTTTGAAAGTATTGCTTTTCACTGTTGATATTTTGGTGAGCATATGTCCATTACTAATGAAGATCAACACAAAAATGCCTTACTAAAAAGGCACGTTCTTTTCCCACAGCCATCTAAACTACACACAGTTTTTCCTAACGCGAGACTGTTATGTACATAGACAACCACTGTTTTTCTTTTTGATTTAGAACCTTTCTGTCCTTCTAAAAATAGTCATAACACGAACCGTGTAAAAAAGGAAGAAAAAAACAAACTAGAAAAACATTTTAGGTTTCAAACAGGTCAAAGGAAGCCTGAATCCACCAAAGTGACATATAAACATGTCAGTAATGACATAAAAACACTTGGAACAGTACTGCAAATCATGCTGACACATACACCCATAAATTTATGCTTCAGGTCTTGTGTTTCCATTGGCAGATGTTTTTTCCATGTATGCTTACCGGACACGTGTTTTGGTGAACCACGGCTCGTCCCCAATCGAAGGCACAGCTGTGTCCATAAGAGGGTGGGACTTGATAAACTGCAGGGTGTCGTCTGGAAACTCCACAGAGCTCTTAAAGGACGCAGCCGGACCGTGACCTGCACAACTCCCAGGCCTAAGATATGGAGAGTGCGCACGCACAGAGGGCAAAAGGTCAAAGATCGGGCCTATACCGTCAAACACCAAGGAGCAATTATGACATACAATGAAATGAATGAAACGCCCTGGGACAGTTTAGGGAGGGGGAGGGGGGAGTAGCAGGTGTCTTTTGGGGTATGGAAAAGGCCTCAGCTGGAAACATAAAATATACATATGCATGATTATCCCTCATCAATGATTTACAGGGGTAATGAGGTGCAGCACGGACTTCGTGTTTTGGACGCAGGGCATGGCTGCCGATATAAGTGCCAACGCTAAACTAGCTAAATATTCAATGCATTTAATTATGCCAAATTAATAATTTAATCACTAGCAGATGGCAAATGCGTGTGCTGGGTCAAAGCTAATAACCCGGTGGCTGGCTCGTGAAAAAGATTTGATTTCACTGGGTTTAACCATGACAAAGAAGGATTAAGAAAGAGGAGAATTGAGGTGGTCAACAGCTGCTGCTCAAAAAAAAAAAAAAAAAAAGTTCAGTAACTCATAATGCGCTTTAACCACTTTACTGCGTATGCCCGTTCCCTATTGGGATTGTGTATCGAACGGTCGGAGTATTGCCTTGAGTTCAAATTCTAACCGAGGTTTTGGCAGCTTCTCCTCTGGAAACGGCGTCCACACAGAGTCGGGGGTCTTCTGCTCCTTGAACCGGCCCATGAACACTTTCTCTATGTCAGTCATGGAGAAGGCACACACCGCTGACCCCGGAATGCTGCGGAAAGGATACGACACCAGTGAATAGGGATATTTGAAGAAACACACATCCCAAGAATCCTCCCTCTGTGGCTCACCTGTTCATCTGTGTGGTGAACACGCCCACCACGGAGGGAACGCCGTTGATCTCGATGATGTCGGTGATGGACTGAAGCACGTCGAAGTAGAAGAAGGACTCCCCCGGCACGGAGCAGTTAAGCCTTGCCTTCACGAAAGAGGTCCAGTGCTTCTCCAGCACTCGCTGCGACCCGCCGACGTCATTTTTGCAGATCCGGGCCACTCGGGAATAAACAACCTGCAGGGAGGGGAGGGGGGGAATAAAAGACGGTTGGAGAGAGGACTGAGGCGAGCGGAAGAGGAAGGCATCTCCGTGAGTGTCACTAAAAACACTTCAGGTTCTTGAATAATAAATAACACCATCCTGTAGCAACTCAGCACAGATCACTTAACACACACACACAACTCGTATTTAACTCCGTGCGAGGAGATTGTTCGCCCCAAATGAAACAAATGCAAAAAGAAAATGTACTTAAAGCAGCATTGTGTGAAAGTGTGTCTGATTGCACATATTACAGGGGCAGAGAGCACAAATGAGGTACATGAGGCAGTCGGCTTAGACGCTTTTAATAATTCACCAGTGCAAACCTCCATCAGAAGCCAGGTGTCACCCCAGCATTTAGAGGTAAAATATTTAGTAGCTAGTGGCTGATGGAAGATGCTGGCTTCCTGTGGCCCAACCCAGGGTGAGGGGTGGTCAAATGCAAAGCTGGTCTCAAACGTGGACCGTCCTAATTCCCGTTACATGACTGTTTGTTGGAGTGTGAGGGAGATACAAAATACAAAGCCTGTAGGAGGTAAATCCTTTTACTGTGTAATGGCCTTGCATTTGGAAGCCATTCCCAGTAAACGTTGGATGTCGAAATTTCACCTTTGAGCTGGGATGTGGTTTATAGCCGTCTTCCCATCACCACTACAGCTCATTTATCGCAGCGATTCTAACCCATCCACTAAAGCAGGGAAGTCCTGCACGCTGTGTTTTGGAGGAACATCCATGGTGTTTAGATCAGAGGTTGCACTTGTCTTACCTTTCCCAGATTGCTGTGTTCCACGGCGATCTCCCGGTAGAAAAAGTACACGTAATTCCCAAACTCGCTGCATGCAGGAAATGAGGTTCTGAGAGGGAGAGAAAGAGAGAGAGGGGGGGTGAGGGGGGGCAGGCAGAGAGTTAAAGTGTATTTCTGCACCGTCACCACTGCTGTGCATGTTGAATATTTCAGAGATTTGTACAAGGCCGTATATGACAGGGGTGACCTAGATTGCCTGGGAGAGAACAGGCCATATTCCCGTGAAGCTTGGCAAGGCAGGAAAGCTCTCTATCACTCCAAAAACAGCTCTGACAGTCACGTACGTACATGCTAAAGCACCGTGGGCATTTCGTTTTTTTGGCAGGTAGATGCATGTATTTCCAGAGAAGGGTTCAGACTGACGGATGGCTTTTTTTTATTATTATTATTAAATGGTACGGTACTATAGTTCTGCTGGGAATGTTTCCTCCTCTGCAACAATATTCTCAAGACGTGGTTGAAAATTAGCCACTGACATGAATCACCTTCCCTTTAAGAGTTTGATTTTTATTCATACAATCCAGTTCAGTTTTTACACGAGGAGTTTTTACATCTTTCTGGTTGGTCACAGAAACGGCACTTTATGGAGCCCAACCAAAAATGACCAACCAGGAGATGAATCTGTTCGAGGGGGTCAACAAACCTCCTCATGCATTGACTACACAATGAGATTTCTGGTAACCGTGTCATAAATTGTGAAATGGACTTGAAGAGGACTTCATAAAACAAGCATGTGTGGAAGTAGCTTAGTGAAAAAGCTTGGCATGCAAGAAACCTCAGCTAAAAAATTGCCTCATTTGCATTTCTGGCACATCTCAATTTCAAATCAGTACATTAAATGGATAACTGGAATCTTGTTGTCGAAAGACGAATTTTAACAATCAAAGTAAATTTTTACGGAAGCCACCAAAGTGACTCTCCTTAACACCTCAGCAGTCCAAAGTTGATCATCCGCCATGTTGGTTTCCAGTAGCGGACAAACTATCTAGTGGACTGACATTTTTGTATTAAGGTTATTTTTTCTGGCTTAATGTAAGATGCAAAATGCAAGATGCAATCATCAAAGTGAATAGAAATGAAGGCTTGAAATGTTCACCCATTGTGTGAAGTAATCCACACGTGTTGAGTTGAACTTTTTTTTACGATATTCTATTTGACCGACATCCACCTGTACTGTGCCGTACAATTGGAAAGCACAGAAAGGGTCATTTGCTCACCTTTCAGCCATTTGGAGTCGTATTTGATGGTTCTCAGTGCTGATCCGTCACCCATGCTACGGTAGATGACAGAATCACTGGCTTGGAAGTCGGCAACTGTTGCAGAATACAGCTTTCCCTCTAAGAAGCCAAAAACAAATACATAAAACAGTCAAAAAAAGTAGAAAGAACAGATACCACTGCTTCTCACTGCTTTTTTCTTTTATAAGATAACACTTAATTGGCCGAGCCATTATCGCTGCAGGCAAGTTTTACCGTGGCAAAGACACAGAGGTGATAATGAGAACATAAGTAGAATCGCATCAGTTGTTCTCTTGCAAGACTACATATGCGCGCGGGCGGGCGTGTGTGTTCGACCCGTACCAGCAAACAGGGCCACGTTGGTTTGTTTGGCGTCGAACGGGCACCGCGCCAAACCATTGATCTCTTCCCCATCAAACTCGAGGTTATCCAGCTGAAGGAAACACAGAGATCACCCACACATCAGAGGAGACCCAGTGGAAACACGGGCACATCTAAACAGCTGCATAAATCAGTCAAATTTGTGCGGCTGAGCGTGTTTCAAAAAAAAAAGAAAAGCTGAAACCGCCCCGGTCCACTGACCCTGTAGTATCTGCACATGGGGTTGAAGCCATTGGTGCCACAGATGAACACCAGGTCATCATTTCTGGGAACCAGCACTTTAATAAAGTTGTGGCACTCATCCTGGAAACAAACGCGCACACACACGTACACACACGCACACACACACATAATAAAAATCCGCCCGCTTCTTTCCTCACAGTAGACACTTTGTCAAGTCCCTTTTTTTTCCTCCATACTTACTCTATGTTTGCCCTTCACAGCACACATCTCTCTGTCACTTTGGCCCGACCGCCATGTTAACTTCTGTAAAGACACATAGAGCGTATTAGACATGTGCATGTCAAACAAAATACACAGACTTGCACTCAGATACAGCTCCCTTTCCTCCCCCCACCTCCATTTTTCCACTCTCATTTTACAACCTGTCCGGTTTGTGATGAATGGCTCAGTATTTTCTGAGGAGCCCTTTCAGGGTTTGTGGATTGAGAAAGCAGCTTGTGGCGAGAATCTTACCCGGTAAGAAATGATCTCATTCCTGTAGGATTCTCTCAGACTGACGAGGTACACCTGATCCCTGCAAACACACACAACAACGCCACACGCACGCTGCAGTCAGAACAAGGAAAACACTCAGAGGTTCAAATGGTTGTTTAAATCTTCTTCTTTTTTTGGCAATTTTTCTGAGGGTCAGTTTGCAATGTTCTAAGTGAATATCCTGACAGAATACAGAAAATTAATATCCGGTATGAAACATTTTTCCACACCCAGTCTTATTTTAATTTTAAAACAAAATTACAGATTCAGAACTCAGTCCCAGAAATCCTCCAAACAGATACCAGGTTGGGAAAAAAAAACGCAAAATAAAATGGCAGATGTATTCACACATTTGAAACCTCACAAGTCTTAATATACTGTATATTTCCGGTTTACTCCATATTGTTGAAGGTGTAAACTTTGGTAGCAAAGCACAGAAATTGATCTTTAAGCGGAATAAAACAAAATTACAAAGTTAGATAAAATCATCCCCAACTGGACCACAAACTGTCACTTTATGGTTTGGCTAAAAAAAAAAAAACATTGATTGTTTGATGTGTTGGAAAGACATCGCTTGCATATTTTGTACAGTCTATGCTTTATAAACTTGCCTCCACATACAATGGCAAATATTTTGCCTGTCCAACCACTCACTGTTCATTGAAGGAGCTGAGCGGTTTTATTTTGGAGGATCCTATTGATAACTTAATCATGTCAAAATGATGCCTTTAACAATTGTACCACCCAACGTAGCTGTGCAAGTGGTCTCACCCGAAGAATGAGTTTGCCTTACTAAATGATGGATGATAAACTAGAACTGAACAACTTAAAAAATTCTCTGATTATCTGTATCCTGCTCATTGAGAACCATTGTTTACTTTAATCATTACTTTATCCACGTTTGATTTACATGAACTGTGTTCTATTGATAATGGCGTGCCAACAGAGACCGTAATGTTTCTCTTGGCAGACAGAAGGTCAATGTGGGCACCACATGTCCACAACATATTTTACCTACACCTGCTGAGCTGGATGTACACCGCCATGACTCAATGTCAAAAATACAAAGGTCAAAGAAAAATGGGGATTTTAAATAACGAGCAAGACAACATCGGCATAAAGGGGAACCTTCATGTTCAGGGTTACCTCTCTGAATATCCTGAATGCTCTTTCTGCGTGAATATTACCAAGGGTTCGATGAGTTAGCTCAAATGCTGGTGGCTTGTTTAAGATGGTCTGTACAAACTGAGGCAACGCAGGGTAGAGTCAAGTAGATAATCAATGAATTATAATTTGAAAGGATTAGTAAAAACCATTCCAACACAGCAAACAGATCAATATGGTCAACGGTTTCAACTTCATAAATAGATGAAAAATGCCTTCCAGCATGTTATCTACAAATGTAAACTGAACATTTAAATGGTTCTGAAGAAATAGAGACAGGCAACAATTAGGGCTCGCTTTGACTGCTCTTGATTTATTTTCATTCGTTTGACGATTGATCAGCCATCGGACAACATATTTCTGATTCATCTTTTTTTAACTGAGGGCACAAACTGGCAGGAATAGGATCACACCTGACAATAAAGCACCATGTGATGGTGGCTGCAGGGACTTTAGAGAGACTTTTCATATTGTTGATGTCAAAGCAATTTCGAGCAACAATATTAGTGCTAGCAGTCACATTAATTCCGCTGGCCATAAATACAAAAAAAAAAAAAACAAAGACATGTAAGGATGCCAAGAAAATCCCTGTGAAAGCATGTCAGGCGGGCGTGATGGACGCCTTCACTGAATCAATACCAGCCATATACATCAGATGCGGGGCTGGAAGCCACAGATCCAATAACACTAAGAGCTTTTTCACCCAGCATGCTTGTGTTTATGTGCCAAGCGGTGACTGAGTATATTGATGTGGGGGGATGTGAGAAAAGGAAAGACGACAGATCGAGATGGCAAATGTGTGTGTGTGGTGTGTGTGTGTGTGTGTGGTGTGTGTGTGTGTTAAATATACCTGCCAGCGATAAATAGCGTGTCCTGTATTTTGGTCATCAGCTGAAAGTCCAGGCGATGCTGGGAGTCGTTGACAGAGGGCCTGCCTCTGAACACTGGGTACCGCCGAGCAACTGCAGAGAAATCACACGCATCCACATTCAGCCGGAATAAATCTCACTCACACGTTAACGTGACCGCTCTGAATAAAATTAAGTTGATACACAGGCTTGTATTGAAGACACACTGCAAATCACCATTGCACCGTTGTGTACGTTCTCAACAATCAAACCTTGTGCGTCATTAGTTTCCTGTGTTAGGTGGAGGCTGCTTATGTCAGCGTTTTTGCTCCGTCGTTCCAGTGCGTAGCGGAAATGGAAATGAAATCTTCCTAACGCTACCACTGGCCGTACGGCAGAGGGATTTTATGAATGTGGCACCGGGAGTGTGAACTGCTGACACGGCAAAAAGTGGATGGACGTGCGTTTTGTGTGTTAATTCGGTGTAGTAAATGAAATAAGTAAAAAAAAAAAAAAAAAAAAAAAAAAGTGGATGCTGTGGGTGGGCGGGGTGGGGGGGGAGGAGCATTTTGTGCGTGTTTGTCCACTCACAGTGCGCGTCAACGACGTCGAGGGGCACGGTGTCCTCCGGGAAGCTGACTGCGAGGAGAGCGCGTGAGGCTGCCAGCAACAGCAGAAGCTTGCCGAGCAGAAGCGCAGCTTCCTGGCCCATGGCTGCTCGCAGACGACGCTTCTTGTTGCACACTGCTGGAGATGTTACCTGGAGACATGGAGAAAAATGGCAGGCTTGTTGTTTCCTTGGACGTTGATGGATTTCGTGCTACGGCTCAACAGTGACGTCAACTCCCGTCCTATGAGATGCGTGTGGGGGGAAAAAAAAAAAAAAAAAAAAAAGTTCAGCTGTGACGTAGTGATGCACACTTTACGTTGCCTTTGATTTATTGACGACTAGGCAGTCGATGGCGGCGTTTGGCCACTTTCCCCCAACCTCTTGCTGCATCTGCTCTCTAAAAGGAAGGTCAGCCAAATAGCGTGGCGGGGGCTTCTTCTCGGTGTGCGTATGGATACACCGGAAGTCCACGCTGTGAGGGACGTCTGCTGTCGCCGTACATCTGTGCTCTGATTCGTTTTACTTGGCCGGGCCCAGCACTAACCAGCGCATTGGCGCTTCACCACCGCTGGTAGCGCAGCCTCCGCTCGACCTTAGAGTTTTATCAGAGCTCTGCTGGCTGGTGTCACTGCGGCCTTAACGCGGAGCTGGTCCGCTCTATTTTTATCGCAGCGCAGTGATTCCCTCACTTTGCGTCTGCACTGCGACATGTGTACAGTTGTTTTGACACGGTTGTAATTTTAGGAGATAATGGTTTGCACAGTGTCTGACTGGAGATATGATATGCCGACGGCTGCGACGGCAATAATTTATCGTGGGCGTGGCGGGGGGTTTAATGTGTAAGTCGGGTGTGTGAAGGAGTACTTTAGGGACAGGCTGTGTCTGTGCATATTAATGACTGGTGTACATTCAAATATTTATAAGGCAAACAAATTATTCATGGAGGTAAAGCCTGAGCGGATATAAACAATTTACCGAGAGACGTCACACGGGCAGGGGGATGGATTAGCTTGGAGCACACAGACATACCCAGACATACACGAGGCGATAATCGCACTTTCAAATGCTAGAATGCCGAACTGACTGTGTTGGACGCACAAATAGGAACACACACACACACACACACCACACACACACAACACACACACACACACACACACACACACACACAGAGAGAGAGAGAAAGTATCGACTCATTTTTCAATTAGCCCCAAAGCACACCTGCTCCACTGCTGTCTGTGTGCCCGGCCCTGCCAAGCCATTAGCGCTTTGATTGATCCACACAGGAAACATGGCTGATCAGCGGCCCGAAAAGACAAATCTATAACCCTCATCCTAATCACTGTAGCAATGTGAAGACATTGTAAACCGAAATGTGATTGGTTCAGCTTGTCAAAAGAATCACATATTTGATGCCAGCAGCCACCAGAGAAGTTCTTCAGGTATTGGAAAAACCTACAGTACAAGGCTGTCAGGTACCAAATTAGACTGTAAAATGAGAGAAGGAGCGTCATGTGAGTGTGCAGAGTGCATAAAGACGGCCTTTATGCTAACACCTTGATATAAAACATGCTGCTTTTTTCACCCTAATCCTGTGTTGATCTAAACAGTTACTGCTCACTGATCAAAGGGAAGGGTTGTTAGTTGGAATCAGAGTAAAGCGCATGTGTTTTAGTCATGAGCAGTGTGTAATCATGGCTATTCAGCGCTCTGTGGGACACTGAGGCCTTTGAAAGAGCAGTGTCATTAACTCTGAGTAATGTAATGCCTGTACGAGATGATGTTTAAGCTTCATCAGTCCACATAATAGTTAAATTAGGGGTTTGATGTTTCAGCAGAAATTGAAAGATTTCTGGGACCAGAGGGTTATTTTCATAGAGATCTAGACCGAGCACCTGTTAGGATCCTAATCAGAAGAAGAAGTAATGCTGCTCTGTTTTAAAAAAAAAATAAAGCTGGTGTTCCTTAAGAGCATCACATCATTCTTTTTTTTAACTACCTTCTTTGGATGCACTCTTGCACTGAGAATTGTGCTATTTTAAAATCTCGTGCAATAAACTGCTGAGTTTCGAAGAGAAGCTTGGGACAGGAATAGATACCAAATGCTCAACAGTGGGGGGAAAAAAGGAGGGAGAGCTATGAAAAGTAAATAAACTGAGCTGTGCAGTTCTACTTTATGGTGCTTTCATGAAAGCTGCAGGCTGCACACATATCCCAAACTTGGCGGTGTTCGCAGGTAAATCATTTCTTCACTTGTCAAAACATTTTTGCAATGCTTCTCTCCATTGCCTCATCAAAAACATCAAACATTCCAGTTTTTTCTTTGTCTTTTACTAAACAATCCAGGAGGAAAACACTCCAGGGTGACACTCGGATCTAATCTTCCTTGCACGACTATCGCCACCAAGCTCTGAAGGAGCTTTCTATAGAAACTTTAGTGTAAGGTTGGCGATCTAAAATTACTTCTTATTCTCTTACGAGGCCCAGTTTTGTTTTCTGTTGCCTTCGCGCTCTCTGGTTCCTGCCCTCCAGTGTGTGCACGGGGCCGTGTGCACGTAGGTGTGTGCGCGCGTGCACACACACAACGCCTCAACAAGTCTGGAGACGCTCGGCTTGTCACGCAACTCAGTGCCATTCAGCGCTGCCTCGCTCTGCCTCTGTTATTACAGGCTTTTCAGTGTCCTACAACCAGGCACTTTCACTGCCGACGCCGCTGGCTCCGGTCCACGGTGTTATACATGGGCAGGGGGAACCAGAGAGGGGGGAAGGGATCTGCTGGATTTCTGTTCCTACTGATGACAGTGGGGGACTTGGGTCTCTAGCCCAGTTATGGTGGTTGTAGCTCCAAGCTTTAATGTTCCAAGCTTAACGCGACAGATTAACACTTATCCTCCTCTTAGCTGTGTTTTCACTGGCACATGTAACCTCACCTCCATTGTGACACTGGATGGAAGTTGTTTTTTTTTTTCTTTTTCTTGCAAGGAGTTCTTCTTGGAGGGATTGGGGATCGTAAGAAAGAGTGGCAAACAGCAGTGCATGAGATTTCATAAATTGTGTGTGAACTTGTGGCGTGGATGTAAATCCCGGCAGAACAATGGCTGCTGCTTGGGGGGCTCCTCGACTTGTCATCTCACACAACGCGAGCTGTGAACCTAACGCAGGAAGTCGGATAACTGAGGAGTGGGGTTTCAGGCATTTCTATACCCTGTGCATGTTTAAAAACACATGCAAACATGCGTGACTTTCAGGCTTAAAGCTGTGTACATGGTGTGACGAGGTTTTTGGTACTCTCCTACTTGGCTCGGTGAAATTAATCCAGATGCAGCTCCACTGGAAGGTTGAGTCGGCCAGATGATTAGAGCGGCTACCAAACACGCACTGAGATGAAATCTATTCCCTTCCCACTTCAGTAATAAGCATAGCACTCCTAACTGCCAGCTACTTATGCCAGGATTACGTCTGACAGGCTTGGTCGGACTTGTTGCTTCAGAGATCTGGCATAAAGGGAAGTTTTCTACTTCCTTGAACGCATGCTTCCAAACTTTTCCTCCATAGCTTGACGAGCAGGGGAGTGAAACAGGAGAAAAGACTGCGCTCAGCGGTGGTTCTGCACAAAAGCCTTACGTTGCAGGTGTGACGAAGAAACAAAAGGGGGCTTTGGGCAATACCACACAATGGAACCGCACCCCCCTCCGGCCTGTGGATCCATGTTTATTGGGTGCTTCTGATCACTAAACAAACAAACTGGAGCCAAATGTTGCACACATGGTCAAGCTTTTACCACTCTGTCTATTTGGCCCAAGCAATCAGCGATCAGCATTTTAGGGAAACCCATAAAGGGGTAAAAAGTGGTCACTGTATGGTTTAATGGCGGCTGTTCCGGGGTTACGGCTGGCTGTAGAGGAGGTTAACGGTGGTCGTTCTGGTCACCGAGCTCTGACCCTGTGTCCAGCCAGGCGAAAGCGGGACACACAGACCAGCTGTGCTGTCCGAAAAAGGTGGAAAAAAAAAAAAAATCAGGGCTTGTTCTGATGTTTCATCTAGCCCATGGTGTGGTGTTCCTCCACTACATGCAGTTTGTAATTACAGCATGAACTAAGCTCTGTGATCTCTGTGGCTGGAGTTCAGATCCTTTAGACTTTTGGGATTTAGATGTATTTCTAAAGGAGAGCGCGAGATTATTTGGCAAATATAGAACCAGCATTTAGATCATGAGTCAACTATCATCAGGCTTAAACATTCATTGAGAGAAAGAAAGAAACGTCAAGTTGGTTTAGGAGTAGCTGTGCGCATTTGTTAAAGAATAAATAAAATTAAATGAAAAAACAACAACACAAGCACCTCCTGTTGCTCAAATTTACCCACTTTCTCTAACACAGCAGATTGTGGAATTACTCCAGAACTCTTCCTGAAATCCCAATCCACATATTTTTTTCTTTCACTCCAAATGTTCCAACTTTGCATGAGGATGTTTCACCCCTGTCCTGACCACAGAGTCCATGCTCCAGCCCCTGCTCTAATGCATGCATTGTGCAGACCGGAGCATGAAGGCATTCCAGTTTTGTCCGTGGAAAATCCTTTCATGGCCCTTTTAGTCCACATGTAGGACTCATACAAAAGAACAACAAAGACTCGGGGGACAACGGTGATGGGGCTGCGGGTTTTTTTTTTTTTTTTAACTGCTTTATGCATGTCCAGAGCTGGGCATCCATGCCCCCCTCTCTGCCTGGAAAAAGGTTAGCAGCGCTTCTGCTGTTTACTATTCAACGTCAAGATGGCTTTGACACAAAAAAAGAAAAGAAAAAAAAAACTAGGATGCTTTAAAAATAGCAGAGGCATCAGAAAAGGAACCACCTTCCTGGTAACTGTCCGCCCATCTCCTCTTATTGTTTAACAGCCCAATCTTTACCAACCCCTCCAGTCATGTGCACCGCCACCAGAAGTTGATTTTAAGACATACAAATAAGACAAAAACACTTTCGTAATTTTACTCAACATTTCATCAGCAGTTTGATTCATTCTAGTAACAGCAAATATGGATGTTTGTAAAAAAAATAAAAATAAACGTCGGAATATACGAATTTTATACCACAGGTTCAACGGGATGTCGCCCTTTTTCCACAGTCGACCATCAACGAGAAATACTTTAATTTCACCGACATTCCAGCCATTAATTAGCTTTTTGAATATAAAAACAAGAGAGCAGTTCACCGTCCAGTTAGAAATGGAAGGTGCGCCTTGATGATCGCGCACAGCTTTGCTCTCAAAACGCAAGAAATTAAGACACTTTATCCTCAAGAAAACCCCACATGTCACCTACCTTGAGCAGCCAAACTCACGCATGAATGAGATATTCCGACTGAACGTTATAATCCTTTGATAATCCATATGCGAGGAAAAGCCCAGCCTGTGATATTCCTGTTGTTTTAAGCTCCATCCGGAACCCCACTTTTTTTTCTTTTTTGTCCCTCCTTCATCCAGATGCGCTCTGTGATTTCTCAGCTCGGCTCTCCGCACGCAGCAACATTCTGACTCGGTCTCCGTTCCCCGGGCCCCCTTGCGCTCTGATGAGTGATCTTCAAAGCTCTGCCACCACCACACAGCCCCCACTATACCACCATCCCTCTCTCTCTCTCTCTCTCTCTCTCTCTCTCCCTCTCTCTCTCCCTCTCTCTCTCTGTATGTGTTGTGCGTCTCTCTCCCTCTCGTACGCCAATGCACCAGCCTCTTCCACTACTATTAACTTTGGAAACCAGTGAGGACGGGCATAAACAGGAACGATGGTCTCCTGACTCTCCAGCTTTTCTGACTTGATTGCACGAATCGATTTGGAAAGAGCAGGAACAGCTCCCATCCACCGATGTGTATCGCAAACTAATCACTTTGTCTGTTTATGTAAAGCAATCCAAGTTGCGTGTCTGCATCAACGGGTTTCACTTATTTAGCTGTCTTATTAAAAGTTGCGAGCACATAAACAATTGAAACGTGGTCCCATCTTCCTCCAACAGCCAGTGGGAAGAAGCGTCCGAGCTCAGCAGATTCATTTTGTCACCTATAGGAATAAATAACGAGCGGACTCTGGCTTGAAATAAAAACAGTCCAGGGTCCCACTACTCCGTTTAGTTTTTTTTTTCTTTTTTCTTTTTTTTTTTACAGATCAGCACAGCGCCCCTGTCAGAGGGAATATATTTGTTTTCCTACGAAAAGACTTCTCTCTAGTTTTCCACCCTCTTCGACTTTCACCGTACAGTGTGTGGCGCAACAAAAAGTACATCCACGTATCATCTGCAAGGGACTCACCTCATCTGAAACGGCTTATATGTATATATCTCCTTTTTACGCGCCGCTTTTGGTAATCCAGAAAACAGAAAATCTCTCGTGCGCGTCGTAGTGAATCAACTTCTCCTGGCTGGGAGAAAAACAAACTAATGCACGGCAAATGGTGTAATTCGACCCGAGCAAAGTCAATCCATCCACTGCGAGGACCGCAGCCTACCAATAAGCAGCGCTCTTGCTCCAGTCCCTCCCCCCGACAGTCGTCCATCTCGCCTCGGTTGTTTTGGGCTTCTCTCTCTCTCTCTCTCTGGTTTCCTTCCCTTTCTTTCCTAAAGCCTGGAGAGAAAGGAAAAATTGACCCCCCTTTTTTTCAGTTCTGCTTGTGACCCTATATTGCTCCCCCTCCTTTCCCAACTTCCCAATACTAAACCCCATCCCCCCCTCAGAAAGAGAAGGGATCCCATTTAAAATCATTTCAGCTGAGTTGTATCAAGTCAATTAAACAGCTTAGAACCTGTTTGAGTTAAAAAAGAGAGATTTCTCCGAAATGTCCTTCTTTTTCTTCTTGACAATTATGTTTTTTTAAATGACAATAGTGACTGAGTCACTTAGCTCGTTGAAATGAAATTTGAAGTTTTACCAGAATTACTTTTATATGAATTCTTTCCTCCCCCCATGCATTGTTTTAATATAGACGGAAAGCAACAGACACATTCAATCTCACAAAATCAGAGCCGTCGTATACAAGACCTTGAATATCTGTTTTAAGGTAATAAGTAGGCCATATCTTATCAGACGAGACGTCTCTCTTAACCGCGTTAGGTGCCAATGGAAATCAGAAGATATTCACACCGATCCAGATATTTACATACACACGAGTAACGCATGTAATATCTAAAGCTCGCTGCAAAAGTGAGATAGTTCATGGTTTCTCAAGTGAGGCTACGTGAAAAGGTGAGAAGTAGTTAATATGTTACCTGAAGTAAGTAACTTATTGGCGTTTTCATTTGTTATAAATTCAGATTAGCTGGACTTGGAAGCCAAACTTAAGAGGCCAGGATCCAGTTGGACACATACAATCTTGAGCTGCATTCAGACTCAATGCAAAAATACCCAAACTCTGACTTTTTAGACCAATTTTAACCTTTTTTAGATTTTTTTCCCCAATAGCTTGAGGATCACAAACCCAAATTGTTCTTGTAATTCAAGCCAAGCCTACATGCTTGACCTTAAACCGGACACATATTTGATGTATTTAAACACAACTGCAGTCTGTGCGACAGCTACACAACGTTTCCATTGAGAGGAAATCTCTCACCGAAAAGTGAAATGTTGGGGGAAAAATTGAAATATTTGATCAGCTAAAAGAATTTGTATGTTTTTGAATTGTGAAAATGCCTTGTTTTCCTGAACAGTCTGGCAGAAAGAGCTTTTGCATGATCGGTTCTTTGTTTGCGTTTCAGAGAGGAAGATAAATGATGGCACAATGCCTCCTACCACAATTACCCATGTAAATAATCGTCTGCTTCTCTCTAAATAAGCGCTCAGTGGTAACGTAACAGTTTTAAGGGTTCACAAAACAGTGTTCACAAATTATGTTTTGAATGTTGAAACATTGTTCACATGGTAAAAGTCCACTTAGACCCACTTAATCCAAATCTCTGCTAGCCACTAGAATCAACAACGACCCTGGATTTACCCTAAATTAAGCTACTAAGCGTGTTTATCTGCTGCAGTGGGATAACTTATTTAAAAACCTGAACTATCCCTTTAATCAGCCTCTTTTCGTAGCCAGCTTTTACACACACGTCTTCTGCATTTTTGTGTGTGTGCGCGTGTGCGTGTATGAATGTAAACGTTAACGTATCAGTGTGAGCATCTTCTCGTTTGCATGCGAATCTGAAACGGCCCTCGACAAGTTACGGGTTGTTCCAGTCAGGTCTGTGAGGCCAGACAAAGGAAGTCCATTTGCACCAACTTAGAGAATCAGGTTAGCAGATGCGTGAGAATCCACCCGCACTGAACTTCCTCACCCACCGGCACACATGCTCCTGACAGCCCCCATTATTTGCTCCAATACTCAGATCTGCATCTCAATACTTGCTGATCCTGGTTTGGCATGTTTTTTTCTGCCCTGGCTTGCTCCACCCTCTTCCTCTCTTTTTGAGTCTTCCACAATATTCTGTCTGTTCTCCTGCAAACCCTTTCTTCTCCTAAGGTGCCACACGCTGTTGTTCTCATACACCGCCTGATCTCGCTGAGGTTATCTCGGCTGATGTGCTTTCTTTTGTTGTTTATGTGACTTTCAATCAGCGTCTTATTGTCTTTCCCTGCACCATCTAATCATTCCGGTGTCGCTGTCAGTCCTGGTTACATCTGCGCGCCGTCCCGGTTTCCTGTGGGGACTGAATCAGCATGAGACTCAACGTAGGAGAGGATATATCACATAGTTAAATCAATGTGTCTAGCAGAGGGAGGTCTTATCTGTCAAAATGAATGAATAAATATCTGGATCTGTGGGTGTGCAATGATTGGCTTATTGATTGGCCTTTGTATTGTGGGGGAATTTACCATTTAATTGGTTATGCAATGACAATGTGATAGAATTTAATTTGCTGGAGTATCCATTTCTGTCTTACTTTAAATACTGAAGAGCCGCATTTTCAGACAAACCAGATAAATATTTCACATTAGTAACTTGTAAAAGTGCTCGGTGTATTTATCTATGAATTTCAAAGTGTGGCATCATTTTGAAATAATTGCAAATTGGCACCTGGTGTTTATTTGTTTTATGTTTTTTTTCCAGTATTGTAAAGATTTTGGCTTGCATCTTGCGTAATTAGTGATGCTCATGGTCACTGTAGAGAAGCTGTAGAGATGCACAGCTCAATCTGCAACTATTAGTCTTTCACTCCACATGTCTGACTGATGTGGTTGAAGGAAAATCAAAAGAAATCTCATTTGTGGTTTGCCAAGACTAGTGTGGTAAAAGCCAAGAAAGCAGGGCTCTTGCCAAATAAAAACTTAAACTGAAATTTTTGGTGAAAAACTAACTTATCTCCAGGAACACAATCATATCATATCATGTTGATGACAGCAGCACGCTGAAGGAATTTACTTCTATAGAAAACAAGAAAGTTGGTCACCAAATTAGGGCTGTTCCGTCTCCTATTGAGTCATAAAGAGTATTCATGTCTTCAAATGGCCCAGTCAAAGTCCAGAAATGAATTCATTTGAGAATCTGTGGTGAAACTTAAGAATTAATGATTAGTGATTAATTAATGATTACTCTCCATCAAATCTGACTGAACTTGGATTGTTTTGGTAAGACAAACAGGCAAACAAAATTTTTAATAGAGATGCTTTTGAAAAAAAAAAGTTTCAAAACTATTCATCCTTCTTTTTCAACCAACTACTTTTATTAGACTACTCCATAAAATCCCAATAAAATTAAAATCTGTGGCGGCAACAAAATAAAACGCGTCCACTAATTTGCAGTAGACAATCTATCTGTGTCTGTTCTTGCTGAAGTCTCTTATTTAAGAAGTCGAAGCGATTCCTGAGCGAGCGAATACGTGACGATTAAACGGCAACACAAATACAAACATGGCAGCAATAAAGGTGAAACAGATGGGTGAACCACAAAGGTCCTCAAGCCGGGGGAGGCTCACACAGATAGCGAGAGTGGACAGATGAATGAGTTGATATTGGGAGATGGGGGAGATAGATGGTGGGAAAGTAGAGTTATGTGCACGGAGGGTGCAGGGGTGGACAGAAGACAGAAGGCCTGTGCTACTCCCTCTGTTCTGATAAGCTCCCCCTGGGACCTCACAGTGTGTCGGTCGACCCCAGGGGGTGTGAGTGGGTTGGCCCAGGGGTGCAGAGCAGAATGTGTGGGCTTGGCCTTAAGATGCCTGTACAAGAGAGGTGTGCTACCCTCCACTCCGATATTTACTGACTTCATAGCTCGTCCAGATGGCTTCGAGTCAAGGTTCGGGGCCCAGCTTAACCGCGATCGAACTTTCGTCAGCTGACTAAACAGCTACAGAGTATAAAAATGAAACGTATCATAACACGGCGACCAATTAGAAAAGTCACTCAATTTAATCTGAAAAGGGGAAAAACAGAGGGACAAAAGAAAACAAAAAACACAACATACTCAATGGTTCTGCACTGGCTAGAGTAAAAGCTCCTGCTTCTTCGCTTGGCATTAAGTGTTCTGTCAGATGGCTCCTCTGACTGTGGAGACAGTCTGGACTGAGCCTACACGCTGACCCCTGATTGATTAAGAGGCCATTTCTGGCGCTCGCCTGGCCTGGGGCACCATTTGTCACCTGACTGTGCACTCCTGTCGAGATGCCTCGCGTCCTCCAGTCTACATGCAGACTTCTTTCCACTAAATCCCCATCTCACCCTGATCCATCGGGGCCACCCGTGTCAGAAATCTGTCCCATCTCTCTGGTGTTTTGGATTAGAGCGAGCACCAAATGCTGCGCTATACCACAGAGAAATGTACAAACGCCGGAACACTTTCCCTGCAAAGGATGTGTCACTGTTGCCGTCTCAGTGGGCTGAAAATTAAAACGGGCCTAATTAGGAAAGAGAAATACTATATTTATCTTTTAAGAGTAGTAGAAAATTATTGAGCACTTTAGCAGAAATGAATTGGACGAAATCATGCACAGACTGTTGAGGTTATTGGAATCGTGCAGGCATGAAATTTGACAAGTCAGACATTTGACATTACTAAACACGCCTGCGTGAGTAGGAATTTCTTTTTGAAGAGTTACAACATGGGTTATGGGAGATGTAAACATTTATCCTAACAAAGCATCCGTTGAAACGCTGTCTGTCATCAGCAGACAAGGAAGTTGGTTATTATTTCTGCTGTTTTTCAAACAACGTACAAACTTCCTATGAAAACATTTCATTGGAATATTCCTTTGGGCATATCTTTCAAAAATAACAACAACAACAATAAAAAAAATTGTGCTATGAATCGTAGAGGAAGTGTGCAATTTGACCTGGTTTTCATGGCAGCCATTTGGGACCAGCTGAGGTTTAGATAAAGTGGCCAACTGGTTTTGTCATATTTAGTCAAACCAAAGGGGCCTCTTATAAACATGTTGGTTTTGGGATAAATTGTATATTTTCTTCTCAAAATGTTGTTTAAAACTTAAACAGCAGTTTATCTATGCTTAAAATTACATTTAACTGATATTCTTCCAGTTGATTGTTTTTCCTGATCTTTGCAGCTAAGACATGAAGGTTTATGAGCATTTTATTTGTTTTGAGATTTTCATAATTTTTAAGGATACAAGTGAACCACATTTTTAACACGGCCCCTGATGTACCTCCAATATCCAATATGCTCCTTTTCCATGTGGTTTGAAACAATAACATTCTTAATGATTCAGTGTTTAAAAAAGAAACTCTCACCAGGTAAGCGTGACATTGCCTAGAGTCCAGAAAAAAAGTCTTATCTACTTTTCAATAGTTGTATTATTCAATTTACAATGACTGGATGTGACTAGTCACAGTATCAGTATGAACAAAATTCTACAAAAAGATCAAATCAGAACAAAAGTCATAGAACTAACCCAACAGGCTGCAATTTGCAATTCTAGAATAAATTATTTAGTATTATTTAATATTAATCCGAATGTAAAAAAAAATAAAGTGAACAAAAATGGAAAGATTTAACCTGACTTTCAATCATGAGTTCATTATATTTTCAGGAATCGTAACGACTCCTTTTGTGTTGCAGACTGATAACGACATAATTAACTACATGAGCCACTGTTAGAGAAAACTGTTCCTTTACAAAAAGTCATCTTTATAGAAAGTCACAGGAACATGGTCGGGTTCACGATTCGTGCTTCCTGTTGTTCCATGCTTTGACAGCAGGTGGAATCGAAACATATATCTGTAATTTACCAAATGACCTGCACTCTCCTTTCCCGCATTGCTCCTTCAGCTCTGAGATTAGATCGAGGGAGTGACGAAAGCAAATCTGTTTTGTCACAAGTTGTTTTCCGCTGCGGACCTGAGGAAATTACAATATTCCGGCCCGCCTTGATATTGGAACCACGTCGACCGCCACATTAACTCCAGGAAATACACAGAAAGGGAAGGAATAAATCCTGATATGATGTAATTGTGTTTATCTGAAATTTTCCAGGGGAAATGAGAATGTAAATCGTATTCATAGCTGCTGCTGTGGGCAATTTGCCACCACAGATGAGCTGGGGGCCGTGTCGGTGAAATTCTGATGATTGACTGGCACACATGACAGTTTTTGACTCATTATTATTGATCTCACATCATTTCCCACCTAAATGTTTAAATCCGCTTGGCCGTCAAGAAGCTCGCGAGCTGGGTCACGAACCAGAGTCGACGGTGACGTGGCCGCCCCGTTTGGCGTGTAGAAGATGAACGATGAGAGGCTGATAATGTTCTGCCACCTTGGCACCATTAAGATTACATTCCTACCAGTTCAGACCGACCATACCTAACACTGACATTCACCCTGCGTGGGAGAAAATCCGACGTTCAGGGGCAAAACTTTTATTGCGCCTGATAACATAATAAATTCTTCCACTCACACACTTTGCCCTTTATTACGGCATTGATATCTTAACCTCTCAATAAAAATCCATCACTGTAAACCAGTTAATGAATCCCCTAAAACATTGCCGTGAACCACACAGATGATTCTCTTTTCTGCTTGATAAAAAAAGTAAGAAGTTAAACAACTCTGTAGGAGAAACTATGACCTTTTTTTTAAGTGTAAATGAGATTCCCCTTGTATAAGTCTGGCCTGAAAGCGCACAGATACAGACATTCACACCAACTTACACATGCAGACAGGTGCCGTGTGTTGAACTGACTGTACAGCGAACAGCTGGGCGTCGGAGCGCTGACCTCAGCTGTGGATGCAGACAGACACATGCTCAGAGGGCAGCTGCAAGGTGCCAGTCAGGGCCCCCCGAAGGCAACTGGACCCATCGCAAGATCCGCCTGCGTCATTTGCCCCAGTCATCTTCTGCTCTGCTCGTTATCTGTACCGTCGGGGGAATTTCCTTCAGCTGTGCCCAGTCACCCAAAAACCTCCAAAGGAGCACACCTACTGTAACTGCTGGCCTAGATTTCTTATTTTTCGCCCCCACCTGCTTACACAACAGCAGCTTCATTCACGAGACCCCAGTCCTGTCCAAACCTCCCGTTCTTGCTGTCACTCACCAGTTAAGTCCTTGGTGCTTTGGGACTATCTGAGATTTGAGGGAAAAGCCTTTTATCCTGGACTTTCTCCACAGCAAATGTCTCATGTCAGCTAAACACCATAAATACTGCAAATGGCATCTTTTGCTGCCTCCTAAACCTTCCACACTGCCTTTTTACTTCCACAAGCACAAACATATACACATGCGTGTGTGTATATGTTTGTGGTTTTATGAGCTAAATAAATCATCAGAAGCAGCATGAGTGACAATTTACTCTCACGATAATAAAACTGATTAATATATGTATTTGTTAAATATCCTCGCAGGTATTTCTATTGTGTGGGTGTACGCGGAAAAAGTGCTGCAGGGATGTGATGTTGCTTGCCGATTAACCCTTAGGTGGATTTTAAAGGCTAATCTAGGGAATTAAGTTCCCAGATCTCAGGAATGCCGTGGGCTTTGAGATCCAAACCAGGTGTCCACCCATACTCAGCAGGGTGTGTGTGTGTGTGTGCATGCGTGTGTTAGTGTGTTTGTTGGTCCCTTTGTGTTGTTGCCTGTTACTGCAAATGACAAGAATGGCCTCGCCTGCATGACAAAAGCAAATGGTGGGTCTTTTACGACAGGGGGAACCGCTATGCGGGAATTCTCTGGACCGTCCTCGGCTCCCATCACATTCACATCGACTCTTATATAAATGAACATGTTTTTAACCGCAGAGCAAATGTTTACGCATATACCCACATCGTATTGAGCCACCCCATTTCTCGCTGTTGGATGTTACGCACTCCACCAGCTCCACTTCCTGTGTAATCAGTTACACGATCCCCACTTATCTTCAGCCAGCATGCAAAGACAGAACCAGGTGAACCCTGTGAAGTACTGAATGCCTTCAACACATTGTCACATATTCTGACAAGCAGAAAGTAAATTAGGGCTGTGTTTGTTACCCGAGGTGTTCCTGGGATTAATCTTGCTCTGTGCCCGGTTAGTTGGTCGTGACAAACCTTTCGGCCCCCACCGCCATGATGACGAGGAGGAGACGGTGCCAGCATCTCCTGTAATAAAGGTGGCATTAGTGGAGGCAGCTTTAACAGGGGCAGCTGAAGAAGGTAATCTCACCAGGTCAGCCATCACACAAGCTGCAGCAGGCCCCGTTAACTTCAGCCTAATTAACACACACCATCAGGGAAATCTTCTCTACTTAGGCCCACACATCCAGTCCTCCAACCAGCTGTTTCAGGGTTAATACTTCCCTGGCTCCACACTCAGGGGTTCGACCAGCTTCAACTTGCTCAGCTTTCTGTGCCATGCCTCCTCGGGGAATCACGTAACACATTGATAAACTAGGATGGTAAATCGTGCGTGATTGAGCTTTTCCAGAGAAATTTCTGTTGTGCATGTCACAGTCCTGCATGCATGTGTGCATGTGTGTGTGTGTGTAGGTTTGTGTGTGTGTGTGTGTCAATGTGAGACCAAATTCTTTCATGTATCTTTTTGAATCAGCCATGCATTTGGAACACAAGAAGGAAACATTCTTGGGTTTGTTTTGAAGAAGCTGAAAGTAAATCCAGTGAAACACAAATACTGTGATCATCATTAGCTGGTATTTTTACATAATTGTCAGGTTAATTTGAAATTAATTTTAGAAATATAGAGGTTATAGATCTCAACGCGACCGTCCCGCGCCCGAGTCCCGACCTTGAAACCTTTGCTGCATATCTTTCTCCTTCTCTCTCTACCCATTTCTTGTCAATCTAGGATGCTGAAGCCCCCCGAAATATCTAAAAATATATATATATCTGAAAACAGAAAATGTCGCTAGAATAAAATGTGAATACAGATGTTTTTTGAGCCTTGTTTTGCCCGAGTAAGTAAAACCGAATATTATTTTATCGACCTCGGCAGCTCCAGTGGGGAAGCAGTTTCTGTGAAAGAACAGCGGCGAAGTGGTTTGGTTTGTTACAGTCAGATCCAGCTCAGTGCCACATCATTTTGTCACTAAAAATATCCGTACCAGAATTAGTCTCAAACAACCTTAAACTCACATCTTGTCATGCTAATTTAACCAAGATGCGGTGCTTGTAAATGCAACGCTAACCAGCATTTTAAACCTAGTTTATAAGCCTTGGTAAGGAGTTACACACACTGTTTTTAAGCAGGATTTATAAACGCTCCCTGGTGATTAAAAAAAGATCCCACACTGTGCAAGAAGATACTTTGCTTATAAACTCAGTTTATATTAACTCACTTTGGGATTTATTACTGCAACTCTGTGTAAACTTTGATTATGAACTCAGTTGAAAATAGGAACTACAAACACAACTTAATGCAGAGGCCTGACCTACATTCTGTTTTTAATTTTGCAGATTAAAAACGAGACTAAGCTAATGATTTTAAACATTTTACCTGGACTTTGGTCTAGGTCTAGTAGTTCACTAGCATCTTTATGGTGTGGTTTGACTCAACTCAGCACTACTGTACATAATTTGGGGATTTTCTTTTTACTAGAATTAAGCAACAGCTCTTGCGGGTTGAACAGTGGGCGGCCCCAGAGGCAGAAAAGTAGTGGGACATGATCTGTATGGGACATAAACACAACGCAACAGTGTGGACATGGACATGGAAGCAACGTTGAACAGTTTGTTCAGTCTGAACCAGAAAAGTATTCTGGCAAAAGACCACCAGCCATTTCTCCTAGCGATAGGCACGTTTGTTTTGGTTGTGTTTACCCAGAATACCCTGGGTAAATACAACCCAGACTATTCTGAAGCAGCCCACTTCCTGCTTCTGGAGTGGACTCTGGTATTCAAAATGCACCAGATTTCACTTCAGCCGGACTGAGATCTGGGTTTTTAGGCAGACCAGAGTTTGCATGTTTGGTCCTCATCAGAGATCGATTGAGCATTCGCGCCACCCTGATCAAACTGGACTTTCTTGGTAAACGAACCAGAGTTCAATTCAAATGGACTTAACGCTGCTGGTATGAATGATGCAGCAACAATTTTGAAAGTTTGGAAAGTCACAGAATATGGACCCAGAGCAGAAATCATTGAACATAGCACTTTTTTAAAAATTTTTTGCTTAGGGACTCCTGTGAAGCCAAAAGATAAATTGGTTATCGGTTACATCTTTTATTAAAGAAAGGAAGAGCAACATAGATGGGAAGTTTGACAGATAGGAAACCACAAATTCTGAACAGCTGATGAGTCAGAAGATGTTCATCTGGTGAGACACAAGAACTGTGAGAAAGTCACATTTTTCTCATGGCTCAAAAATAGGAACCCCTGTGATAAGGAATCCAAAGACATGGAATAATGTGCATGTTGTGCATAAAATGTTGGACTGATTACTATCAATGTCAAGGCTCAATGTTCTTTACTCCAGCATGAAGCAGAAAGTGGAATGAGATCATTCTACCAATTTGTTTATAGTCAATGACAAAACCATCCATTAGGTTACAAGTAACTGGAAAGAAAAAAAACCTAATATCACCATTTACTTTTAAAACAACAAATAGTAAAGAAAATAAAGCTTCTGGGTTATTTTAAGACTTTCTGGGTATTTTAAGACCTTAGTTTTGTCTAGTGTTTTAATTGAATGTCAATCTATAATGGAAGAACTTAATCTTGAGGAAAATAGAAAATATTTTCCACAGCCTTGTAAAAAAAGACAGCTGTGTGTCTCTTATTTATCCAGATTCTGAACTATTGTGCAAACAGAAACTGGTGCATATTCATGCATTTCGTTATATGGGTTTTCATGTCTGGACTCATCGTTTTAGAGTCACATCAAGGAAGCATAGAAATATTTTGCCAGCTGAAGGAAGTTTTATTGCTGTGGCTTAACACCAACATGCCCCTCAAAGCCCAAAGGCAGTGAAACGGTGCCTCTCCTCTGTTAAAGGCATGTCATAACATCTGAACTGCATTACTGTCAAAATACCTTAAAGTCTCTGAGATTTTACTCAAAGGCCTGCTGTTAAAAGTCTATGAAATGATGTTTTCTGTGCCATATCTTTACTCAGGTAAAGCTTGATTGTTTGCAGCGTACCAACATGTTGCAAGAACGGTGAAAGGAAAGAAAAAGTAGGTTTTCCATGAAATCTCACTCTTAGCAGCAGCGAAATTTCATTCCCTTATTTTTACATCTGCTTTTACTTTCTATTCATGCAGTTTCTCGCTCATTTTGTACATCAGCGTTCAAGCTGACACACCTTTGTCTGCTCAGTGCACTGAGAGAAAGGGCATGGGTTGTATTCAGAGTCAAAGTTGACTGAGAATCAAAACTCGGCAACAAAGGGAAATAAAAAGCAAGTCAGCGTGCGAGGGAGTGAAATCTGATGTCTGCATCAGCTAAAGTTGTGGCTTGCAGTTCTGGTTGTTTTATGACTTTATTAGTTAAAAGAAAAGCTGGTTTTTATCCAATAGGAATCCACCACAATGCAAGGATAGTTATTCTGAAATCAGTGCTGGAAACAGGCTTTATTTGCCTCTGATCACATACAAGCTCTCATCATAACTCTTCTGTCCATCACAGAGGCCCACTTCTTTGGGAAAGGGCCCCTGTGTATGTAATCGCATTGCCCTGCTGGAAGATATAGGCAGACTGCAGCTGTGAACCCACTGACACGCTTCCTTGTTTTATGCAGCTGTTTGAAATTCCAGCACACAACATACACAAAACCAAAAAAAATATAAACAATGGTTTTCTGAATATCTGCATATTTTTGTATCTGGTAATGATTATTTTATATACTGATGCTGTATTTAGAGTTCAGTCTTTTTTTTCTTTGCTTAATCTTAGAAATTGATTCTTCAGCCACTTACTAATTACTCTTGAACCGAAGCCAAAAATTGCCCTAAAACTGGTAAATATTACAAATGAATGGAAATAATTACTCAGAAAAGAACAGCAATTCTGACTGTTTTAACCATTTACTTGTTTAATCCTTTCAATGTGTCAATTGTAGTATCATGCTTTGCAATCGTCTTTTCAAAAAACAAAACAAAAGCCTTGATATTTTGGGGGTGCTTGCAGTCAGCGGTGGGATGTTCATACGAACCACCCAGGCCTCCTGCATGAGTGGATGGGGCAAACACTGATGCATGCAGCTTTAACCAGGCTGCTGACTGCTTGTTTGAACTCTTTCAGCTGTGATGAATGTTTAAAACAGACATCCTTATTTACGTTGCCTAATTTCTGTAACCTTAAACAGAACCACCCCCGTCAGCTGTACAATTTCAGCACAACCAAGTCAGTCTGAGATGTTCGCTCTGACCATCACACACCAAGAAGAGTGGAGAGCACTTGGAGACAGTTGGGTCTGGCGGCTGGCGGGGGGACGGAGATGTTGCAGCCCTGGCGTCTGATCCTACCCCCACCCCCGCGGTTCTAACCCCCACTCCTCTGTAACAGCACTCAGCACCCCCCCACATCCCACAGCCCTCTCTCTCTCTCCTCCCACACAGGCGATGGTGCAATGACGCTGCGGGGAGGAGGCGTTGGGGTGGGGGGCGACGGTATCAGGTGTCATTTAAAAAAGCAGTTGTCAGGGCTGGCTGAAAATGGAGCATGACTTTTTTCAGTCTAAATTGTATCTTGGTGAAAACGGCGTGTCCTCTCAGTGCCCTCGCCACAGTGGAGTGACCATTTCTGTGTAGCTTTTAGATTTACTTTAATGGAGCTCTATTAAGTGCTCTGTTTTTATGGGATTGATTTGTCCTTCCTGTTGTGCCAAATGAATATTTCTATAAATTTCTGGATTCCTGCAGAATGCCAGCTAATGCTGAATAAAATATAAACATTTTATGTCTCCCACAGGTTGGTTGTGCTAAATGATGCAAACCTTACTAGTTTTTCTTTTGAAAGGGGAAAAACTAGTATTGTGTATTTTCCAGGCCCATAATGCAACTTTATAGCACAACCAGGTAACTATGTTAACTCCAGTTTGTTAAAAAAAATTATATTATACATATACTGTATATATATATAAAATTAACTTTTTAGACATTTTAATTTGTAATTTAACGCCTTGAAATTAGGTCTCTGCCTCTTTAAAAATGCCTGCTTTTTCCTGAAACTCTGTCTTGAGGAAATCATCACAACATGGCTCCTCTATGGCTCCTCCGCTGGTAAAAACATCATTGAAGGGTTGCTTCAATGATGTTTTTACCAGCGTTGGAATGAGAAGTAACTTGTATATAATGAGCTCAGCAGAAGTGCCGTTCAACCAGGTGTTTGCTAATTGCTGCTGGCTAGTCTGAAGGAGCTAAGTGGGGAGTATTGCTGCTCTGAGAAGCTTGGAAACTGCAGCTCTGAGGAGGAGCTGCATCTCGAAGGCGGCAACGAGGTCCAACCAGACGTTTTGCTTATTGGAATGGTTGGTACAGGAGATTAAAGTATTTCTCAAACATGTATGATGTTTGTGATGAGGTAATAACATTTTAACAAGATGTAAAGCTAAAGGGAAAAAAAGTCAATTTTACATAATACTGCCCCTTTAAGCTGACTGACTTCAGCAGGCGTTTTGAAACGCAGCACTCTCACGCGATCCAACCTTCGGTTGAGCTTTTCTCTTCCCGATCTATTAGCCTCACACAAAAGTGCATGTAAGCGTACACATCCAGATGGTTGGGATTAGAGGAGAGGAAGCTGTGTGAGCACACAGGGTTTTGGAGTCACAACAACAGAGCTGGACTTGACCTTTGACCTGCATGGCCATTCATCTGTTGATAACATCAGCTAGCTCCATGAGTTAGCCCAGACGTGTGCGCAAGCAGTTAAAGCACACTACAGAAGGACGGACGGACAGACAGAGAGTCGGAACAGAAAACCCGTGCCTGGAAGGATTCGGCTTCAGATAGTGATGACTGTAAAGTATAGGGATATATGATAATTAATGGCTTCCATTAGAGGGAAAACCCTTCCTCTGCACTTTTCCTGGTGGAGGGAGAGCTGAAGCAGCTTAGCTAAGGGGGTTCTGTCCTACCGGGACTGCAGACAAATGGCCTCCTGCATGTTAAATAAAGATAACCCCTCACCAGTTTCTGATCCCCGAATCCTGATCTTAAATCAATACCTACTTCTGAAAAAACCCCAATACCTTAAAAAATGATTCATTCCCTTTGAAAATGTTCACATTTGATCACATCACGGCCACCAACTTTAATGTATCTTACCAGGATTTATTAGGATGCAAAGTAGTGCATAACTGTCAAGAGAAAAGAAAATATATATGTAATACATATATTTTCTTTTTTTATGTTTTTTTTTTAATGAAGAAACATATAATTTTGTGGCCCGTAAGTATTTTGGACTTGACAGTTTTGGCCTATGTGGAAATATGTTTTTTGACACCCATGAATGTGATTTGATGCAAACCATTTGCTTACAGCTCTAGTTCTTTGTTTAGATTCGTGTTCCTGCTGGAAGCTGAACCTCTGGCCCAGTCCTACGTCTTCTGCAGCCTGCAGCAGCTTTCCTTCCAGGATTACTCTGTATTTATCTCCCACCATCTCCCCGTCAACACTGACCTGCTTCTCTGTCGGTGCTGAAGGAAATGATTCCCACAGTGTGGTGCTGCCACCGTCATTTTTCATGTCGGCGTGTTATTTTTTCAGCCCACATATTGACTTGCATGAAGGTCAGAACATTTAGTTTTAGATTTATCTGATAAATGCACCTTCTTCATTGTGTCTGCCGTGTCTCGCACATGGCTTGTGGGCAAATAAGAAAAAAAAAACACACACGACTAATAGTCTTCTGTTTATAGATTCTCCATTCTGAGCTTGTGGCTCTCTGCAGCTCCTCCACACTTTCAATGCCTGCGTGCTTCTCTCATTAGTGCTTCTCTCATTAATGCTTTCATTTGCAAAATCAAAATAATGATAATCAGAATCAGGCCAGTCAGTTTGCACATGATGTCCATGTATTGGTAGGTTTGAAAGATGTGAGACAATCCTTTGCATTTAACTTTTTCAGTCAATTCGAATAATCAGCTGAACTTGATGGTATTGTTTGATGACTTGGATGAGTTTGAGTCCATGTATGATTAAGCTGAATGGACCTTTTTGTGCGTTGAGAATTGGTGTTATATGAATAAACTGAATTGAATTGTTTGATGATGGACTAAAGAGTCCATCATCAGATGGCTTGAGTTAGATAGCAAACTCAAGCCATTGTTAGCCATCTGGGAAATCTTTAGGCACTTTCAAATCTCTGTTTAAATTACAAAATGGATTCCAAGAAGAAAAAAAATGTGTGTAAAAGACATCCTGGTTGTACACAAACACAGAGAATAAATACTTCAAATACTTCAATCAAAATAAAATTAAACAGAAGGATACTGAAAAATATAATCCATCAAGTTCTACATATTCAGAACACGGATGTTTGATGTTATTCTCCAAATCAGTAACTAAAACTCAAGGCCTTGCCTTGTAAGCTATCCGCTATTTCATTGTCATGTTATTGCACAATGTGTGTATCGCAGTGTAAGTAAAACATCTTTGATGTTTTATCTAAAGCATGCTTCACAGAGTGAAGGTGCTTGTTCTTAAATCAGTCACAATAGAAGCTGAAATGAACTCTAAAATTATCTTCCCTTTTTCCAAATCAGGTGAGAACGACGGCATCATTCGCTCAATGGTCCTGTGGATGATGGAGTCAGGTGCAATCACATTCCACCCTTTCCTCTTCAGGGTGGAAAGGTCTTTTATTGTTCCTCATGATTATTGTGTTTCAGAAAATTTCAGCATAAATTGACTTGGCTTGTATTTCGTGAGGCAGAGGCTGCACTTTGTAGTTATTGCTGGTTTTGTTATATGTTCAAAACCAGATCCCCAGACACATTTTTTTGCCAATTCCCTTAAAATTACATCATAACTCAACATAAGAAACTGGAGTTTTGATACTTGTTAATCGATTTAGAGTCGTTTGCAACTTGATGCAAATACGACTGATGCCCAAAACCCACAGCGCACAACGAGAAGCTTGGGGTGAGATTTTATCATCTTAGCCTGCCCAACTTCCTCTCTGAACTGTCTGCTGTGATCCTCTGTCTTTATGATACGGTTTTTCATTAATGTTCTCTAACAACGCTCTGGGGCCTTCATATAACAGCTGGATTTATATTGAGAATAAATTACACTCAGTTGGACTCTGTTTTCTAATTAAGTTACTTTTTCAGGCATTTGGATGTACTTAATATTATTGTGGGGTAAAAAAATAAGCTAGGAAGCTACATATAACATATAAAAATATGAAACTACAATTATGCACCATTTTGTGTGGGTCTGTAGTGTTGGGAATAAATGACTGTGTTTTCCTTCTATCTTTGTTAGCTAGTTGCTAAGCTAAAGCTAAAAGAAATGGCATGTTAGGAAACACCCTCAAAGATAAGATTATTAGAGCTAGGGAACGCCGTCTGTGGGGTGTAACTTAGGTAGAGGCTAACAAAGGAGATTTGATAGTTGTTAATCGATAGTTAACAGTTGTTAATCTCTTAAGTAGTTGATAGTTAACTAGTTGATAGTTGTTAATCTCCTTCTTTGCTAAAAGAAGGAGTAAATATGCAACTTTAGTTGCTGTAAAAGATATCCCATTTTTATATTCAAGGATTTTCTGTCTGCTTTATTTTTTAAAAGTCTTTTCCCTTTCTTTTATCTCTGAAACCCCTCTAATTCACAAACCCTTCTGGAGGACCATTTTGACTTGCTACCTCTTGAAGGTGGCATGAGATTTTATCTTGGTACCTTCTTTGCTAAAAGAAGGAGTAAATATACATAATGAAGGAGTAAATATAGATTATTTCAATCTTCATAATGTACTTTATGAGTGTAAGATTTTATCTTTACAGCAACTAAAGTTGTCTCAGAAGTGGGTGGCACTTCTGCTAAGGGACATTAATTTTATCATCTTCCAGGCTGTGTGGCGGACCAAGTAGAGTCATTTACCAAAGGTTATGAGCTGCAGTGGCTGATCCGAACAGATGATAAGTCATACCAATGAGCTGCTTTATCCCCCGATATCCCCTTTTTATATTCAAGGATTTTCCGTCTGCTTTATTTTTTTAAGTCTTTTCCCTTTCTTTCATCTCTGAAATCCCTCTAATTCACACATCCGGTGCTTGATAAAGAAGAGCTGAGCAGCATGTAGCCGTCAGCGGGATGTTGTATCATTCGCCATTTTCAGCGGCTCATGGCATCAGCTATACCATATCATGCTATGGAGCTTTGGAAACGAGACAGCGGCTCTCGACAGGGGGTTTCAGAACAATTATCTGAACACCACAGTCATGGGATGATGATGCTGTTGTCCAGTGCCCTGCGCTTTCTCATCTGTCTAAAAGGCAAATGCTGCTGATGGAGCATGTTTTGTCTGCATCAGCTTTGCCCTTGTTATAAGCGGAGCTGAATGCCAGCCTTCTTTGTAATAGCTTGTCCTTGTGTTTGGAGCCCAGCAGCCGCAACAACAGGTATTGTGCGACAGCGAAGGTGGGAGGCAGGGATCTGTAGTTGTTTGGCAAAATAGAGAGAGCGTGGATGGAGTTTTGGAAACGAGAGGGGGAAATGTATAAAAGGATGTCAATTCCTGCCAGATTCATCATTTATTTTTATGGCAGCCAGACTTGAATTTTCTCCCAGGATTCACAATCTGTTCATGGAAAGTTGGACAGACCCATTTCAGAAGTTAAGCCAGTGAAGAGCAGACAAGGTTTTCTCCAGAATGTCCGTCAATTATCAGGGCAGCCTGCATTGTTGAGTTTGACATTGATTTTTGCAAACATGCACACCAAAGTGACACCAAGTTTAGTGACCTCTGATGTAACCTGGAGTCATTACCACCAATGTGAGTAAATATTATTTACTCTTATCCTGAGCTTACCCTTATCTGGTTCTAGGTAAGGAGAGCCTGCAAAAAAGAGTGCTACAAAAAAGTGCCAGATACAGAGAAACGTCCTGCCACATAACTTATTCATTGCACTCTGGTGAAAGCCAATGAGTTACACACCAAGCCCCTTTCGTTCTGCAATCCCGGCTTCTCCCTCTAAAACAATAAACATCCCAGTAGGTGCAAAGGTAGCAGACTGGTTAAACTGACTGGTGTAAATTTCCTTTTTTTTGCAAATGCAAATGATCGTACTAGACTGTGATATTTCTCTATGTCATCCTGTGGCTGCTGCTGTTGTTGAGTTTGAGATAAAACTTTAAAAGGAAAATTGTAAAACCTTTTAGAATATATCAATAAAGTGTCTGTCACATCTATGTCCACAGACCTCACCCTCACCTGCAGGGGTAAGCCTGAGGGTTAAACACTTATGGTAAACTAACTTAGAATGCTTTCCTGAACCTGCATTGGCTAGGACAAGTCAGCCCGAATTGAAGTTGAACTGGCTGATGTAGCAGATAAAGACATATGGAGGCTCAAGTTCAAAACCCTGAAAGTGGATATTAAAGAAGTCGCTAAAGTGCACAAATGAGATGATATAATAAACCTCCCAAAACTTGATAAACTGGGAGTGCCATTCCCAAAACATGCATGAACATTAAGAAATATGCTTTTGGAGTTCTGTCCATCTTTGTCTCAACAAACTCATAAAGCAAGTTTCCTTGTCACAAACTTCAAAAGGTCTCACAAACGAATGAAAGCCTGCCGTCCCGTGTGAAAATCAGTCTCATCTTACAACCCTGACATTGGCAATTTGATTTGATTTGGTGCCATATGTGATTGTGTCATTCACTGTAAGTGTGTGAAAGATAAATTGAAGGCGTATCTAACGAAGTGACAAATGAGTGTTTTATCCCCACGTCCTCAAGCAAACTTGAATTCTTTTTCTTTTTCAAATTGTTTTTTTGTTTTTCCCACCTTCAAAATTTCAGGTCTCATTTGACAGATTTTACATGGGCTCTTCCCAGTTTGTGACCAGTATCTCACCAAGTGTATTTCTCAAAAACCAATAAGTTCCTGAAAAGTGTCTGTTCCTAATGTGGATTGCTGAGTCCTTGTGAGCATTTCATCAAGAGTAATTTGTTGTTGTTGTTTGTGTGCCCCTGTTTGAGTGCTTACATGTAGGGGCAGGACTTCTGGCTTGAGAAGAAGCATACGTGGGTGAAAAGTGAGCTAATGTGTAAGAACAAAGTTCTGACTACGTGCTTACGAATCAGCCTGCAGCCCAAGGGGGTCGAGCCTGTGGTTTTAATCTTCTGAGCAGAAGTTGTGATTAGGCAGCAGAGTCAGACTGATTTGTGTGTCAGTGGCATGACAAACCTTATGTGAGCGCAGGATGAATGCTCTGCGGTGAGCTGGAGTTCCCCTACATCAAGCTTTCAGTCTTTTCAGATCACTGTTTTTAGGCACAGCTGTTGGCTTGTGATCTGGACATGAAAGAGGAATAAGGACGACATCTTAACGCCAGGACCAAAAGAGCGAAGAAGAAAAAAAAAAAGAGTCATTAATTCAACCTATTCTGTGCGGCATACAGTCTTTTGATTATGATAGACAACATTGCTGCCTCAGCATGCCCCGCGCTTCAGGCTGCCTCCCTGACACACCTGGCTGAGTCAGCTGAGTCAGGACATGTGTGACTGGAGTAATATGGGTGTGTGCATCGTCATTTGAGCGAGTTAGGGATGAATGTGGGATTAGAAGGATTTTCTCCTCCTCGCTCGCCTGCTCGTTCTTTGTCTTTCTCTCCCTGCGGACTGTTGTTGTGCTTCTCCTCCTTATGTTGTAATAGCTCATATTTTTCCAGGCTCTGTGAGCGGAAACAGGCCCTCCATTGTGGGTTTGTGTTTTCACAGCCCCGCATCTCACTGACCAGGGGAAAACACCCTTTGTTCTCCACTTATGATTACTGAGTGGGTGCTGCTTATGTCAAAACTTGTAGTTTGACGTTTCATGCCCACTTTAACAACGGACCACGTGAAATTATTCTCTACTTTCGACTCGCGACTCTCACTCAAAATTGCCACTAATATCCTTCCTGAGCTGAATCACTGCGTCAACACGCAAGACTCATTGAGGATAGATAGTTTCCTTCACACCATCTTAATAAGTGGTTGGGAAGACGTATAACAGCATTAGTTTAGAGGTTTGAAAGCAAAGCAAACAGTGAACGGCCACCAGCTGACCTAAAGTGACCCATTCCTCATTTCTAGACAAAAAAAGTGACAGCTAACATCCTGCAATGCCAAAATTAGCACTCCTGTCGGCTAGTTTGAAGAAAATTAAAAGTATGCTATAAGAATAGGTCTTTTTCCTGTTAAAAGCTTATATAAACTTTTTGGAATCTTCCTCAATGGAACAAAAATGTAAGACTTTATAGATGAGTTGATATCAGGACACTACAGGTGTACAGAGAAATGTTCTGTACTATGTAGATGCTTTGACATTTTTCAGACCTGATTGTATCTGTTTTCAACTTCTTTAAGAGCATATTTCCACATAGAGCCATAAGGAATCACTCTGTCATTTCGGATCATATGACTTGATCCATTAAGATCATCATAAGGGTCTGGCATTAGAACCAAAATAAATAGCAATAGCTTTAAACACAATATCTTAAAGGAGCTCTGTTATGTAAAATCGACTATCTGAGCTTTACATAATTTTGTGGTATTCCCTGTCAAATACTTACATGAAGTGTTGCTTTGATTCTTTCATGCATGTTTGAGAAATCCTTTAATCTCCCATGGCAACAATTCAGCTGAGACAAATGCCTAGGAGGACCTAATGATGCCTTTTACGACGAAGCTCCGCCTCGGAGCTGCAAGCTAAGTTTCCAACTCCACCACTCCACCAATCAACTCCTTCAGACTAGCCAGCAGCAATTAGCAGACAGTTGGTTGAACTGCGTATTAGCTGAACTTATTATGCAAGCTACTCCTCAATGCAGCGCTGGTAAAAACTTGGCTAGAGGGTTAATAAAGGAGCCATGTTGTGATGACTTCCTGAAAGAAGAGTTTTGGAAAGAACCAAAGTTTTTAAAGATACAGAGGCCCAATTTCAAGGTGTTAAATTACAAAGTCAGATTTCTTTTAAATTGTATTTGACATGTATAGCAACAAGTTATTTGATTGTGCTACAGAATGTCACTATGTGGCTGGTAAAACCATAATACAATCCTAAGAAATTAATATGCAATTGAAATAAACTGAATGCGAAGTTTTCTATATCCTAACTGATTTAAATAAAATTCTACTGTAGAGAAAAATAAATGCATAAGTAATGGTTTAACCACATGGTTACAAAACTGGATTGGAAAGCAAGAAGGATGGCTTGTTAACATAAAAGGGAGAAATGGGCTGTAAACTGGTGAACTGACCCAGAGCCCAACTGAGCATTTAAAACATGTGACATCACACAAATGCTGCGCTCCCATGTCTCACACTGGAGACATAAAATGTTCTCCTCCTTGGCCTTTCTTTCAGACAGGAGCAGTTCATCGTGAGGAGAATCCTTGAGAACTTCCATGCTCAACTAAAATCATTTAGCATTTGTTTTCCCTCCTCTTCTTCTTCTTCTTTTTTTCTTTTTTTTGCCGCTGTGTGCAATGTAGGAAATGTAGGAGATGTTTGTCTTTTCAGGCGGGTTCCGTCGTCTTTTGTGTGTCTTGTCTGAAACAGCATGTCAGCCAGGCGGGGCAGCTCAGGGGAGGATGTGTGTGTGTGAGAGACAGAGAGGGAAAAAAAGAGAGTGTGTGTGTGCTGAATGAACGTAAAAAACCGGCACGCCTGCTTGCACACACACACACACACACACACACACACACACACAACACACACACACACACACACACACACACACCACACACACCAAGCCTTTGGCCTAATGGGAGCTGACACTCTGACAGGCTCTCTGAGCTCTTTATCTGGGTCTCTTGCCTCAGAATTTTTTTGTGTTTGTGTGCGTGTGTGCACGTGGGAGTGTGTGTGTGTGTGCGTGCACGTGGGAGAGTGTGTGGGTGTGTGCGTGCGTGTGTGTGTGCGTGTGGTGTGCATGTTTGTAGCTAGTGTGTTTTCGCTTGCATGGGTGTGTGTGCATGTGTGACCCCAGCAGTGGTAGTCGCCAGGCCCCCAGAGAGTTCTTTAACCTCCTAAGAGAGTTAGTCTCATTTACATTGAAATGGGAGAGTGGCAGGGCCTCTTTATGGACTGTTTGCTTTTTCTCTATAGAAAAGCCTCAACTCCTCCTCTCCTCCTCGCACACAAGTGCATACATATGTACACGCATGCATACTCACACACACACAAGCACAAATGCAGATTCGCATTAGATACATGGGAATTTGCTCTGCTGCAGGTCACACAGTTTGTTTTTTAAACTGTAGGGCTTTTTACGCCCTTGTTAAAGGCTGGAATTGTGCGTGTGTGTGTGTTTTCTTTTATGTAAATGCGAGTGGATGCGTGAGTTATGATAGTGCTGTTAGTGTGGTTAGGGCCATGAAGCTGTTAGCGGGGTTGTTAGTTCTCCTAATGACTGCTAAACAGAGCTGATTTGAAGTTCACCAGGTTCCCATCAACTAGCCGGTCCCACACTCTTAAGTGCTGAGGGAGGGAGAGACGGGGGCTCTAAATCTGAACATGTGTCTGTGGCTGCTCAAGGCAGAGAGTTCCCAAAGTAGGTGGTGGTTTGTCAGAGAGAGCCCAGGTCTAATTATAGCAAGCAGTAAGTAGGAGGGGGGGCTGGGGGTGAGGAACACTTTGATGATCCATACAATCATTATTATTCTGTCAGGGAAGTAGCGTGCTGAGCAGGGCAGCATCTGTCCCCTCTCCCTTTGCTCAGGTCTGCTTCTCCCATTCAGAACGGACTCTGTTCTTGTTGCGAGCCCTTCGTACCCTTTGTGTTTTCCTCGCTATCTCCCTCCTTATCTTTCCATAAGGGTGTTTGATAAACGAGAGAAGAAAAAAAAACAGAGTAGAGTGAGCCGTTTGAAGTCAAGTGGTTTGGGGTAAAGAGCAAACAGAGCTGATGTTTTCCACCTGTCTTGCTCTCTGTTCTCTAATTTCTGCCCTGATAAATGATCGCCTGCACCAGCAGCCCGTCCCCTCGCTGCGGCCGTGGCCGTGCGGCTTTGGAGCGGCTAAAGATGTTTCTGTTTTCGGATTGTAGCGAAATGCACGACTGGATGTGTATTTGTATTGCTCTCCATATGAGTTTCACACAATTACACCGTCTGTGTTTACGGTGTGTTTCACATCCACAGACAGAACACTTCAAAAAAAAAAAAAAAATACACCAAAACTCATTTGTCCAACATAAATACATGCAGCAGTTGTTTGTTTGTGTGGCTCGACTTAGTGTTTTGCAGGTGGTGCAAGAAATGACTACAAAGCCATCTAGTTGAGTAGCTTCAGGTGGTGAAGACGATTGACCACAGGGATTACAAAGCATGAAACAAAATCCATAGAGTCCTTGACTTTTCAATAACAATAAATAGAGAACGTTTGAAAACTTCACAGAAAGAATGAAGCATGCAATTTAGTACTTTTTGGCTGTAAAAAAGCTCTTTAATATTCTGTAGAGTTTTGAGTAAGGCACTTTTTTTTTTTACCCTTTTTATGGATGGGACACTGCCCTGCACAGGAATGCTCTCGCAGTCCTTAGATGGACCTTTAAAGGATTCTACAATTATTTTAGGTACTGGTATACATGTTGTAGCTGCACACCACTTCCCTTTCCTGCTTCAGATGACTCATAGTTTGTGCGTGTGCGTGTTGTGTGTGTAGGTGTATGTGTGTGGGGCATGTGTGCGTGTGTGTGTGTGTGTGTGTAGCGAGTCCAGTCACCGCAGCAAGAGCAAGCCACTTTCAGTCTCCCTTTGATGAGATCCAGATGGGAATTTTCAGTGGATTGCCCATTCTGGTAACCATTATAGTTCCTGAAATGTTTCCAGAATCTTTTCTTTTTCTAATTCTGAAGTCTATTGTGCCTTAGGTTAGTATTATTCTGCAACATACAGTGTTGTTAACTCGAAAAAGTTAAACTCGCAAGGTTTGTTTTTATTTTAGATTTGCTGTATTCCCTCATCAGAGCTGAGTCAATTGGCAAATTCAAAGTCTACCTGTGTTCACTCGATTCTTCAGGGTGAGAGAAATGTGCTGTTTTTTTTCCCCAGACTTTCTCCTAGATGCCTCATTTGAACCACCACAAACCAGATCAAAACGAATGCTTCATGTACAGTCTTTGTTCCTAGGAAGCTTTTTCCACAATCCAAATATGCGCTAAAGTATTCAACCCACACAGGGACAGTCATAGCCGCTCTGAACGCACAAACAGAGTCAAGCACAGTGTTTTGAGTAGTGGCAAACAGACCCAACGTCCTCCGAGCAACAGAGCTTTCAAGTTTGGCCAAGTGGTGTACCGCTCATTCTGTCCGTCAGCTCTCCTCTGGGTATGAGAAACAGATCCAGGGTCAACTCGCTATTCACAAAGCCTATATTCAACACTGAGTCAAGAAGCTGCCTGGATAGTGTGGTGACAGATTTCTTCCTACTTCTCTGTCTGGACTTCCTGCTTGGGAATTATTGTGCTTGGGAATTATTGTGTTTGACTTCCCTGGTTAGATACCGCAACAACGGTTTTCCAAATATGCTACCTATTTGGAAAACCAAATAGGTAGCATAAAATACAGGTATTTGTCTTTTTGTGTACATTTACTTATTTGTATGAAGATGAGATACACCTAAGAGTCTGAAAAAAGATTATATAAAGTTCCTACTACTTTGCGTTTTTGCAGTAACTGTTACCATTGCTGTTTTTGGCTATATTATTAGTTGCTTTAAGGACAAAAGGGAGGAGTCTACATATTTTTCCAGAGCAGGTTTTGCACACTGTTCTTTGATAAACAACTTTAAAAGTAAAACCTCCAAATAAATATACAACCTGTGCGTTACTGTTTGAGTCATCATGCTTTTGAAATAAATCCGTAATGACTCCTTTCCTGTGCGGCGGTGTTTTGTTTAGAAAGTCAATTATCTGGACCGGGGCCCTCCGGGGCCAGAGAGCCATGTTTGCATAAATTAAGGCTCGTGGTGTAAAAAGGCCAACAGCTGATGAATTCTTTCCTGGTGTGACGAGGTCGGCCCGTTACTTTGAGAACACATGCATGCCTCCTCCTTGCTGTAGACAAAAATAACAACTGTACATTTAGTTTAGTGGATAAACTAAAGGATATGCTGAAGAAACGCTGCAGTCCAAGATAAGGTTACGCGTACCAGCAATTTAGTCAGATAAACCTTTCTGTTTCCAGGTTGAACACACTTTTTGCCTTAATCCAACCATACAGATTCAACAATGTGTCATTAATATTCCTCTGCGATTCTTATATGTTAACATGATGACATCGCACAGTAGTTGCAGATTTGTTGGCTGCACATCCAATCCACTATATCCAAAAGGTTTTCTATTGGACTGATACCTGGTTACCAGCAGTAGACTGAACATTAAATCCTGTTCCTTCCTTGTCCTGATGCTGAGTTTGACGGCCGTCTTCACCTCGTCTAGGCGTCTAAACACGTTCGCTTGCTGCCATTTGACTGACTGACACTCTATTTGTGTTCACACGCGTTTGACCAGGTGTACCTAATAAAGTGAACCATAAGCGTGCCATGGTCAAAAGGAACCAGAACAAAAAATAAAAACAAAGCATGATTTTTTTTAATCGCCCCCTGTACTTTCCCTCTTTTACAGCCAGACTTTGTGCTTAGCTTCGTCTCACCTCTCCTCACCTTTTACTGCCTACTAAAAACTGCAGCTGCAAACTTTGCTCAAATCACTTTACAGCAGTGACCTCAAATCTCAGCAGGCGGCCAGGCAGGCAGGCAGCGCACTGGAGTCGTTGCGTAAATTTGTGTATTTTCAGTTTTTTTTTTTTTTGTCAGACTTCAGCTGTATTGAATAATTCACCGGCAGGTCTATATATGGGGAGATGGCTGGCGGGTTTTTGTATTTTTAGCCACCTGCTGGATTTATGTAAGGCTCTTTATGTAATCATAAGGTTTAATGGTGCGTTTTGCTGTCAGACCTCACTCACGATGAGCAGATATATGGACGGGGGAAGTCATGATCCATCACTCGTAGCAGACGTGTGCAAATATCCAAACAGATTGGCCCACTTATCAGCTCCACATATGTTGCATGATGTGTGAGTGGACTGCATGTTGTGTACTTTTAGTGAGCTGTAGCTGCGTGTCAACTTTGCTTCAATTAATCAACCTCCCTACAAAAAAAAAAAAAAAACTACAAAAAAACCAAAAAAAACCGCTTACGTCACCATCTTTTATCACACGCTGAATAGACCTCGGTGATGTCACACCTCGGGCCTGTCCCACACTGATGAGATTGAGTCATCGGCCCAGCAGCCTAAATGGTGGTCGTGAAAGAGTTATTAGTAAACACATTTATCTTCCTGATGCTGTGTGGTTTGAAAAGGCTGCCCAGTCGACACGTCCCGGCATCCTGCAGTTTCTTATCTGAGGCTGAATGGAAGTAGTGGTGACAACCGCAATTAAGCGGGCAGCACAGGATGAGAGCGGGTCACATGCGTTGTAATTACTTAGTCACCGCGGCGAGGCTGGTAACACCAACACAGCTCACAAAGGCTCACTGCTGAGACCTATCGAAAGTAGCGGTGGTGGTCAGTGGAGGTTTGTGTCTGACGCAAAACTGTGCGGCTTAACTGGAAAGATGGAAATACCTGGTAATTAAGTTTAAATTAATACACACATATATAGCCACATGGAAATATTCAAATATTGTTGTTTTATGCTATTTGTTTGGAAAGTAAATGAATTTAAAACAAGAAACTGCATTTGTTTAACTTTTTAGACCTTAGCAAAAATATGTTTTCTAGCTGATGGAAATGTTAGCATATTATAGCTAGTGTTTAACTCGAAAAGAGTTCAAAAATCAATATTTTGTGAAATGTCCATGAAGTTCTCAATGGGGTTCAGAGCTGTGGTTTCGTTTTTTTTTTTTTGTTTTTTTTCCCAGAGCTGTATATATCTGGTCTTACATTTATGGTGGATCATATCATGGTGAGATGGCCAGGTCTTGTTGCATGATAGCATCCTCTATCCTTGACATCTCCAGCTCAGTGTTTCACAGACATGCACTTTTACATGAACAGTACCTGGAGTCAGAAGATGAGGTCTCAGTGATTTTGGAGACTTATTGCACCATCTTGCAGTCTGCTCTTGGGATGAACATGCCTGCTGGACGGCCACAGCCTGGGTGTGTTGGCGGTTCTGCTGAATGTCCTCCACTTGTCGACTCTATAGTGACCTCTCTAGAGCGTAAATTTTGTCTATTTTACTTAGGAATAAATTTGAGAGTTTCCCATTTTTTATTCATTACCAGGAAGTATATTTCTTATTACATTTTCCAAGAAGTTTAAAAAATGTCTTTTCGTATTGCCACAATTTTGTACTAAATATCCAACGAAAAGCAAAAGCTTCAAAAAAAGGTGTCCTCATTTTTCCACGTGACTAAATCAGGGACAAAAGGTGCGAAGATGGCTTCAATTAACAGATGTTTATCCCACAATGAATCTACGCATCCTTTTTAATTAAGGTGCAGAGAGAACGTTTTTGAACAGGCTCAGAAATAAATCACAAATCAATTTAATTAAACTGAGTCCTGCTTGTATCCTGCGCTCTACGATGCTTCACGCTCGCCTCCCCATCGCTGTTTGCTGTTCAGCTGTGAAGGTGAAAGTATTGAAAGTTATCCCCAGAGTGAGTTATTATTGCACATGGGTCTGTGCAGGACCCTCTGAGGTAAAACAACAGTCTTGGCTTGAAAGTCCTTTGAAAACAAAGCTGAACTCTCTCTGGCACCGGACATTTGTTTATCCCACAGATGCAGGCTTCGTTGCTCGGGGCTGCCTGATATAGCAAGCTGAGCTCCGTTTTTGTTTTTGTATTTCCACTTTGGATACGCAGGCTCTTAATAGTGCTGCTCACATTGAAGTATACTGAGATGCTTCAGTGTGTGTGTGTGTGTGTGTGTGTGTGTGTGTGTGAGTGATAAGTGATAGAGCAGCTCTGCCCGAAGCAGTCCTACTTTGTTCAGTGATTGAACTGTCCTTTTCTAGTTTTTTCTGTTTCGCCACCTTTTATGATCCCTTCCCCGTTGTTGATATTTGTTTGAAATCTGCTGCAGCATTTCCATCCCCCCTCCCACTCCAATACGCAACACACTGGGGCTCCTCTGACAGATTGATCAAATACACACAAGTCAGAAGGCAGAAAGAGATTGAAACGAAAGGCGGCAAAAAGTTCCAAACACATTTCACAGAGTTTGAGATTTGTTTCTTGTGTGTGTGTGTGTGTGTGTGTGGTGTGTGTGTGGGGCGTGGGTGTGTGTGTGCTTGTTTTCCACTGGGTCAAATACATTCTCTGGGATATTTACACCGGGGCCTGACTGATAACATAATTAAGGTCGTGTAGTGATCTGTGGCGGCTGTGTTCCCGCTGCACACTAAAGCGAGCCAGTAAATAAAACCCTGGCTCAGGAGGCCATCCGGTGACACGGCATATATTCAGCCGAGCCGCACGTACGCAAGCAGACAAACAGATTTAAATGAGGCAGCAGGCAGTCATGTCACACTGCAAAAATGTAGCAGTTAACCGAGGCCATGCTTATGAGGTGAAAGTACAGTTTTGCTAAAATGTGACGAGATAAAAAAATGTTTATTTAACCACACACATCCTTTTTACAGCCGACCGAACAAAGAAGCCGAGAAAGTCATTGTTTTATGACAGATTAATAATTATTCCACTATGTACATTTCATCTAGTCAAGGATACTGGGAGATTGTGTCCCAGAAAAACGTCTTTTTTTCTGCAAGTAAAAGGACAGAAGGTGATCAAAAAGTAAAAACTTTTAAATTTTTATTTTTTTAGTAATTAAAAAAATAACCACTGGGATCTCTACTCCACAAGTCCTCAACTCAGCCAAGTAGGGTTCAATTACTGACCTTGAGATCTTTGTTACATGTTTCCCTCCCTTCTCTCTCCCTGTTTTCTACCTGAGTATCATGAACAAACACCCCTGGTGAAATATTTTTAACTAAAAAAAGCTTAAATTCGATCCACACAACGCCAATAATATTTAGATATATGCTCTTGATTTGCAAAATAAACATTAAAAAAACGGCAGGTCTTCTGTTTCCATTGGTACGGTTTTGGGATGGTTGTCTGTTTGACCACTTTTCTTGTTTCAATGTTTAGGGCCTTTCTTAAACATTTTTAGCACCATTGAGATTCAAGCCATTCTGGATGAATGTGTCATAGCTAGATGAAACAAAGTTTACCTTATTTGTTCACAAAGACAAAACGTATGTTTGCAGGAGTCAAAACACTGTACTCACCAAAAAGCATGGCATCATGGCATCATGCTGTGGGACTAAATTATTGTCAGTGACACTTGCTACATTTCACAGAGACAACAAAATAATAATAGGAATTCATCTAAAAACCTGAAAAAATAATGAAACATAATGTGGTTTTGGAACAAATAAATCAGGTCGACAATAAGCTGTACCAAAAATCTAAGGAAAATGCTTAAAAACTGGACTCATGCCAAAGAACCAATTAGTTTAAATTAACTCCACAGAATCTGGCCTCACTGTGTATCTTTATGTTCGACCCCCCTGTCGGATTTCTCTCCTCCACAGCTGTTCCTAATCCCCCTGATTAACTCACCTGCTTTCAATTGTATTTTACTCTCTTCCCTCCTGTAAAGACCAGCTGGTTTTCATTGTTCCTCCTGTTACCATGCCTGTTTCTCCATGTACTGATCTCCTCATTCAAACTCTTCATAAGGGCAATTTAATGAAACTTTAATTTAAAATCCAGATTTTCGATGTGTGTGAGGGACCTGAGCAAGGGCGATAACTCGGAGAACATGGAAACTTCATACAGGACGGGATTCAAAACTTCCTGCAAGTCATCAGTTACTAACGCTATTATAATCTCAAATGAGGTTCTTTAAAATACTAATCAGTTAATTATTTAAATAAATCTACCCTTTATTTGTTCCTTTTAAACTTTTAGTGCTAATAAGGCTTGAAGCAAATTACTATACCTTGATTAATCCCTAGAATCATCACCTTGTTCACACTTTTCATCCGACAGTGAACAGATAGCATTTGCGGATGATAGTGAAGATTTCTCAAAGTTATGAAAGTACAAACACAAAATTTTAGAAACAGTCCATATGCTTACGTATTTCCATTTTTGTGTATGTTCAGAGTTTGATTCATCCGGCCCCTGGAGTTTTCCAGTCAGGTCTAAAAAAGATCTTTGTATTGATGTTCTGTATATACAGAACTGTGTCTGACTTGAATTTTTTATGCCAGGAAGACTTAGAGGTAGCGCATGGTATTCAAACTCGCCAAACTTTCCCAGTAAGACTTTGAGCTGCCTTGCCATCAGAAGGTGCTTTGACTAAAGTCATATTTAAAAACTATCCTTTGGTAGCTGGTGACCTAATTATGCAGTGAAAACTCTTCATTGTAAATCTAATTATTACCTACATGCTCGATACTCAACATATTTTCAAGGTCTTGGCGCTTTAATCAGACAAGCGGCAGGGTATAATCAGGTCAACCTCTCAGTCCCAACAGGGACAAAGAAAAGGAAAATAATCTTCATAGTCGCACTTTTCCGGACCATTTGGAATCCATATTAGCCTAACATGAAGGCATCTGGACTGTAGGAGGAAGCTGAGAAAACCCACACAGTCTAAACACATCAAACTGAAGAGACTCCAGCTTTACTTTTAACCTGCAGTATATACTCTGGTATGACACTGATACAATCACTGTATTAGTGAAAAGAAAAATCTGATTTGTTTTTAAAGTCAAGTCAAGATACTCTTTCATCTACAGTAAATCCTGGAAACATATCCACTCAGAGTTCTGTCAATAAATATTAAATATTCTGTTATAAGTTGCGGTGCCACAGAGATGGTGCGTTCAGGGTAATGTACAGCGTTTGCTCTTATCCACTCAGTAAATTGCATGTCGAGTTCAATTGTGCCTCATCTGAACAAAGCAACTTCTTCCACATGGTTGCTGTGGCCTCTTTGAGGCTTATGGACTGCATACCTATTAGTTGTCAAAGGATTTTCACACCTGAGTTTTGGATTTCTGCTGTCCCTCCACATTTTTGAACGATAGATTGAACAGAGCTCTGTAGTTTGTTCAAAGCTCAGGGTATTGTTTGGTAGCCTAACCCTGCTTTTACACTTTTCCATTACCTCCTTTCTGATGTTTCTGTGTTCCTTGGTCTGCATGATGTCATTTGTTCACTAAAGTTCCCCAGCAAACATCTGAGACCTTCTTAAAACAGCCGTATTTATGCTGAGAATAAACTACACACAAGTTGACTACTAATCAGGTGTTTTTATAAATTCAATTATTTAGGTGTGTAAGAGGCTGAATAACTGTGGACACGCCACCTTTTGAGTTTCTATGTGCGAGCATTTTAAAAAACCCTCCGCCTCTGCTTTCTTTCATTTCCCTGCGATAAACTGCTTGACATGAAAGAGTGTGAATATTTTTAAAAGGCACTGTACGTGTTTAGACTGAAATTGATGCATAGGTTAAGATACCCAAGGAATCCTTGCTAGAGTATTAAGATTGGTTATTCCTTCAAATAAATGAGCAAAATTGTTTACACTGCACACTCACGCATGCTTACCTCATGCTGAAAGATCAAAACCTCACAATCATGTAAACTGTTTACCTTGCACGGAGATGCATATCTCCTCTGCACAGTCCCTTGATGCTAATCTTAACTGCTAACCTTTTTCATGTGTTTGCACTTACTATAAATCCAGATTTGAATCTTCAAAGCAAAAGACCACTTCTCACATGATTGAGAATGACCGAGCCAGCTGCTTCAAGACCTGCTTCAAGACTTACAGGAACTTTCTAAACAGATAGAAAAAAGCCCCTCCAAATCTGAGCAGGACAAGTAGGATGGAAGAGTGGACAGAATGTGATCTCTTGGCTGAGAAGACAAAGGAAACGATGCCACAGAGGTCAGTGTAGCGGTGCCGTCCTCACTCCTTTGTTACTCAAAAATATCTTGCTTGTGTGATCAATGACAGGTTCTGTATGGTTCTTCTGAGCTGCCATAAAATATTCAGGCATTGGATCATATAGTGCCGTTTGTGATGTAGTAGAAGAAAAAGCTTTGTTTTTTTGTTTTTTTTCCTGGGACTTGAGAGAAGTGATTTTCTTCAGCAGGAGCAGCAGTGAAGTTGGTCAGTGCTGATTGGGAGATGGTTGGAGTTAAATAGAGGGTGATCCTTTAAGAAAACTTGTTAGATGCTGCAGAAAACTCTGAGCGTACAACCAGAGCTGCAATTTAGCGATTTAGATCAAACAATAACCGTGAGTTCTATTGTCCTAGTAAAAGTCTGGGATCCAAATCCTATCTGGCAAATAAGGATTTCAAAACCAAACTCTCCATTATCTTTATTTCAAAGCGTTTTAAAAATATTTTTGCTACAAAAAACTGCTGATTGGTGACAATTTTCTGAAAAATAAATGTATCCTCAAATTTTTTTTTCCTAAACAAAAGTGTCCCTCCAGAGTTTCAAACTTAATTGGTTTGCATTTTATCCTGCCAAATTGTAGCTAGTTGTTGATCAAGTTGCTCAGTATCTAGTCCACCGAACCGCAGTGTTCAAACAGTCGCAGTTTTGGTCTTAATTACAAAATAGCTTTTTTGGATGAGCAGGCATGAAGTAGTGTTTCTGTTTTATCCATTTGGCAAAATCTACATCACAGATGTTCTCAGTTTTACTTTTAAATAACATTTCTCTCACTTGTGGTTGACAAATTGCTGGCTGTGCATGTAAGAATGCTAAAAAGAGGACAATAAAGATCTGCAGTGTTCCCCTGCAATTGTATGGCAAACAACTTAAAAAGACAATAAAATGAACAATATATAGTTACATTTCCTTTTAATTATGTACACCTCCATTCCAGTAAAGATAATAAGTAGGAGGTCGAGTTTATTGGACGCATTAAATCTCACAGGTTTGAATTTACTGGGTAGTAATTTGAGTTGCATTATATACAAATGAAGTTTCTCAACAAAAAAGAAAAGAACTACAAGGAAAGCTCTTCTGTGCGTAATCTGAGCCGTTAATCACAGCGTGAAATAAGTGTGAACATCAGATTGCTCACTTTGCAAATTTGCAGCAAATCACTAACAGAGAGAGAATCCTCATCAGACCCAAATGGGTGATTGAGATTCCAAATGTAAAGCAGTAATTCAAAGTTTGAGCTGCTTATTATTAATGACAACAAAAAAACTAGTTTCAGAAATGAACAAATTTATCCTGGTTATTTAGTTAAAGATCCTCATGTATCACACTCTCCACTCTGATGGTGCCTTTTTATATGCATTCATCTAGTGGGGATGGGAGGTGCTGGTGCCTATCTCCAGCTAACGTTCCAGCTGAGAGGTAGGGTCACCCTGGACAGGTCGCCAGTCTGCAACACAAAGACAAACAACCATGCACACACACACTCACACCTAGAGACAATTTGGAGAGGCCAATTAACCTGACAGTCAGTACCTGGAGAAAACCCACGCATGCACAAGGAGAACATACAAATTCCATGCAGAAAGACCGGGGCTGGGAATTGAACCCAGAATCTTCTTGCTGCTATGCTACAGCTCTACCAACTGCGCCACTGTGCAGCCTGCATTCATCTATCACTTTTTAAATTTTACAATATTTAACAGCATTCTTTAATCTGAACGTCCTCCACCACAATCACAATCACTATGGACAAATGAACTGGAACCCAGTGGTGTTTCTCCACACATGTACATCGCACATGTATGCGATGTACATGTGTGATGTACATCGCACATGTACATCGCACATGTAGGACACAGAGAAATCAGGCTGGTGAAAAATCATTATAATTATAGATATCATAATAATCACATTTGAATAACAATGCGAGAAGCATCTTGATAGTTATATGCAACAGTTAATTTGCTCCAGGAAAAGGTGAATCTCCCTGGTTCTTCCCCATAGCGCCAGTCCCTATAAGCGTAGTTTATTGGATGAATCCTGGTTCTGTATTACATCTCCATATTGTTAGATAAAACTCACATTACTTTTAAAGTTAATTTCACGTGGAATTTGTTTGTTTTCATCAGCATTAGTTTTCCAGCCATATAAGCTTTTGAATGCTGAAAAATCCTGAATTGTTTTGCATTCTCCTGCAGTTGTGAGGAGAGAAATATTTTAAGATTTTTTTACCTCTCTTGTGTGTGTCTTGGCAGGTTAACTCTGATCCGCTTGCTTATCACAGTTCCAGTTGGATCAAATTTGCACAAATTTAGCACTAGTAAATAATTATTTAGTTGTAACTATTTCTTGGTTTATGAAGATAAACAGTGAATGACCTGTTCATTTGTCTTTCCCATTATGTTGAATTGCCAAAGTCCGGCTAATGGTGTGTGATTTTAACCCTTTCAAGCATGAATTATGATCCTTTGTGTCAGGATTTTTTTTCCAATTTTTTTTTAGATTTTCTTAAGGTAGAAAAGAGGTAGGAATTTATTATTATTAATATTATTTTTATTATTTTAATATTTTTTTAAATTTAGAAATATATAAAAAATTCCCTTCTCACCCTCTGCGGGTGGTCTCTCTCTCTTTCATCCTCTGAGCTCGGGTCCTCTACCAGAGGCCTGGGAGCTTGAGGGTTCTGCGCAGTATCTTGGCTGTGCCTAGTACTGCACATTTCTGGACTGAGATGTCTGATGTTGTTCCTGGGATCTGTTTTAGCCGCTGCTCCAGTTTGGGGGTTTCTGCCCCGAGGGCCCCGATGACCACAGGCACCACTGTGGTCTTCACCTTCCAGTTCGTTTCCAGTTCCTCCCTGAGGCCCTGGTATTTCTCCAGTTTCTCATGCTCCTTTTTCCTGATGTTGTAGTCACTTGGTATTGCTACATCCACCACAATGGCTTTCCTCTGTTCTTTATCCACCACCACAATGTCCGGTTGGTTCGCCATTACCATCTTGTCTGTCTGGATCTGGAAGTCCCACAGGATCTTAGCTTGGTCATTCTCCACCACCTTTGGGGGTGTTTCCCACTTCGATCTCGGGGCTTCCAGTCCATATTCTGCACAGATGTTCCTGTACACTATGCCCTCCACCTGGTTATGTCGTTCCATGTACGCTTTCCCTGCCAGCATCTTGCACCCTGCTGTTATGTGCTGGACTGTCTCAGGGGCCTCCTTGCACAACCTACACCTTGGGTCTTGTCTGGTGTGGTAGATCTGAGCCTCTATTGCTCTGGTGTTTAGGGCCTGTTCCTGTGCAGCCAGGATGAGAGCCTCTGTGCTGTCCTTGAGTCCAGCTTTGTCCAGCCATTGGTAGGATTTTCTGATATCAGTTATTTGTCGGTGGTACATCCTATGTAGGGGTTTGTTCTCCCATGATGGAACCTCTAGCCCCTCATCCTCTGTTCCCCATTGCCTGAGACATTCCCTGAGCATATCGTCCGTTGAGGCTTTGTCCTTGATGTATTTATGGATCTCGGATGTTTCATCCTGGACAGTGGCTCTCACACTCACTAGTCCTCTGCCTCCTTCCTTACGGCTTGTGTACAGTCTCAGGGTGCTGGATTTGGGGTGGAACCCTCCATGCATGGTTAGTAACTTCCGAGTCTTAACATCCGTGGCCTTTATCTCTTCCATTGACCAGCTAATTATTCCGGCAGGGTATCTGATTACTGGTAAGGCATAGCTGTTTATTGCACGGATCTTGTTCTTGCCATTGAGCTGGCTTCTCAGGACTTGCCTTATTCGTTGGAGGTATTTGGCTGTGGCTCCTTTCCTTGTGACCTCATCCAGGTTGCCATTTGTTTGTGGTATTCCCAGGTACTTGTAACTGTGCTCTATGTCTGCTATTGTTCCTTCTGGGAGTGAGACCCCTTCTGTGCGGACAACCTTCCCTCTCTTTGTAACCATCCGACCACACTTCTCTAGTCCGAATGTGTCCGAACATATATATATATTCGGACACATCAATTGTAATTTTCTCCAAATACAAAGTTGTTATTTGAAAAATACATCAGTAGTATTGTACTTTAGGGGTGATCTGATGTCACAATATTTTTGTTTTACCTGCAAGAGTCGTCTACAGTAGCAGGAAGGACCTGGTCAGTTGGCGTGCTTCTTTGTCTGTTGGCCATATTGGATTTAACAAAAAATAATTTCTTGCATTGATGGCCAGTAATTAACGTATTTTATGATGCATTAGTGTCCACTTCATTGGTATGTGTGCATTTGTAACTTAAAAATCCACAAGAAGCACAAGAGAATGGCTTTTAGATAGCTGTCCACTGTAGTGACCACTATGCATGAAAGGGCTAAAACCTGTAGAGGGCTTAGACATGCTAGTACACCCCTGAATCCAGCCACCCTTCAAATATGCCGGACTATAAGGCTTCTTGCTGCTGCAGAATCATGTCATGTTATGTTTGATGGATTTCAATCCGTCAGTAAAGAGACAGACGACGAGTTCCAGGTGTTAAACACTATTATTGAGCAACACCAAGGAGTGAAGCATCACTTACATTCAGCAAACAAAAGAAAAAAAAAATCATTATATATTATATATAATATAATAAAAAAATATAATAATATAATATATATATATATATATATATATATATATATTAATATATATATAATCTGATGTTGGTTGCAGCAGCACTGCTTCTCAAATGCCATTTTATTTGTTGAAGGTGTTTTTGTGTGTGATGAAAGTTATGGACAATAAGTTCAATCTGCGAACCAGGGAAACAAAGTATTTTATTACTATTGATTATCATTATTCATTACCAACTTTTAACTTAAAAAAGCACTTATTGTTACACTTATTACAGATACATTTTAATGTATTTTCTTTAGCCAATAAGAGTATGTCTGTTTATTTAAAATAAATATATAAAATAATAGTCAATGTGAAATATCATGAGAAAAAAATAATTGTATTGTTCTGAATATTTGTGTGTGATATTATTCTGCTGCCATAAAATATGATTTTACTGTGAGGCTTGTGTCTGATTTTTACTTGGGTGAACAATGCAATTTGTCACAGACTTAAAGCAAGAATTTTAATTGTTTATTATATTCTGGGAAGTAATTGGATCTTTCAACCACAGCTTAACAGAAGTGCGTTTCGTTAAGTATTTAAACATATTTTAATGTTTCTTAAGGCTAGAGATTTCCATTCAAAGCCAAAGTTAGAAACAAAAGTTACATTTGCAATCTAAAAAGTAGCATTAAATCTACTGAATGAAGGCTTCAGCTCAACCTCAACAATGGCCAGTGTCCAGTGTATTGTCGCCCTGCAAAAGTCAACCACTGGCTCTCTAAACAAAAACAATAGGCCTGCCAATTGAAAGTGGTCATTCTGTAGTTCTTTGAACGAGGCTCTGTGTTAGCACATCAAGTTTTGTGGGACCTGTCTAGAGCTCAATTCACAGAGACTGAGGGGCTTTCATCTCTCTAGAGCCCATCACTCCAAGCTGGAAAACAGGAGCTCAGGGACTCTCAACTCAGAACCCCGACCCGGCTTCCCCGTCCTCAAACCCCTCCTTCTCCTGCCTGTCACAGCGGCGGCCCCTTCTCAAAGGGAGCCTTTCAGCTTTGTTTGTGGGACCCCGGCTCCAGGTCAATGTGAGTCCAGAGATGTAGTGCTGCAGCCTGGGAGCAAACAAATAGTTTGCTTGGTGAGCTTCGGACGTTGTTCTAGATATTTCATCAGACCGAAGCTATTACTGATTGAAGTATTTAGTGTTGCTGCACCAGATCTAATATGACTGTGGTGGCAGAGGTGCCGGGCTCTGCGTTAGATTCTATTACTTTGTCAGCGGAGGTGGGCTGTCGGTTCGCCAGCAAAAGTTCACGCACTTCTTATTGATGTGGCAAAAAACTCATTCGACACGTCTCAACAAAATGCCACGGAATGTCTAAGATAAATTAAAACTGGTGACGCCTGCTGTGGCATTTTCAGAAGCACAATTATACTGACCTGGACGGGAATGGCATTTAAAAGAAACATATTTGCACCCATCAGAGGGATTATTGCAACAAATCCCGTTTAATAGACAGACTAATATAACCTGCGCCGGGCAAAGACCTTGATGTGTTTCGCCTTACATTAGGGCCGAATTAGTTTGTGTCCGTCAGAATGTTCTTCCTTTGATCTGCGCCTTGATGGGGCTGTTTTGCTCGTGTACAAGGTCGCGTCCTTGTGCGGTGTGTGTTTTGTCATGCCCTCTGCGACCTCCCTGAGTGGCAGCCGGGCTTCATTTGGGAGACACCGCCGCTGTCTTCCATCTCTTGCTGTCTTTGCTCAAGCCTTTGTGTGAGCCTCAGCTGCTGATTGGGCTGTATAATGTGACTGATGTCCTCTGGGCAATCTGCTGTTGGGACAAGGACGCGCTCAGGTGATCCAGAGGCTGATTGGCGCCGGGCTAATGGAGAGGACGCCGCGACCTCTGGGGGTGCCAGGTGCCAAACCGGGCCTGTTAATTATGCATCGAGAAGCTGCTGGAACCAGCCTCCCTCTGCTCATGTGGCGTCTAAACAAGCAGAGAAATTCACCAGTAACACAATCTTGCTAGTCTGGGTACGTGTGTGTGTGTGTGTGTGTGTGTGTGTGTGTGTGTGTGTGTGTGTGTGTGTGTGTGTGTGTGTGTGTGTGTGTGTGTGTGTGTGTGTGTGTGTGTGTGCGTACACCAACATGTGTGTGAGAATTTAGACCATCTGGTGTCATGCTGAGCTGTCTCTCTGCGCATTGTGAACATCAGAGAAGAGGATACTTAACTACTGTGCATAGGTGTGTGAAATGTCCATATTTACCTGAGTTAGGATTTCATGGCTGGGCTGGAAGAGCCAGCTGATCACATTTATTTTTCCTTTTCTTTCCTTCCTGTCCTATGCACCTTCTTCATCCCTCGTTCTTCTTCTCTTTCCAGCATCTCGCTCTGTTTTCGCTTTCAGATGGTCTGCTAGATAGGCTAATTCTCCGCCACTTTATCATCTACTACAATCAGACAGGCGTAAAGAAGCTGTGTTACGCCGTGTTACATGTACTGCAGTTTAAGTGTGTGTGTGTGTGTGTGTGTGTGTGTGTGTGTGTGTGTGAGTGTGTGTGTGTGTGTGTGTGTGTGTGAGTATGTGGTGGACTGGGTTGTTGGGGGTTCTGGCTGCCAACACTATTTCTTTTACACAGACAAAAAGCCTTGTTTTGGATGAGGTATGTTTATTGTTCATGCTGACACCGCTTTTATGACAGGATGACTAACGAGTACACTTTTACGTAAGTGCAAATGTGTATCAGTGTAGCACAAACACTGTTGAGAACAACAGGAATTAGCAGAAGTCAAAGTGAAATTTATGGTTTCAAAACTCCGGGGTAGCTGGAGAGCAACGGCTTGGTGCAGCTACACGCATTTTTTAAAGGTTTTTTTTTTAAATTATGATTTATCTCCATTTACACAAAAGAGGATTTAACATCTACAAAATGTCATATATCCACAGTGCCTTTCCAAAGTGTTCATGTTGCTTTTTTCCCTTTTTTTGACATTTCTGTTACATTGCAATCAGAAACCAATTTAACACAGATGTGCTTTGATATAAATAATCCCACTGCCGCTTTGTTGTTGTGTCATTTTCTGCTAAAAGAGAGATTTCTTAAATCTTTCGACACCACCAACAGGTTTTCTTCCAGGACTGCCCCGTACTTCTCTCCATCCCAACTTCTCATTAACTTTGACCAGCTATGCTCTCTCTGCTGCTCAAATTCCTCCTCACAGGATGATGCTCCTGCATTGCAGCGTGGGTAAGGTGTTTTATGGGTGATCTTTCAAACATATCCATCATCTGACTGCACTACCTTCTTCAACAAGTTCTCTGTGTCCCCCACAAATTTTAAACAAGCCTTCCTACGGCATTCTTCCAATGATGGGTTCCTTCTTGTCAATCTAACAATAAAAGCCAGATTTGGGAAATGTCCAACTAATGCAGTAGTCCTCAGATTCTCAGTAGCTGTGGATTTCTGGTTGACGGCAAATATCTGACATTAGGCTACATCTGGTTAAACGTCTCAACACTTTTCTCCCTGAACTGTTTGCTGTAGATTTCTGCTTTTCTTTGTCTTCATGATGCCGTTTGTTTATGAAGGTTCTCTAACAGAACAGCTGGATTTATACAAAGATCAATTTACGCACAAACTGACTCGATTTACTTATTAGGTGACTTCTTAAGGGGTTTGAGTTCACTTGATTTTATTTAGAGGGGTCAGAGTAAAGAGAGCTGAACACAAAAGCAAGTAAGCACCATTAACTTTTTTATTTGTGAGAAACTTTGTAAACCATGCGTCACTGTTGTTTCACTTTATTTTGTGCTTGTCTGCTACATAAAACCTTTATGAAATCCATTTAAGCTGGTGGTCATAATGTGATGAACTATGAAAAAGTTCAAGGGGTATGAGTATTTTTGCATTGTATTATTTTCTGTGTAAAATTTGTTAGAATACTAATTGCTCATTTGTAAACATTTCTAATGGACTCGTTTCTTTCCAGTTTTGACCTTTACACTAATATTACAAGAAATACTTGGTAATGAGTAGAGGTAAAAGTCAAACTAAATAAGGTTGCAGATACAGTAGAGGTGTTCATATTATTTTACTTTGAAAGTATTTGTCCTTTAATACTCATATTATTATTCTGAGACTGTATCGTTGTAGTGGAGCTGAGATAAAGAGTATGTTGTAATGTCTGAAAGCAGCTAAAGGTCCATTACGTAGCTTACGTCCAGACAGGATGATGTCATTAGGAAGAAAGCCTAAAAGGATCTGGTCTGAAAGGTGATTTTCTTTTTTATGCAGCTCTGAATACAAAGCAGTTTGTTTAGATTGTCCTTTATTTTAAGAGCAAATTTTATCAGCTGAGTAGACTAATGTGTAAAACATTGGTGAATAAAAAAAGCGAGTCAAGTCGTGCTGTGTTTTGTCTTCATCAATCCATTTTTAGTACCTGCTTAAACCTTACAGGTTTGCATGGGGAACTGGTTCCTCTGGTAATCAATAAACAAAAATTGGAGTACACCCAAGGCCCCACCAGTCCATTGTAGAGCAATACAGAGACACACAATCGTGCCGATACGCACATTCACCACTGCAGACAAGATGGAGAGACCATTAACCTCAAATGGAGGGAGAACAGAGGGAGGAAACCAAAGCAACCAATGAGAACCCAAATGCTCATGACCCCAGCTGGGCTCTGACTCCAGGATTTTCCTGCTATGAGATGAAAACACTAAAAAACAGTTCTCTTAATGCAATAAATCAAAGAAAAGAATTGCCATTTGCATGTGGTGATGCAAAGAAATGACAAAAGCAACATTGTACAAGTGAAACAGATACGGTGGCCTTTGTAATAAATAAACAACTCTAGTTACAAATTAAAAAAAACAAAAAAAAACATTGGGTTCATAGTGGTTGCTATGAACCCATAGCAAACATGGGTTCATAGTAAACATGGACCAGATTAATAGTAATCCAGCTACTCAAACAGAACCCCCTGTCCTCGCCAACTCCTTTGTTTTCTAATTCAAAAACAATGTTTTATTGAAAAAGTTACTTCTAGCCAGTGTCTGCTGTTTTGGCACTGAAACAACTTGGCTGTAGTTAAGTAATGACTCGATCGCCTTATTACCACTTTATGTTGCGTTAAGCAAGTATCTATAATTGGATTTCAGGCATAGAGAATCTGAATGGATGTTACATAAATAATCACTAAAGGCTTATTGCAGTACAGGGAGTTATTTGTTGCAATCATAAAGCATGCAGTAGTAATTAAAAAATGATAGATTTGCATTACATTGTGCAACTTTACTGCATATTTATGACTAGTACTATACTGGTTCATGATTTTCATGCACAACAATCCCTCATATTTACAAAAAATGGAGATGAAATCCAGTTGATTGAGATGATCAGAAGGTAACCATAACTCAAAAAACACACTTCTTACAACCAAGGTATGAAAGCAGTACTGACCCAACATGCGACACCTTAAAGCAGATGGATTTTAAGGTAACTACATTGAGCAGGTGCCACTGCTGGATCTTAAGAACAGAAAACTGTCTCTATAACTTGCACAGGCTCACCAAAACTGGACAATTAGAGCCTGACAAAAACTTACCTTGCCCCCGAGTTTCTATAGGGGCAGAAATTTGCATAAAAAACACATAAAGCTGAATCCATCCTGTCTTGGATCAGTGTTTGAGGCTGATGGTGATGGTGTAATAGTGAGCGGAAAAGGCACCACTTTGTATCAATTGAACATCATTTAAAGGCCACTGACTACCTGAATGTTGTTACTAACCACATCCATTTAATTAAGATCACACTGTGCTCATCTTCCTACAGCCATCAGATTAATACGAAAAAAGTAAAACTGTGAGGAATCATTTGGAGACTAAGACATCTCTTAGTGCAGAATGGGAGTAGTAACCAGGTGTGCCTAATAAAGCGGCCACCATGCATGAATTTGAAGAGTGAACTTCATTTTGAAATAACTGGGACAATCCATACAGAGAGGTGGGAGAAAAAAGTAAAAGGATGAGAGAAAATGATAACCGTGAACTACAAATGTTTCATTTATTTTAGTTGATTAATATATACCAGAACAATACTATGTCATAAAATAACTTTATATTTCTTTTTCACAATTGCCAGAAAAACAAGTTTTAGTGTTTGTTGAATTTTTATCTGCATAGTCTAGGGGAACGTCTGTGGTTTAATTCATTAGAACAGAGCAGTGTCCTGTTGAGCATCGTCATTTTATCTGTTTTCACAGACTTACTTCTGAGGTCCGACCCCTCTAATGGCGAGAACTTTCCATCTAGTTAGAGAAACATCGTAAGTTGGAGTTCTGCAAACTCCCACGCAGCTTGAAAAACAAAGTATGTCACATTTGAGTTATTGTCAGAATGGCGGATGCAGTTTTTGTAGCTGCGTTTAAAAAGATTAAGTTCTGAAGTCACACCGAGCAAACATTAAATTAATTTCTCTTCGTCTCTCTTGTGGTTTTCTGGGGTCGTGTTTTCAGTTATCATATTTCATCTACATTGAGAGAGAGAGAGAGAGAGAGAGAGAGTGAAATACGGTGTGATAAATGTGAGATTTGCGCGCAGTTGAGTGCAGAGGAGTTCATAATAAAAAGTTTTATCGTCTGCGACGTTTTTGGTTGAAAGGCTCAGACTCAGTTATCTGACAGTGGCCTTGACAAATAATCCGTTGTGCGAATGCTTCAAACTCCGGGTCATTGTCACAGAGGGGAATGCTTGTGTATTTGACGCTGCACCAAAGCTCAAACGCATTAAACAGCAGCTTAAATTCTTTGAGTCATGCCAGCAATGAGCCATGACATACTGTAGGTTTGGTTAAATCCCCCATGACTGGAAGTTTTGATGTGACTTTAGATAAGGCTCTGTTCGGCTTTTTCCATAGTGTGTGTTTTTTTTCTTCCTGCCTCTAAATATTCCCAACTGTCTCAGCAGATCACAAAAGGACATTATCCACCCAGATTTCTAATATTTCTACAGAAGCTGGATTGTTGTGGCAATCAGAAGAGTGATTCCATCTAAAGGATTATTTATAATTAAATATTACTGATCATCCAGACATTAAGCTTAAACCTTGTATCATGATAACTAGAGATATCGAAGCAAAGCACAACTTTACTTATGCATCAGAAATATTTAATCTCTATTGGCATTATAGGAATCTAAGCCGTGTTATGGTTGGTGAGCAATGATGATTTATCATTGCTGATGAACTCCAGGACTTTGACATTGAAATGCATCCTTGCTCTTCACCCCAAGCTTTATCTCCCTCCTCTGATTCTCTGACAGATTCACGCATGGACTCTGCCTGGGCAGATCCAGAATGTAAATATTTTTGTAACCTGAGCATTTCTTCACCTCTTAAGTTTTTTTTTTGTTTTTGGATCTTTGTCAAGCTGACTTGAGCAATGCTACACAAGACTGAGTTTCTCTGCAGACTGCTTGGTTGAGAATCTTGATGGAGTCCTCTTTCTTCATGATGTTGTTCACTTTAACACCCACAAATTAGAAATCCATAAAAATGCTTTTAAGAATACCGTTTATGTGTTGTACTAATAACTAATAAAACTCCAAAGGTAGCAGACAAATGCCACATAGGACTCAGTAAGCACACCTTTGAGTGCCCAGTATGCACCAGGTGTACAGTGAATAAACTATAAAAAATATGTTTAATTTGCTTTTGTTGGGAAATATTTGTTTTAATTTACTAGTTCCTAAAAAAAAAATAAATTAGTTGGACAAAAGAATGTTAGAAGTAATGATTGATTAAGGTACAACCAGTACTGATGTCACAACATTTCTGTATATTTAAGGCTGGCTGTGTTTTCAGAGAGCAGCGAGGAGTTGTCAGGAGAGATTTAGAAGAAAATAAAGCATATTCCAGCCAGAAAAACCATACTGCATAGTTTAATAGAGTAAGGGGAACCGATTTTCAGTCAGTTTTTGAAGGATGCATTTAGTAGCGATTACAACAAGGATGAGAATTTGAGGAAATTGCATTGGGTAAACACTATTAAAAAAATTGTTTTAATATTCCTTTCATACCCATTTGCTGGGACTAGAGTCTATCCTATATATTTGTAACCCAGGTGATTTGGGACAACCTAGATATTTTTTTATAATTGAGGCTATGTCTCCTTTTGTATATTTTATCCTGCCCACCTTTCTGGAAGGTCTGAGAGTATGTGGTGGACGTTCAGGGCCGGCTGCTGCAGGTGAGCTTTAAATAGTTTTAATTCATCTATTTTTCGTTTTTGGTTGTAGTATACTTAGTGGTATGCCTTTCAGTTTCTAGATGTCTCTAATCTTCAAGAGAATCGGTTTTCTTTGGCTTAGAAATCAGACAAAACAAACCAGTGAGTGTCTGCCAGATTGTTTTGGCGCATTCTAATGTTAACGTTAGCATGCTATGATAAGGCTGATGCCATGGTTGGTTGTTGACCTGTGGACCATTGAGCTAATTTGTTTAGCATTTTTGTTGATAGACATGTTTATATATTTTCTGATGATGCAATATTTAACATTCAATTCTATAATATTAATTAAGATGAAGAGTATTTGAACCCTTGTCATTATATTGAGCTATGGTGAGCAGTGAAGTGAAACCCGTATGTATGGTAAATATTTTTTTTCTAACTTTAACATAAATCTGCACTACTTTTCTGTCCAAGTTAAAAACAACCCTGATCCTTCCCATGTTGTATCTCTGCTCTTCTGATAAATAGATACGTTCATACTCATCACCTCTTGAAGTAGAGTGGGAAATGAATATTTGTATATGTGGCCCTGTATTGATCTTGATAATAATTACAATATTTAATAAAGTAGATCCTGGACTTGATAAAGCATCATTTGATGGAGCTTTGTGGAATTATGGCCATAATCTAGAATTTTTTTAAGGGTACAATGAAAAGGCAAGCCTTCCATGGCTGATGCTGAGAGGCATCTCCATAGCATGACGCCACCACTGCCATGCTTCTCAGAAGGCGGTGTGTGTTTGTGTTGATGTTCACTGTTCGGTGTCTTCTCTCACTGTCAAAAAGCTAAATTGTGCTCTCAACAGAACAAAGAGTTTTCTTCACCTTGTCTCTCACAGGCTCTTTGGGGAAACTCAAATCAACCCTTGATCTGAGTTTTCTTCAGCAGTGGCTTTTTCATTGTCCCATAAAGTTTTGACTGGTGAAGAATCTGGCCAACAGTTTGTCTGCAGACTCTCTCCCATCTCAGCTGCTGAAGCTTGTAACTCCTTCAGTGTAGTTTGTTTGTGAGGATGGTCTGATTTAGTAATATTTCATTTACACATATTTCATATTCCTCCCTGCTTCTTTGTTGAATTGGGTCAGGCACTTTAAAAGGAGTGAATATTTATGCATTCACTTATTTTATGCAGCATATTTTCACTTGTCATTATGCTGTAGAACATCATACAAGTTTTGTTTGTCCAAAAATCCTTATTACATGACTGATTTGTGAAAGCAATAAAAGGGTCAAACTTTCAAAGGGACAAATACTTTTCATAGGCACTGTATTTCTCTTGACCCTTTCATAAGGACTGTAATAAAGTCTGGCTCCTTGGAAGCAGAATATAAAGAAAATACAGATGACATATGTTTTTTATAACTCATAACGTCCACATACCGTATCTTCAGTACAAATATTTCTCTTTTTGACTTTAATATAGCAATGAAACGGAGGCTTCAGAGATACAGAAAGGCAGAAAGTGTGGTGTTGAGATGTGCCTAACTTTGGGTGTTGTAAACCAGGCTTGTATTTTTATAGCTGATCTTCAGACTGAAAGGGAAAAAAAAAAAGACATTAGGATAAAAAAGTTTTAAACCAGCAAAACTCGCTAATGTAGTGCCGTTTGTAAATGTAGTCCAAACCGATTGAGCAAAATAGACTTCTGCTACAATGATTGTGCTGCTTCAATAGAAATGAAAAATGTAACCATAAAATAAAATAACCCTGTCGTGAAGAAAAACATAACAGAAATAAGAGACGTCCAAAGAACATTTGAGTTTTCGAGGGATAATAGTCATTTCTGAAGTGAAGCAGATTAGAACAATGACTCATTCTCCACAGTTCAGTAGGAATTTTTAGACGTAAAAAGTTGTCCTTGTGTACTATAACGATGACACGGCTTGTCTCCAATTACAGTAGGTATTGTGTAAGCATGCACACTCAGGATGATGCTTCCCCTGATGCTGTTCCCCTGATGCTGAGAGCCAACGTCACTGGTAGAGACAGAAATAACACACAATCTGTTTCAGATATAAATCCTCGGGGGATGCAGGAGGATGTGCTGCACCGCTGGAGTCATACATGAGACCATCCTGGCACGGTTGAGCTTTAAGTTGAACCCAAAATTATTTTTACATGGATTTTTTTTAGTTTTTTTTTTATAAAGATGATGATGAATCACAATTAAAACTGTGAGATATGTGAAGCAAACTTGCAAGGTCACATCCAAGGGTGAGTCAGCTCAAGGGATGTTGCACATATTCGCCAGGTGTGTTTCCTGCTCTTCTTTTTCCTGCTGCGTTTTTTTTCTTTTCTTTTTTTTCCCTCTTAGTCACACATATTACACCCACTCTGGAGCTCTTCTACAAAATCGGGCCAATCTCCTCCTGTCTGCGGAGATTGAGCTGCTCATCAGAGTCTGTTAATTACATCGTTCTCTAAAGGGATGACAAGTTAAGCCACTTTCTTTTTGTGGCTGGGTTTTGAGACACGGATTCAGCCCTAAAGGCTAACACAAATAACCCATTGGGTGAAAATAGCCCCGACGATCGGTTAGAGGGAAATAACTATCTTGGTGTTGTGCTGGCTAAGACAGGAACATTAGGATTCACAATGTGTCCCTGCTTGGCACTTCACAGTTGTGGTCTTTTTTTTCCCCTTCTCTCCCTACGGGCTACTCTATTACAGAGAGAACAAGCACATAATTGGAATTTAATACAGTTACAGATAGAGAAGACATATGATTGTCTTGTGGAACTTAGGGACTCGTTAAACCTCAACAATGACATGTACAACAAAGCCAACGGGCAGCAGTGATCTCTTCATGAGGACGGTATTACGTTAAACTTAAAGAGCTCGTGGGTTTATTAGAGTTTGAGCTGCACTAAACGACTCTTTCTAATACTTATAGCTATTGTAGACGCTGCCTGATAGCTCAGCTCATCCTAACAAGATGTAAAAAAGTCAAATGATTCATGCGCTTTAACCTTCAATAGTGCTTTTAACTTGCACAACCAGCTTCTTTTATAAACTTGATTTATAAGCATTTTGATCGATCGTGGTAAAAAACTGCATTCGTTTCCCATGTAGCTGTTCTTTGTAGCTTTTCCAACATATTTCCCCCTTTTTCCCATCAAATTTCCAAACTCTGACATGATTTGAATGATGTCAGTAAAATATTCAGTTCAGTTTTACATGTTATCAAAGAATATTGAAATGCTTCTCTATAATTACGAGGAAAAACTGGCATCAAACCCTTTTTATTTTGAAAATGTCTTTGGTGAGGAGCTTGATGTTCTTCTTGGCATCGACCTAATCCTTAGCTCTCTCCACAGATTTTGTGAGGCTGAAGTCAGGACTCAGACTAGGCCATTTAAGAGCATTATTACTACTTTCAGGCAGAGGAAATAGAGATTTTAAAAAAATATTACTTTAAACCTAAATCTTGCAGGGGCATGAATGATTTTGAACTAACACACTGCATGAAACTTCACAGATATAGAAAGCTTCTCAAATCACAAACTGTTTTGAAGAATCTGTAATCGGCGGACAATAATCCTGCCCTCGGATTCTTTGGATAACTTTTTTGCGCCTTTCTGATTTTTATTCATTGCTTCCGTATTTGATTGTTTTCATTAGTTTAAAATAACAGTTTCACTTTCACTCCTAGATAGATGTATCCTATGTGTCCAAAGTGACCTTCGTCTGAATGGTTATGTTCCATTTCTTCTGACTTTTCACTCATTGCCGCAACACACTTATGGGACTCCACTCGAGTCAGAGGGTCCAGGAAGTGGAAGATGAATTGCAAGCATTGAGCATGACGAGCATGGCTGATGTTGTGACTGGTGCTCTGTTGAGTAACTGGTGCTCACACCTTTGTTTGGAGTTTGCAGGTTTCAAATGTGTGTCTTCACTCGCACTGCATGGACAAAGCTGCCACCACATGCGTCAAATGAATCACTTAAGCTTGGTGCGTCCTTTTATTACAGCCAGTTTCCTTCAAAATAAACACCTTTAAAATGAAATTATTCATAAATATTACAACACTTCACAGTTTTGTTGGCTCAGATTGCACAACTTCGTAACTGACACAAGCATCTATCCGTTGTTTTTTCCTGTATTACCACATTTGTGGTCATTATAATTGCATTTGTTTTTTCTTTTTTCAAGTTGGGAATGTTTGGTCACATTGTTAAAACCCGATCATTAGCCAACACAAGATATTTGTTTTGATGTCTTTGCAGCACTTTCTTTTTGTTAAACCTGCTCAGTTTTTTTTTTAATTTGTCACCAGTTTACTTTGAATATTATTGTAAATATGTCTGTTTCTTGGAGATTGCACATGTTAGTTGAAGTGAGTATAGCTGTCATTAGGTGTTTGATCAAATTTCATAGGTGAAACCTTGGGTGACAAGAATGTTACTCAGGAAACTGAATCTTAGACTACGTCTGAATGTCATTCTAGTTTTCAGTACTTCTTTGCAGGCGTACACGCCTTCACCCCTTTCTTCAAACGCCTTCCTTGTCCGATGTTGCCTCTTGCAAGGAAGTCCGTCTACTTCAGGCATATTTTCTTACAGGCCAGCAAATATCAATAGCATCTGGATGATATTTACTGGTGTGGGGAAGATGAATGTCCTGCTCTAAATGCTTCAACCTCATTGCCTTTTGGAATATTAGTCATGTAAACAACGTCTGCTTATTAATGGTAAAAGCTTTCCCTAATGATCCACACCTCACATGAGTCTGAAATATCAAGTCAGGATATAAAGAGCAGCCATAGATCATCATAATGAATGATGGGAGGCTGGACGAAGGCTGGGGGAGGAGACCCGTCTCCATGCTAATTCACTCGCTATTTCCCTTCTTGATTCATATGCTATTTGGTCGTAATACATCAAGGCTGTATGATTCTTCCATTAATGCAGCGAGCTTTGCCTTCACTTTGCTGATGATGATTTGTCAGCATTATAGAGCACTTACAAACCTGAAGATTTCTTTCAGGTCTAAAGGAAGAAGACGTACAAGCCACTGTAGTTGCTCGCGAGGTTGAAATCACAATCCGACGTGCCATTTACACGCAGAGCTATTCTGCCTCCCGAAATGAACTCCACAAGGAATAGAAATAATTTACAAACCTAATCAAATGTGTTCAAAAGAAGCAGTATGTGTCTTTTAACGAGCGCTCTGATATCAGTCTGACACAATCAGTCTCCTGAGAGAACCCATCAAAGCCCTGTTACTTTTTATCATGCTGGATGATTTCTATGAAAATTGGCATGACTGTAAATTTGCTTCTTGTCAAACATTGAGTAATCAGAAGCCAGCCAGCTGTAAATAAACAAATGCACTTCACTACCCCCTGGCATACTAATCAGCTCAATCACAATATTGCTCGTAATGGGGGGGATGAAGGGAGTATTTCTTTTCATAGTGCTGCTAAATGGTCAGTGTTAATGATAATTCTGTAATGAATCACAAATATACCTCTGAATTTGCTCTAACGGCTTCTGTCGCTTATCCGCGTCCGTGAACAGATTGGCTTTAATGCGACCAATCTCTGTAAAACACCAACTGGTTCATATCACAGCAGTGCAGTAATGAAAGTGCCTCCGGGAGCAATGGTTAAAGGGGTCACATGTCTGTAGTGGTGCATTAGCATCGCTGTAAGGGTGTAACACTACCAATGATGCAGGTGGATGTGTCTGTTCAGCCTCATATATGGAATAATTTAATTCTCCAATTAAATCAAAAGGTTTGGAGAAGGTAATGGATGGGAAACTTAAGTGGCGTTAAGCCCATCTGTTGTCGGTTCTTTTTTTTTTTCTTATAAGCTTATGCTATTGAATGATAAATGCCCCTGATATAATTATGAGGATGTTATTGGCAGTCACTCAAATATGATTTATTTTAAGTTTATTTTATGAATATAGTTCCATCTGAAGGCAAACTGGTCCAGGTTGCATACATAAATTAAATCATACAATTGAGTCGTTTCTGCATCCCCAGAATAAAACACGGAGACACAGTCGGTGAATTAAGTTTACTGTCAATTACTAAAACATTGTTTTATGTTAGGAAAACTTGTTAATTGCATCAGTTCTTTCACTTTGCTTAAAACTTTACATGCAAAATGTTTGCATTTAGATGACTTCATTTGTCATCTGTCAATGACAAATGAAAACCTTTCTGAATAGCTTACAGAACAATGTTTTATTTGACATGAATATATAATTAACTTAATTTAAAACATTCTCAACTTCACCTTCTGCAGTTCGATAGTGTGTATAATTATTTTTCAAAGCTTAAGGGATTATTTGTATGAACTCAATGATGAAAGACATTCTCGTTTGTGTGCGTGTGTGTGTGTGTCTGTGTGTGTATTTCTTTGTATTGTGAGATTTATTCCTAACTTAGCAGATCAGTAGAGATGAATACATTATTTTACACTCCACAGATGATAAACGGAAAAAAATAATCATTACACAGCCAACAATATTTTTGACAAAAGGCAGGACTGATCCAGGTTTTAAAGATCAGAATTATAAAAACCTTACCTGGATTTATTTTGATGGTTATGGTTATTGAAATGCAAAAAACCTGTTATGAGTATGTATTACTGTGTTTATTAGTTAGTTTTGATTTTTTTTTAACTGGGAACCTCAGGAGGAAGTTTTTATTGCGTCTTGGTGTCTAAATGCATCGACTTGCTGCTTTCTGGTCTTGGCAGGTTTGCTTTTTGTGTTAACAAGTAATTGAACAGATGGGCCTGATAAATTGACCAGTGAGTCCAAATGGAGGACTTGCCTTAAAAATAAATGCACCGGGCATGGAGGATCTTACAGAAACCTCTGATGAATGACTTTTTTTTTTCATCCATTTAAGTGACTAAATGCATCTCAGCCCAAGCCTTTCCCATCTATGCACAATTCTTCTGCTTTTAGCCACACCAACTTTATTTGAATTGAAATAACAAATCACTTTAGGTGACTTTCTTGTTGAAATCAGTGCAGTGTAGTTGTAATAATGTATGAGTGCAGAGTGGGGTAATACATGCCTAGACATGGATTCATGTTTCAGATACATTGCTATTCGGCCCACTGAGTCTGGATCTTTCAGTTTGCATAATCATCATCCGTCCTACTGGCTGGGGAGCCAAAGGGAGTGCAGGAAATTAGCGGATGTCTGCTCAGAAAATTACTTTACATGTTACTGTGGTGATTTCTCAAACAAGGCCGGTAACAAAATTTATAAAGTGGAAGTAATGTCGACAAGAGAGGATGTTACTGAGCATGAAAATCTAGTGCACTGAAAACTACCAGCATGGCATGCAGCATGTAGTTTAATTCACTTTTCAATTCATGTTAGTTTTTATCAGCCTCTTTTGAGCCCAGGAGTATTCTAAAATCTAAATTTAACGTTTATGCATTCGAGTAAAATCATCCACGCCCTTGGAAACGATGTTGTATTCCTTAATATTGATTAATCTCTTTTTGCAGTAGGATAAGTACTAAATTCGACATGCTACTGGCATGAGACAAAAAAGGAACACTTGGAAAGCACCTCATTCTGTTAAGTATGATGGAGGATGATGCCATGTGGTTCCTTCTTTTCCCAAAGCTCCAGGAACCTTGTTAGAGTGCACTGCCTCTTGGAAGATTTGAAATATTAGGACATTTTACAGTGAAAAAAGAAAATGTAAAAAACACTGAAAATGGGTCATCACTTGGTATTCGCAAAGGATAATGGACAACAGATATGGATGGTTCACTAGACACAAATTATGAAATTTCCCATTGCCTTCAAAACAACCAGACCTCAAATTTATAGCAAACATGAGTTAAACAGAGAAACGCATTAAGGAGGACTCAGGACTGTGGACAATTTATAGAGATTTTGCCAAACAAAATGATCAAAGATGCCTCTTTCTTTTTGTGCTTCAACCTTGTAATATTTTACAGGCTACATCTGTTCTATTAGAAAAAGAGCTTCGACAGCAGTGGTACTAATATTAGTGGAAAAGGACATTTTGTCAAAAACCAAGTTGCTTCTTATGGTGGGTGCAGTGCTAAGATTTTTAACTTATCATTTTGTCTGAGGGTAATCTAGACTGTCATTCCCAATACAGTGTCTGTATTGTTTGCCAATTGTGTAGCGTATAGAGGTAAAGCCTTGTGAGCCTTAGACAAACTACTGCAAGACAATTTTCCTTCCATGGACAGAGTGCGACTTGTAGAAACGCATAGTTTGAAATCATCATATTAATTTATGCTTCTTGCTGTACCCAGTTATTGTTTGATGTCACATATTTTGATGTCTAGTTTTTTTAAAGTGTTTTGTGACAATTTTCTGATCATTTTATGTGAACATGTCTCAAGCCTTAATGAAGTTTAGTTGAGCTTGTCAAAGTTAGACACAACATGTTAGAAGCAGAGGAAAAGAACAACGAGGAGAAGGGGAGAAAGGTGCAAGCCTCACCAGGTAATGGCCATTTCCACTCTGTTCATTTTGTCCTAACGTGACTACTTTGTAACGCACTTGGAAACTTCTGCGATTTAACCTGCGGAGTAACTTTTATTCATCTGCTGTTATTGATGGGTGAGCCAAAAAGCTTCATCCAGACATTGAAGTCCATTGGAGAGACAATTTCCCTCATTCTCCAGACAAATTGTTCAGAAGAGCAACAAGCCGAGGCTGCCTCATCAAAGAGAGTGTGAGAGTGTTGAAGAGAGAGGCTGATAATCTGCCTGCTCACTGATGGCCTGAGATCCAGATGGAGGCTGATGTTTCCACAGACATGAGGTAGTAAAAGTTCTGCTCGTTAAATATTTCCCTCTTTTTCTTAGATCAGATATGATCACTTAAAGTAAGATAAGATCGCTGAGATCTTCTCATATTAGGTTTAACAAAACCCTGATGAAATCTGATAACCAGCAAAACTTAAATCGGCTGAACAATAAGAAAGCCGAATATTGCTGTTTACTCAGATCCCTTATATTTTTGTCATTAGAAGTAGATTGTTTGCTCATCATGGTTTGTTCCTGGGTTATAATCAATACATACATGTCAATACAAATTAGTTTTGATCAATAATGCCCTTGCAAATTGGTTATTTTTGCAGCTCAAGGAGATATTTTTTTCATCCACATTTGCATCAGGCCTTTTTCTGACTGAAAATAAGCCATGGAACCGAGATAAATTAAACATCTGGTTTGATTTAATTTAATAGCAATTGGTACGGGAAAAGAAAAATCACCTCTATTAAGATGCATGAATTGACAAAATGATTGATTTAATAACACAGTAATATAAATTAAAGCAGGGCTAATATCCAGTATAGTAGATGGCCTTCTTTGCTGATCAATTTCCTTAAACTGAAGTTTGGATTATTCTAAAATTTTCAATGTGTTTGATTTTTAAAGCTGTTTATACTTTTTTTTTCCTGGGTTGCCAACAAATGTATCCACGTCGGTATTCGAGCTGACTGGGCTGTCGCTGTTTTACAAACTGCCAGTCAATATGCAACTTCCACGTATGATAAACCGAGTGCTATGCATCATTTCAGCTCTTACAAAAACCCCGAGCCATGTCCGAGAAAGGCTGATCACACTCGAGCGCCCAGATTCAATCAATTAGACTTGCACACAGTGCATTACTTAAAACAGGAGAGCCACTTGACTCAAGAGTGGTCAAGATTATTGCTTTATTGGTGCCTTAAGTATGCCACTGGAGATGCAGCACAAGTAGCCAAGCTTTAAAAGCATAGTGGCTCTCAGGTTCCCATGTGTAGAAGTGCTATCTGACTTGTCCAGCCAGCTCCGGCGCCTGTGCTTGCCTTGGCACTGGCACTAGCCTGGAACCGGGGCTATGCCTGGGGCCAGCAGCAGATACAAACACAGGGACTTATGTCCTGTGGAAATACAATACTGCTCGCCCTTCCCCCAGTGTCTACTTGTGTAGCCAGGCCCTTGGTCTTGTGGTTGGCTATAAGGACTGGCGTGTATGTAGCCGTTTGTGCCATGTATGGGCAGGATAGGCTTTAGGAGTCCGAGTGTTGAAAAGGACACATTGTGCCTCCGTATCATCCGATCTTTTTCCTCAAACATGAAACAGATTTTTTTTTTCTATAAGTGTGACTTTCTGGATGTCTCACCTGTCAGAAGGGATTTTCTGTAGCTCTTGATGTGAATTTTGTCTTTGCGGAGGCCTGACAGTCTGCTGATACACAGAAGAGCAGCACGGAAAAAGATGACACAAGCTCACTTTGTTTCACCCCGGAGTCCCGACCCGACCCTGGGCTGTATCGTAATAATAGCTCTGTGTGACAACCATACTGGTCCACTCAGAGCAAATGTGAGCTGACAGTTGCTTTTTTGCGAGGAGCTTGCTGGCTGCGGCAGTTGCTGTTGGCCTCTCTGCAGCGTTATTGTGCTGTAGGTAATAAAAGCCACACAGTGGTTCTGTGCCAACACTGGTGAGCTACAGCCAGGGCAGATATTGTGCACAGCAGCCAAAGCATCATGTACCATAAATAATGCAGCTGGGTCAGGACACATGGAAGAGGACGGAGTCAACAGTGAGCGTCGCGTCAGAGAAAACGTAGAGCCAGAATAAACAGGATCCATAACTCGGAGAGGTTTGTGTTTGAGGCGGACGACCTCAAGGATAATGAGGCCGATGCAATGAAGTGACACGCTGAGCTAGATGTGCTGGATTTATTTTAAACAACGCATGCTACATTGTCCACAGGATGAGGGGAATCCCCCAAAAACTCAAAGGAAAGACCCAGTTCGATACAGTCTGTCCAGGTCCGTTCATCTTTGACAGAGTCTTTGTTTGTAATGGGCATTTTATGGTTGCAGGGTACACGGGAGGGTCGAGTAGCAGACCGCCTGACCAAACAGTCACCCCACTGTTCTCCGGCAGAGAACACACGGAGCAGCCTCAATTAGTTTCTGCAGTAATCTCCCATTCCTGTCACATGATCTGACCTGTTTGTAATAACACACAGGGGGCCTGGGCTGGTCTGCTCAGGAAATGAGATGATCCATGGCTGACAGCTTAGACACAGCTGCCATGTATCCGTTATTAATATGCTGCAAAAACAGTTTACTCTCCCCTGTCTGCGGGGAGGCGCATGCACATGTGTGCATGTGTTTGCCGGGACACAAACAAACGCGCGTCGGAGATCAGTGTAGATCAGAGATCAGAAGATTAGCGCTAAAGCTGATCAGATTATTGTGCGTGCTTCATATTGCCTGCGAAACATAAGCTGAGCTCAGTGATTTAGCTCCAACCTGTTGATACAACTCAATAGCATGGAATTTATTACTAAACATGCTATTGTAGAAGCTCTAAAATCATTTTCCAGTCTCTTCCCTTTCCATTATCTCCATTAGAGACCTAAAATCTCAGACGATCAGCGCTACCTACAGCAAGCGTGTCATGTTTTTAGCGTTGATGATACGAGCGTTTTTGCTTTCACCTACGTCGCATCAATTCACACAGCCTTTCCTGCTTGCGTCAGTTGTGGATTGCATATGATGACTTAGTGAAGTGTTTGCAGACTTCTCCGTTAGAGAGCAGAGAAATACCTCGACTGAAAAGCTCCAGTTCAAAGGCTGAGATTTGCTTCTCCTTGGCTCTTGGCAGAGCGGGAGATCAAAGCTAAATGCTGAGCAACAAATGTGTGTTTCTGTCACTGATGATTTGTCTGTGTGTTTGATCAGCAGCCTCCCTTATCTGCCTGCCTCACTCTGCTGCTAATGTGCAGTAATAGACTGCCTTTCATGAGACAAGAGACGACGGAGTTGACTTGAAGGATGTGATGTAGGTGAGTGGTGCAGATGGAGCACACTTTGTGTTAGACTGATGCTGTAAAATTGCAAAGGAAATGTTTGACCAATGTTCCTCTAAGCCAGTTGTGCGTAGTGTTTGATGGATATGGTGTACTTTTATTATGTCTTGGAGATATCCACACATTTCTGTGAAATGTTTTTACCCTCTTAAATGTTCCAGATGAACACATTTTAGAATCACACAATATATTAAAAAAGCAGTTTGACAGGATATACAAACAAATCAGGTCCTGTGTGGAGAGACATCATTTTCACCCCTCAAACCGCTTGTTAAGCCACAGATTAAGTTGCAAGTGAACATATCATGCTTTTAAATCCTTCCTGTTCACATTTAAAATGTTCAGTTGTGGTCTATACAAAGTGGAAATGCTTTGTTCTGACTTCCTCTTTATTCTAGCTCTTTATTCTAGCTCCACAAACTAGTTTCACTTGCCACACCTATGATTCATTACTTTCTAAATGGATCATATGTGATAACATACAGTTGGCTCAAAAATCTCAAAAAGCAGCCATCGTCCCCTAAGAAAATGTTAGGACAGATCAGAAACAAAGTCACTTATGTCCCATCAGTCTGGAAAAAAAAATCTATTTTCAAGGATTTCAAACTTCAGAGAATCACCAGAACAAATGATGAAAACTGGTAACAGTGGTGAAAGGAGTGCACCTTATGTAGAACATTTCAGAGGAAAAACATCATACTGACAGTCACCCATGATGGTGGTAGTGTAACATCTGGGGCTGAGTTGCTCCAAAACACATTTACAGGTTCACTGCTCCTGGCTAAAAATACAGTTTGGCATGGTCCAGTCAAAGTCCAGACCTGAATCTGAGTGAATTGCTGTGACATAACCTTAGTCAAGCTTAATGCTATTAGTACTCAGAAAACCTTCCAATGTTATGTTGAACAATTCTGCCAAAGAGAGTGGACCAAAACTCCTCATAGCAATGTAAAAGATTTATTGTCAGTTTAAACAAACATTTGATGATAGTTGTTGCTGCCAAGGTTGACACAACCAGTTATTAGGGTTAGGGGGCAATTACTTTTATTCACATAAGGCCTTTAATTGTGATAACTTTTGTCCCTTAATAAAGGAAACCATCATTTGAAAGCTGCATTTAGCATTTATTTAGGTTATCTTTGTAAGATTTTAAGTCGTTTCCTGGTCTAAATCATTTAAAGTGGGCTATTTAAAAAAAACAGAAGAACTTTACTAGGAGGGCAAAAACGTATTCAGAGCCCCCTCCTTATTAATCCTATACCCTAATAATCTCAAGTACGGATTTTTTTTAGTCCCCCTGTTTGTCCCTCCTCTTACTCCTTTAAGACTTTGCATAAATTAAGACAGCAGTCAAATAAAGCCCCTCTTTTATTTTTACTAAAGGGAAATCCTGGCTTTGACCGAGTAGTTGTAAAATGCATGTGGTGGTTGGCAAAAGGAAAAACAATTCCCACAGGATGGACTGAAAGACCTGTTTTTTCATGTCTTGGCTGCCTTTGGTCTGGCAAAAGAGGAAATAGCTCGGCTTTTCAAGTCACTACGTAAATACTCGAAGAAGTGTGCCACTGTGCTTTAGCAAAAATAAAAAAAAAACAGCATGATGTTTTTACAGGTCATATTTAACTTCACAAGCAGGCACAACTAATCCACACAGTGGTTTTTGGCTTGAAAGAATTAAACACATTCCTGTGGGTTATATGTTTGAAAACCGCAGTACTTGCTGGATGTAGTATTTTCCTCCTATGGGCACATGCTGTAGGTTTTCTAACTTAAAAGAAAGGAGTGTTTAAAAAAAAACCCTGCTAAATTTGGAGAAGCAGAGCAAATTCTATCCTTACTTCTGCTCTAAAAGTGAAAATGTGACACCATCAGACTCCCCGCTGGATTACTGGCCTCACTGACCCCTAACAACAGCATGATGGGTCTAATTAGAAAGGTTATATGTAGCTATAGTTTGAAGGGGACCAGTCCACAGAACAATTTGTTCATGCAGTCTTTGAGAAAACCCCCTGCTGATAAAATAACCACCCTGAAAAGAGCTGCTGCAACCTACAGCCTCTTCTCAGAAATCACCTTTATGGTCCAAGTCTCCAATGACACCAGCTGGCTGGCAGGAGCGCAGACCGCAGGGCGTTAGGGATTGTCCTTCTTCTCCTCCTGCCAGCTCAGTCTCCTGCTGTGCACAGCTGGACAGGATCTGGATCAATGCTGTTTGTGTGGCGGGTGTTAACTAAGAGTGTGTGACGGTGTGACGGAGGTTGGGTTTGTTGTTGTTTATCCAGAGGGCAGTGAAAGGTGATGTCAGACTGTGACCGTTTGTTTACGTCAGGGGTCACTGCTGGATAATTAGAGCTCATCCCTCCACCCATCCCAGAGTGTTTTTCTTTTATGGAAACAATCAGCGTCCTTATAGCTTCAATTACCAACAGTGATGATGGTAGATATTGCCTTATAAAATGTTACAGCATCATTCACATCATATTGACTTCTGTTGTATTATTCACTCACTGTTTAAACTAACTATGCCACCAGCTAAAATGCTTTTTGTGGTTCTTTAGGTTCAGTCAACCTAAAATAGATTATGCATATTTAAGATGGGGGGGGGGGGGGAGAAACGATGCAAACACCATTCCTCTGTTACTGCTGACTCAGACAGAATTGTCCATTAATCTTCAGATGTCCTTTTATGGATGCAATCTGTTCCAAACTTTTTGCTGTAGTCAAAGGGCCCAGTTTGTTCCGAGGTAGACCGTCTTAGAGCCGCTCTGTCTGAAGCCTTTGATGACTGAATCTCGCCAGGCAGAGTCTTTATCAGATTTTCCTCTGAGCTCAGTGTCTAGTTCCAGGAGGCAAAGGGACTGAGTTAGCAAGAGCCTCATGGGGGATAAGGTAACAGGTGGGCTGAGTGCCATTCACGGGGGTCAGACTGCACAATGCTAGCATTTCTCTTTGATCCTGATACCATCATCCGTGTGTGTGCTCAGCGCTGCTCCCTATTTCACCGCTCAGCGACTTTACATCCAGCTGCCTCCGACTGTCTGCAGAACTGCCCCCAGATCCAATAACACGGCACCACTGTAAGACAATTACCCACTTCAATAACGGCCGTCATTACACACCCAGTGGATAGAATATGAAATACTAATTTTGGATGCGAATGCGCGTTATGTGCGTTGTACTGTATGTGGGAGGGAGAGGAGCATCAAATCCCATCTGCAGCCTTGCTGATTATTATGGGAAGTCTTTGAGTAGTTTCATTAGACTCCAACAGTCTCTTTAATTTTTTTTCTTTTTTTTTTTTTTACATATAGTCACCTTTCTATAACTAATCATCAGTGTGAATCTCCTGTTTCAATATGTGCATTGAAACCTGCTGAAATGCGGCTTCAGGATTTGACAAGTCAATTCTAACAAAAGCAGAACCACAAGCAACAAAACAAAGGCTTTTTTATTACCAATTTGGAGCTTTAGAGCTGCAGAATAGGTTATAAATTTTTATCGGCCCCTTGGCCAGTGCAACCAGCCATAACATAAGTGAAGAAAAGGAACTGAGAGAAGGAGAAAGAGAAAGAGCTGATAACTCATTTATGCAGCATACATTATTGATAAGCACCCTAATGGCAGAGGAGAGACTGAGAACGCACAGCGACATCTGGACTTCTGAGATGTTTTGTCAAAACAAAGATTAATAAAATGGAATTTATCAATATGAATGGGTTTTAATTGACTTAATTATATGTTTGAGTGTTGGACGTAAAGTCATTTTATTGCAATACTTTAAGTATTGATGTAATTTAAAAATTGCTCTCTGCACAAAACTCTGAATCTGAAGGAGTCCCACTCCTTCTGCAGATACATCGTTGATATTGAGTCCAAGCAAACAACCAGCATATTAAATGACAGAAAAGTGATGTAAGCACACACAATATCTATAAACTTACACCTACTTACCAAATTAAAGTGACCTCAGTTTGTCCACGCAGGTTTGCTGCAGTGACATGGCAGTGAATTATGGCAGCAGATAAGGGTGCTTGGGATAGAAAGTGACCTTTTATAGTAATCCCAGCAAAATACATCTTATTTTCATTTCGTTATAAACTAAAAACATAGGAAGGCAGCATTTGAACCATTAGATTTCTCTATCTAATCCAATATATTGATATATCAGAAATTGGAAAGTAAATTAAAACGGAGCATCATCAGGCTTCATCATCAAGTTTATTTGTACAGCACATTTCAACAACAAGGCAATTCGAAGTGCTTTACATGATGAAAACACAATAATAAAAAAAAAAAAAACTTTACATTGCAATGAGAAAGAGAAGTAATCCAGACTAAAACTCATTATGTCAAAGTAATTATTGAAATCCAACCCAACTCTCTGATCGATGTTAATGGTGTTGTATGCTGCACTAGATATGGATGTCATTGAACACTTTGATATAAAACCAGACTGAAAGACATGAAAGTGGTTGGTCATTGTTAAGCAACTATTTAGCTGTTGATACAAAGTCGTTTCCATTACTTTGCTGATGAATAAATCCAATCACAGCTTGTCCAAATTGTTTTTTTATCAGTGATAACATCTCAGATGTTTCCCCCAGGCTTTAAAAGCAGAGTTGAGTTTACCGTTTGAATCGAACTAAATGGTTATGATATTAACACCTCAAGAGGACGATTTTAATCAATGTATGATTTCTTCTACGTTTTTACAGTTGAGTTGGTGGCATTGTTTCATTTTGATTGGACACAGCATTGGGGCTGGATTCGATGTTGATCTTGCCAGTGTGGCAAATCTCCACAGAGTTTTCTTCCTGCCAGAAACAACCTTCACCTCAAAGGGAACAATGAACTTCACAACGCCTGGAATTTTAGACTGGAAGTTTTAGGATTCATGTGGAGCAGTAAGCTTCTTTAAAGGTTTCAGCTATTTGCTTTTTGACTTTACCCAATGGAGAAATGATTGCTTCAAGTAATCTTAGGATTAAACGGTTCTTAATTGACATTTTTTTATTACTTATGGCTCTTGCCCAAATGGAAGGGAAAAAATTGCTGTTCTCAAAAGGACAACAGTCCTGCCTTTTTAGTGAAAACGCTAAAAAAATGATATATTGATCAGCTCAAATTGTTTTTGTAGATGGCCCAATTGCACACAGACAGAAGTCAGTAAAGTAATATGTTTACATAATGTTAACTATGTCTGTGTTGTGATGTTGTAAGGACTCAGCATTGCCTTAATATGTGTTTGACACTAGCACACTCAATTTTACCACCAGTTTGAACTGCGCCACAAACAATAAATTCAGATTTTATTTCTTGAAAAACACATTTGTCTCCTTTATCTTTTATAAAACCTGCAGAGGATTACTAATTGTCTATTTAGTTTTTTTTCTTTCGTTTTTGTAGGAATAAAGAGTACATTCAGACAATAACATTTTTGATGAAATGTTGGTATAGCAATTGATTTTGATGCTGAGTCTCTGCGTATGACTACTGAGTCTAAATTTTCCTACAGCTTGAATTTAAATGTTAGAAAAATCTGTCCTCTCTGAATAAGCACGTTCAGATAACTACCTCTGCAGTATAAGCAACAGGATCATGTCCCAAGCAGGTGTTTTTGTGAGCGAGTTGGCACCAAAGTTAATATCTGAGGTGGTGGGGAGAGAAAAAAGAGAAATCGAGAGGAGAAAGTGAGAGATCCTGTCATGCACTGGGTCAGAGGAATGTCTGACTATAATCATCTGTGATGGTATAATCACAGCTCAGTCAAACTTTGCTCCTGCCTCCTCTACCCCCTCCTCTCACAACTGAGCAAAGCTCCCTCTGATATGAGTGAAACTGGCAATGGGACTTCAGAGAACCACGTCTCAACTTCGTCAGAAGAGTCTTTATTATTCCCAGACTTTCTATTTTTTGAGGCTAATCTATGAGTTCTTTGCCCAATATAATCTGCGTCCATGTGTGAAGAGTGTCCCACTGCGGCTGCCATACGCTCAAAGATTAATGAACCCAATTTGCAAAAGTGACCTTTTGGCTGCTAAATCACTGCCTCTACTAAGCCTCTTAATGCATGCTTTTTTTTAAATTATTTTTTAAAATTTGTTGTAGAGAACCACTCTTCAGATAGGAGGAAGGAAATAAGCACACTACAGTTTAGAGGAGGAGTCTGGATTAAAGTCAAGATGATGTGGAGAACAAATGAGACCCTGCGGGAAAAGTTTCAGTGAAGTGAAATGGAAAAAAAACAACTTCTCGGGGTAGTTTTACTGCACCATAATTTTTACTTAACTTCTAATATTATTTTGAGGTAACATGAATCTTCCTTGAGTACAATTTCTAGCTACGCATCTAAGTTACTTTACTTAAGAAAGAATGAATGCGTTTTAGCCAAAAATGTACCAGACAGAGACACAAATTATAGGTGTACGTTAGTGAGACTTCTTGTTAGTGCTCCATCTACATTTAGTTTGCATGTTTAACTGTGTTGTCAGCTACAACTATAGAAACTCCAGTAGACTGGATTTTGCTGTCAATTAGCCATACTTCCACAGCAAACTAAGTAGTTAATTAAAAATGAAAAAAGTTCAACAATGCTTTAGTTAGAAGCTACAACGTCTGTAGGTAGAAATGTCACCTGTTTTTGGTATGTTGGCACCAGTCACCTTATTTTTGCCAGAAGTATAGAGATAAGTCTTTATTTGTAAGATTATTAATAAGACTCTCCATGTACTCTGGTTTATTAATTAGAGCAAATGTGATGCATTTGCTTTCAGCTGTTTGCAGGGGTCTTTTCTCTGAGATCATTAAATGTGTTTAGCTTTAGGGTTAACAACGGGAGTGTACCCAAAACTTCAAGAGTTTTGAGGACACCGTTGGAAGCAAATGTACAAAACTGTCTCCACATGTGTTTTCAATATTACAAACAGAGAGATGGCAGTTTTTCTAATAAGATGTCACAATCTGTACTTCTCTAAATCCCCAATATCTGAGTAGTCAGAGTCAGTTTTATAGTTAATTTGTCACGCAGCAGCTGTTTTAAGTTTGAGCTGCAAACTCCATAACAGATGTTGGGATATCTTATTTTTATGTTTGGCTTTAAATAATGATATTTTTATTGCTGTCTTTATTTATTTTTTAGAATTTACATGGGATTAAACATCTTTATTTGCTGATGCATTTACTATCTTTCTTGTGCCTATTTTATAACTCCTTGATCAGAAGGAGGTATCTGACAAACTCCACCCTCCATTTGGCAGCAAGAGACTCAAAACATCAAAGTAAAACCAGTCCAAATAGTCACTCGTCAGCAGAAAGATAAACCAGTTCAACTATAGCGTATGTGTTTGCAGATTTGTGTTTACGAAGTAGTTTCAGTAACCAGGGACAATTCAGATTTAAGCATGAATGCATTTAGTTGTGTCCCACAAGTAGATTGAAAATGTCCTTGCTGGGCTCTTAGTAATATCTTATTCTGAGCAGACTGATTAGAAGAAGCAGAATCTTAAACAAAATAAACAATGTTATTATAACCCTTGTGGTCTGCAGTCACTGACATTGACTGAATATCTGTGGATATTTGTTCAAATCTCTTAAAAAAATGATCCTAATTGCCAATAGGAGCAATCCAGAGAACCTTTCATAAAGCAATCCACGTTTAGTCCAAGGGGAAATAACATGTTAAATTCTGAATTTGCAAGCCTGTCTGACTTAAAATTTTAAAATGTTTTGGAATTGTAAATGAGTAAGCGGCTTCAGCTCGTTGTATCTTAATTAACAGCTTGTTTACATGTTTCTTCCCTCTCTTCCAATTTAAACGGGTTGGAGAAAACGGTATTCAATATTTCTGATTTGTGATCCAACCTGGAGACTTAATTTCAAAGATTCTGTTTGTGATTGACAGATTATGCCTGGTGGGGTTTCCTCTTGACGACATTTTGATTACCTACACTTTTTAGATTCAAACCTAAAAAATCAACCAGAAAAGCTTGAAGACTTGTCCAACCAGGACTGGACACGCTCTGTTTGTCCATCTCTGTCCAAAGTCATGCAAACTGTGTTTCCCCATTCCACAAGGAAGACGACCTTCATTCGAACCAGCAAGTTTCATGTTGATGATTTGTAGAAAGTAGTTCTATATCCAAATCAAATTTATTTCTAAAGCACCTTGCAAAGTGCTTTACATCATAAAATATAATATAGAAATGTATTATGAAACAAGCAATAACACATTTTGTGAAATGCCATCAAAATCGTCAAGCAAATATACATCAAGTCATTGACTGAATGCATTTTAATCAATAAATTAACAAATACTATTTTTTTTATCACTATACAAAAACAAAAACAAAATCCAGTTCTTCTTTCAGTGTTTTACTGAATCATTCTTTGGAAGAAGTAAAGATGTCTTCCATCAGAACTGACTGTGAGGATGCTGTAAACATATTAAAGTAGCCATCAAGTCTGCAACATGATTTGTCCAGTGATTCTGTATCCATGACTGTAGATTTGCACGTAGGAAAAGTATTTTAAGCCAACAAGCAGCAATATGGTCAAATTTCCAATACCTTTTTAAATTTTTTCAATGATTTCAATTACAGCAGGAGTAATTGGAATCGGATTGTACAGGCAAATGGCTCAGGCAATTTGAAACTGTAGTTCCTGAAAAATGTATTCTATGTATTCTATTCTGCTCCGTAGTTTTTGTTTCCTGGAAGAGCATGCAAAGATTCATTGTTCTGCATCTTAAATACATTGAGTACATTCACTTTGAAAGGCTCATTTAACTGCAGAAAATGGATAATACATTTCTCAGACACAGACGTCTGAGCATATGGCAGATAAATGGGATGAAGTTGGTATCTATGGGAGACATTTTAGCATAAACATCTGGCATCTCAGGCTGGCTTAAGGGTAACCTGCCTAAGAAGTCCTCTGAGCCATCACTTATGCTATGAGGGCATCACCTAAGCTTTTAGCAGTATTAGAAGTGCACTAAATTAAGATTTAGCTGAAGTGCGCAGCTCTAGGCTTTTCATCATTCCTTGTATCCCCTTATTTAAAATGAAATAAATGCAGTTGATTGGGGTAAACAGAGCAGCACCTTGTCTGACCACACAAATTCATCAGGGTGTCTCTCTGTAACAACACAGTGAAAACCTGATGCTGGATGGGTTTGTCATTGAGTCTGACATTGGCAGAGAGATTGATTGTGGCGTCATTCACTCGACACAAATATGTTTTAAAGCAAATGAGTGAAAAATCAGATCTGTCAGGAATATTGATGAGGAGGTTTTTGCCAAGGCTGCCTGATGGCAGAAATAAACCACGTGGGGATATTTTTATTCCTCTCAATGGGCTCCAGTTGTTTTAAACAGTCTGTGCGTGTTTGTGGGCTGCATCAGCTTATGTCTGCGTGCAAGAATGCACCAAGTGCATGAGGAAAGGCATGCTGCCTGCACAGTGCTAAAAAACATCCTTCCATTGACTTCACCTTATCCAAAAAACTCATAAGGTGTGTGCTTTCCCTCTGTCGTGGACCTTCTCTATTTACCGCTAAGCCTAGAAATATTGAAAATCTTTTAAAATGTCCATCAGTTAGTTTGCATGTTTTTATGTTTTTTCCAGAAGAATTGCAGCCCTTTAAAACTGCAATATGTAGAAGGTGAAATAGGTTAATTTGTGACAGCAGAGACAGTGTTGCATGTCTACCCTGACTTAATAATTATTGATAATTATTTGTCTCTTTTTACTTTCTTGCCATTAGTGGCCATTATTTGTTAGAAATGGACAGTAAATGGCCCAGACTTGGGAATCGAACCTGTGACGGCAGCATTGAGGACTGTAGCCTCGGTACAGGATGCACCCGCTGTACCACTGAGCCCCTTGGTGCCTGAAAATGTTTTTTTTATTTTTTTTAATGTTTGAGCAAAGTAAGCAACAACATGAACACATAAAAGGTGACGATTCAAGTCTGGCTCCAGTTGCTGGAATTTCTAAACTTGAGCTATACTTTTTATTTTTACTCGTGTTTTATGACGTTGCTATAAATGTGCAGCCTGCACTTGCCCAGCTAATGGTTCCATCTATGATAGAAAGTTATAGATAAAAAAGTAACAATCTACGTCCATAATGTATTTCTGTAAGTCCAAGGTTGTAAAGAGCATCTTGATTTTTTTTTTTTTTGCTGCTCTAACACTTGTCTTCGATTCACACAACATCAAAAATATTTTCTGGTTCCTGCTCAGCACTTTTTAGCTGGCATATAATCAAAATTGTGAAGAGAAATGAGAAGCTACATTAAAAAGTTGAGCTTTAGAACACATAAGAAATGTTAATTACAGTGCAGTGTTCCTTCTCGAATCTGACTCAGCATAAATAAATTTAGTGTATTTTGTTTATAAATCAAGTTCAGTCACATATTTGAATTATGCGAGTTGAATTTTCTACCCCTCATTTTCTGCAGTGCAAGTGTATTGGGATAACTAGTGTAGATTTTAGTGGACATCTAATTTTATTTTTCTATCTTCAATGATTGCCTTATTATTGCCTCAGAATAAAAGTTCAATGCTGTATTATTTCCTGGAAGTCGTCAAATAATTATGTATTGAATTAGTGATGAAGTATGTAGAAATATTGCAAGTTTGAGCAAAAGCAAGCATTCAGCATACTGAGGTGAGTGGAATTTTCATCAGTGAAGACGGTGTCTGCGTAGCATATCAGGTTAAGTAATTTTCTTGTCAAATCATTAATGCGTCAAATTGTAGAGATGTAGCACAGCATGTAAAAATATTTCAGAAAAGACTTTTGCACATTTGAATGCATTGTTTAACTAATAAAAAATATATATATATTTTCATTATATATTTTAGTGGATGAAAATTTTAAAGTACTTTGTAATTATTAATCCATGACTTTCTGTCTCCCTGGGGCATAAATATGGAGAGAGACACAATCATCCTTCACAGGCAACTTGGCTGAGCGAAAACCCCATATTTATCTGTCAGAAACACGCTGAGCAGGACTGTAAGGAAGTTTCCAAACCTCACTATTGGAGAACTGCAGCAAAGTGTGACATTTTGTAGTCACCCAGTCTTCACAACAACCATTAGACTCCATCTACAAGTCAGCCTGTCATTTGTGTGGCATAGTAAGGAAAAAGTCAGGCATGTCAGGAAAAAGTCTTTTCCATCCTACCACAAGGATTAACGAAAAATGACGTTTGGTAAACTCTACGACGTCTTTAATTGCAGCTGTGTGCTTTAGTGAAAGGGATGAAAACTGAATCTCTTAGCAGCAAACAGTAAGGAGAATTTGGCATGAAAAAAGGAAGATGCAGGAAAAAAGCCTCATGCTTACTGTTAAGTATGATGGAGGAGATGTGATGCTCTGGGCCTGTTTCTCTTCCACAAACGGATTTAATAAAATGATGCGTACAATATTACAAGTATAATTATGCTAATAGTTATTTTGGTAAAAAATAATTATTTAGTACTATCAGGCGACCTCCCCACTACCAATATATAGTAAAAGTAAAGGCTGTCTCTCGTAAAAGATATTTTTATTTTGAGGCTTTTTAGACATTTCCATTGAGGGGTCTGCAGAACTTGTATTTTTTTCAATTTACTTAAATACATAAATTAAGAGTAAATTTAGAAACTAAATATTTGCACTATTATGTTTGGTGTAGAGCTGCAATGTGGTGTCAGTCATACTTTTGCAAAATACAAGAATGTCTGAGGTTAAAAACTCAGCTTTTGATCTTTCTGCATTAGTTTGCATGCTCCCCCATGCATATGACGTCTTTCTGGGTACTCCTTCCTCCCACTTTAAGAACAGGACTGTTTGGTTAATTGGTGTTTATAAATTGTCCTAAGAAGTGTTTCTGTGATGGACTAATTGCACTTTGGAGATGTCACACTGCCATAACTTGCTCAAACCTTTGTCGATTCTTTCAGATTTTGCCATTGAACATGCAGTGATTTTATTTATACATGTACCATGATGGCGCACTCGAATAGGGAATATGTAAAGCAGTTTTACGCTCATTTCATTTACTGCAAACAAGCAATGAGATTAATGGTTCCCACCTTTCATTTGACATTCATGTGTTTAAATGCCTTTGCATTGCTCGTTTTTTTTTTTTTTTTTTACTTTAGAATGTATTAGACACTTGTTGGGTATTAGCGCTTTTCATCCTTTCTGTGTCAATCTGTTTGATTACACTAAGGAAGTAGCATAATGTTTTTTTCCTTCTGGACAAGGGCAGTCTGTTGAGAGGGTGGTCATTGGGTTAGGACATTAGTTACCCCCTCCTCATTCACACAACGTGCTCACAGCAGCCGAGGCTCTCTCTTAGCAACCAGCAGAACGTTTCAGGGAAATTCTTCTGTGTGGTCGTGCTCCCCTAAAGAAATGTGATGATGATTCGACCTGCTAAATTAGAGCAACACTGTCAAATTTTTGGGCACTCCTGTGAGACACAAGGCATGGCGTGGGGCTTTCAGGCAGGTGTCCTTTTTCTCCTGCTGCCTCCTTTGGTCTTTATTCATGAGAGAATGCTCTGCTTTGGGAGGTAAACACACGCTGCAGCGTTCTTTTGCTATTTATTAAGTATTTAGCATCTGTCTCTCGACAAGAAAAGCTCAAAAATAATTAATACCATCTGAGAAAAGTGTGCAAAACTGCTCCCATGTCCTCACAGTGTGGGACTTGTTCACAGTGGGGAAGGGGGGACAGACAGACTGAAAATTAATTTGAGACAGGAGTGTGCTGTGAAAATGAAAGGAGGAGCAGAGACAGATAGAAAGGGAGCAGAGAAAGCATCCAGGGAAGCAAAGAGTCTGGCCCAGGCGGGTCTCTGGGTTCTCCTCCGTGCTCCTCTGTTTACACAGAGAAATTTCTGACAATTTCACAGCTTCGCTTTTCAGTGGCCATTGAAAGGGACAGATTCCTTCCTGGTTACTCACCCTCTATCCACTGAGAGTGGTTGCTATCATGGGAAAATCCAAACCTTTGGCATCCTCAGTGGGTTACCTCTCTGCGTTGTGCTATAGCCTCAGTGCAAACAGCGGCCCCACGTAATGCCTGTGAAATCTGTGTGCACGCGGGGTCCGGGGCACATTGCTGGGATTAAATCAAATAGGACCCCTCATTCAGGGGGTCCACGCTGCAGCACTGGGGTCTGTTTGCATTCATGCGTCTCTTTCAGCTCAGTCCAGTCGGACCGTTTCTCTCCGTTTGCTCTGTGCAGAAGAACGTATTGTAAGAATCTTCCTAATATACGGGCGGACCCTGCCAGATGTCATGGCCACAAAAAAGCCTCTTCTCCCTAATCAGATGAGGGCGCCTTGAGGGCAACGTGGCACGGCGGCCTCATACATCCAGGATGATGATGGGGGGGGGGCAGATAGACGCACAGGCAGCCAAACATTACAACAGGACTCAACCTGGACTATATTTCAAGATGGAAGTGGCCAAGTTCTCTTTATGATGCCCTTAGAAAGGAGCTATGGGCCTCCTTACACCTCGTCCCAGGTGTCTTATTACACAGCCACCTTGTGCATGCACACACACACATGCACACACACACTAGATCAAGTAGAGTTATGACCGTCTCAGCCTGTGGAAGCTGAACTACTGGAATAGCATTCAGCCCATGCACAAAGCCAAACCACAGAAAGATGTCTGTGTTTCTTTACTTGTTTGAAGGTTATGGAGTCAGACTCAGTGTGCATGTGTGCACTTTGGGTGAGCGAGAGAATTTCAGCTCCACCGTGAGCAAAAACCGTGGGGCTCTTCTGGTAAAACCCCACTGATACAAAAAGAAAGCCCTTGCAGGCTGTGTGAAGGTTTATGACTCATTCATGCTGCTGTGTGTTTAATGAGCGTATGAATAGAAGTAATCAGGTGCGCTTGGCAGTGGTCCTGTATTCTATTAGTGTCGAACATGGTGCAAGTTGATGAGTTATGAATGTTGTTTTCGGGGCGAACAGTGCGAGACGATCTGAGGCACAGTTCTGAGATGCGAATATATTGATCACGCGCAGCATCAAGCAGGGACGGCAGCTGGGAGGCGATGGGAGAGCTCCGCTTCGACGAAGTCCACTGGCGAGCTTCTTCTCGTATTCTGCTTTGTGTGTGTACTTACAGCAACCCCAGGAACACCTCCCTTCTCTGTCTCTCTCTCTCTGCAATGACCACTCAGAAGGCTTGAGAGATTGGCAGAGAAGGGGAAGTGAGCAGGAGGAGAGTGCAAAAGAGAGCACTTAGTCTGTAGGGCATTAATAAGCATAGCTCTTGGCGAGCAAGTGCTTCCTGCATTCCCACACAGTAAAATCTCATACACAAAGCGTATATTCCACCGCTCGCACGTTCAGCGATGGTTGGCCCCTTGGCCAGCACCTCCCCGGGCTTGAAAAGAGGGGACGTGTAGTGCAGACCTCAGCAGGAGTGTCTGTCTGAGGGGATGGCAGAGTGTGCAGAGCACTTTGCCACTGTGGAACAATCCATTATCCATACCCCTCGGTCTGCATCTCAATGGTTCCTGCCAGAAAAGGAAGACCCAAAGTGTCAAGCAACAGGCAAGGGCTTCCTCTCCTGAGAATTGTGTCTGCGGATCCATATACCAATGCATGATTCATATTCAGACAGAGCAGTGATGTTGTCTCTGTTTTAATGACCTCTCGGGTCATGGATCTTGTGTCTTCCGTCATGTATGTGTGACAGCTATAGCTGTGGGACCTTGTCTGGATTGGGGTGGGCTATTATGCCAGAGACAGTCATGAGCCTAACGCCACAAAAACAAATCAACTGACTTTGCTGAGCCTCAAAAGAAACTTATTTTGTTTCACCATAAAAAGGGGACTTCTATGTACCTGTGTGTTATGTGCTTTGGGCACATTATGATTTTTGTTCATTTCTTTTCTTTGTTATCTTATAGACTTTAGTTGAATTACCTTTTGTTAATATATTTTGGAGTTTGGATAATTTCTTTTTGGTCATTTAATTACATTAATTTGTGGCACTGTTGGTCCGCCTATAAATAGGCTGGCTTTCGGCATGTTGAGGATCCCGCCTGAGTTCTGCTTTTCCACTCGCTTCCGCTCGCTCCACCATCACCGGGCGCGGTGCGCGCACGTCCAGTCGCTGTGGGCCGCAGCTGACGTTTCCAGCCTGCCATACGGTATTTCTGTTAGCTTTTGTTTGTTTGCTGTTTTCTTGTGATTTTGGCCTGGTGGGACTGGTTGTCCTGTTTCGAGCTTTCTTTTGCATTAGGTTATTTTTTGCTTTTGTCCGGTAGTAGGGCTTCAACAGCCCTGTATAGGGTTGGGCCCCTGCTGTACCGTTTTGTTCTGTTTGATCGCCTCACCAGGTCCAATTTTCTGTTAATACTTTTGGGGTTTTGTTTTTCTTTATTTTTGGGACACAGGAAAACTGAGGGCATTTAACTCTTTTCACAGTAAATCAGAAGCAGCTGAACCAAGAAAACCAAAGTTCAAGAGAGTTTAAGAATAAAATATTTTTGTTGAACTCTCATCCTTGTCTCATGTCCTCAAATATGTTGTGCCCTTGGTGGATGTAACACTGCAGTCACTTCAGTCTACCAGACGTTTATCCTAAATATTTAATTTGAAGCCGAACAGGCATCGTGCGATCACGTTTGTTTTCGCAAACCTTTCATACAACGTTGCAGTCCACCTGGAAGACACCGCTCCCGTTTCAGTGTATGTTGCGCTCCTGCCCTCTGGAGTTCCCATTTCTTCCCGGATTTTTTTGTTTTGTTTTGTAGAGATATTGGCACACATTTCTCCAGATGATGAACAACAACGTTACAGTTTCCGTCTAGGAAATATTAACGATTCACCAGTCTTATAGTGAAGAATTATACAAATGTGCATAATTTGCCACCGTGTTGAATAAATATTCCTCAAAATTATTGGTCTTTTGCAGATACAAAACTCGGATAATGGAAGTGGACAAGTAGAAGAGAAACATCAACATGGCTGTCTGAATCAAACATGGCAAAAAACACAGCACAAAAAAATCTGACATAATTCTTCACACATAATCTTGTCAAAATAGTTCAATCCAACCCTGAAGTTGGGTTCAGCAGGCAGATGCCTCTCTAGGAAGAAGGTGACACAAATTTTTCTCACTCATCTACGTCGATGAGAGCCGAATTTGGCACTTTGGATGAAGTATGTTGTGGCCTTTAGGTAGGGACACGACCAGAGATTATACCTGTCCAGGTGTTAAGATAAGCTACAGACACACAGAAGCACAAAATTCTTTTGTATATTGTTTTGTAAATAAGAAATTTAAGTTTAACTTGATTTTATCTGTGTAACCTTTACTTTAAGGCCCATAATTATAACCAATTGAAATAAATTTCCTTCAGAAGTCACCTAATTAGTAAACGTGCCATTTGATTTTATTCTAACTGTTCTGTGAAGATTTCAGAGGTTTGGCAGAGAAGATTAGTGAACAGTAAACATCATAAAGACTAGCTGCAAATAAAGCTCAACATGTCTGACCTCCTTAACCTTCAGTCCGGGCATAGGAGTCATTAGTGAGAGAAGTAGCCAAAGGACGCATTAAAGATCTGGATTAGCTGCAGAGACCCTGGATTAAGACAAGGAATATGTTGACAGTCCAGCTACTTGTTGTCCCCTTCATAAATCTGGATAATTCTTTATGAAATAGTGAGGAAAAAAATTGTAAAATTAAAAAACATAATCAGGACAACACAAGAAAAAATCCTTTCAGAGCTGCAATAGAGTAGTTTTAATCAAAGCATATTCATGTCTTAGTTTCAAGTTCTAAAATCATGAAATATGTTTCAAAATTAGATGGTTGGAGGTGCAGCCCAAAAGACTTACAAAGCTTGGTCTGATCAAGTATTGCTCAGATCAGCTGGATACAAATACAACCCACAGTTTTCAGATTTTATCTGTAAAAATATAAAATAAATAAAAAGTTTACCAACGAGTTGACTTTTTTTCCTTTCCCTGCTTTGTGCTTTTCTGCCTCATAAAATTCCAATAAAATCAAAATACATGGCTTTAAAGTGACAAAGTGTGAAGACGGGATGTACATCCTTTTTTTCCCTGTAAATGCACTCTGCCACAGCAGGAAGCAGGTGGAGACAGAAGGAAACATATTGAAGCAAAATGCCCAGCAGAGAAAGTGGAAACAAACAAGAAAGCGAGTGAGTCATGGGAATTATTTTTGAGTGACTGGCAGAAGGAAACACTCAGCTGCTCTGCCAACAATTTGTCTATCCCATTTCCTTAAATCACACAATATCGAGCACTTCCTACAAATGTTGTTTTCATCTAATTAAATGAAATTGAAATAGAAGAGATTATATAACCACATTACAAACTTTTTTTTGACTAAAAACTATTTTGGAAACCCATGTCTATGGGCATGGATAATTTAATTCCAGCACTAATCTGAAAGACAGATCAGTCGCAGCTAAAAGGCCTGAGTGGATCCTTTATAAACTGAATAAAACCTTCCCTCTTTCTCTCTGTGCTCTTTAATTATTAAAAATCTAATCATTTTAACTTATTGTATGCCTCTGTCTTTTAGGACTGTTGGTTTTCAATTAGCCTCAAAACGCAGCATCAGAATATTAACAATAAAAATGCTGCAATACTGTTCACTTCTGGTCAATTTTAATCATTTTGTAAATAAAATTCTGCACTGTGTTTAAACAACCTAGAAAGTACTTAAATGGGTTCTGGGGAAAAATGAACATTCAAAAGTCAATCATATAAATTCAACTAATTACTTTCAACATTTACACAAGCAACACACCTAAAAACATTTTACAAATATTGTGTTCCGTCTTGTGGAAGAGAGAAAATTAAGAGGTTTGCTCTATAAAGACACGTTAGCTTTACCACCATAGAGTCATTTTAGTGTAAAGCAGCTGGAGCGGCCTTTAATTTATTATTGATCTCCAGGTTCCATCAGACTCGTTCTTTGTACATTAAAGAGCACCTGTGGTGTCTTTCAAAGCATATTCTGTCGTGTAAAATATTCCACCATTTTTTTTTTTGTTTTGTTTTGCTTTTAAAAAAAGATTCCAAGCCTCCAGAGATTAATCGAGTTTTTCTTTTTACCTTTCAAACGTTCAGACAAAGAGTCCGGATGTTTCTGTGGTCTTCTTGCATCGACAGTCAGCAGAACAGCTGAACTTGTTGCACTTTACATACTTAACCTTGTTTGTTTTTGCTTGTGAACCACAAGCTCTCTACATTTCTATTCATACTAATTTGCTTTTGAATGCTTCACTTTAGCTTTTAGCATTTGTAGCTTTGAAAGGAAATTCTCTAAAAACCCAGAAATCTGAAGGACATGTTCAGTTGCAGAACATGAGAAGTGAATTACACAAAATTAAGGCAACAACAATTATATTCCTTTAGTTTAGGCCTGTTCCATCTCAGCTGTGCAATTTCCTGTACAAATACTTTATTTTCATTTTCATTTACTGTTTACATTGAAAAGGTGTACTTTCTGTATTGCTAATTTACACTGTAAATACGCGGCTGAGCCACAACAGCAGAGACTATTTTGAACTCGCCTGATCTTCAGGAGAAGGACAATGCTGATGGTGTGTTTTGAAAACATTGTATTAGCTGCATTGTGGATGCATTGTCTTCTCATCCTTATTTATCTGATGCAACCTAACACATGCCCTGTGTCCCACATACAACAAATATTCCTCCATAACAATCTACCAGCGAATACATGAACAAGCCGAAAGCGACTGACTGAAATGAAAAACAAAAATCCAGATTAAGAAAGTAATTACTTTCTCACAACTCTCTCAAAAATAATTACTGCTGTTAGTTGTGAGACAGAAGGGCAGAGTTTCAAGTTACATCACTCACAGAAAATTACAGATGCACAATAACATTTACTGGTTAACTCAATGTTATGAATGCCAAAAATATCCAGCTGTTCAAAGTTTCACTACTTTTTCGGCCTCTTGCTGTTTTTATGACATTGAGCTTAAACTTCACAACAGGTCTTTGAACCATGAATTAACATAAATGTCCTGCTTCTGGCAGGATTGACACTTAAACAGATGACCTCATCACGCTGTTCACCTTTTGACATCATGGGACCCAGACAACGCCTAACCACCGATGAAAGGTGCCTCACCATGGCGAGGCTTCATGAAGGGCGTTCCAAAACTGAAGGAGTGTCATCGGCAGGTTGCAACAGAAACGCAGAAAGGCTGGATAAGTCAGAAAGAAAAGTGAATTTCCTGTGGCCGCCTCCCACACTGGGGATGGGAATCGAGAACCGGTTCTTGAATGTTTTTTTTGTCTGAACATGTTCAGAAGTCCAGTTATTAAAAGTAGCCAATGGATGCATATCTGTCAGCAGATGGCATCGTTTCCTCCAATCACAAGCAAACATGATTCATTTAAATGTTGGTTTCTTCTATTTCATGATGACCTTAAAAGTGACATGCCTAAATATATATATATATATATATATATATATATATATATATATATATATATATATATTATTAAGCAAGCCGTTTGACTTGCTTGGTTACACTAGAAACATGGCCGTCTTGTCAAAGACATCATTTTCTTTGCAGTGGTAACAGAGGGTCTAGCTTTTTTGCTGGCTTATTCCTAACCCAGTGGTTGTCCTTCAGCGCACTCGGATTAATTACACACGATTAATTTAAAGTTAACTACAGCAGACATGCTACACGGCAGAGTATTTCAACAAACATGGTCGTCGGCCCTCCCACCCCCTACATACACACATGCGTTTGAATTTTAATTAGCTCTACTCTAACGTTCTTCTCACTTCATTAACATACCACGCTGCCTCAGAATATCTGCTATGTATTAAACATGGCTGGTAATGAATGTGACCAATTTGATACCGACTTGCTTTGATCTACATGAAGGATCGCAAAACATAATTAGTGATAATCTTTTGTTTTTTGTGTGTGTGTGTGTATGCGTGTGTATTGGTATGGTATGTGTCCCTGATTAGAACCATGGTCTGATACAAGCAGCTCTTGTTTTCAGGGTATAGTGGTGATAGAAATGAGCGCATCAAACCACGGAGGGATGTTTGCTGGTCGGCCAAGCCATCTGCCGCCAGGATGCATCATTTAGGCACCTTAAATAACAACAGGCCAGGTAGCCACCAGCAAGCTTCAGTGGGTAGACAGCCTGCCAGCCAGCAAGTAGACACGTCAGCCGGCTTCTAACATATTCAACCAAGTCGCAGGAAGCAGCTGAATACATTTGAAATGGATGAGTTTCAGAGTGATAATCGTGGTTTTCCTGTGAAAAGGGAGCAGAAGGGCAAGCAGAGGGTCTGGCTGAGAGGGTAATGGGGCTAATAGAGCTGGTAAATGAAAAGTCAGATGATGATAACACTGCAGCTCGTTCCGTCTACGCTCATGTGTGACCCTCTTGTATATGTATGCGTGCGTAAAAAGAGAGCAAGAGGAAGAAAATAGATGCCAGCAGTTGAGCAGGAGGGAGTGGTAGGAAGGCCAGCGACCTCCCTCTGGGTCTGATGAATCCTTCACAGTTCTGAGAGATTGATGAAACATTCATGACAGACGTCATCCCTTTCCATTTCCCCGTCATGGTTTCCACCGCCCCATCTGCGCGACTTCCTCCGTCCTCACATCAGATGGAGACGTGAATTTCATTTGTCCAAAATAACACACCTGTGTTTATCTTCCTCCCATTGAGCACATTTCCATTTTTATTCTTGCGCCGACACAGATTGAAAATGCTTCCGACGAAAGTAAATAATTTATCCACGTATTAACCTCCATTCTTGCGAGGTGCAAAGCTTGTGGAAATTCTCCATCCGCCACACGCAAGCACATAAAAAGGAGGCACAATCCGAGACATGAACGAACTGTTTATGATTTATTTACTGCTCGCCGGAGATGGTTTATAATGTGAGGTTCTTCACACATACACAGACATCCGTGTTTAAGTGCACCGTCAACAAACCAGGGATCAGTCTCTCTCCCATCTGCTGAGTGTGCCAGTTTGCCGCAGGCATTAAGACACCTTCAGTTGCGCCGCACACAACGGTGGAGAGCGAGTCACGCCACAATAGCATCCTCAGCTCAAAACTGGAGCAGACACTGTAGCAACAACAGGAATAAATTACTCCATCTCCATGCAGACAATCTTGAGTAAAATGTAAATGAGACTGGAAGGAAAAATAGTTTAAAGTTAAATCTAGGTGCCATTTTCTGTAAATGTAGTCTAGATTGTTTGTAGAAACCTTATCTATCTCCAGCTTTTGTTAATGATGGATTTTGGAAGCATGAGAAACGTCCCAAGAAATTTCTTGCTACCATATCCTCATATTTATTCCTCAATTTAAAATCTTGAAGCAGCTTTTGGATTTGTGCTGTGTTAAATTGCTATCGCAGCAAAAGTGAGTTTAAGCAACATCAGTGAGCAACATGGCACAATCGGTGGATGGGCCGCCAGCCCAGGCTGCAGGTTTGAACCGTGACTCTGCGTTCAGTTGGATCTCATTCCAGCTCACGTGCACCAACACGTCTCTTTCCTACATCCGTCTGTCTAAATTGGATCGGACAGTTTGGGGATCATGGCCTTCCACTCCACTCTGAATATGAGCACCGAAATGTGGATGGCCGTCAATGTGCTCCCATTAGAACCCCTACTGTATGGATTTTTCTTTGAATATAGATTCATTTCATTCTATAATATTGAGCTATCCCCAGAGTGACCATACACACATTCACCATGAGAGCTCCATTTTTGTCTGATTAGTCCATTATCCTCCATTTTAAAATCAATATCCCGACCCAGGTCTGTCTGCCTGATGGCAGAGACAAAAAGTATGGCTTTTTTCTGAGTCACGCCATTAGTTAGTCATCCCCCACGTTTTCCATCCAACTTCACCTTGACTTCTGACGCACTGTGGTTTCCGTTTCACACTTCTGAAAGTTTTACAACAGTTTTAATCTTCTCTGTAGCATGCTCAAAGCTCACCAGGTGATGTGCTGAGAGGGCTTATCTGCTGTTTAACGGGTCACAGGCGACCAGCTGGCTAAGCCCCTTAGCTAGTGACCGGAGACACCCCTGACGTTATGCGACTCCCAATATCCGACACAGATAAAAGCTTATAACGCCCACACTTGGCTGTTGGTGCTTGTTACTGCTCTGCTAGAATGCCTGTGGATGGATACAATAACAAGCAGGCAAGTTCGCAAACATCATCCGTCTGTACCTTATCTGCATGGCTTGCCTGCTTTGTATTCTCAGGTGTTCGTCCATAAACCGAGGTGCATCTGCAGAAGCAACGACGTGGGACAAGCTGGCAAGGAGTTGCGAATAGCACCGTTTTAGCTGTCGATTTCCGTGCCGACAAAGTTGACGATGTATTTCGGAAACAAACCATGTCTGTGTATGGTATGTCAGTGTTTGTGTGTGCGAAATACTAATGTGTAACAGAAATGGTCTCCGACGTCCAGCAGCTCAAAACATAACAGGCTCTTAGAGCCGTCCTGCCACAGAGTCTACACAACCGTTTTGCCATTTCATTTGCTCGTCTCACTAATGAATTTTTTACCTGAGGTAATTTAAAACCTAAAAGAAGGCCCCTTCCCTTTCTTTTCCTTTTAATTAGCAATGTTGAACTTGTAGCGCCTTATGAAAGCTGCAGTGTAGGTGAATCTGTCAGGGTAGGTTAGTATAACTGACTTTTTCCTCTATTTGCAAGTGTAAGTGCTTGTACATGCGTGTGGTACATATGTAAGCTCGGCGCTCTCTGGAACAGTACATCTATCCTTGCGCGCATGTTTGTGTGTGTGCAGAAAACACCATCTGCCTGTGGCTGCTGAGCTGAAATCCCTGAAAGGCTCTTGTTCCCATTTCAGAAACAGCTGATCAGTCATCCAACAAGCGGGCTGGCAGCTACATCAAAGACAAAGTTGTCTCTGGAGAACCAAGTGTTATTCATTCAGATAGATCACTCATAATAGCAGCGGCTGGTTCAATCTTGTCCGTAATGGTATATATAATATGATAAAAAACATTACACCACATTATAATGAGAAGAACAGATTCTTTTATTGTCTGACATTGAAACCCGTTAGCATATGGTACGTTACATACTCCCGTGTCAGGAATATTAATGGGGTTAAATAACTTTTCTACTTTGGATCAGGTATTACGAATAAAATGTATTTGCTGTGTGCATCTGGCCGCTGTTGGAATGCGACATCCAAACTGGGAAAACTTGGCGTCTGTGCCGCTGCTGTCAGCTCTTAACCGAGCGTGGCCCAGCTCCAGTCAGAGACAAATTATTAGACCTCAGCAGAAACCTGCGCAGGGGACTCACCTCACCCCGGCCACGCTAATTAAATCTTCCAGACAGTCCGGCTCTTAATAAAGCCCGACATGACAGCTTGGCCTGTGAATGTAAGAGTGACCCAATAACCCGGAAGTCGCCCGGTGTGTTTGTATGCATGCAGATACGCTGTGTGTGTGTGAGACACTTTTAGTAAGGGTCTTGCCATTGAGGGAAGGGGCAGGCACCTGTCCTCAGCTGAAAGAGAGGTCACTATCTGGGGGTGTGGGAACAACCATGACTCAGCAGCTCTGCGACTATATTTGCAAAACAAATTACTTCTCAGAGAACCAAGTTCTTGATTAGCTCTTTCTTTACTTTGTCTCTCCCCCGCTAACTTTGCTGATATGGATCACGATGCAGATGCTGCGATAATTAAATTAGTCCTTTGAAAGAAGTAATTACTATTTTTGCAGTTTTCAAATAAATCCTAGGTGCTTCTGAAGAACATTAAATATAAATCTGTCTGTATGCAGAAGTGCTGCAGCACCTTCTTACCTGCAAGGCTTGTATCTTAAATCTTTTGTGCTCACTAAAGTCTACCATGTGCAATTCTGATACTTTCCAAAGACTTGGAATTCTGAGGAAATTTCTCTTGGTTTTTTTTGATGGGTGAGAAATTGGACAAAAGCCAAAACACTGACAATTACAGTGACATTTTAAAAAAAAAAAGAAGAGAAGTCTGTTTTATCAACACTGTAAATTGCCTGCAGAAGAATTAATACCCTTTGGATTTCACTTTGATGAAATATTTTATGTGCAGCCTAAAACTTTAGCACACCCTGTTGGAACATGTTGGTTCATGTTCCAACAGAACCATGATCCTAAACCTACATTTGGAGCAACAATGCCATAGTTTAGGTCAGTGGTGACCAAACGTTTGTCATAGGTTAACTTAGATTTTTTTTAAAACAAGTTACTTTATGGGGGGGTTATTTACTTTTGCTTGGCCAACAGTAAATGGCAAATATTTTAAGAAAATTACTACTGATCTATGTTTGACTAAGTGGGTGGAATTTGTGCCTTTCTTGAATTGCGATCAAAGGCTGAACAAAATCTGACACCTGAGTTGGACTGTAGCCTCTTTTACGTGTTAAGGTCCAGGCGGTCTAGACCTGAGTCCAGTTGAGAATCTGTGACTCTTTGAAAATGTATGTAGACCCCAGAAATCCAGTCTGACTTTGGTTTAACCTATTCTTGTAAGAAGTAACAACAAAACTGTAATGGAGCCAAAATGTAAAATGTTGACTCAGTTGAGCTGAATACAATTGTACATCACATTTTTTAGGCAAAAGAACTAACCCCCCGCACCTCCTCCCCCCAAATAAAAAAACTCTTATTTTGCTGTAACTTCACAATGATTCACAACTTGGTGGTGGACTGTCACATAAAATCCCTAAGAAAAAAAAAAAACGCATAAAATTTGACAAATTCAGTCCAACAAAATATGGATGCAAAAGGTATGATGGTTTCTCTAAATGTGTGTATGAAAGGACATCATGTGCATTTGTTGAAATCCTATGCGAGTCCTTTAGATTGTACTCTTCACAAATATGTCTGAATAGCAGTCTGTATATTTAGATATTGTGGATGCTTACTGTGTCAGCAGGAATGCAGGGAAACTCCGACCCACTGACCTTGATTACCGCAAGTGTGGTTGCATATAAATTACCACAAAAAAAGAAAAAACCCAAAACAATTTATATGCAACCAATTGTGGGTCAAGGGCAACAAGCAGCTAATAAGAAATTCAGTTTTTATTAGCAAATTAGCTTCATTACTGACACATCTTTATGCTCTGTTTGATCTATTTTGACTGTGTATTTATGAGTCCACAGAAGTTTTTTTTTTAACAAGCAATAATTAGTTGAACCATATTGGAGCATGCAATTATCTCTGAAAGAAAAAAAAAACAAAACAGGTAAACTGGGGCACATTCTCCGAGAAAGGCGTTGACCTATATTCAGAAGCGTTTCAGTATTTAATAGAGCAGCTCCTTTCACAAAACTACAGTTTTTAAATATTCATACTGCCACTGGTGCGGTCGGTGTTACTTGTTCTCTCTCTTTCTTCCTGCGATGTGATTTAGTTGGGTAATTTTCAGCTTTTAAATCCAGCGTGATCGAGACAGGCGGGGTAGATTTCTTCAAAGGGGAGTCTGTGAGATGCAGTGCCCATTCTAATTCTGCCTGGGCACCACACCCACGGCCGCTGCCTGGTGCTGAGGGCAGAAGCAGCAGGACAAAGCTTTACAACTACGGCTGCATGGGGCCAGCCTGAGAATATAGGTCAGTCTGCTTCATAGATGAAAGATGCCTACTTCAGTTTGCCAGAATGAAAAGCAGCGTGGAGGTGCTGTAAAGATGGATGCTTTTTAAAATGCACAGCAAAAGGCAGCAGGGATGACCACTGGGAGGGATGGAAGGGGGCATGTGGAGGGTATATGCAGAGTGGAGGACGGAGGACGAGGACTCTGGAGATGAAGTGCAGGGAGAGGCATGGGTGGAGCAGGAGCTGCGGGTGAAAAAGAATTCACAGAAAAACAAGAGTGTGTTCGGTGTCTGGCAACCGGCATCAGATTCTTTTTCTTAGCGATGAAAGGGAAATACAAAAAGCAAGCTGCCTTCCTCTGAGCAGCTGCAGCTGGCACACAATATCATCCTCTGTTCGCCTGTGGCTGGTGGTGATAGGCGAGGGCCCACTGTTAATATTGCACTCACAGTTCATATAACCTTTTGTTTTCTTTATGAGTTCAGACCGATTTGGTTTTGTAACGCGTTTATATTTCCAGGATATTTCCACTAACGTCGTTAGCCTATTTGATTGTTTTGTTTTGTCACCACTTTTTTTTAATTAAAATCTCTCTTAAACCAATTCATCAATCAAATGATAAACTGCTATAAAGTCACTTTATACGCAGGTGATGCTGTGTGGTGATGTTTTTCCCAGTGTGTTGTTGGGTCTATAATAAAACAATTTAAAGTTTCAAGGATTTCAGAGGACACAAATACAAAAATTAGGTTGGCACTGAGTGATTACTAGTACCAGGGATGCCAAAGTTTTAAAAAGTTCTGATTAAAAATTTGGTTTTCTGTCTTGTTCCTTTTGTTTAAAGTTAAGTTCGATGGCAGATAAAGAGGAAGGGTTTTCTGTCTGTATGGAAACGATTCCATGCAGCTTGTTGCTGTGCATTTCTGGTCAGCTGGTTGAAAGACAACATTTACATATTAACTAAAACACTGTTTCAAAACTACAGCTGATAAGCCACAAACTTGACGTGCGCAGCATGGCTTCAAAAATTGCACAGGACTCAAATGTTCAGCCAAACGACAAGATTTGTTACTTCAGCAGAATTGATTCGTACAGAATTTAAAGAGACATCGGGCAAAAAAATGAGTGGAAACCCTGTTATGGGTACACATGTTGAATAAACAATAATCAGATGTCTATCATACTTTATGATAACTGACACTCCTTACTTCCTTGATATTTCTTGTAGGTTGTCGGTGCATCAACAGCCATCCATCCATCCATCCATTTTCTTGACACCCTTGTCCCTTGGTGGGGTCGGGAGGGTTGCTGGTGCCTATCTCCAGCTGTCGTTCCGGGTGAGAGGCAGGGTTCACTCTGGACAGGTCGCCAGTCTGTCGCAGGGCAACACAGAGACACACAGGACAAACAACCATGCATACCTAGGGACAATTTTGGAGAGACCAATTAACCTAACAGTCATGTTTTTGGGCTGTGGGAGGAAACTGGAGTACCCAGAGGAAACCCACACATGCACAGGGAGAACATGCAAACTCCATGCAGAAAGGCCGGGGCCGGGAATCAAACCCAGAACCTTCTTGCTGCAAGGCAACCGCTCTACCAACTGCGCCACTGTGCAGCCCATCAACAGCCACAAGACTCCAATTTAGCCTCACAGCAGGTATTGGTGCATATTTGTGAACAAATATGCACCAATATTTGTTCACAAATATTGGTGCATATATTTGTTATTAATTAATTAATTAATTAAGAAAATATTTGTCAGCGCTGATGACAGAACTGGACAATGTAACCCTGACTTTAGCTAACTGACTGCAGGTTTAAAAAGCACATCTTCACAAGAAATTACTAATTAAAAAAAAAAAAAAGCATTGACATACTAACAGCTGGAGTCTACCAGGAAATTAATATAAATGAGGATAGGTTCTGAAATGTAGCCGAACCAAACTAGTTTTTTTAAATAAATGTAGAAAATGTGTGGTGGGCTCAGAGAATGAAAGTTCAAAACATGCCTGATGTGTGAGGCTTAAATTAAGCCTGCTCCACAGTTTGGTAATAATAAAAAAAGAAAAAAAAGAAATTGTCTTTTTGTCCTTGTACATAGTTTATCTCAGAAACATTCTGCTCTATTTCAGATCACACATAACCACACGCTTTTTGATAAGTGGCATTTTTGGAGATATTATTTAAAGAGAAAGTTCTTGTCAAAAGGCCCAGTTCCAGATGCAATGAGAAATGTTTATGAACTGTGAAATAGAAGGCACAGCGATCCTTCACCAACTTCGTGTGCCTCCTTTCTTTATTAAAACCTAATTATGCTCATTATTCAGTCAAATTAGTACCCCGTCCATTGCCTGGTGCCTATTAGTAACATCAGATAAAATTTTAAATGACCTGTAAAGGCTGAAATTGAACAAAGTGTGGTGATTATTTCCCCCTCTGCGTTCAATCACTGTGCTGTTCGGTGCGCTTGGCCCTCATCACGCCGTCCCTCCTCCTTCTCTCCAAAGTCATTTTGTTACATAAGTAAAACAACAGCCGTTAGCATATTTATCCACCCCTGCAACTCCGGCTAATTATGATAATTTTTTTTTTTAAAAGACAAAGAAAATTCCCTTATCGTTTAACAGGTGCCCATTATTCAACTCACTCTCACACAAATTTCCTCGCTTTGTGATTTTTTTTTCCCATTCATTACAGCTGAAGCTTGTGGAAAAAAGGAAAAGACGTCACCGTTTCCTGCTAGTGCTTTCATTTTGGTAGATTACACTTAATTATGTTTTTATCATCATAAATTAGATGATTGAAAAGAAGAAAGGGGAAAGAGAAAAAGCAGGATCGCTTGTATTGGGAGATTTGGGGAATTGACGTGCGTGGGTGTGCCTGCAGAGGTGAGAAGGGCACCGAGGTACGAACCCATGGTGAAGGGTCAAAGGGTCTGTCTAAGAATGATTAAATGTGAAGGGTCATTGCTGAGAGGGGAACAGAGCATGCTGACAGAGACAGACTGTCTGTCTCTTCTCCACTAAGGATCTCAGGGACTCTCGGTCACTTTAGCTGCCGGTCTAGACTAGAGTCAAATAGGAAAAAACCAACGAGGAAAACTCATTATAACTCCTCCAGCTTCCTTGGGGTCTGCAGACAATAGCCAAAAGTCAATCTCCAAAATTAAAACCATCCTTTTTTCTTATTTTTATTCTGTTTAGGCTTGCAATGTAAGAGTTTTCAGAAAAAAATGGTTTCTTATTCCTACTGTATCATTGAACAAAGTGATATACCAATAAATGATGTTATAGTATCGATCTGTCAAATCTGAAAGCATTTTGCAGAACTCTATATCATATTAATGTTATCAGGTCTGAATAGTTTCCAGCAGCACTCTACAGCAAAACTGTAGAGTGGGGAATGTTTTCCCTGATTTCAGTCTTGTGGCGTATGCTACCCTCACAAATGCGACTATTTGGACATGTTTCTCTACCATGACCAAGAGTCTTGAAGAATCCTATCAGCATAGCATTAAATTGAGCTGAAAAGAAATATAAATAAATAAAATGCATTGCTAAAAACTTTGAGGCATTTTCTCTTGCTTTGCCTTCTTATCATTATAACAGGATTCCACAGGACGCAACTTCTTGTTAGCATAAACATGCATAAATTTATTTTTTTTCTTTATCAAATGTAGAAGTCAATGCCAGATTATACTCGTGCGCTGATCATAGAGCAAACAAACTGTGAAGTCAAGATAACAGAAGATGTTGGCGAGAAAATAAATTGGAAGATGTGTTTATAGTGACTTGCTCGTTTCAGATGTCATGATATGCTTTATTACTGCATTACCGCCCGATCCTAATTGAAAACCAACTGATCAAAAGTTTTCGACTCATTACCCCATATGTCAGACATAGTCACTCAAGATGAATGTGCATGAAAAGGCAATTTGGATCAGCAAATAAGTTTTACTTTATGCATCTTGAAATGTTTGCCTTTTCTACATTTACAAGAACAAACAATCCATCATTTTGTCACTGCCCACCATATCTGTGTCACACATAACAAAAATTGTTGGGGCTTTGGTTTTATCTATAGCTTTTCTTTAAATTTTAAACAAACCTAAGCTTTGTCAAAGTTGCTCAATGTGTAAGACATTACAAATTAGGTTTCACTTGCATTTTTGTCTCCCAAACCCTCATAAGGATGATGACTTTTATCTAGAGAAGAAAAGGTCAGGCAGCCACTGAATGTTTACGTCTTCCACTCGAGTACTTTGACTGCTAAAGAAAGAAGCCAGAAATTTGTAAATCATTTCTTGTGTAAAAAGCGGATGTCAGTTCTTGGATATGTAATTTGTGGCACGCTGTCGTACGTGGTTGAGGTTGTGACTCAACTGCTTGAAAGACTAAATCAGTGGCCCTTAACCTTTTTTGAGATACCAAACCCACCAGTTTCATATGCACATTCACCGAACCCTCCGAACCCTCCTTATCCCCCCCCCCCCTCCCCGCTGACACACAATTTACTTTGCGGTATTCTGATTTAGTAATGTAATTATATTAGCTGTGTTACCACCCCCACACCACAACAGGCAGTACCAACCCTGAAAAGATGCGACTATGAAGCAGATTTAGACTATAGAATTTGGTAAAAACTGTGAGCTTTGCTGAAGTAACTAAAAACAAAAGTTCAAATCCATGCTGAGAGTGGAGCTCCTTCAATCAGTGCTCCTCCGCAGCTCTGATTGGCTAAGCAATGTAACGTGATCCTCTGCAGCAAGTGATGGCAAAGTGGGGCGTCATCACGACTTTACACAAGTGTGTCTTTATCTCCACGGCAGAGGCTCCGCCGAACCTCTGAGACCGACTCACCGAACCCCTGGGGTTCGATCGAACCCAGGTTAAGAACCACTGGACTAGAGCCAAAGTTTAAATAGTTTATTGTAAAGTGAAATGTTTGCAGGTCTTGAGGTCTGTTGAGAAGTCGCAATAAAGTCAGAGTGGGGTTGGGGACACTCAGGTGAGTTTCATTGATAATTATAACAATGTGACAAATCTTGTTTTTTGCAAGGCTTTAACATTGTAAGCCATGGAGTGTAAGAAAAATGTGGCTTTGTTCTAGTCTAGCTTTACTGAGCTGTGGAAATAAGTACAGGCAGGTATTATTTGTATTATTTGTATTTTGCACTAGGGTCACTAGATTCTCCAAATAAACAAACAAGATTAGCTTTAACGACTGTTCTCACAAAAGTGGTCAGTGGGATTGCATTGCTTTGTTCTGGTGTTCTGAACAAAGACGCAAAACTAAAAATCATGTAATTGTTTCTGGAAGGCAAGGAAAAGGAAGCTTTCATTGAGTGTCATGAAGGAATGACTTTTAATTAATCGAATATCTTTGCTCATGTCTTTGCTGAATTTGTTTAATGCCAAGGCAGCACTCATTGGATGGTCTGCTGTAGTTGCTGCCACCTCCATGATGACATAATGAAACAGACAACAAGCTGCTGAGGAATCACAGATTCTTTATCTGTGGTAAAAGGTTCATTGTAAATAAGAGACAGTTTTTCCAAAGTGTATCTTTCAGTCACGAGGAAACCAGAGTTTTATTAGAAGCTACAGTGTGATTAGATGGAGTAATATCACAACTCTAAAACACAATAAAAAAGAGCAAAGAATAAGATTGCTATATTGCTGCCTGCCAGCTGCTTACCATAGTGACCCACACCTGCTGCACCCTGGGAAGGTCATCATCAATTGAATCCCACTGTAATTTGTACGGTTCTCTGTGGCTCCAAGGGAGAGAGGTTAAATGTTTCATAGACGAAGTCCTGCTGGTTTTTGTGGGCGCGACTTTCTCTGCCAACGTGTCTCTCTCTCTCTTTGTGTTCGGCAGCAAGGTGCAGAGGCAGCAGTGCAGATGAGCTATTGCAACGACTGGCTGGTCCCTGTTGTGTGCTGATAGGTTTCTGTCTTTTTCTGTTCAAACACAGGTCTAATCAGGCCTTTAACAGGCTGCCTAGTTCAAACACATCACCCTCAGCAATGGGAACCTGGCAAACACACGACTTGTATTTATGAAGAAAAGCAAGCGTGACGGACCAAACTAGTTAGTTTTGCGCACAGATTAAAAAAATGTATTTTATTTATCCAATTCTGACCCGAAATCTAAAATTATTCTTGTTTTTTTAATGAATGATGACTGAAGGCTCATTAAAGAGGTCAAATGAACAGAACTAAACCTTAGCAACTCCAGGAGTTTAACCCCAAACTACACAACAAAATAAATGCTGGTCAGGAAACTAAGGAAAAAGGGAACTTAATTACTGACTAGTAGAACGCTCAAAAAGCAACAAAAAAAATACAAGAATTGTATCATTGGCGGTCATCAACATGGCTGCCAATGACAGGATTAAGTTGTTTCTCTGCCGTTAGTAGCACATACACGAACACAAAAGGCAGCACTAAGACACGCCTCCTGGCTACGACTGGTTGTTTCTAGTAAGCAGTGGAAGAAGATGGAGGAACTCAATTTTCTCAGATTATCTCTCACACTATGATGTCACAACATAGTAACAATTTCAACAAATTTCACAACAAAACTCATTCATCTTTAGGTGACAGAATCTATCACCTTCCTGAACACCATGATGCCTGAATGTTCGGCTAATTTCTTTTGATCCATACTGACATGGTGTCAGAAAAGGAAGGAGTAACTTTGAGATGTTGAAGTTTGGTAAATCATTATCTGAGTTTCCCAAATTGCTTAAGCATTAAAGTAATACTCTGATATTATCCTGGCATTGCGCATTTCACACACAGCAAGGAAGAAAAGGCTATTTGGTTTGTTAAGTGGTGTGTGTCAACTTTTAGTTTCGACTGTCGGCATGGATCCATGAGACGGGAAGCGAAACGACACCCTAAAAGTTTGCGCATGAGTACGGCTGGAACCCGGCAGAACCTGGTTCTGGGTTATTTGAAGTTTGGCAGGTTTGCAGTGAGCCCACAGCCAGATCTCTCACACACATGGATGAACAAGGCACACACTTACAAAGATCATGCCTCTGCGTTAATCCCTTTGTGCTCGGTGGCTCAATTCCACTGAGGTTAATTAGCGATAATAAGAGGGAACCACCGATCTGCCACAGAGCGAACTCCTCTAATTTATTATCACTGAACCCTTTGTATTCCTCACAGGCCCTTTTTCCTTTTCTTTCTCGCACCTGTTGTGTGTAAAAGTGTGTGTGTGTGTGTGTCAGTGTGGATGCATGGCTTGCATGTGTGTGGGAGGGATGCTGCAGGAAGTGGAATATAACTTGGTGACAGTAGCCTTTAATTTATTTTATTATGTGCATAAAATACATGTATGCATATAAAAAATATATATGTATAATTTGTTTATATTGTTAGGAAGAAATTCTTTTGTCTTTATAACGTTGTGTTGATTGAACGTTAAACGAACCCAAAGTCTGATCTGGTTGAAAACATTCAAAGAACAGTGTGGCGCAGTTACAGCATGTTTGACCTTTGAACGGAAAATTATTGCAGAAAATAAGTGTGTGATGCAATTTTTGGAAGGTTTTCACACTGAGAGTTTATGTGCACTTGAGTTGAGTGTTATTACGAACTGGTAGAGTCTGGCCTGTCTTCTCTCTTTTGCTCCGTTTCAAAAAGCTGCACACAGCCATATCTTACTCATCAGCACTGGGACTGAGATCATCGCTGGATGTTTTTATCTGGGTCTGATATCCTGAGGCTGCCAACATGTCCTCAAAATGAACTGTAACTGCAGCTTTTAATCAGTTTTCCTAAAATAAGAAATATTAGATGTCACTGTGTGTTGTGTGGAATTATTGTATTTGATTCTAATACACAGCCAAGGCTAAAATGATCCTTTCCTCTGTCAGAGTAAAATGATAATTATTCTAATCAACATGTTCATTGTTCTTTTTTTTTAGGAATTCATAGGGGTCCAAACTTCAATCTAATAGATAATCTGTAAAGAGAGCTCAAAATTAGGGTGATGATAAGGAGGCCTTCCGATCTGAAACACTTGGAGCTCATCACTAAAGAGAAATCATTAGATGCATAGAAAAGCTGGTCAGTAATTATAAGACTTTCCATGCTGCAATGCCAATTGAGATTTTTATTGCTATTTTTCCATTACTAAGAACAAAATAATTTTCAACTTGCAGTTTACCATTGAAATGTCAGCAAAACTGACTTATTCTTCTTCTGCATCGTTCACGTTGTTTGATCGTATTTCTCCTTTAATTGGCTGTAAAAGCTGCTCCAACGTGTCATGAGATCAGCCACAGTAATGAAGAACTACAGACGCACAATAAAGTTTAATAGAGCATCTGACGGCTGCTAGCGAGTCGTCAGGTGGTTGTTCTGTTACTTTTGTGAAGGATTTACAGATTCAGTTCAGAGTCCTTGAACATGACTGCTTGTTTATTTGAAACAAGAAGCCATGAGTAATCACTGTGGACAGATTAAAACGTTAAATGTAAACCATCTACTTGCTTCCGAATTAGCCGGGATCCGTGCGAACAGAGCTGTTGCTTCTTCAGCTTTAGTATTTGCTTGTGAGTTTTTAAACATCTAAGGATTTGGGGTCTGAATTGATTTTCAGTCTCCCCCTTTTAAAATTGTCTGAGAAGGGGAATGAAATGGCTGCATATCAGTGAAGACATGTTTCTGTTCAGTAGGTGATATGTGTGCTCAACCTGAGTGTACAGTGAACTCGCTCTTCCAAATTAGAAGAACAGGTGGAAATAGTAAATAATTTTTAGGTTTAAAGTCCTTCTAGGTCTGTGAGTTTCCATCACGACTCACAGCAACAGCCTTCACAGCCTGTGACTGTGCATGCATCTCTGTAACAATGTTCACCTGTGGCAAAGTTTAGCAAGAAAATAAGAAGCTGTGATGACATGAACAGAGGTTAAAAATATCCCCGGGCATGTTTTGGCTCTTTTACTCCTTTCACTCATATTGATAGAAGAATCTATCATTTCTATCAGTTTTTTTTTTCACTGGATTTCTTTCTGGTTCCCTGGTGGTGTTTCATGAAAATATGTAAATCTATCATTCTAATTAAAATGAAACAACCCAAAGCAGGTTAGGTTTCCTAATACTGAGAAAAGTCTCTCTGCTTTTTAGCACGAGAAATGTGCAACTTGCTTTGATGTTGTCAAACAAAACAAAGCAAAAAAAAAAATCTCTCTGAAGTTATGCTACGGTAAACAAATGATCAGTAAAGCTGAAATTCTTAAAATAAAATTTCCTTTTTTAACAACACTATCTTGGGATTCTCTGTAAACCACACGGCATCACAGAGTACAACACTGGGTAGAGCTGTTCCCAGATTAATCCACTCTGTGGTGATGGCTGTGTTAATTACATGCAATGAAAAGTAGTTTACTGAAACAAACTGGATGTTGCTCAAATTAAATTGCTAAAAAGAGAAAAGAGAGGTAACTTCTAATTCACTTGCTTCTCAAAACATCTGCCCAACCTTTAGGCGATTCATTTTACACGGTTGGGATCATAAGTTTACATGCACCAATCATTAAAATGCAGAGAATGATGGATTAAATACCCTCCTGTATTCAATCCTTCATCCCTGAGTCTCCAGCACCAATACAAAATGAATATGATTTTATTTTTTCAGAAACTCTTAATACAGAGAGATTAATGCCTGGTAGTATGAATATGTAAATGAGTCAAACGAGGTGCTATTATTTTATCTTCGTAATGAGTTACTGCAAGCTAAATGCTCTATAAATGTTGCTCTGTTCTGTTTTTCATTAGGATTTACAACACACTGTTGCTGCCTACTCACCTGATAACATAATATGAGCCAGAGTTAACGTTTTATGTCTGTAGGGTATCTTTAAGTGTGGTCTAAATGGCCTAAATCAGAAAAAAAAATGATTTAAAAGCAGCCTGAGTTTAAAACCTTACACTCCAAGATTAGATCTTAAGAGGCAAGATTTTGTCTAATTATTATGTCTTAACTCAGAGCAAAAAGACACAACAAACCAAATTTATTTATTTTTTAATCTTTGCACTCAGATCAAGATAAAAAAAAAACGCTTGAGAAAGGATGCAGCCCAAAGTCTGTTTGCCATGCTGGTGATAATCCGGTAAGAACTCGCAGGAGTAGCAAGACGTGTCAGAAATGGGATCAACAATCTACTGGAAGAAGAGGTGACCGAAAGGGAGCGTGATTGTGGCCATCATTAGTAACTTCAAGTGATAAAACATTCACACTTTCTGAAAAGCACACGACAGCAGAGAGAAGCTCCGGCGTGTTGTTACTGGATGAGTCCAGCTTTGGTCCATGTGGACCTGATGGGCTTGTGCAGAGCGAGCCAGCGGAAGAATTACAAGCAGACTGCCTTAAGGGCAGGTTAAGGTACTCAAGTGGGACTATTAGAGTTTGTGGACTGGTTGTCTTGCAGTAGTACAAGTGAATAGGGAGTGCTTGATGAAATAAGCTATGACATCCACTGAGGAAATTCACTTTCAAATCAAATTTTAAGACTTTTGTAACCATAAACAAAAGTATTAGCATAACTGAGGCGAGTCTTTCACTGTAAGGATCCAAAACTAACAAACTGCTCATTGAAAGTGTGTTATTTTCCAGAAGAATATTGAGCTAAATCTCACTGAGCGCTAACATAGAAATCTCCAGATTTCACCTGATCTAACAGAACAACTTGTTCTCAAGATGCTCAAATGGCCCAACTACTTAGTGTTGTAAGTCCTTTTACAAGCAATTATGTTTTGTACAATTCCTTATCAAATGCACGCTCTTCCTTCCCAGAATACTTTCCATCCAACGCAACCACAGCCATGCATTTTTAATACCAAAATCTTTTTGTGGTCACTGTGCAGCATATGATGAGGGCATATGGATCCCCTTCGTCAGACGAGTGAGACAAACGTGTGTGGGCTGATGCATATGCAGCCTGTGGGGCATTTTTCAATTAGCAGCGCATTCATATTTATGTATCTGTGTGTGTTTTTGTAATTTTCTGGTGCATATAGGTCAGTACGGCTCTTTGTGTGTGGTTGGTCATGCACTGCCACAGATCATTAATAATATATCAGTCCTACTCTCGTGCATTTAACACTTGGTTTCACATGCTTTACTCATACGGCTTCTCAGCCGGAGAGAGACGGTGTTATCATTAAAACATCTCTTTCCATCAGCAAATCCACCTCTGTTCAGTGTGTGCAAAGAACACGTTCAAATGTCAATCTTAGTGTGGGCTGCCAGCATGGTGAAAGTCCAATCTACTGTACAATTTTACAGTTTGTAATAATAGTAAAAAACTGTTCCCATGCAAAGTAAGAAAACTTTAATGTTTGAAATCAACACCTTGCTGAGTCCTAAAGAAGTTAGATTTAAATTAAATGGACATTAATGTCTAAATGTTTCAGTTATAATATTCAGTATGATTTTATTTGCAATGAATATGTTTATATGCCTGGATCAGTCTACATCATAGCTTGCAAATTATTCACAGTTAACAGGAACCCATTGCCCAATTTTATTATATTTTTTTTGCATTGGTGTGCTGTCTTATTTAAAATTGATTGAATGATTTTCATATTGATTTTTTAAGAACACAAATACAACAAATTGTGACAATACTTGATGTTTCACAAGACACCATTGATTTTTATTAAGTTTGTACCCTTGTAACTTAGTAAAAAATTGTTCCAGTAAGCAGGCATAAGTGGCAAGTTGGACAATATAGTCCACCGCTGTGGTCAAACTATATTTCACAAACTGTATAATGATTTTATTTTTTTTCCCCTGCAGGGACTTTCATTGTGCTCTGTATTCATGTGTGGGATCTCTGGCTGGTCTGGCTAAAACTAAAATGGATGGATGAAAAAAAACTGTATTTATTCTAATATTGTGAGGATTTTTTTTATGTCTGACGGTGAAATAAAAATAATATGTTAAAATTTACACAAAAGGTTTTATTTTCATTCAGAAAGGCATGACCAAATACTAAAAGATGTTTGGTTGGAAGTAGTATTTTCTCAATGATTTAGGGAAAAAACACACACACACACACACACACACAACAAAAAACTGCATAGTGTTGTGGAAAAAAATCTCCAACCACTGTTAGATGAAATCACACAGGATTGTTTATATATTGCACAAAATATGGCAAGCTTTCCAGATCATCAATAATGAGCAAGTCAGAGTAAATTAGAGTTAACTCGGGTTTTATACCAAAGACAAGGAATCCAAAACAAGGGGAGACAGTCTGGCTTCAACAAGGTCCAACCTTGTGTGTGTAACCCAGACGGGTTCATTTGGTGAGAGTTTATAATCACTTAGAATATATAATATGGCCATCAGATTAATACAGCTACAATGTGTTATCATATTGTAAAAATCTCCACGGCAGTAGTTCTGAATGTTATTATGGAAGAATTCAATAAATTTTGTGCAAGATTTGCCCTCTTGCACAAAATATGGCAAGCTTTCCAGATCATCAATAATGAGCAAGTCAGAGTAAATTAGAGTTAACTCGGGTTTTATACCAAAGACAAGGAATCCAAAACAAGGGGAGACAGTCTGGCTTCAACAAGGTCCAACCTTGTGTGTGTAACCCAGACGGGTTCATTTGGTGAGAGTTTATAATCACTTAGAATATATAATATGGCCATCAGATTAATACAGCTACAATGTGTTATCATATTGTAAAAATCTCCACGGCAGTAGTTCTGAATGTTATTAATGGAAGAATTCAATAAATTAAATCCAAACCTATCATTTGACTTGTGGAGGCTCAAACCCAGAAGAACAAATTTTATTAAAAGAACTTGAGTAATATGCAAGCTGCCCATATTTGGTGTCATAATTTGAATCGACCCCCGTCTCCACCTTCGCGTTTGAATAGAGAAGTGAAAAGAAAGAGGAGAAAATAACAAGAAGTGCAGAAAAGAACCGGCGGAGGAGAAGACGGTGAATAGGTGTGTTTACGAGCACCGGCATTAATCTCTGTCAGGGTTTTGGTCAATATTGTCTGTGGTCTCCACCAGTGGATGTCAGTGTAAATGATTGATATGGCAATAATCTGTTTACCCATGTGGCTTAAAGCAGTGGTGTGCTCTGGAATATTGAATAAAAAGCACAAATCCTCTTTGCTCTACAATTCTTCACAGGTTCATGTTGGCAGACAGATGCGCCGACTCTCACCTGGAGGTACAGCAGTGAGCTGGTGAGGCTGCTGAATGCTAGTTAAAAACAAAGTCTTTAGCTGGATCAGTTTGAAGCCTCCCCTCCCGATAGGCGAGGTCTCCGCTCCTTTGGTCAAAGCTGTTTGCTATCCTGTGTTCACACTCGCTTTGCAATCACCTCGGGACAGGACATCGATGCCCTACTTGCACTGAACTAGAAAGGATGAAGACTCAATTTGAACTTATTTTTTCCACCGGCCTTTTTCTTTTAAAATGACCAAAGCAACACCCAAAACAGAGATTTGTTTAGCTTGAAATGAAATGAGATTGACCCGGTATGAGAGGCTGAGGAGAAAACAGAAACTGAATTTTCAACCATATCTGAAAAAACACGAGTATGATGTTTTTAACTTAGCATAGATAGAGCAGAAAAGTGAGTTGTCTTCTAAAGATGGCCAAAGATGTTTTGTGTCCACATTTTTCACCTTTTTTGGATTTGTAAAATGTGCTCTGTGAATTAAATTTGCATCTTAACCATTCAGGCAATCACACATGGAAACACCGTAACTGGACGACTCGAGCGAAGTTTCGACATCTTTGCTGTCACATTAAACGCAAAATTGTGTCACCGAAATTGGCTTTGACTGAGATTTGCCCTCTGTGATCTAAATAACCTGCATCTGGCTGAGGATCCACTGAGAGGCAGATAAGACGTTGCTCTGCTCCCGAGGCTTCAGCCACTGGCGGAGTCACTCTGACTTCTCATCTGCAGCTTTTGCCGCCTCCACCCACCTTAAGGCTGCAGGCGTCTCTTGATCTCAGCTGGTCAGCTTATCGGCCAGAGTTGCTGCTTCAGAGACTCTCACCCATGTGCATGCACACGCACGTACTATGTAGATATGGAAATAGTAGATCTGGAAATATTAGATTTAGCACTGGCTGGTCAACAGAGTATCTCAGGAAATTTGCTACGCTTCAAGGCTCATCTGAAATCTCAAAAACACTCGCACAAACTCTTCTGTAAACGTGAAACATCAAGTGGATTTTTATTGTGACTTTTTTTTTCTTGTAATGTAATTTTTGACTGCAGAAGTTCACTTGAACAATTGTGTGTCATGCGTTGGCATTCATAAGTACTTATTATTGAGATTCTGCCTGCAAGCAGTTCATGTTAAAACTTGATTTACATCTTACAGCTGCTTTTACAGTTTTCATAACCATTTACTTGTTTTAAATGATCAATTAAACATTTTAAAACAACTTAAAAAAATACTTCATTTAATTTTTACTGGAAATCCCCTCATTTCAATGAAAACAGTAGATTACACCACAGAAGTGGAGGAACATGATGCACATCCCAGAGATGGATGATGCACTCTGTTGGCTATTTTAACGTTGGTATCAATGCGACATGTATTGGATATTGCCCACGTTATTGACGATCGAGCGGAAAAGAACAACAAAGGTCAGCAGAATAGAGGCTAAAGCGCCAGCCGCTGTCAACGCTCACTCTCGGTCACTCAGTCGTCCGCCAGAGGATTTACTGCTACATTCGCACATTTTCTGACCTGCTGATTGTTCCAGACGTCTCAGCAGGGGGGGCTGCTTTGAAAAAATCTTCAAAAAGAGTAGAAACCAAATGGTGGGGTTCTTGCATGCCCCATCCCTATAGAACATCTGTTGAAGATTTAAGGATTACAAAGCAAAAGAGAAAAATGGATCAGCTGCCCCCCAAAATAGAGTCAAGCTTTAATGTGTCAGTTTGGAAAAGATCAGATGAATCTGTCGTAATATATTAAAGTCACTCAATGAGTTAGAATCTGTGGTAATACTTTATTTGAACCGGTGTACAACAGACTGACATAACACTGTCATAAACATGACAGGACACCTGTTGTGAACTTGGAGTCTTTATGAATGTTTGTCATAAAGTGTCATTTGGTAAATAATGACACTTTAATGCTTAAGTTTTAGTACAGCGTTGCATTAAGTGTCATTATTTACCTAGTCATTCAAAGCTGGCAATTTCGATGGAGTTTTAGTGCAACTTTGCATTAAAAGTGTCACTGTTTATCTACCGAATTACACTTCATGGTAACATTCATAAACATTCATGAGGACTCCTTCTTGTTTGTGTCAGGTGTTATGTCATCTTTATTTTGTCAGTCTTATGCACACCCTTTAAGCTAAAACGCTACAGAATATTTCAAAAATGAAAAAAAAGACATTTTTAACATGGAGTGTGAATTGAAATGCTTTGCATGCATGCGTGCTTAAGCATGTTTAATGCGCTACACCACAAGCACACTGACTTCACATATGCTAATGTCATTTTCTTCCACCAAACTAGCTGACAATGATGTTTTGGAAAATTGCCTAACATACTCCTGCATGGCTATTTCCAAAATAGAACTTGCAGCAGACAGGTTGGTCACTGGTGACTTTCCCCCCTCTCCCCCGTTAAGCCATTTCCTGTCCTTTTTTTTTAATTTCCTACAAGAAATAAAAGGAATTTAGACGAGATGTGGTTGTAAGTGGAATAAATGTGTTACACCTGTCTTAAAGGTCGTGGGAATACTTGGTTCCAGACTGTCCTGCACTCTACCTGTCCTCATAATCTCACACGTTGTATCACATCAGACAGAGTAATAATAATATACCACATTTATTTACTTTTTAATAGGGTCATATTACATATTTATGAGCAGTCGGGATCTTAGCTGCTGCATGCTAATGAAATCATCAAGCTAACTGAGGCACAGAGGAGGGCGGATATTTTATGACGTGGCTTCTCTGAAATTCCTCATTTTACCTAAACTAAAAATGACATTTGGAAATAATTTGTCACGATGAAGACGAGCGAATTAAATATTGATCTGTTTTTCTAAATTTATCGCAGTTTATTTATGTTTTACTTCTTTGCCCCTAGCCTGTTATTCTTCAATTTCTGGCCCATACATAATGGATGCTATGTGAGTACGTCAGGACCGAGTCAGACTGCGGGCCTTTTGGGCTCTGCAGCGAGAGGGAGAGAGATGTGGAGAGCCACAGACTGACCGGGAATCTGAGCCAAGCCTTGGCAACTAAACAAACAAACAAAAAAAGAAAGAAAAATATGATTTTTTTTTTGCCTCGGGGAGAAAAAACTCATAGCTGACAGTGGCAGGACCACTGACTACTGTTGGGCAATGAAAATGAAATGTCATAACGTTAACACATTCTGCTTCATTTCACTTTTATGTAAATAGTACAGCTGAGTAAAAGAATAGTCTTATACCTCTTCCAATAGTGTTTTGATTTTTGATTTTTCTCTTAGCCAAGCTCCAAGAAATTGCAAGATTTCCTCTGTCATTTACCAAAGAAGAGATGCACCTGAAGTGGCTTCAAAAACAATATTGCTTTGGACAACCTGACCTGCACACTCAGTGTAAAAGTCATTTTGATCTCTGGAGAAAAGACAAAAAAAAAAAAAAAAAAAAAAACTGTCACTTTCAAAACCAGATGTGACTTTTACTCTGTTATCTAATCGCTCTCAAAAGACTGATGGCAATTTTGTTATGGTCTGTTTTACTTTTCATTTACAGCACATTATGCATATCTTAAAGCAGTGTTTTTTCTTTGTTTTATTTTGTTTTTACACTGAGATGTTAACTGTTGATTGACTTCTGAACAATTACAGTAGCATGTAGCGCATATTTCTGTGGTCTTTATTCTAAGGACCATAGAAACAAAAGTTGTGGTTTTGAGTGAAACAGAAATTGACGGGCTTACAAGATGATCCACTTTTATGCATAATAGCAGTTCTTGAATGTATAGTGTCCTCGATGCACAGCTCCTTCAAGTGACCCAAAGCGTAACATCATTAGCACATCAACTCTACACACGGGCACATACATATACTGGCTGCACAATGTTGCAGTTGGTAGCACAGCAAGAAGGTTCTGGGTTTGAATCCTGATCTGTTTTTATTTTTTTATTTTTCCATTAAGTTTTTTTGCGCCTCTGCATGCATTCTCTCGGGTTTCTCCGGCTTCCAAGTGTGTGTGTGTGTGTGCGTGCGTGTGGTTGTTTTTCCTGTGTGTCTGTATCGCCCTGGGATGGACCGGCGACCGATCCAGGGTGTGGCTGCATTGACAGTGAACGAAAAATGTCGAAACTATAAGACGGGCTGGAGTAAATCTTTGAAAAGTTTGACAAAGAAATAATTTCATTAGGATAATTACTGTGGTTTCAATCACAAATCACCAATTTGTGTGGATGAGACGTTTGTTAAAGTGAACTGTGGAACGACACCTGTTTTCATTGATAGAGGGCGTTCAGACCCGGAGAGCATGGCTTGGACTGCTAACAGGAGGGTGATAGACAGTCTTAAGACTGTAGGGATGTCTTTTGCTTAGAACAGGCCTCCTTCCAGGTATTGATTGAGAGCTAAAGCTAAGGCTGATAGCCGAGCTGCAGGCAGCGAGGGAGCTAACTCCCAGCGTTCCTCGCTGCTGACACGGCCTGGACCATCATTATTACAGCATCAAGCATTGGCAGTCCGGCTGCACTCTCGCTCCCCCCCGTGATAAACTACTGCCGCGACTTAAGGCAGATAGGTTTTTCAGCATACATCAGCTCCAAAAAGAACATCAATTATTCAGCTTCACAGTGGCCTATTGTAATTACTTTGCATTGATGGGCTGCCAGGCGTCACGAGCATAAGTCAATGAAATAATCAACGAGATGCGGAAACTGTACTCCTGCAGCGTTGCAAGGCGCCGCCTGATTAGGTCGTCCTTGCAGCCAGGCAGGACAGTAAGACACTGAGACAAAGCCTGCTGGAGGGAGAGAGAGAGAGAGAGAAAGAAGGAAAACACTCTCAACTTGTAATGTAGACACTGATACTCTGGATGTTATGTTTTGTCTGACAGATGGAAATGCTGCTTCTTTCTGCGCATACATTTTTAATGTAACCAAATCGAATCTGTGACTTGTTGGGCATTTTAATGTGCTGCAGCCAGAAAAGGAGGAAGATGGCGTTTATGCGCGATAGTGATCGACACACAGACAAACCCGTGCTTTAATTTAGAATTAGAAGGACTTATCAGTGTCTCCCTGTTTACATTTCACACGAGTTTATCGCCGCCGTCGCTTTCACAAAGCCTCTGCGATCACAACAGAATGGAGATGCGTTTTTTCCTCTCAGTCAGTGCAAAAGCAAGAGGAAATAAGATACGGCGACCAGGGAAAGAAGTGTAAAGAGGACAGAAGGGAGAGTGGAGAACATCTCTCTCCATTGCATGTCTTTTGCTTTTTTTACTAACTGGCAAATGCTCACTCTGATCTGAAGGAGAAAGAGAGGAAAATAGAAAAAGGAAATACTACAGAGTGAGGTTTTTTGCAGACAAAGTAGGTGCTCTAGTGATTTTTTTTCTGAGCCTGATTGAGACGTTTTAACCTCCGCTGACACATGTGGACAGAAAGAGACAGGAAATAGAAAAAGAAAAGGAAAGTGGTGGCATGTGGCTGGCAGTTTCACTCACTCTGCTGGTGAGGCTTTGTGTTGCTCACTCTAAAAGTGTGTGTGTGTGTGTGTGTGTGTGTGTGTGTGTGTGTGTGTGTGTGTGTGTGTGTGTGTGTGTGTGTGTGTGTGTGTGTGTGTGTGTGTCGGTGCGCTCGTATCATCAGGGATTCCTTGGATGGGCTTGTTGCAGATAAATTTAGTCAACTTGCTCTTGTACATTCAGCTCCAACAAGCTTTATTTTTTTTTTTTCTCCACCAGATGCGTCCATTATTATCCGTGAGCATACAAACACGCAGGCATCCCGATCTTTTCAGCTGGAGTTTGAGCACCATGCAGATAATGCCACACTCTGCTGGCTCCCCCTCTTGCTAAATACTGATTCATCGGCAAATAATGAAAGCATGCCTGCTCAGAGCAGCCAGGGATTTTTGGTGTTTCGAGGAGATAAAGAATTTGGATTTTATTCACCCCAGAAGCTGCTGGGGACAATCTGATACTCCTCATTCTCTTGGTCAGTAGTTTTGTAAATGAGCGTAAGTTCTATCGGCTTAGCGGGAAGATACATTAACGGATACGCAAGATGTTTTATTAATGGTGCATTAAGTTCATTTTGAGTTCTTACCGAGCTTCCTGGCGTTTTATCCTTTGGAGAGCATGGAAAGCCTTTTGCAGCATGCAACCAGAGATCTGTGTGGGCATTGTTGCAGAGAACGTGAGGAAGCCATAGAAATCTGGAGTGTAATGATAGCAGGTGTGGAATTGGTCTGTTCCACTGTGTCCTCGCTGCCACAGTGGAAGCGCTTTCACAACAAGCTTTTCTCATCTCTGCAGGAAAATGTAATGTTGCGGTGTCAGAAACGACGATGTCATTTGCAACACTTGCTTGGCATTAGATGCCGATATAGTGCATAATAACCCGGAAAGAATGGATTATTCAGTTAAATTTGATAGTAACCTATTTTTCTCGTAACTCTAAATGCCCTTGGTTTTATTTACAGGTCATTGGTAAAGTATTCCCACAACTTGGCACAAGTAGAGACACCAGGACAGATTGTTTTTGCCCGTCTTCATTGTGAAATGACCTAAGCTCAGTTGGATAGGATGGAAGGGCTCCTGTGAATAGCAATATTCAAGTCCTGTTCAAAAATTCTCTGTGACAAACCCCTGGGGCCCCTGGGGCCTTCACAGAATGTCTGTAGACACAGTGACATTAATGAATTACTACTCAGATGAATGCAGTCACGTCACCTGTTGACATGCACCCGAGTTTGCGATTCATCCATAAAATCCCCCCCAAAAAATGTGACAAAAAGTGGAAAAAGCAAAGCATGTGAAAGAATATTTTAGAGGCTCACTGCAGCTCTATATGCTAGTTGAGCCCATCTATTGCTTTTGCTAATTGTCTCGACATTACCATGTCGTTCCACCCCTAAACCATGCTACTGTAACAAAAGCCATATAAATCTAGCACAGCTTCTTCAAATCTATTTCTTTCTTAGTTTCCTTTTGAAATTTCTCAGTTTGGGCTGCAGTCCTGTAGCTGGATTGCTGCCCTGTAACTTCACTAATATATTCCCCTTAGGGGGCTTATAATTTATACCTTGTAATGCTTATTGAGAGGTCTCATTTGAAAAAGGCATACACACGAACACAGAAAACCACATGCGCAGACAAAAAAAAAAGCATAAGCAAGACGAGGAGAACAAGTTCAAAATGCTAATTTGGGACAAACATGCACGGGGCGTAAATCCAGTCCTCATTGTGCATTCAGCACATTGGCTTTATTTTGCAGCGGTGAGCCCCTTATTCAATTGAACTGCCATCCATCCTGGCTATGGCACCGAGCAAGCACGTACAGGGAGCTCCCACAGGAACTTTAGACTCTCTCCTGCACACACAACGGACCGTGTGGAAACACTACGACAGACAAGTGTGTTGTGACAAAACCCATTAGAACTGTAATGGCATGATGTAGGTCTCTGCAGGGTCGTTATTATCAGCTGAAATATGCCAAAATAACACTTTGTAGGAAGGAAGGGGCCTCTGTGTGTTTTTGTTGCAATTTCTTTCATGCCTGAATATGTGGCGTTGCCATTTATTCCAATCTATTATCATTTCTGAATGTTTATTTGTGGGAGAACTCTGTTACAATAAACATCTAAGACGGGAATACAATAAAACATTTTTTTTTAATGCAAATGTAAGAAGCCCACTTAAGATTTCTTGTTTGTTTGTTTTTTCTCACTGTTGCAAGTTTCAAAATTAACTAAACACAGAATACTAAGTGGAATGGCCATCTTCCCATCTTTTGTGTCTTAATGCAAATGCAACATTTTTAATTACCTCAGTTTGTTTTGAGGAACGTCGGTTGAGAATGGAGGCGAAAACGAAATCAGAACATTCCCAGGGATGCATGCGCCGATCGGAGAGCTCTCCAAAGCTGTTGAAAGCACCTGATGTATTCTGTGACCTCTACTTTTGCCCCAATTATTCGCTCACTGCAGACACTTTAGACACTTTAGCCTCTCCTACTTATGGATGTTGTCTCGGTGCTTTTGCCGAAACAAGTGTTTCTTTGATACTCCTGAGTATCTTTGTGAAGGAAGGAATGTTAAGTAGCTGTGTTGTAAAGCAAAAAAATAAATGTTTTATTTTATAAATTTTTTATATATATTTTTAAAAAGGGCAGAACACATTACAGCTCAATCTATTTAATTACTCTTTAAAAAGGTGAATGATTAAAACACCTTCCACACTTCCAAAACATTTTCATTTATGCTCTTTATTTCTAAAAGTATTTGGTCAGTTGCCTCATTCAGTGGCATCTTGTTTTAATATAATGCATTGCAGCATTGACATTTTGAAGTCGCTTCCTCATTGGTTTAGGATGGTGTTTATTTTTGGCTGTTCTTTAAAAGGTCAGATATAGGTTTGGCTCACAGTCTCTGCTCTAATAAATCCTGAAGGTAATCTATCAGGTTGATGGTTCCAGTCTAGTTCCTCCACACCAAACTTGGTCATCGACATCAGTACCTGGTTTTATTTCCAAATTGTTCCCTGAGAGTCGGGGAGCATCATTTTTTTTCTCAAACTGTTTTGGATCCTGGAACATTGAAGGTTTCAATTTCACTGGAACTACGGGGCCAAACCAAACCCCTGAAACGCAACCAAAACCCATTAGCCTCCCTCTTGTAACATTTAAAGGTCAAACGGCAACCCCACATTGGATTGCTGCGTGCTTTACACCACTGCATCCAAAACAGCAGTGACAATTTATATTTAGACAATAAATTGCCTAAAAATATAACCTATAACAAAATCTTGTGCGTCACATCTCTTCAACAAATTTGTATTTACCTTTTAGTTTATCTTTGTTACTGACCACTATAGTTTAGATCTATTGTTGGACATTAGTAGCTGCATGTACAACAGCCAAGAGGAAGCTGGCACAGTACAAATCCCCATTGAGCCCGAGATACGGCAGATCCACAGTCTGTACCCTCTCATCTGTCCACTGATGGATGGTGAGAACTACAGCAGTAATGATGGGTGTAGGGACCACACAAGTCTAGAGAGCAAACACGAGGGTGTTTTGCCTCTTAAGGAGAGTGGCGGTAGAATACAGGTGAGCAGTGAACCCTGGTCTTGTTTGTTCTCATGCGGAGGTGGAGACCTCCTCCACCCTCACCAATCTGTACACACCACAATGCCAAGCCACAACATGCAGTCTTTCTATATACGCTATAAGTGGAGCTTCCACCCGTTCTCTGCTAATCCTGTTTTTTTTTTTTGTTGTGTTTTTTTTTTCTGTTCCTGATTCCCAGAGCCAGTCTCCACTTGTAACAAGAACTATAGCTTACCGATAATTACTAAGAGATCAAGACCTTATTGACAACTCTATGCTATAGATCTGCTGATTGGGACGTTTTGAAAATTTCTGCCAAAGAAACATCCAGGGACGGTTGCTACTAGAGATGAAGGGCACAGTAAAGAGAGAGACTCGAACCAGAACCTGGCCTGTTTTAAATTAAATTAATGTTTTCACTTTGCACATCATTTCAACAACAAGGGCGTCATAATATCTCCCAGTACATACAGCCTGTGCTAAAAGCAATTAAGTTTCACCATTACAGAGCATTTCATCTAGATGTTGGTTTGTTAAATGCACTCATAAGTGGAATAAAGAATCTGTACCAGTAGAACCATTGAAATGGTAAAAAATGGGTAGACAATTCAGCTAACGTAACGTCTTAGTGTGATTATGATTATTAAAAAGTTTAAAAAAAAATATATATGACAAACGGAAACTTGACATGAGTATGAGGAGCTCAGTAGGAACCACTTCAAGAGAAATGTTTAGGGATTTTCTTTCCTTTACCCCTCACATACAGCTGACTGACAACTTGCAACGCCTGATGTCAGAGGGGGAGCAAAAACCAAAACTTTTCATTGTTTTAAAGTGGCATTTTTTAAAACTCTTGTGGCTTGTTGCCACGAGGGCAGCATAGCGGTAGGAAGAAACCCCCACTGTGAACACAGCAGTTTGATGGCTTTTCCCACAAAGTTAGCAGGCAGGAGAACTTGGAGCCTTAATTCCAAAAAGATTTATTTATTTATTTATTTTTGTAGATGGAACGAGTGATTGAAAACGATCTTGAAATTGTTGTTAATGTATGAGCCAATACCTGGACTACCCAGTTTGGTACATTGTGTCACTTGATATGAACATTTTGTGGATGTTTAGCAGGGAAATACATTTAGTTTCGAGTCTCAGCATGGGTCTCCGAGAGCACTGCTGCTGTTTTACACCATGCTACTTAACTTTGTCCTACAAATCTCATAGAGAAGACATGGCAAAGGTCAAGATCTTTGACCTTTGCCATTCAATGCAATAAGAATCGCTGAAGTGATTCCAAACTAATTTACTTTATAGCATTGTCATTAACTAAACCAGTTAAGACAACAAAATGACAACACTGGGTTTTATCCCCCCCTGCTGACGTAAACTCGCCCTTTGAATCTCCCTAAATGATGCTCGGCCTACCAAGGACAAACAGGACACATGTTTCCGTCTGCGAGTGGAGCTCACAGCATGTCTGCGTAGCGTCAATCTGTGGTGTATAGTTGAGGAGAAACTGGCTGTCTCTTGGGAAGCAGAGGGATGCCGCTTTGATGTCAGAGGACGTGAAAGATGCGGCTCTAATATATTCACACACATTCTTTAATATTCACTAAAGCTCAGCGACGGAACATTTTGACATATTTCCAAGAAACTCAAAAACAAACCAGGAAGCAAACAAACAAACAAAAAAAACACATTCAACAAAAAATAATTATTATCCCTCCCTACATCATATTCTCCAACTTCATGAGATCATGGTCATGAGAGTTTTTATCATTCGGGTCACAAAACATATTTTTTTTAAATGGGTTTTTAGAATCTTTTTCCAAACCAGTCATGTATTTGCATTTGTGTTGTGATTATGAAAGAAAATCTTTATTGATTTGTGTCCTGTATTTAAATCAGGGGGGGTTGCATACACAGCTGACAGACATGATGCAGCAACCTGTGGGAGAGGGAAGCGGCTACTTCACGCACCTACCCTCTAGAAATGCCCTGCTGAAATGTCATTAATCTGCAGAAATATTGTCATGCAAAATGTTTGGAAATTTTTTTAAAAATCTGATGAAATAAGAAGAACCAGCCAAAGCCGAACTCATAGCTGAAATCTAACCTTCGGGGCCACATCGCTGCTTCTTACTGGAAAAACTTTACCAGATCGAAAAGTGAAGACAACGATGCTGGCGTGAGGGCAAACGACACGGACGTCTTTGTCTAAACAACATATGGAGTATGAAGCTGGTGACAAATACAGGGAAGAAAACACAGACACTTTATAAATCAAGACGACAAAGTCATAATCGCAAAGGATGAAAAAAGGAAATGATGAAATGTGAGTGGCAGAAAAGCACTATTGCTCATGTGACATCCCTTGTGTCGCTGCCTGTTGGAGCTTAATGCTGACATGCAGTGACTGGCAAAAGTCTGACAGGAGGAGCCCTGCTGTCTGTCACCCGCACCTCCTGCTGGGGAGGCCTGTGCTTGCACTGCAGGGAGCAGGGCTGAGGAGGTGCAGGAGACAGATGAAGAGGGAGAGAGAGAGGGGAAATTAAGTTAGAGCAAATGGGACAGCAGGCCGTATCCATCTTCTCCATCTCCTTATGAATATGTAAAACCGACAGGTCAAGTAGGCACCAATGACTCTCCTCCCTGTGGAATTTCAGGGGAATGCTTTCATTTTTTTTCTCTTGCATGTATAGGTGAGTGTGTATGGGAGGGATGTGAGTCTCAACGTGGGCTTTAAGTGCCAATGGAAATCATGGCAATTATTTATTAAGTAGGCCAGAATTGCTCTTTGGAAATTAGCTTTTCAATAACCCGCCCCTTATGTCAAACTCTCTTTAGAAATCCAGAAGAGGAAACGAGCAAACTCTTGTATTTCTTTGTCGTCTTAAAGAGGAAATGGGCTTTGGGTTTTTCCTGGCAACAATGTGAAGGGCATGCTTGTAAAAAAAAAAAAAAAGTGCATATTTTGATGCTCATGCCAGAAACTGCTTTTGTTTTTTTCACTCTTTCTTTATGTTAGCGGTGCCTCCGGCAGCATATGTCTGAGTAAAAACTATTGGCAGAGCTTCAATGACTGAACATACCTCACAGTCCTTCAAATGGTTCAAGACGAGGCAAGCGTTTGGTTTTAATGTTGAAACAAACAACATTACCCCATACAGCACAACAACGACTCTTATGCTGTGGATCTACATAAAGAGAGCAGATGCTGACGTGCCGTGCCAAAAACAAATTTCATCTTAACTTGTCTCTTATAAATATAACTTAAGATAAAGGCTGAATTGACCAAAATAGAAAGACAGATTTTATGTTTATGCTATTGCCTTCATGTCATTGATATCTTCTGCTCCTGATGCGAGCATGATTGACAGCGCTAAGGCCCTCCTCCTGAGTCTGATTGGTTGTTTCTGACTGGTGTATTTCTGCACATGGCAGTAGGACCACATGGAGGAGGCAGAGGAGCTCTACAGTGTAACAACAGTGACTGTTTTATATATTTAAAACCATAGTGTTTATAAAAGTTACATTCTGCAGAATTAAAGGAATGATAAATTTCTCCTGACCTGACCTGAGCATATATGAATACATTTATTTTATGCTCCGATTTGTTGTTTTGACAAAATGGGAACATGGAAATCACAAATGACAGTGATGGTCAATTTTTGCTCTTATCTTCTATTTCACAAATCCAAGACTACCTCAATGTACATTTTCTTGTGACAATAAATATATTGAAATGCATGACAAAAATTGCATTTTGTTGTATTGGAAACGGGACAAGTTGAACGCCTCAGCAATTTACACTGCCGTGCTACTGGCTTCAGCAAAGGAGCCCATCACAGTTCTTCTTCTACGCTCAACAGTGTGGAAAACTTTCCCTTTTTTTAACTTTTTTTTTTTGAGGGCCCACAATGTAGGCGTTGCTACATTCCATATTGGTTTTGTTTCTTTTTTTTTTTCTTCTTACATTTCAATTGGTCCACTTTGACACCATAACCACATGTGGACATCCCATTTTTATTTCCCTGGCAACACAATGCTACCTCATAATGATCATGGATGTTTGTTTCCCTGACAACACTCCCTTCCTGTCTGTTTGTTTTGTTCACCCCATCGGAGCACATTCTTGTTGCCCCCTCCTGGACTTCATTCCTCCCAGTAGCAGTGACAGGAATGTCACATATTTAACTGCTGGAAAGGTATTATGACAAAATTAATGCTATGCTTACTGTTTTCATTTCATTTCCACAAAACAAAGTTGCTAAAATAACAATTTCCACATATTGTCAAAGACATCACAGAGGACCGTAAGAGCTGACACTACAAAGAAGGGCAGCATTAACAGCAAGAATAACAAGTGAATGGCTAGTGTAGTTATGATGAATAAGGGACGTTTCTCAGCTTTAAAAGTGATTTAATACAGCCCAATCATTTTTACACATCTCAGTAAATACCTGCTTTTTCTCATTACCGTCAGTATGCACTAGGATTCATGTGAGTGGCTTTTATTTTTGTGTTTGTGTGCGAGTTCTTTCCTGAATAGAGGATCTCTGCTGTAGACTGCGGTCCACCTGATGCAGCCTCCACACCTGGTTGTGATCAAGTCTTTTGTTTCCGGTAACTTTTAAGGTGCAGTGAGCAGCTCCTTGGTGCCTGATGATCAACCGCAGACAGACATTTCCTTGAATGTTCATTTCAGAAGAAATCTTTGAGTTTATGTCCTCCTTATTTCTTGGTTTTGTCCTCCGTGTGCTTCACAGGTTGGATTCTTTGTGATCCCCATACCACACCGGTTCCAGCCCTCCTACCCTCACCTTCCCCCTCCGAACCTTCATTACCCACAGTTGTCCTCTGCAGCTTAGCCGCTGTCAGTCTTCGTCAGCCTGGCTGCTCTGTAACACGCTCTGTTCAGATAATAAGGACCTCACACAATGAGCCATCGGCTCAGTCATTTACTTCCTCAGATCCACTTCTCCCTCCACACTGGAACTTCACCACCAAACCATAAAACTTTCCCTCATCACTTCCAATATAAAACATTCAACTTACCATCATCTTCACTAATTACTCCTCTCTGCCATAAAGGTAGAGCACTCTTCCCCTGCTTTATTTTTTATTCCACGTGAACCTTTTCACCATCTCTGCCTATGATTTTGCATGTAGAAAACGAAGCTTTCCAAAACCATGACAGTAGGTAGACATTTTGCAATCTGGAAAGTCTTTGGTTCAATAAATATATTGAACCAAATATATATATATATATATATATATATATATATATATATATATATATATATATATATATATTATATATATATATATATATTCATTGGTATGAATAATAATGTTATGCATAAAAATGACCAGACATCTTTTCTAACCAGTCCCAACCTTGCAATTTGGACATCATACTCAGAGAGCTTAAAACAGTTTATTTGCATTTCTGGTAAATGTTGTAGTGTTATTAGATAATGGTAAAGTGTGTGTGTGTGTTTTAAATTAAAAAAATAATACAAAGAAGTGCATTGATGGCTCATATTGTTATTAGCAGTTAACTTAGGGTGACAGAGAAAAGCAAAGCCCACGAGTTTCCAAAATAGAAACTTGAAGAATATTAAATCTGGTTTAATCGGAATTCAGAAGTAAGTAAAATAAAGCCCTTTCTTGTTCATTGCTACCTACTTATTTCAGTTAAAATATTTGACTTAAACACCAGATTGTCTGAGCACCACTAAGGCAGGTTGTATACCACATCTTGAGAATCACAGATCTAATCTGTTGGATTTATTCCCAGAAGAAACAAAACGATCAACCAGTGTAAAGGTTTGAGTTGTAATCACGCTTTCCTCCAAACCAGGATGGAAGCTAAGGTGAATTGAGCTGTGATATAAATCTAATATCACAGTTTGAAATTCTGATTCATTTTCATGTGTGTTCACCACTCAGCAGTGCCATGAATCTACCAAACTGGAAAGCCAGAGCAGCACCAGTGTGTGCAGTGCTCAGTACTGTGTGCCCTCCAATCAGAGATGTGATTATTTTTGTTGATGTTTTTTTCCCCTCTGATGTTGACTGAAAAGATTACAATGTTTACATTTTTACTACAGATGGAAAGATGGTAACTGATAAGATTGGGTCCATTGGAAATAATATGTTCAGCATCATCCCCGCAGTGGTCACGGTGGCTTTAATAATTTTAATAATTTCTTCTGTTTGCTTTGTAGGTTTATTAGTTGCCAGATTAGACATTTTCTAATTTAATAACAATTTGGAACAGGAATACGAAGCAAACCGACAAAACTGACCAGGTAGGTTTGAGTTTGACTGATTTTACAAAAATGTTTTTCTGTAAGGTTCAAAGTATTATTTATGTCTGAACGAAACCAGATGGGATAAAATTACAGACTTCTATTAGTCATGCACCTTTGTGTCTTTTTGATTGTAGGCTTAAACTTTAAAAAAGCAAATAATCCTCATGACAAAATTAATATTATTCCTATTTTTTTTAAAATCCACACACAATATCTACACTTTGTTTGTAGAAAAGTGTTATTATTGCAATGAATCCTTTTTAATACCTCTCATTCATTCACATGCCTACACAAGTATTGGTTTAGTTTTGTGTCTTTAAACATTTTTGTTGTATTTCTACAGGTCATAGTTTCGCTCTGAAACCCACACTTATTAATGTAATATCTCATCAGGCTAATGGAAATGCTCTGGTTAGCAGACTGACATCTGAGCCCACTAATGCTCATATATAATAAAAGAAGGATCAGTGGCTTCCTTGTAAAACCACATCAGAATTGTGACTGTGACATTTTCCGATCTATTCAATGTCCTTATGAATTTTATTATTTTCCTGTCATCCTTTAATCCTCTTCTGCCCGATCTACCTTGGGCTGAGGAGTGTGTGTGTGTGTGTGTGTGTGTGTGTGTGTGTGTGTAGGTGTGTGTATGTGTGTGTGTGTGGTGTGTGTGTGTGTGTGTGTGTGTGTGTGTGTGTGTGTGTGTGTGTGTGAGTGTACATATGCCTGAATGGTCAATGGGAGTTATCAGGTACAGAATCACTCAACTCTGGGGCGTTTGTGTGTCTCAGGCTTCCAGTAAGGGGTGAAAGTGAGCTATGGCTGACACAGAACTGAGAACAGAAGACAAATAAGGGTAGACGCGTGAAAAAGAAAGTGAGAGCACACATGTCTTTTGGAAACGTTGTCATCTTAATCCCTTGTCAGGGACTGAGCCTGGGTTTACAGCAGGATTACAGCTCAGGACCAATTATTACCTGAGAGACTGAAGGAGAAGCGCAATGTCACAGCTCCAGATCGGCAAACCAAACTCGATGTGACAAGCCCGCAGTAACTTGACCCATTGCAGGTCAGCATATGGTCGAAATAGCGATGAGCTGGCACTTGTCGGGCCGTGTTAGCTGAGTTTTGCTGCTTTAATAGTCAACTGCATCGTGCAGTGGCTCAGACACCTGCCAATCAGGGGAAAGTTGCATTCCCCCACAAGGAGCGTGTTGATTCATTGCGTGCTTTAGTCACAGACAGGGTTTGTGCATAATAAGCACACCGCGGGTAACCTCTGCGTTCCTGCTGACAATATTATTCCTGTGTTTGCCTCTTACACCCCATGAAACGCAAATTGGATTGTGAGACATTTCATAGAGCCACGGATGGCAGAAAATACAAGTAGCTGTCAGCGGGGGGGAAACCTCTTTTATATTCTGGCGTTCTGGCTGCTTCGACTCAAGGGTAATGCATGCAGAATCATGGCCAGGCTGGACACATGCAGAGAGAGGGGTCATCTCCGTGGCAGCGTAGTCCAACAGCTCGTCGGGCCGCTCTGTGTCAGACAGAAACGGCATTACTCACCGAGCGTACGCGCACGTTGTTTCAAGCATCTCGTCGGAACGATAAGCTAATGACTGCTAATCTAGCAATCGAGATTTGCATCTATTAATTAGGCAAGCACGACTCGTGAAATTGTAAAAAAAAAAAAAAATATTCCCAGAATCATCTTTTTGGCTGCTTTCACGTTTCTCGATGAATAAGCACAGGCGACTCTAACATGTTTAGATCAGTAAATACAATGATCAGAAGTTTACAGGTGCTCTTTATCAGCAAGAATGTAATCTTAACTATGCTTTTGCTTCTTTATCCTTCGGTCCAATTAGTGCAAATGCATAAGTACCACTATCAATCCACCACCATGCTCGACAGCCGTTAGAGTTCTGAGGCTCGATAACCTTTGGATGGGTTCCGCGTTGGTCTTCTTGGATCTGAAACAGTTTTTTTTCTGCAGACATTGGCATTAGAGTTGCAGCAGCATAAACCTTATAGAGCTCAGGCTGGTGGGTTTTTTAATCTAAAGTGCGAGTCAGATGGTTGTACCCGACCAATCCAGCAGGACCTTGATCCCAAACACACGTCACAACTAGTTTTGGAGTGGATAAAGAAGGATGGCATTACACTTTTGGAAGGACCCTTACCTAAACTTGACTGAAAATGTATGGACTATGATTTAAAGCCAGACCTCTCTCTGATGAAATCAGCTCTACCATTTCTGATCAGACAAGTTATGTCCAGTCAGAACTGTGATAAAAGCCTGTTGCTTGTTAGAACTTATAAGTAGGAAATTGATGGAGATTTATCCAATATTACCATATCTCTGTGTATAATTTGAACTCTGTGTTTACTAGATATGACGGTTTTCTATCATCTGAAGAATATTTACACCTCTAGCCTCCGGTAGTTTGGTACAGTTCGTGACGTGCCTGTGCTCGGATCTAATGAGCATTTGGAAACCCTGCGACTTCCAACAGCTTTAAAACTAATGGCTTTCATTTGAGACTCTGTCCTAGAGGTTATGTGAAGACAGACTCTGTAATTAGTGCAGCTGTTTACTGGCCCCGTAGACCCTAAACTATTTAGGCTTCACTAAACACTGCTGCGTGTTGATGGAGTCGGTGCGGTCAGCTCCTGCGAAGACGTCGCTGCGAGGCCTGGAGGCAGGCAGGGGATATGGCGACTGTGGGATTGCCATGGCAGAGATTGTGATGGCTGCTGTAATGATGTCACGTTATCGTAATTAGCAGGAGGGTTGTTGTTGGAGAAAGAGTGAGGGGACGGGAGAGCGGGTGAACAGAACAAGAAGGCTGAAGAAGAGAAACAGGCGGCAGCAGCGAGGAGAAAGAGAGAATCAGTAAAACACAGAGTTAGTCAAAGACAAAAGGCGAAGAAAAATAGATGAAGCAAAGGTGGGATGTGGGGAAGCAAGACAAAGATGGGAAGTGTATGAGGATGTTCATTAACTAAATGAGGAGGGATAGTTGGCATGACTGTGGGCTGAAGAGGCTCCTCAGCTTTAATTTCGGAAATGCTTATCTCACACGGAGAAGGAAGACAGACCACCCCCCTCGCCGGCTGGAAGCTCTAACTCCGGGAGATGAGCATCACCTCATCAACATTTTCCTCTTCCTGGCAACTTTGTTTGTTGTGTTGGCAGAGTCGTGTTACTGTACGTCCCACTCGTACCCAACTTTAAAATAACGGTAGGCTCTAGGAATAATATGTTTCAAAGAATCGTATTTCAAGTGTGTCTCCAGTCAAGTTGCTAAGACATAATTAGTTTCTGAGTTGACAATCAAAAGTGCAACACTTTGAACCCTAAACTGTTACCACTATTTTGTATGATCAGATTTGTCAGATGAATAATTTGTTATGACACAATCCTGAAAAAAAGCCCAACAGCAGGACATTTTAAGGTCTCTTAAGTAGATTAAAGAAATATTAAAGATTGGCATAGCATGGGTTCCTCCCAGTTCTAAAAACTAAAATGCTGTGCAGTGCTGGTAAGATAAAAATTCAACTAAATAGTGGCAGTGTAAGAAAATCAGAAATCAGGTTTTAAAATTCGCAAATGTATTCTGAGCATATGTAAATCCTGACAAAAAATGCAAAGAAATGGTTAGAAACCAAACAAACTGGAAAACTGTAAAATTAGTCCTGGTTTTGAGTTCTTGGCCTCACATGTTCTCCAAGAACCTTCTTCTCATAATCCAAATCTATGTGGGTTTAGTCATTTGGTCTATTTAAACTTGTCTCAGTGTTGCCCAGAGATGAGACTGGTAACCAGTCCAGAGGTTTATTGACCCCTGTGCGACCATCAAGGGATAAGCGGCAATTAAAAATTGACGGCTGGCATTTGCTGACAAACTGACAAATGATCAGTTCTTGCCCTTGTGTCTGTTGTTTTCATTTTGTTTAACGCACAAACACACGGCTCAGTGTCTTAATTAACACCTTACTGTGTGCTGCAAACTCTGTGATAATTGTAGATAATTCTCCTTAACCGTCGTTGCCGCTTCCAGGATTACTTCCCCTGTGATGCAAGGTGTACCTAAATGTACTCTGAGGAATACTACAAGCACAAAAATGGAAGAACAAATTATTTTTATCAGTTGTCAGCCATAAGAAATAGTGAATTATAGATTCTAGCAAATTTTAGTAAAGTCAATTTATCAGAAATGTTGTTTGGATTTATTGGTTAAAAATGTAAGTGTTTAGAATACATAAAAAACCTTGCTACATTTAAAACAATACAGAAATAAACAAAGTACAAAATTTTTGAGATGGGGAGGAAAAATTGTCCCTGGTTCAGGCTCAAAGCTGAGACTTCCCATGTCCACATTGAAAACCGATTGTCCACGTTCCATGATTATATTATTGAGCACCCAAAGGCTAACTAACATAAAGTGCAGTCCCTTCATTATCTTTAAATAATCAATCTTTGAATAAGTTTATATTTTTAAAAGGAGGGTCAGTGTTGTTGTCGCTCAATCTTAGTTCTCAGCCTGCATCTCTTCAAACATATATATATATATACACAGTCCAGTCACATTAATGTGACCACCACGTACTTTCCACTTCAGAGTTAAATAACCAATCACAGAAGGCAGGTGGCAGCACAGTGCAGTTGAGCGTATATAAAGGGTGTGTGTGGGCTTCGGAAAACATTTCAATCGTTGGCGTAATGCAGAAACGAAGCGATTTATCAGACGTCCAAAAGGGCATGATCATTGGCTTTCGGGCCAAGGGTGGAAGCATTTCCGAAACGGCTGAGTTTGTGAACTGTTCGCGTGCCGCCGTGGTAAAAGTGTACCGTGCATGGCAAAATGGGACTGTCCAAAATCAACGACGTGGCAAATGTGGTGCACCACGGGCCATAGATGACAGAGGCGAACGACGGTTGCGGAGATGCGTTCGGGCAGATAGACGGGCTACCGTTGAGCAACTGACCACTAAAATGAACCAAGGGGCTACCACAAGTGTCTCCCAAACCACTATTCAGCGAACATTGCTGCGTCTGGGCCTCCGAAGCGGACGCCTGGTTCGTGCACCTATGCTGACTGGTGTTCATCGACGACGAAGGCTAGAATTTGCACGCCAGTACAGCAGCTGGACGTCCACTGAGTGGCGACAGGTAGCGTTTTCAGATGAATCGCGTTTTATGCTCCATCGGACAGATGGACGTTGGCGTATAAGGCGTGAAACCTCTGAAAGGAACCACCCTGCAACCATTGCAGGAACGGTCCAAGCTGGAGGCGGGAGCATTATGGTCTGGGGAATGTTTTCCTGGCATTCTCTGGGTTCACTGATTATTGTGGAAGGCACGATGGATCAATACAAGTACGCATCTGTCCTTGCGGACCATGTCCACCCCTACATGCGCATTGTTTTTCCTCAGGATGATGGCATCTTCCAGCAGGACAATGCGAGGTGCCATACAGCTGCCAGTGTACGTGCGTGGTTCGAAGAGCACCAGGATGAGTTTACCGTCCTCCCCTGGCCAGCAAACTCACCTGACTTAAACCCAATCGAGCATCTGTGGGACCATCTCGATCGAGTTGTTCGCGCCATGGATCCTCAACCGCGTAATCTAGCGCAGCTGGCCACGGCATTAGAGTCGGCATGGCTCAACATCCCAGAGAAGACCTTCAGGGACCTAAGTGACTCTCTTCCTGCACGTCTCGTAGCAGTTCGCTCTGCGAAAGGTGGTTATTCTGGCTTTTGACAGATGGTCACATTAATGTGACTGGACTGTGTATATATATATATATATATATATATATATATATATACATATATATATATATATATATATATATATATATATATATATATATATATATATATATATATATATATATATTGATCACCTAGTTGTCTGTGTGAGCAAATTAAATTATAATTATCTGTTGTGTTAAATCTGGGGATTATTAAAATATATTAAAAGCCAACAAAATCAGAAAATCCTACTTTTAACTAATTCTAAAGTATAGTGAGTATATTGAGTTTATACAGTACGTGGCACTGAGTGAAACACAGATGATCATCTGAACAAAATTTGTATTATAAACAGGGAATTTGCAAACTACAAATTCGAATATGGAAAAACAAATAAGCAAATGCATGGGATTAACGAGCGTTATTTTGTCATTAGGTCAAACCTATAATGCCGATGCATTGCAAACATTACGTTTGTGACATAAATAATAAAGACAAATGACACTTCCTGTGAGTGACCCGCCTTGAAGTGAAGGAGAAGATATTCAAATATATTATTTTTGTTTGTTTTGTTTATTTTGTAAGAAATTGCACATTTATTATAGCTTTTAACACCAGAGCTCTTCTTGTAACACAATTTATGTTTGGTGTAAGATATGAAGTGATCAAGTCTGAGTGAGGTCACAAGTCATTAGTGCAAAAGTCAAAGTCGAGGCCAAAATCATATTATTTTATCGGGTTGAATATAAGGTAAGTAATTTCGGGCCCTTGACTCTCTTCTAAGTCACATGAAGGTTCTGCTTTCTGAAATTTTTTGCTTACCAAAATAGGCAACTGGTTCCATAACAAAATTGTGGTTCTTTTTTCCTTTAGATTTACAGATTCCATTATTGCAAAATAAGATTTCATCTGTCTTTGTCTTTGTTTTTTTTTTGTTTTTTTAAGGAGCCACTTCAACAGTTTAAAACATTTACCACCCTGATTCCCGTTGAGTCCCATAAAGCGTTTGTCACATCTTCGCTCTGTGTTTTGGATTAAAATAATCCCACCCTTATGAAAATGTTAAATTCAAATCTTCCTGTTTTACTCCGGAAAACAACTTTCTGCCTCTCTAGCTGACATGTCCCACTGACCTCCAAAATCTTAGCCTCTAATTTTCTTCTCCTCAACTGTGAGTGAAGGGATGGTTTATTCAGTTAATGAAAGGGAGCGCGGTGCTTGCATGAAAGCGAGAGTTGTGACAGCCAGTTAATCCTCCTCTGCCTGCGTAGCCGCTGCTCCAGAGACCTCTATATGTCAGTTAGCATTACGCTGTAAACAGCTAATCACAAGGCCAGGAGCCGAGCCGTTTCAAACTTGTGAGAAATTCCGCAGCCGTAATGATGATCTGCATTAATGTTCTGCTAATTTGTTGCTCATCACTTCCCCAACATGAATGAGGTTGTTATTCGTGGATTAAATGTTTAAATTAGTGCTCCGGCTAAACTACAAAGAAGAGAAGCGCGGTGTTTGTGCCGCTGTTGAAATATTTTTGGAGCACCGTACGCTTATTGATGAGTCCCATCTGTGGCGTTGGCTGCAGGTGTTGAAGAACTCGATTGTTACTGAATGTTCTTTGCCTTGTCCTCCCTTCTGAATGCGTTCTTAGTGTCTCTTTGCTTGGTGCCGTTTCCAGCATAATTTTATATTTCAAATGTTGCATCAGTCGAGTCTTTTTGTCTGGCAGTTCAGTTTGTGATTTTGTTCATGTAGCTGTTATAAAAGACAATTACAGCAATAAATCCTTGGCATTTTAATGGAGAAGCCACAAAAAGCTGTTCATGTTGACTTTACACAAAGTATTTTTTTTCCATCTTGGAGGTTAAGTTTTTTTGTTTTATTTTTTGAGGGTTTTTTTGCTTGATAGAGGAAAAAATGCTCAGAATTGCAAAAATGAACTAAACCTGTGCAGTTTGACCTGGAAAGTCATGTTTTTTTCCCCATTAGCAGCTTTATTGCTAACAGCTCTACCTAAAACTGATAATCTGCCATTTTTTACCTTTTGTGCTAAATTGACTAAAGCATTTACAGCATTTTATCCTTGTGCTGGAGACCATGTTGGGTATTGCACCACACTGTGGCCTTTATGTTTTCTACAAATCTTTTTCCTCAACTTTTGAAGAAAGTTGTAACTTGCTTCCTTCAGTTTTCATGGGTCACATTATTGTAGGCATCTTTAAACTAGTTGTTTCACTGTTGTTTTTTTAAATCAAAACACTGTTATGCGGGTGCGCTTATTAGATCATCGGAAAGGATTTTTTGTTTTAAAAAATATGCCAGAAGAAGTCAGTATCATGCCATCAGCTCCTTAATAACTCACAGCTGTGGTAATATCTGCATATCTTCATTTGTTTTAACAAGTACTCTTGTCAAAAGGTCAAACACAGTGAGAATATTTTAATTTCATTAAAGCTCTTTTAGGTCAATTTAAAACAACACAATTTCAAAAAAATGTTGTTGCATAACAAATATTTTCCAGTGGATAAATAATAGATTTCATCCACTGCTGACCCATCTATGCAGGAGCTCACCTCCTGCGTGAGAAGTTATCCCTCTGTGGCCGTACAAGGACAAGATGTTACAGGGGTGGTGGTTATAAAATCACCCAGACTCTTAAGCAAAATGTTAACACTTTTTCATGATTACAGAGTATTTGAGCATTTTTTTAAGAAATAAGCAAATCAACCACAGATGCCAATCAACACAATAAGAATCCTCTTGCTCTGTTGATGAATAAAGGAATTCATTATAACAAAGAAAAGATGATCAGGTTTTATGATAAAGCATTAACTCCATCTTTTTGTTCATATAGGATCTGTACAGCTGAATCAAGATCTTGATTATTATTTTGAATTAGGATTCAAATCCTAATCCTGTGATTGCGTCCTGCCACTCATCACAAATCTGACTACTTTCTGAATAAAATCTGAATGTGTCGCTAAACTCCCACCTCAGGTGGAAGGCAGAATGTGAAGGAAAACACAAACATCTTAGATCACCGCTGAATCCTCATTTTCTTCATAGAGACTTTAATAGTTGATGTGTGAAAGCAGTAGAGACATATGTCAGAGAATTAGTCAGTCGCAAATAATCCTGTTATTAGGCCAAGTTGTAGCAGATGTCCTTTTGCATCTCTGGTGTGAAATTTAATCCAAAACCATCCTTTGCCTATTAGGGAGCAGCGATAATCCCTCATTGGAAAATGCCTGTTCCTCTTTTCTGGTCGTTGTTACTGATAGAACAGTCTGAACACACTTCAAGGTGACCCAAGGTCATCTATTAATATCTGACTGAAAAAGGCAGAGAATCACCAAAGAAGTGACAGCTTGTATTAGATTGGATGATTTTGTTTGCCTTTTAGTCACTTTAAATGCTTTGTGACTCTCAGAATCTCCCCCATCTCTCAGTTTGGTATTTTGCCGCGGTCAGTATTCAAAGCATGAACAGCTTTAGACTACCTCTCTTTCTGCATGTGTGTGTGTGTGTGGATTTGGAACTGGCCTTTTCATCCACTCTTATTGGTAATCAAGAACCACGGAGATCCTTGTGCCCGCTGAAGGGGTAATATGGCCGACTTCGCCAGCCCTAGATCCAGCCGCCGCTGCTTCACGCAGTGATTTATGTTACTTATTAGCAAGCCCCCACTGGCAGGGTCCGTCATCAGAATTATAACCAAGGATTAGACCTCAGGCTAATGATTGGACTGCAAAGCAGAGCTGACCATGTGTTTAGCTGTGGTGTGTTTTCAGCACACCAGATTACAGGCCACATGCGGAGAGCAGCAAATATGGGAGACGGGCATGAACAAAAAAAACAAAATAAGGTCTTAAAGCATACGTCCAGATTAAACAGACTCTGACACATTAATACACACCAGTGGAGAGGCAGCCTCTAAGTATGTGGCTTTACAGCTGTGCAGCTTAGATTATCAATAGTAACTCTGCAAACCATCAAGTCTCCCACGACGAGTCCAGCTGCAGAAACAGTGAACTTTAAGTATCAGGGTTTAAATAGGTTTTCCTTTTATCTGAAGTTAAACAAAGATTACGCACAACTTATGTGAAGCACAAAAACCTGATGAGTGTTACATCCTTAAAAAGAAGTGAAAAACTTGTACAGATTTTTGCTTTTGTGGAACTTTATTAAACAGAGTCCACGGTTCGAGCATACAGTGTGTGTCGTTTTTCTCCTTTTTTTTTATACACAATCATGACTCATAAACTTTCAACTCCCATCATGCACTGTGTCATTCTTAAAGGGATAATTATCATGACAGAAATCTATGAAATAAAAAAATGAAGTATTTTTAGCACATATTTAGCCATAAATCAAATTAAATTCTTCTAACTAAATGTAAAATCAAATAATTGCTTTCCCAATCAGCTCATTATACCTATTAATTGAACATTATCACATTGTTCACATATTTTCAGAACTCTACATTAGCAGTAACACAAATTTCATGCTTGGGTCAATCGTTGGGTAGACATTGCTCCAAGCTGATTTTTATACACTCTGCGCTGCTCATTTCCAGTGGAGTAACGACATCGTGTGACATGGCTCCCAGCCCTCAGATAACCCAGTACAGGCCTGCTAACTGGCCCTCATTGTTTCTTTTATTAGGAAAGATTACAGTCTAATATCGTCTCACAGGGTATGCTGTTATTCAACTTGCCCACCCTCTGCTACTGTGCAGATGTGACTGCCTGGACTAAATGTTGCAAAGGTTCCCACATCACTGCATTCCCACCCTGCAGCTCACAGTTCTGCAATCCAATCACAAGAATCAATACACCCCTGGTCCTTCATGGACAATGCCAACAGATTCTTTTTTCTTTTTTTTTCTTTTTTTTTAAGTTGGAGAGTATTATAGAGGCGATTCCATGAACCCATTACGAGTTGAAGGGTAGGTGTAGTACAATCAATAAAGATTCAGCACTTGCTGCCTCTGTACGAAGGGCAGAGGTTCAGGTAACCCAACAGTGTTGTGATTGTCACTTAATTCAAGAATCTGAAACTTATTCATAATTCATTGTTTTCTCTTCTCCTCAAACATCGGAAGTGCTTGGCTTCCCGTGAATTAATATTCTCTGATAAATCTGGCTTTAATAGATGAAGGATTTTCTCAATTGCACCACTGAAAGAGGCCGTTTGAATACTAACTTCAGTACATTTTTTTTTCTTGTAGCGACTGTGAATCCCTATTTAACCAAGCAGCTGTGTTAATACGAGAACCTCAAATGTGGATCAAAACATGCCTCACATTCTCCTCAGGAGCCTAGATTAATTAGATTAATTGGATTGTGTCCTTGGTGTCTAAGTTTTTCAACTTCTGTACAGCATAGACTCATCAGGTACAACACGTGAACATATGTACAGACGCAAAACCGGAAAATGGTGAATAATTTCTAGAGTTCTTACAACAGAGGAAAATTGTGCGTAGTTGCATTTCTTTTTTTAAATTTAACCTGAAAACCAAGTGTTTTAAAAACAATAGAAGAGACAGTAATTCTGTGCAAATTTACAACTAGTGGATACAAAATATTTCCGCACAAAAGAATTGTAGGAAAGCCTTGAGTAATTGGTATGAGGGCCTCATCAACAGCAGTCACATGACAACGTACAAGCGCTACTTGTTAAGCTACAGTTTACCCACTTATTACTAACAACTGTAGAAAAGCCTCTCAAATGTCTCTGCAAAAAAGTAAATAAAAAAAATGGAAATAACTACTGGCTGCTGACAAGTGCACAGAATTATTAACAAACACTCATATACTGCACTAAATGTCAACATGTGACACAGCATAAGAGTAACATAGGAGCTGAACACTTTGTTCATTTGAAGCAACACATTTATTTATAATGTCGTAATGTCTCCATGAGCCCATTTGTTTGAGCCGAACAGCTGATCACAACCTTTCCTTCCTTTCTGTGTGTTAATCAGTCAAACTGGAGTTTCCTTAAAGATTTGAGCATTTTTATCCCAACAAAGTGTCACTGTTGTCAAAGTTGACTCTGTGATTTGCTTCTTTAGTTTCTCCTCCTCATTACCAGATTCTGTTTGCCTACATAAACGAGCTGTTCATCTAGTCATGCCATGTCCCTGAAACTGAAGACTTGGTAAATTTGATTGGGTTGTAGAGTTTCACTGTCAGCCTCTTGATAAACAGTGTGAGTGAGTTTTTATGACGGATGAGTTCAAGAACACTAGAAGCAGATTTATGTCTAAGATTCATGATATCGTCACAATCGTCATCAAACCTTGATAAGTTAAGTGAATTGCATACATCACTCTACCTTGCATCCTGCTGATGTCGTCTTCATTTCACCAATTAAATCTTTCACATCTGCCTTCTTTTCTTCTCTCGTTCCTTCCCCTTAATGTTGGACTATTGCACTTAAATATTTGTGTTGTGAATCTGTTTCAGCAAGAAATCATACATGTTGGCATGTATTCGTTGGTTTGGTGGCAAGAGTTTTTTTTAGAAATTTGTGAAACATTTGTGAGAACTTTGTTTAAAGGTCCTTTAAAAATATTTAAAATCACATCATGTGGCCCAGCAGCAGAAAGTTTAAACGTCAAACTTTCATATTTTGCTGGTTTTCTGATCATGAATAGTTGCTGAATAATGCGGTTTTAGCTCTGCTGATCTATTTGAACAAATCCAATTGCAATTGTCCACATTTCATTTCCAGCAACAATTGTAGGACTCAAAATTGTGTCTATGATTGAGTTTGAAGAACATAAAGGAAGTTACCAGACCATACAGACTAAATATAACCTTCAAATATGATTTTTTTTTTTGTAAAGGTTTATACGCTTGCATTTTGGCCCTCTGAAGGGTGTAATGACTTCCTTGCACAGTCTGTGTATGCATGCAGATCTAGCAGTGTGGCAAAGCTGAGTCTGTCCTTGTGAGATTGGTTAAGTCTGATGAATTGTTCAGAAATTGCTCCAACGGCTCCCAGATCAAATCGCAGGTCTTGTTTAATGGTCTTTGACGTTATTATTGTGGATGATTTTTAGATCCTGCTGCGCCACTTAAGGGGAATTAGGGAGGAGCAATTTAGCAACAAGCACCGTAGTCATGACAACCCATCTTAAACACAGACCCCCTGTCAACAGTAACTACAACATAAAAAAAAAAGCGATCACATTTTCTTCCCTTTTTGATGGGCTAGCAATTGTTCTCTCCTTTTGTGAGAAAGAAGTGACTAATGTGGAGCTTTGATTTCCATCAATAAACTAAAGCAGCCTTATGTTTGCACTATGCTAGCTCGTGCATGTCCCCCTCTGCTGCCTTATGGTCCAATTTGATACAGAATTTCTGGCTTTTATGAATTACATTGTAGTGTGATATTATTATTATTATTATTATTATTATTATTATTATATTATTATTATTATTATTATTATTATTTATATTATTGCAACAAATACAGTCCATTAATTTAAATTATTATCACTATGATTATGGATTTGCTTTTAGTTTTGGCTTTCACATGTATTTAGTTTTTTCAAACAGTCTGATCCCTTTTTTTCCACCAGTTCAGTCAATAAAAGTTTAACAAAGCCATCTTCACTTACTTTTTAATTGGTATTCGACAATGACGCAAAGTTGCAAAGAATAGTCTATATATTTATTGTGCTTTGACAGAGTTTTTTCATCTTATAATACCCCAACACAACTCGTCCCATCATGTAATGCAGCCTACAATTTGCAAAGCTTTTGTGTGAAACTGCTACACTGTTTTACAGAAGGACTCGGATCCTTTGACATTTTCACATTTGTCTTGCTATGACCTAAAATGTAAGTGTTTTTGGAGGATTTTATGCGACAGAACCCAAAGCAGCGCTTAACTGTGAAGCCCAAGATAAAAATGACTTTTTTTCCAGCCCTGGAAAAGAAAAGAAGGACTTAGCTAAGCACATAGAGCAAAAGAGAGAGAGAGGTAAGCACTATGAATTCAGGAATGTTGAGTATTAACCCAATTTCTTAACAGCTTCCAGGAAAGAGGAGTTTCACATCACGTCGTATTACAGCATACAGCTAGAAAACTGTATGAAGCAGATTCTTTTTTCCGTTTGCCAACAGCCTGCATTGGGAGAAGACGCACTCATGAACATCCTGATCTCTCAGTCCAAGTAAAAGGCCGCATCTTTGAAGAAACCTTGGATCTAAACTAAAGTACGGTCTGCTGTTTGTGTACTGCGGCTGAAAATAAGACTAGCCGCCTGAAACTGGCTTATATCCTACAGTAGGTTCATCTGTAATTATGAGGCGGTTTTCCTTGTGTTGCCCTGAAGAAGTCGGCACTCGCAACCACAGCTCTGCACACTCGACGTGTGGAGCGGTGCTCCAGCTGCGAGACTGAGAGCGGCGGCCACATCCTGCAGTCGCTACCGTCGGTACTTGATGCCACAATGAAATGGATTCTCTGTCCAGATTGTTTGGACTGAATATTAACTATTCTGAATTTAGATTAAATGTAAATGAATACGCTATCTTAAAAAAACTGACAGATTAAAGTCAGAATGAACGACAACAAAAAGGTCTAGCGCCACCTCTGGACAGAGCATTGATTTGCTCAGAGTGGTGACCATGATGTCCTTTCCTTCATGCCAATCATTTGGGATACACCAAACAAGTGAAAACTGGAAAATGTGTGAATTAGCCTACTAAACAGGCTTTTTTAAAAAAAAAAAAAATGTAGAACCTCGTATTGTATACTGGATTAGTGCAACAAAGCTGTATTAATACTTTAAAGTAGAAACTGAAAATGCTTCACTCTGCTCGCATTAAAAATCCAAAATCCAGTTTTGCGAGTTAATTCTTCGCTCTCCTTTGAGCAACAGCAGGAACCAGGTGTCTTAATTCTTTGTCGTCTGCTATTTAAGTTGTTTTGATGTCAGTAGGATATCTGCAAGAAATTCAATAAGTCTTATTTTTGGAACGTTGGTATTTATGACTTGAGCTTCTGCAGGTGCTCAAGTCTGCTCCTTTTTCCATCAAGGAGGTGAAAGAAAATCAACTCCACCGAATTCACCTCGACGCACAATTATTTGTTTTTGTCAAATCTGACAGCAGGTTTATTCATTGCTAAAGGGTGACAACAAACCTAAAAATTATACAAGGTATGTCTGTAGGCATGGAAGGTAAAAAATGTTTCTGATGTTGCTTTTGACAATAACGCTATAAAATGCACAAAATGCACATCGTGCTTTAAGATACATCAGTCTATATTGTAAATGCATGTTTTCTTTGCATAGCTGTGGTTAAAGAGGGTTTTTAGTCCTCAAACACTAAACTACAAAAAAAGAGACTATTGTGGCATGATTCCTTCCTATAAAACTATATATTTTTAGGGTTGTGTATTTTTGAGATTCTTTTTATGTTATGCTGGTTCACTGGATTTTCGTGCCTAGTGGTCGACCTTTGCTCGTCTTTCTACAAGACACAACCAGATATTCCACTAATTGTGGGTTGAATGTTGGAGCGATGTGGATTTAAAAATCCCCTCGATTTGGAGCCTGAAAGCAGCTGCTCCTCTGCCGACATTCGGATCCGGACTCTCTGGCAAAGGAGTTTTAGGAGTTTAAGTTTAATTCACGTTAGCCAGTTCAATTTAAACCGGGCAAATTGTTTCCTTTTATTTATTTTCTTTATTTAATTTACTCAGTCATAAATATGAATAGTTCATGTAACAACTAAAATAAATCATGAAGGAAAAGGAGCAGAAAGAAGCCTGCACATAAATCTGCCCCATATCCATATAAAGATAAAATTAGCTCTTCAACTCAAGAAGATTATTGAACAGAACCAGGAGTTGTGAACGATGTGAATGTTGATTTTTTGCGCTGTTTTAGAATTACAGGCTGCATATGGCTCCAGTTTGGCGATGGCCAAACTAGTGGTGGGTCGGCCACTAAACATGTTCAGTTAACATTAAGAGTCATCATCTTCATCTCGGCATTTCTTGATTCGCAGTGGAGGACGGTTGTTTATGGCAAAAGCAATTTACAGGCAGCTGCCCCGCCTTGTAGTCCTACCTTGTAGCACCAACGGTTCCTTATTTCTTTGTCAGATCCTTCAGTTACCTGTCATGCCAGTTTGACTGTTTTCCACCTTTTGGCCATTTGTTCTTTCCTTCACTTCCTGTCAGACCTGTTTCTTGCTTGCAAGTTCCTTTTAGAAAAGAAAATCACCTTCATCGGGAGACCTACATGGGCAAATAATCAATACGAAAATATGCAGTATTGCGCACCTCTACTAAATGATATGAGATATATGATGATGTCTCTTCTTGAGTCTGACTTCACTAATTCATAGCAATAGTGTAATGTAAGCAGAACATTATTGCATTTTATGTCACATATCAACAGACAATTGTGGCAGTGAATTAATTATTTCACAATGTTTTACATAATAAAAGGAACAGAAAACAAAACTAACATTTAGAATAAGTGCAAATATTACCTCTGAGAAACTATCACACAGAGGATATTCTGTTAAAGAACTGCTTTAATGTAAGGGTGTTTTTCTTATATTACATAGAAGTGCTTAAAAAATCCTGCCAAATGATTAAAATATTTTCATGATAACTTTATTTTCCTTAAGTGAAAGAAAATGAAAGCAAATGTGTCTGTGCTTGCAATAAAGTGATTACAACGGAGTTACTTCCTTACATGATTGAAGCCATAATAAAATTTGGAATGAGATTTTTTTTTCTTTCTTTCTGGTGCTTCTCTGTTTGCAGAGTAAAGGACATCTCAGTGTCCTAGCCCGGGGTCATCTGGACAGCCAATTCCCTAAAGCTTTTCCCACCATCTGACCTGCCTGCAGGATCCAGTTTAAAAACAGAAACACAAAATGTCAATTTCCCTGTTGATTTAGTTTGGGGAAAGGAGTTTATGAGATAAACCTGGTGTTATTTATCATTGTTAAGGGAGCACTCAATATTGAGTTATGTTAATTAGACCTCAGTAGCAAAAACCAATGACTGTGGGAAGCAGTGCTTCCATAAATAGTTCCTACCTACAGATCAATTGATCTGCAGTCAGCTGTTCTTGGGCTTTCTTGGTAGAGCTGTTGGAGGGGATAAATACCCGGTAAGGTTACAGCTTACTTATCACGTACAGGAAAAAAAAAAGAAAATCAAGGTAAAGCTTTTTATAATCGTTTTAGATTTTCAGTATATCCTGACAGTAATTGAGTGCATTTTATTTACTGCTACTATTTGTTATGGCTTACATATTTACTGGTATAAACACATATTTCTGCTGGATTGCTGTTTGTTTTATAGTTCAGATGGTAATCAAAAAATTATTTTAATTGTTAGGAACCAAGTTTTGATCAAGACAAACCAAAATGAACCAAAATACAAATAATGAAACCAGATAAGTAGGTGTGCAATATTGCAGTGCTGATGCTCACACTCTTTATTTATGTTTCATCAAACTTCTGGACGTTTGGGTGTTTTTGTGGGTTTTGAATTATTTTGTTCAATTCTGGGACAGAATTTATAGAAAGGTTATACATATCTATTAAACACATTAACATTACACTCGTGTGCATTTTTTCCTAGATAAACAAAAATCTATGGCAGTAAATAAAGGCAAAATCTACAGTAGAATAAAATACATTTTCAAGACAGAATCTGAAATTAAATTATTGATCTTGGCATGCTAATATCGATCTCTGTTTTTTTAGACACGCTAAATAGATCTGAAGAGGAAACACAGAGAAATATTAAAGTCATAGCTGAATTTTCCACAAATTTTATCTGTTTAATAACCAAACATTTTAGTTGACGATGGAAAAAAAAAACTGAAAATGGGTGAAAGTGTGAGTGGATCTCTTGAGGAGGAAAGAGAGTGCAAATAGACTACTGTAATTTCACATCAGTCTTCCAGGCATGGACAGTAGAGCTTTCCTGGGCTTGAGCACTGAGCCTGGTGGTACCGAGAACCCAATAAAGAAAACATAATGCCTGGGATGAGTCTGTGTGGAAAAGCGCCCCAACAGCTGTGGAGTCGGCACGAAGAATTGAGTCAGAAGAGACAGGCTGTGGGTGGCCAGGCAACTTTGATGCTGAAAGAGAACCGTGGTGCCATGACGGAAATTATGGGGGCATTCTAGGTGCTGGAGATATTCGTGGAGATAAGCAGAGCAGGGCTGTTTGCGTGGGCTGCTGAGGAATTGTGGATCGAGGCTGTAAGTCTTGGGAGGATGGAAAAAGCTGATGGAAAAACATCTAGGCAGGGCGAGCTACAGGAAAGAAGAGGGAACTCAAAACTCAGGAGGAGCCATGCATGAGACATATCACTTAAAGATGCCTAAACTTTGTGGAGCTGCTGGGGGAAACGCTGTAATTATAAAATGAACATAAATCTAAACGTGCACATTGTGCCTTAGAGAGTGACAGTGATGAGCAAAAAAGCTTTTTAACAAACAGAAAAGGGAGGCGAGTTAGTTGTGGTTGTTTGACAGAGTTCTTGAGCTCTCATGTCGACGGGCAGAACAGAAAAGCAGAAATGCTTCTCCACTTTTCAGACAGAGTGAGTGGTTAAAATTGAGGCTCAGACGCTGAGACAGAATCCTGCTGAGGCAGCCAACCGGGAGTCTGACGGGGAGACAGGTTCACATTGTTCACAGAGATCTCACTCTGGCTGCCAGCGCTGGTCTTTAACTTTAACGCCACGGCTGAAAAAAGAACGATACTGTCCGTTGACAAAGGATCTTTATCAGTTTAGAACAACTTTTAATGAAGGGGGTGAAAAAAAAGTAGACTTCAGATGTGATATCTCGTCACAATCAATGCACAGTTTATCTGACTCATGTTATACTGTGAAGACATAGTGATAGCTTTGATAATATGCAACAAAAAAAGAACAGTTTCTTAAAGCTTTCATGATGCTCCTTTAAAGGATACACGCAGCCATTGTTTCCCAAAAAAACTGGCAAAAGGCCATCCTCTGGGAGCTAAGGATTTGTCACCTTTTCTTATTACCTGTCAACTTTATTGACAGGTAAAAAATACACAATAAATTCACAGTTTGCTTTATTGCTCATTCAGGAGAACACACTGCCTCAGGGCTATTTGCATCACCAGGCCAAAAGTGCATAGAAACCGTCTTGTTTCGACAAATTGCATCTGTTTAACAACTTATGCTTATGATTGGAAAAATATATGTATATATATATTTATTTATATGTGTGTGTGTGTGTGTGTTAGCTATTTGTTGAAGTATTTGAATCTGCTTCAAGTTCTTGTTAGTCCACAGTACTGCAGGGTAAGGCAGCATTCATGTCACTCTGTGGTTGTTTCTTGTTCATCTTCCTTCTGACAAAAGAATGACACATGGCAGTGGCTTCTTGAACAACTGGATGAGAAAACAAACTTTATTTGGACAAAAATTATTGTGACATTTTAATATGGGTGTGAAGAATATTATGGGGTGGGGAAATAAAGATAGTGATGCATCTTAAAACTACCATCATGCTTGCTGTTCATTCAGGGTTAATGGAAACTGATAACTGTTCATCACAACAAAAATGGTCTCAACCTTTTTCCCTAGGAGCAGTTTTTTTCTTCTTTTTTAGTACTGCTTTTAAAACCCTTTTTTTTGTACAAGTTCTCACCTTGTAGCATTTTTGTGACACACAAGTGCTTTTGCCATTCATTTGCTTGTGCTGCATCCACAGGAAAACTCTCTGCTTATTGGTTTTGGTTTGAACTGCAACCGCAGCCCTTTGCTCCGGCACGTTCGCAGCAAGCGGGGTAATGTGGGGGTATAGCAAGCCCAGCCGAAATGAAAGATGTTGTCATTTCCACTGCTGACAACATAACAACTTGGCTGGAGTACAGAAGCCTAGAAAAGTCCTTAATCATACCAAGAAGTGGAAAAACATGCAAAGTTACATCAGTTCACCGGCCTAGAAATCTGTTGAATAACTTTTACACACCTGCGTACATAAAGACTCCTGTGTTTTTTCTCCGTCTGTCTCCGTTCGGATAAGACGTGTCCCTCACTCTTCTCATTTTACGACGTGTTGTTTTCATGCCTTTAGGCTCATGTTTGGCCCACTGGGTTCTGTCGTACTTTAATATTTATCAAAACAATTTCAACCGCATCCATTAAAGCTGAGAATAAAAAGGCCTCTGGTAGAGTCTGGAAAACGCTTCCAAATGTATTCCAACAACTTTAAATCCACTGGGAAGTGGTCCGCATGGGAGCTGTCTGAGTGAAAGGACTCTTATTAGCAGAAGTAAGTAAAACTTTCGCTTTTAAAAAACTAATCCGTTTGATGCAAATATTGTAATTAGAGCCTTTTCAAACATTGTCTATAAGAAACCATGAAACGGGTGATTTGCATAAGACGGTTTATGTGAATAATAACTGCGGTGGGCTGCAGTGTCTGCTGAATGCTAAGCAGTAACAGATGCCTGAAGTGCCATTAGTGACAGCATCATTACTTAACATTTCCATGGTTGAGTAATAATCACCCAAGCGGCGGCATATCTACCATTTCAATATTACATGTACATCCATTATCAGAGACACACATGTGCATATACACACGTGGTAGTTAATGCAGTGAACAGCCGATCGATCAGTCTTGAGTTTGTTGGGTTTTTATGTTGTTTTTTTTTTTCTTCCCGTAAATGGAGCTCCGTGTTTTTCAGACAGGCGCTCTCACTCACTGCTGCCCCCACGTCTCCCCAGGCTCTGTTTCCATCCACCGCCACACAAACGCATCAATCATCTCTCATGGCCAGACACCTCAATGGACATGGAATATTGATATTGCTTTCAAGATGTGAAGCATGAACATGATCTCTGACACCTATCATCCTCACTTTTTTAGCTCCTCTACATATAGCTGCTGAAGTATTGGTGTGTCTGGTTGAAGTGCATTTATTTAAAGCCAACTTATATCTGGGGTTCTGAAAGGTTAGAGGGGTAATTTCAAGTTTGGGGCTTGGGGGAGTTGGGTGTATAGAGTGGCATGTAAAAGTATCCATACCTCTTAAGGTTTTAAAAAAATAAAAAATAAAATCAAAGTCTTTAATGTATTTTATAAGCAAAATTACTTTACGGCAAAGATTAAGACAAAATAGCAGAACTCCTCCACTGGGATATCTCTAAATAAAAAGCATTGTAACCAACTCACTTTTAAAGGTCACTGAATCTAAATATCCATTTGTTCTGTGAAGGTGTTAAATATCTGCTATGACCAAACACGGTGCAGAAAAGCAAGGGAGCCACCAGACACAGGTACAGATGGGGAAAAGTTTAAAACAAAACAGTGTCCAACACTTTTAACACTGAGTGCTGGTCAGTTCATTGTCGAAATGGATGCAAAAGGAGATGGCCGTCATCGTAAACTGGCTGGGAACCAGTTTACGATCAAATCAGTAATTAAAGCAGAGGCCATAGAGGCACTTGGTGACTCTGGAGAAGCTGCTGAGATCCAAACCTTAGGCAGGAGAACTTGCAGACATGACAGCTGCACTGGTATAATATTTATAACAGATTGCAAAACAATAAAGGCATCATATGTCTGTTTGGAGCATGCCATTTGTCATGTAGGTAACAAAGCAAACATGGAGACCTAACTGCTTTTGTGAAGTAAAACAAAAAATGCAACATTTGGCTTAAATGCAAAATGCAACACGTGCCAGAAAACTAACACTGTACCTCTGATAACATCATCTCAGTTGTGAAATTGGTGACGGCGGCATAATGCTGTGGGGACACAAAATCTGGTCAAAGTGGATGGAAAGATGGGAGGAGAAAAATACGAGAGTAATCCTGGTAGAAACTCTCTCAGAGGCTGCAAAAGACCTGAGATCAGGAAGAGATCTTATCAACCTTAAAAATACTGGCAGAGGTGAAGCAGAAAAGTTCAGATCAATAGATGTTCAGGTGTTGACCCGGTTAAATTCTTGATCTAAAACCAAATTAAAATTTGTGGCAAAGCTTGAAAATTCATCTTTATGTCCCATCTGACCAACATAGAACTATTGCAAAGAAAATGGGCGGAAAGTTCAGACTCCACATGTGCAGAACGTAGCGGAGATGGGCCCCAAAAGACACACAGCTGTAACTTAACGGAATATAATAAATGTCAGGCATTTCAGATTTTATTTTACTAAATATTTTAAAAATCATATGCCGTTTTCCTTCTGCTTTACTATTTTGCGCAAGAATGTCTTGACACATTAAATCCTATTACCACAATGGTGACAAAATTCAAGGAGTTCAAATACAAAGTTTTCACAAAATAATTTTCTACTGTTTACTCTTTCGGGGTTGGGGTAGTCAGGCGATTTCCAGTCACGTTACGTGTGAGTGCCAACTTCATCTGCATCGGTGTCACGACACGGTTAATGTGCGTGTGATTCTGAACACACACAAATTGTGTGTCGGTGTTCCACAATTAAACGCCGAATGGAAACTTCTCCCTGCAGACATCTCCTCATTACCTGCTCTCTGTACTTGGAGCTCACCCACCGTCTCCTCAGCTGGAAAAAGAAGTGTCACTGTCACCGTAAATAACATTTTTCTTTTTTTCCATCTCTTGTCTTCTGGTTTCATCCAGCAGTTGTTGGACTTTCTTTAGACCTAAGTGCAGAGAGATTTACTGCTTTATATATCATTTGAGGATCTGTTCAACATGGTTTCCCAAATGTTTGATGGATTTATCTCTGGATATGCAGCAGGACAAAGATCAACATAAATAAAATCCGACTTCCATGCATTCATTTCTCCTGTGGATGGCAGCTGGCCTGCTGATGCTTTTGTACAGATGTCCTGAGAAAGAAAAGTGTACTAGCAAAATGTTGCTATGCAGTAGGTTGGTTGAAAAGATTTGTAATGTGTATGTATTTTTGAACAAAGCCGACTTTAATTGGTGTACTTAAAAAGCCTTATATGAATGTATCCGGTAGTTGCAGTGTACTGTATAGTACATAGCATTTTGGTGGTTTTTGCCTTGCAGGCGTAATGGATCTTTGCCAAAAATGTGGGCTCTTCCACCCCCTTGAACATGAGGGGGTTTGTAAAGTTCAAACAGCCAGCTTTGGGCAATAGTATCGAGCTAAAGAGGTGAATTTGATTTTACATATAAAGTTGCATTGTGTTTCTGAGGAGGATGAGAGGAGTTTGCTCCGGACGTCTTTGGCCACCAGCATTTACTTGTAGGAGTTTTTCTGTGTGGGTTTCTGTTTTCAGCAATGTAGCAGTCAAACGTTTGGATGCCCCACCCTTTTATGTTGAATAAGCAGATCTGCCCATAATTTCAATTAATGGATCACTATCTGCTGTGTATGTCCTGTTGTTAATGTTATTCTTTTTTATTGTTTGTTTTTGTTTTTGCTTCAACATAAACTCCAAAAACAGATGTAAAGCTAAGCTTTTGGCTTCAGGGTTGCTGTAGCACATGATAAGATTTCTAACACGTTAAACAGAGGAGAAAGCGGTAAAGATGGTTAAAATGTAGTTACTTTTCATGAAAAAAAAATGTTTGTTTAGTGGAATGAACAGATTATTATTGAGAATTTTACTCAAATACATCACACATAAAAAAACACCTACTGTGATCTTTCTGTAGACATATATTTTCACTTTTTTCATGCTAATGGAAAACTTGGCAGTGATTGAAGTTACTCTGCCCCGGGTTCACGTCTCGGCTGGGGGCTTCGTGCCAAACGTTTGCATGTTCTCCCTGTGCCTGCGTGGGTTTGTTTCTGGGTACTTGGTCTTCCTACCTCAGGCCAAGACCATGCGTGCAAAAAGAAGGCGACTCTAAATTGCCCCTAGGTGTGAGTGTGGGTGTGAATGGTGGTCTCATGTTACTTTGCGTTGACCCTGTGATAGAACGGCACCCTGTCCAGGGAGAACCCGCCTGAAGCTGGTTGGCTGCTGGGAGAGGCTTCGGCTCTCTCCACGCCCTTGAAATGTTTTATGCATTAAGTCGGCAATAAAGGTAGCTGGTTTAAACGAGGCACAAAGAGCGAAATGGGGTTCAAATCAGGGCTGCATGGTGGTTAGTTTGATCAAATTAATTTACTTGTTCCATGTCATAGTTCATTTAAAACTGATTACAAATGTTTCAATGCTCAAGATATTTCTGACTATGTAAGAAGGTGGATAGATGGGTTATTAACTCCTGTACTGTCAGGACTTCAAAAAGTCTAATTGATGATTCTCTAAAACCTTGTATAGATTCAGTAATTTGAACTATTTATTATTTAGACCTCAAAATCTGAGATGCAGTTTTCTGGAGTTGTTTTGGTGAGAAACTCTTGATGGACTTTGTCTGTAGCTTAACATTTGCGTCCTCAAGGAGAATCAATAATATTGAATCTTAAAATGCTCAAAGTCTTTGCAAAGACTAAAGATCAGCACCAGATAAAACACCTCAATGCTGCAACACCTCTGTTTATGCACCCAGCTCTACATAAAGGTAACAGGATATTCCAGTTGTAGAGCAGCTTTGCGCTTTGATTTACTCTATAAGGCAACGACTGCAGCAGGTACAACCAGGTTACAAAATTCAGCCATCCATCCATCAGCTGCCTATTTCTGATGGTCACTGGGAGAGAGGTGTGGTACACTCGTGACAGATTGCCAGTCAACCATAGCACCCGACAGACACACCCACACATTGATACCTAAGGCTATTTAGAGTGTTATGTTAAACCCAAGTTAAGTTTTTGAATTGAAATGAATTGTGTCAAAAGCCAAAGAGAGAACCAGAGGGAGAACATGCAAACTCCATGCAGAAAGTTATGAGGACAGGATTCGGACCCGGAACTTAATTGCTACACTGAAACAGAACTTTGCAGCACAGTTCCCAAAAAAACAAAAAATCTAAATGAAATTTACAGCAGAACCTGCTAGTTTTCAAACAGTTGAAACACAAAGCCAAAATCAATTCAATCAGTCCGCATGAGTGTCTGAGGCAATTCACATGGCGATGTGCTCACAAAAACACACCGCTGTTCATGCGAGGTGACAGAGTGAGACTTTGTCCTTTCGCGGTTAGAAAGTGGAGACATTACTGAGGAAATCAGTGACGAAGGGATGGATACAGTCAGAAGCTGCCCAGCCGTTGGTGGTCGCAGTCCACTGCATACAGTACATCTCATTGGCCGCCTTCAGGCTTCACCTGTGTAAGAGCTCTGTTTGTGGCTCAGAGGTGTGTAGGAAAAAAAACTAAACAAAACCTGTGGACAAACTTGGCACACGAATGCACGCAAACAGATCTGTCTGTCCCGAGGTTGCAGACAGCTGCCTGCGCGGCCTCGATCTGCGAGTTTTTAACGGAGCTCCTTTGCTGGCACGCGCATACACCCGGACACGCACGAACACACAACACCGCCACCTGGGGAAGCGGATTTGACAGGCACATCCCGGGGGTCACTTGTGGCGCAGGTGCTTCCTGCAGCAGAAGCTGTAAAAACCCTCACCTGCTCCCATATAATCTCCCCCTCTCTCTCCGTAACTGCACCCAGATTACTTGTTTATGTCTACAGACAGCCCTGTTTGCCACATCAATGCACATTCTCATCTCAACGTGATGTTGCTTTTATGCTGTGGCCAGACCGCTTTGCACACTTAAAGTCACCATAAGAGAAGATGCATGAGGGCTTTGGCTGCCTTACAGGAGGAATAAGATGCGAAAGCTTGTCTGAACCAAAGTGAGTTTGTCAGATTCCAGGATTCAGAGAGCTTAAATATGCAAAAAAAAAAATAGTTTTCCCCGAAAGTTCATTTGTTTTCTCTTTAACTTCTAAAAGTTTGGCGATGATCTCCAGCTTAAAATATATAACCTGCTTGGCCTTATATTTGTAGAGGGGGGGGGTCATAAAAAAAAGTCTAATATCTAACATTATGCTAAAAGTGAATAATAAATATCCCCCATATATGTGGAAGAGTGATTCTCGCCCTGTAGCACTGAACGTTATTGCTGATGTGTTACCCATTGCAGCAGAAGACGAATCGGCCCCGGCAAGACAGTGTCTCACTGCATGATCAATATCTATCTCTGTCTCCCGGTTAAATGAAAAAAAAAGACAATCTTCCGCTAATGTATCTGCTTTATTACTCATATTTATCACCAAGTGAGATGAGAGAGGAAAAGGAAGGCGGGTGGCAGCAGCCTGGTGTGTTGAATATGAACGCCGTGAGTCACACATAACAGCCTGTCATCTACAAACAGGGCAGCCGTGCCTTCTCCTGCCATATGCGGAAGTGTGGGGTATTTTTTATTTATTTTTTTGTGAGATTGTGGTTAAATTGGAGCAGATTTTCACCTTTTTGGTGCAGTGTCTACATGCTTCGGGAGTCTCCCGCCCTCCCGCAGTCTTCCGTGATGGCCGCTTTAATTTTTGATGAATCTGTTAATGGAGACCATGGGATGTATTGAGGAAGTGGCCTTTGCAGGACGACAGGCAGGTTGAAGAAGGAGCGCAGCAGCTATATGCGGCAAAGTGGAAAACAAGTCGGCGCTGTCTGAAGTAAAGAGGAATATGGGAAGCGCTCCGCAGGCTGCAGGGGAAGGAGAGGCAGAAAAAAAACAAGGGAATCACTCCCCTCCTCATGCTTCCTTATCCCCATAAAAAAAGACTTGGCATTGAAGAAACACCTGTGGTTTGAGCAATGAGAAATCCAGAGCCTCCCTCTGTCCTCCCCTCTCAGCATCCCTATTTGGCCTAGGGTGTAATCTCTTCCCCATACAAAACAAAACAAAAAAAAGAGGAGGTGCTGATCAGATGCTGACATGTAATAAAGGACTGACGTGGTCATTCCACACCCAAAACGTTGAGATAATTCTCTGAGGGATGGCAGCTAATGAAGTGTCGACAGGTCTGGTGAGAGGAGCACAGCTCCTGTATGGAAAATGATGGGAAGGAAAGAGGAAAATGAAAGGGTAAAAGGCTGATGAGCGAACGAGAGGGAAGCGTGTGCATGAAGCTATCTTAAGCCTGTGTTTTCCAACCTCAGAGCTGTGCCGTGCAGCATCTCCAGGGGAACAGATAGCTTTTAGCGAGCTACCCTGAGGAGGAAAAGCCTACTCAGCCTCCGTCTTTCTTGCTCTCTACTTGCTTCTACTTCAAAGTATTTTGTTTTTTTTGCTTTGGTACCCAAGTGACACTTTCTTTCTGGTGCAGATTTGGATATTTTTTCTTGTGTCATGTTGCTGCCACTGCGGACAAGAAACCCTTTTCCGTCCAAAGAAGTGGGTGCTGTCATAGAAACGTATCACCTCTGCTTCCTGCCCTCTCTCACAAGGGTTGTGTCAAATTGTCAGAACAGCAGAAGGAGAGCAGAAACTGTTTCTTGATGACAACTCTTTTCCTAACCAAAACGGTCAGCTGTGTTTGCTGTCTTTTGTTTCCCCTCGGATGTAGATTTAAGCCAAACGGCTAGCATGTCATAGGTGATGACACACAGACAGGAGGTAGGAGGGTTTGGGACAATAGACAGTAAAAATGATCGTATAGACGTTGGCATTGCACCTGGAGGTTTTTTTCTCTCTCTCTCTGCAGAAAAGACAAATACCCATTCAAACTGTATGGAGTTTTCTCAGTTTGATCCAGATTCGGTCCTTTATAACGCCAGAATATTCATCGATCCAAACCGGTGGCCTGGTTTAAGGACTTTCAGCTCTATTTCTGTCTCAACACAACTGAACAAAACAATTAAATCAGTACCAGGCCTCTGCGGAAGTAATTTCATGCTGAGGAGGCAATTCAACCATTTGATTGCAAGGACGACCACCTTGGAGTTGCTGTACAATGGGCGTTGAAAAGTGCAGTCAGAGTAACTCTGACTCCTAGGGTCATTGTCCTGATTGAGAGGGAAAACAAAGCATCTTATGTTGAACCATTGGAATACCAGGAAGTCCAAAGTGCTTTACAGAACCTCAAAGGAAAGACAAAAAGATGCTACAGTGCAGATTTTAAAGGCATAAAAAGAAACAAATCTATAAGACAGTTCTTTTGATAGATTGCTTTTCGAATGACTCTGTAAATCAAAATGTTTTCGGTCCAAATTTAAAGGAATAGTTTCTTTGCATATCAAGTTTTCCGGGTGTTTGATCAGTTGTGGTCTGGGGCCCATTGAGTAAACAGGTCAGCAGACCCGAGAGGTTTAAATGGTTCAAATCAGAAATGCACACTGGCCCAAGATTATTCAGTGTTTTCTAGATCAGAGGCAAAACATGAAAATCTCTTTGACAGGGAACCAGATCAGTAAAACAGTACAACTGTTGTGATATGATCCATTTTTCTCCATTCAAGTCTTCTGAGGCCTCAAAGAGGTTTTCTCCCTCAGTTGTCCCGTATTTATCTCTGGTAATTTACCTTTTTTTTTTAAGCTCTGCACCAGCTTCCCTATCCCTGCTAAATAAAAGCATAACAGCAGCATGATGCCTGTACTACATTGTTTCAAGGTAGGGATGCTGTGTTCATGCTGTGTTCATGGTGTCATTTTTCTTCCACACATCTCATTTTGGAAGTAGTCCAATTAATTTGAGTTGGACTATTGCACAAAATTCTAATAAAATAAATAGAGAGGATACGGTGGTAAGGAAATGAGGAAAACTTCAGAGAATATAAACATGTTTACTAGGCTCTATAAAAGGTAAAAAAGCTTTACTATCAACACCTTTGGATCTCCACATTTGACTCAAAGCAGGACTCCTTGAAAACTTATTTGCTCAACTTTCAGTCTGTCCAAAAGTCCCTCACTTACAGTAAGGACTTTTCTTGCACTGTCTCCATTTTCTCCCTTTGTTCCTGTGAAACGAGCACCCAAGGTCGGCTGTCTCCTCCTCTGTTAGCGAATAAATGTACTGAGAAACAGCCATTTTGTTGAGAAGGCATTGCCTCCTGCAGCGCCAGATTACAGCTCATTAGTAGTAGCGTCAGAGTAGCAGCCCACACCAAGACACCCCTCCGCTTCTCTCATTGTTTCCTGTTATCCTAGAGCAGCGTGCCACGGTGACAAAAATAGCGTAGGTGGCGATGATGAGGGTTATGTGGTTGGATTGAAGACAAAGGCAGGGAGGCACTTCACAGTTTGTCAGCTGCTGATGAATGTGTGAAAAGGGACTTTTAGGAATGGAACGACGACAAAGTGGAGAAAAATTTCAATGGGCAGGTGAAAAAAGTCGGGGTCATTTATTCAACGAAAGTTCCTGTTAATATTATGACGTTTGAGTTTCTTATTAACCTCAGTTTTGAGATTTTCCCAGAAAGCGCCGGCAGTTCTGTCGGGTTTGTGGGGTCGTGTACTAGGAATCAGATGAATGGTCTTTCCTGCTTTTGCAGTTCAGCTCTTGGGCATCTGCTTCGTTCGTTCATCTTTTGTTTGCAAGAATAAAACACATTAAGATCGCTTCCCTCCAACTGTCAGCTGTGCCAGGCACTGCGTGGTAATTGCAATCGAATGGCTTTGTCTTTCTACCTCACTCTCTTTATCTGTTTTTTCATTCTCTTCCTTCCTGCTTCATAAAAGAGATACAACTTGTGCTCCAAGAACGCTCCAGTGTTCTTAGGAACATAGGATAAGTTTTGGCAAAGTCACAAAAGAAATCGGATGCCAGTTGGAAGTAGAGCAGATCGTACAATGAAATTCAACGATGCATCATGTCATTGATGCTAAGAGAGTAATTTGACCTTTAGATGCGCAAAATTTCAGAAAATCTCTTGCTGAAAACAATGTAATACTCACAGCTACCTCATAATTAGCCTTAATTTAGAATGACTTGAAATTGAAGCTGCTGTCGCAATATTTCCTACAGAATCTTGCACAGCCAGGCGACATTTGGATAAACGCTTCATGTAGGTTTAAATGAGGAGGAAAGGAATTTTCATTAGAACAAAACATAAATAAATCCTGTTATTTATTTTTGACGTGCTCCTGTTCTGAATAATCGGTGTATACAATGATTAATGGAAATCAATGTTTCCTGCAGAGTCGTGTTTGGATATGTCGCGTCTCGTTTTGTTTCTATAATAGAGAATCAACTGTTCAACTGGGAATTAAATTTAGTTGTGTGAGATCAGGTGACGTCTTTATTGGGTCGTTGTTTTGGCAGAGTCAAATGTCTTGCTCTTGAAAATAACATGTGCAGCAGCAGCACATGTGATATTCAAGAACCAATGTGGTGGAATATTTCCACTTGTTCAAAAACTTGTTGCAAACTGACCTTTAAAGTGATCTAATTTGAATCCTGGACTTAAATGAATAGGAAAGTTGCATGTGTTTTTTCTTTTTTTTTCTGCCCCTATGTCATGTGGCATTAAATTAAAAACTGATACGGTCTGAAATACTGTGACTGGACACATTTGTTTGCCATTTTCAATTATTTAGATGTTATAATTATGTCTTTTTTGACTCTGATGCATCAGATGCATTAAAGATTCATGACTGATGAGGTATTGACTTCTTTGAAATTGAATAGAAACTCATATATATATTTATTTTATCTTTAATTGAAACATTTAGTAGTTTTTAAAGCTTTTAATTATGTTTTAATAAATTATCATAGCAATAAAACTAAAAGTCCATATACTATAAGATAAAATTTTATTTTTTATGCTGCAGTATGTAACAATATGTTTTCACACATTTGTCAAAGTTGTCACCATGTCACATCCGTATGTGACTAATAATCTGAAAAAAAAAATTAGACAGATTATTTGATTAGTTATGGGTACTTAAAGGCTTTAGATGAAAAGTAGACTAGCATTCAGAACATACTGTGTGTTATACAGTAAATGTACGTTCTTCACACACAGCTAAGGGGAGAAAGTATTCAGCTGGTCATGAACTGGTTTATACAACAGAGCTTTAAAAACTGTGAAAGTTAGGAAAATCTGAAAGTTTGCGTTAAATAAAAAAAGTAATATTAAAACTGTATGCTCACATTGTGCTAGTATAGTATCACAAAGAGACCCTGTATAGCATGAAATTACAAGAAGAACAATTCAGTTGATGGATTACGTTTATACAGCAATAGTAATTGAAAACAAGACCACAAGTCAACCTTTGGGAAGGGTTTGCTGTGGTGCATCTTCTCCAGCTCTTTAAGGGAAAGCTTTCCATCCTTGCACAGTTGGATGATTTGCTCACCCACACCCACCACCCTCCCTCCAACTCTGTAACCACCGAGGATCCTATGGACCGAGCAAGTCGAGATGATAACAGTCCTGTGGGCAATTGGGAACAACGAAAACAAAGACAGTGCGTCTTTTTGTCCGCCCACAAACACAGTCTTGCCTCGAGCTGCTCTCCCTCCACCATCCCTATCCCAACATGGCCTCTGACCTTAATGTGGCAAGCAGAATGGCTGGCAGCTTGTCCGCAGCACGGTGGAGCGTGAAGCATGCAATACGTCATTACCGAGATGCCGAGCTTCAGACTGTCAACAGGCATCAAACCCGACAATGCCTTGATTACAATTTTCCGTCTCGAGCAGGATGCTGCAGGCGGCTCTCTTCACGCTGCTGCGTTCTGTCTTCTGCATTCCTCGTGTGATCAGTTTATTTTAAATAAACCAAGCACAAAGCTGATTATTTTACATATTAATTCACAAAGGAAAAGCTCAAATAAATCTAATGATTTGGTTTCCACTTGAAGACAAGGCCACGAAACACGTCGCTCGCACCTTTTGCCCCCTTGGGTCACATTTATTTATAAAAGGATGCATTTTCTTTTCTTCTTCTTCTCTGTCCTGCTTCTCCTCTCAGGCTGAGCTCACCTATCTGCCTCAGCTGACCGTCAAACGGGGAGCTTTACCGCTGACCGGCTACAAGGTCAACCCATTTACAGCCCGAGACCCGCAGCCGCCCTGATGCAGAGAGCAACCATTCTTTGAGATTTCTTTTTCTTACAGGAGGGGAATTTTTGCGCAAATGCTTCAGGAGCACGGTAACAACAAAAGCGTCATCACTTCCCCAATTTGTAGGCTGCATTTGTTCGTTTCTCTACTGGTAATCCAACCGGTTTCACCTCGGCAGACTCTCCATCTGTGAGGCCCCCAGAACCCCACACTGTGCGCCGGCGTACCTGGGACGCTCACCCGGTCACATCTCCCATCTAAATAATTCTGTCTTCATTTGTCAAACTTGTCTCTCCGTCTCTCCCGCCTGCGTCTGAGACCAACGCTTACGTGTGAAAGGTCCTGTCGCGGCTCACGCGTTTCGGCCCACGTACGCGCACGCCGTGTGTGGCTGATGGGAGATGAATGCCTTGTGCATTTGAGCGTTCTCCAAAGTGAGTGCACTTGTCAGACAGTCAGTCAGCCTGTGATGAAAGGCAATCCCCACCGTGGATGGATCAATTAGTTACTTTCTTAGAAGACGAGCAGAAGAAAAACACCAGCGTTCTCCAGGTAAAATGATTTACATTTCAATACACTTTTATCCCTCCCACCCCATTCTTCATATGTGTTTATTTTTCTGTTTTCTCTTCAGCACTCTCCTCTCTCTGTGCTTTGAATTTGTCTATTTGGTTGTTTATCTCCTTCTCCTCTTCCTTCTCTCACAGGGAGGGAGGTGAAGATCCAACCGATCGAGGCAGATTAATGGTATGAGAGCGCAGCCGGTGAGAAAAGAGAGCTCCACTTGACTGGATTATTTATGCCGGACTTTGCAGAGAGAGAGAGAGAAAAATAAAATAAAATATGTGTCTCAAAGGCATCGGAGATATTCCTCAGCTGGATTTGACAAATGCAGTCTCAGAAAACAAAGCGCTTTTTGGGGGCCTTCAGCGTGCAAACTCCAGCCACTCCAGTTTGCTGTGTTTAATTCTCAGACATGTGTAGAAGACATAACATGCGACATGACATGGGGAAGGGAGTCGTTTCTTTTAAATCTCCATTTTGTTTTGCGCCCGCTTGTTTTCTTGCCTTCCATCCAGTCGGTTGAAACTCACATCATTGGCTTTGACTGGAGGAATTAGGACTGAGATGCATGTAGGTCATGCATTGTTTTTTCTTCTGTTTACTTGCCGAAGCCGTTCCCTGAGGTTGCAGAAATGTGGTTCACTCTGAACTCTCAGTAGAATCGCATTGTCCTTCATGCCCATTTGGACTCAGATTAAAACAGAGAAATCTTTTTTCCAGAAAACTCCATTTATAGGACTAACTTCCTGCCAAAACTCACACACACAAGATCAGAGAAGGTCATTTTTTTTAAAAAAAAATTATTATTATTATTGGGAGCATAATCTAATCTTTGAGTTTGTCTTTGTTTTTGGACTTCAACACTTCCTTATGCACTGATTGTGCATGTCATACTCAGACATTCACAATCCATCGTAGTTTTTGTTAATAAACATTCATTTTCTGCACCTTAACCACTGCATCGTCATAACACTTGAAATTTAAGATGTCTAAATATCATGCCCCAATCTTAAGAGATTCAAAAACAGGCACGACTGAGTTAAATTTCAGACTGACATTTGTTTAAGATTACTTTGACACGCCTTAACACTAAATGCTCAAATGTGACTGAATTGACAATAATCAACAAAAACAAGACGGGAAAAAAGCCTCCAATGTTGATGTAAATGGCTAATAAGTAGTTATCACAAATACTTAATGTATGTACTGTCATGTATTTTCAAAATCCTCATTTGAAAACCACATTTTTATGCTTACTCAGATTATCTAGCTCTAATATTAAAATTGAAGAAATCAATAAGACCCAAATAGCTTTTTTGTGGTACTCTACATGTTATTCTGTTAGAGTTTTGAATTTTAAGCCAAATGACTGCTAGGCAATTTAGTTTTCACTATTTTGTTGTGTTCTTTGTCTTTCATATTCCCATGAAATCCAGTGTAATTTGCTTATATAGCATCTAAGCAGTTAGTAATGGTAAATGGATAAAGATCTTTTGCAAGGCACTCTTACACGTAGATCATAATGGATACCCTACAAAAAGCATCTTTTTATCCAGTGTATTTTGTCTTCTACACCCTCATGGTTTTCTCCAGTCGCTGTTGGTTATCATATCTGCTTGTAAGTTTGCTCTTCCTTCATTAAAGCCACTTATCGCCGCCTGTTTGCTTCTCTGTCTGCCTGCTCCCGTCTCCTACTTTAGCAAACATGACATTAAGTTGTTTTAAAACCAAAAAACAACAGATGCCAGCCAGAAATAAAACTCCTTTTGATATGTTAATAATCTATTTCTTCCAGTAGCTGGACGGACTATTCATTATCTGAGGTCTGTTTGTTTTGAACTCATCACAGAAAGACATTAAGTCTATTTACTTTTTTTTTAATTTGTCACAAGTCCTATCATTAAGACATTTACCAGCATAATTGCATGCTGCATGCTTTCCTAACATCACAGGGCCTTAAGGATGTTTTGGCCCAGAGCAGTTATTCAGAGAGCATACGGTCAGTGCCATTATGAGACACAATATGAGACATGTGTGTGGTGTACCAAAGGGATTTGTCACGTTTTGGTTTTCATCCATCTATCCAGTTTCTATGCCTGAATATTCATTATAGGTTGATTGGTGCTTTTCTCCGGCAAGAGGTAGTGGACCAAAGATAGTCCTTGGATAGGTTGCATGTTCTTTACACAGTTATTGGGTCCTCTACCCATCTCTGACGTGTGCACAGGGAAACCATGCAAAGTCCATTCACACACCCCACTGGCCAGGATTTGAACCCAAGACTGTTTTACTCCAAGACAACAGGACCTCTTTTCCAAGTTATAAAAACGGAAAAGTTTCACATGCTACCACGCATCTTACTGACATACGCAAAAACATATGTCTTCATGTTAGATTAAAAAAAAAACAACAACAAAAAACCCGTGTGGTTTCTCCTGCACAGCTGCAGCTGAAACACTCGCACTTCACTGAAGCTGGCGATTCTTACTTCTTTGCTGCTTCCAGTCCAGTTTTTTTCCTACTTGTAGACGGGCCCACGTGGTGGTGCTGCTGCCACTGCCGGCAAGAGGTAGTTGCCGCCAGTTGCCAGAATTTGGATTAACCTACGTAACAATGGTTGAAGGACTGGATCAGTTCCACCACAGAGCTACAGGCAGCAGCTCTTACCCTTCAGAGACTGTGGCCGTCCTCACTACCCTGCACACATGGATGCACGGCCGCCCTGGGATGACGCTCGCTCCCAAGAAACACATTCAAACTGTTAATTAATGCGTCCTTGTTTTTATTGCTTTCTAGCGGCCCACGAGGGAGGTTGTTGGGTCCATGCTTGTGTGCCGTGGCACTTGAAAGCTCATACACACCATCTCATTTGCACACCTAACAAGAGCAGAGTGTGCAAACAGATGAGCTTCAGCGAGTGTAAAAAAAGAATAAACTGGGTAGTAAAAATGTCAGAACAGAGTAGAAGTGTGCCATTACAGTGCTGTGCACTGAGTATGTGCAGGCAAATTTGTGTGTGCATGTATTTCTGTTCCAATAAAAGTGTCAGATGGACACGTTTGATCCTTTTTCTTCCCACAGCCACTATAACAAAGGTCTTTGCAACTTCTCTCTTTCATGTGGTTTGAGATTTGCACTAATAGATATTCTAAAGTGTGAGTAGACTTTAGCAAAGTTATATACAAGCTGTAGATGCTTTTTCTATCGTGCTGCTGGAGAACGCCCATTTCTTTGTGATTAAAAAAACCCTCCAAAATAGTCAACATCTGAACTACTCACCCAAACTCAGGAGAAAAACGACTGGATTGTTGTTCCGTAGTCCAAAGTTCTCGCTTTCGGATAGAAGTAAAGAGTGGACTTTATTTTTGGAGCCAACGTTCCCAGAATCTGAAGGGAAGAGCAGGAAGCCACACAACTAGATTCCTTGAGGTCTAGTGTGACTTTTCAACAGAAGTGGGTCATTTTGCTGGTGTTGGTTGAGTGTGTTTTAACAAGCCATAAGTCAGTGCAGCTGTCTACCAGGAATCTATAAACGACAAGGCAGAGGTTGCTGCCTCTGGACCAGAACCTCTGAAGGAAACAGCTGAGTTAATCACTTCATTTGGAGAGTGTTAAGTTGGCCTCTGGTAAATAAACTAGAGACCATCTGTGTTGTATTTGACAAAGGTATAAATCCCTCATTTAACAGGTTTCTAATATTTCTTCTTTTTACCTATGTAATATTTCAAAAGTCAGAAGTATCCTGTCCAGACACTGAAAAACAGTTTGTAGATAAAAAAAAACCTTCAGCTGGTCCAAAACACTCCAGCAAGACTTCTGATGATTTTTTTTTAAAGTTCATATTTCTTCTATTTTAACTTCCTGTCTTTGGTTTGTTAAACTCAATTTAAGACTTTCCTTCTCGCATATAAACCCCTTTAACAATCAAGCTCCATCAGAGAGCTGATTGGTCCATTTGTTCTTCAGAAAGCACTTTGCTCTCATGCTACAAGTTTGCTGCTCTTTCCTAAAGCAGAATGGGAGGCAGATTCTTCAGGCTCCTCTCCTGTGAGGCAGACATCCTGTTCACTTTTTCCTCTTGAAATCAATAAAGTAGCATAAAGTAAAATATATTCTACTTTTGAGATTAGGCTTAAAACTTTCCTTTTGGATAAAGCTTAGTTAGAGTGGCTTAGGTTATTCTGAGCTACTCTGTAGTTATGCTGAAATAGGCAACTGGAAGACAAACTGACCGCCTTTCCTCACTCTGCTACTTTCTTTTCTTCTACTTCTTTATAATTTGCATTACTTGGTGCTATTTCAAGAGTTAACCTTATGTTTTCTTTCAGTGATTTTCTCTACAGAGACGAGAGGGTGTCTGACGTTCTGTTTAGCTGTGATACCTTTTATGAGATGCTGCTGCCAACAGCCAAACGTTCCCCTTCTCCTCTGTTAACACCTCACTTTTCTTCAGTATAGAAAGTACTCTTACATTAGTTTTTCTGTTTTTTTTTTGTTTTGTTTTTTTCATCTTCAAGGGACTCCCTGCACAGGTACTCTCTCTCAGGTTACTCATGTTTCCTCCCAGCATAAAAACACACGCATCTCTGAGACTATAAACTTTAAATTGGCCTCAGTTGGAAAACGTGTCTCTGCGTCGCCGTGTGATGAATTATGACATGTTCTCATCCACTGACAGCTAGACATGGGCACCGGCATGAGCCTTAATGGGATTAAGTGGTTGCAGGGAATGAATAGATTAACATAAACAGCAATTCACTGACACGTTCGCACACAATGCAACAAAAATAAAATCCTTCATAAGGCATTTTCTTGCAATGACTTTTAGGGTGACTAAAAATCGTCTCTTTTATATTGTGCCGATAATAAGACAGTAGGATTACATTTAATAATTATTATATATTTTTAATATAGAATGAAAACTCTACACCCACTCTACAGATAAGTTAAGAGAATTGTAATATCTTCGGTTTATGCAGTTGCCTGAATTGTGCTAAAGGTCCTGCCATCATAAAAGCTGTGCAAGTTGGAGACAATTAATTGGTTTCCCCCGCTATAGAAATAGCAGTTAATTACTGATTTACATTCTGTTTCATGTTGTTTTCAAACAAGAAGTAAAGAAGCTTTGCAGTTCTAAAGGAAATAGTACACAGGGTCATCGTTGGCGAACCCTGCCGAAACCCAAAATGACTCACGCTCTTGTAAAACAGCCATTTTGAATTAAACTTTCATGCAAGACATTGCTTTTTATTTCAGTGGGCTGGATAGGAGTTGGAGCTGCCAGTATTGATATTCACCCCTTTGCCATAAAATTGTGGTATCAAGAGGGAGCAGCTTGAGACCAGATGTCACGGGAAGACACCATTTCCCATTTGTTATTCACTCTTGGAATAGAAACTGCTGGAATTAGAGGTTAATTATGACAGCGAAGGTTTGGGAGGGCGAGAGGGAGAGACAAACGAATGGAGGAGTGTGTCGGGGAAAGTTAATTTTCGCCGATGCTCTTGCTGTGTCGTACTGTGGCTGGTGATGAATGATAGACAGAAAGCTCTCAGCTGGAGGAAGGCTGCTAATGGAATTGTCCTGCATCAGTCCAAAGATTTGCGAGCTGCAGATGCTCCGACGCCAAGAAACACGCCTTAAAAATCCCTCCCTCCACCGAAACTCATTCTCATGATTATTGTTAGGACTCATTGTGAAAGTGCAATTTTTTTTTTTTTTTTTTAAAAATGGGGAAAAATGTCTTGACTGCATCTTGACTATTGTTTCATCTCTACCCATGCTCCCCGCAGCACTGCTCTGAAAAAAGGAAGTGAGCTTCAAATTGGATTACAGAGGTCATCAGCTGCAGATGAGCTTGATATTGTTAACAAATGACAAATACGGGAGCCGCAACGGCGGTGGGCGGAAAATGACTTGAAATGTATGCAGAGTTGATTCAGTTTGAGGTGTAATTTGACACTGATGATGTTCAGCAGAGCATGAGAGCATCCCAGGATGAGAATACCTTCTTATATTGTTCCCTCTTGCAGTGGAGCCCGCGGTCGCCTCCCTCTGGGCTTCGCTCAAGTGCACCCTTCAACTGACCGCAGGTCTTCCCTCTACAGGATTTATAGTTGTATTGATTCCTAGCTGTATTTTTGCTGTATTCACAGCTGGCATTATGCACCTTTAGGCTAACTAAGAACGCACACGCCAAGTGGATAAAGTCCTCTTATACGGCGGCATTGATTATGCCCATCTGATTCCTCCCTTTCCGCTTTGCTCCCTCCCTTTGTCCCACATTCTGCCTCTTCAGTCAAATGAGTTGTGGCCAGTGGCCGAGCTATGATAGGCAGATCATTACTCTGCGCCGCGTACGCCAGGAGAATCGTCCTGAAGGACAGAGGAGGTGGAGAATGAGACTAAAAGCAGGAAGGAGAATCGGAAGACAAAGACATCAGGTTATCATAAATAACCCACAATGAATCCAGTCTCTGGGCAAAGCACGCTACATATGGTTGCTGCGCTTCCCATCCCCCACGCCGCGCTGTTTTCTTCATTTTCCGGTCTGCAGATAACTTCTTTAGAGGATATTATAGTTCCCTTGCCGTCGGGAAAGCACATTACTCCATCGGCGAAGCTTTATCCACGGAGTATAGCTTTAGGTTTCTGCTTTCCATCTCTCTGTGTGAACGTGTCTATGATAATGTAATCAGTAGCTCTACCGTTGTGCGCGGTTATATCTGCACCTGCATAAATTCTCATTCTCTCGTCTGTGAGCCCAAGACCCCGAAACCGGATGAAGGTCGACATTAAAAGCTGAGCTGTGAAAAGAGAATAATTTCAACTGCTGGCACACGATTTAATTAATCTCTGCGGACGTTTCTACGAATAAACAACATACAGTTTGACATTAGAAGGGTTAACTCCACAGTGTCTTTATGTTCACAGCTAAAACAATTAAAAACAGTGAGTTACAACATCGAGCAGCTAATCAACAAACAAAATCTTAAATTGTTGGCACCCAATCTTGGCACTACATCCAAACACAAGCGTTCGGTAACAATGCTTATGTTTTCCCTTGATCCACTTTGACTTTCTTTTCGAAGTCAAATGTTGAATAATTAGTTTTCAATTTTTTTTCTCATTTCTGTTTGTTAAAACTGAAAACTCCTGTCTTTTTAGTCCGCAAACATGTAAACAAATACCATTCTGTTGACACACACAAGTCTTTGAGCTTGGAAGTTCTCTTTCCCATCACCCCAAATCCTTGAACTCAAACTTAATCAAGTCAGGATTCTGGCTGGCCCCTGTACCTCCCACCCCCCAACATTTTTGAAACAAATTAAAAGTTAGCTTGAAATCAGAATCTTCCAGGGATCTGAAGACTGAGCTTTTTCTATCCTGTGGCTTTTCTTGAGGGGAAAAGCCAGAAGAGCCATCTGTCTTCATTTAGTTCTCTCTCCTGCACCCTCTAACTTCATGTCCAGTTTCACTACACCCATTAGTTTCATTCTTTGGTCTTTCTCTCTGCCTCCTGTCCTATGACTCCATCCTCGCTGTCCGTCTGCAGATACAATCATCTTCTCTACTTTAAACATGTCCGAACCAGCTCAGTCTGGTTTCTGTGACTTTATCTCTAAAACATGAAATGTCCCTCTGAGGTTCTCACTCCTGATGGTATCCATCCTCGTCGCTCCCAAAGGGAACCTCAACATTGTAACTCTGTAACCTTCAGTTCTGCCTCCTTTCTTTTCATCACTGACTCTGTTTCTAAACCATTCAATGGTGCTTGTTTCACTTCTGTCCTGTGTACACCTGTCCTTTCATTCTTGCTGATTTCTTATGCCCAACACATTTGCCCACCCATTCTGACCTGCTTGGACCTGCTTCTTCATCTCTTCTCCACACTCTCCATCTTCTCCATCTAAATCACTGACTATAGGTACTAAAAGTCCTTTGCACACATTCATTCTGTCTTCCTGTGACTAATCCTTGCTTCTCTTTCTCCAGTATTTACACCCACATCTCTAGCATTTCCTCTTCCTGTCTCCTGCTCTCCCTACAGATCATCATCTGCAAACATCATAGTTTATGGAGACTCCCATCTAACCTCATCAGTTAGCATGTCCATCACCAAAAGTAAACGAAAAGGGGCTTCGAGTCGATCCTTGATGGAGCCCCGCCTCCTCTGTCGCTCCTAAAGCACACCTCACTGCGGTCTTACAGGTCTCATATCCTGCACCACTCTATCGTACTTCTTCGTTGCAGGCTTCCTCGTTCAAAACCACAGCTCTTCTCTGCATCCTGCCTTACGCTCCATCTAAATAATAATGTGTGTACGTTAGAACCAGTGACCAGTGACTAACCAGTGACTAACCAGTGACTGGTTCTAACCATTTCCATATTTCCACGTGGAAATATGGAAATGGAAATATATGGAAATATGATATATAAAATCATTTATATTGCTATTTTTACCCTGTGGTTTTGTACTATAAAGTGTCTATTTTTACTTAGCTTAACCAATTCTGATTAGTTTTTCTTCAAAATCGCTGGATTTTTGCATTTTCCCATTCAAATGCTCAGAAGCGAAGCCAGTGAGGCAGCAGCAGCTCAGCCTCACCTGAGATTAGCAATCTCTCGCTAACTGCACTGGCTGCCATTATATGACAGCATTTTATTTTATATGTTACACCTGCTGTGCTGTAATGTTTTAAACAAAACAATAAGTTATTCTAAAAGGAGAGCTAAAAATCTGGCTTACAGAACATTTCTTCATTTTTTTTTTCCTTTTTCTTCTCCCTACTTGAAGCCAGATTGCCCTTCACCAGAGGTAATGGAGCCACTCTATCAAACACCTGTACAACCACCCGCATGCCGCCCACCCCCCACTTATTTCCTAATGGGACAATGGCGAATGTGTTTGGTTGAGCTGCATTGCTAAAGGAGGGCATTCCATCTTACTGTATCCTTTGTCTAAAACTTGTTGACAAGGTAGCTTACCGTAATCCATAACTAGCAGTGTGAGAACTATACTCACTACCTGTCAATGTGGATTGATGTTCTGCGCACATTATTCCATTCCCTGCAGTCATGCTGTGTTGTTCTCCCCCTGAATGACCTGGAGAGCCCGGGAGGATTTTTGGAGAGTCGCTGTCTTCACCTGACGAGTGACGTCGACAGAACGGACAAGGACTGCACGGATCGGCCCTTCACAGCTGAGAGGCTTTACGAGCATAAATGACAGAAAGATATTTTTGGGAATGAATCTCTATTTACTTCCGTGGAGAAGCCAGCTTTTGCTCCAACTGTCTCTCTGTCTTTCCAAATGTCGTTTCTTTTCCCTCTCCAAAAAGTGCGCTGAGGAGGGTCACGGCATTGGCAGTGGCAGCTTTGGAGAGGAGAGAGGCCAAGGAGAGCGAGCACCTCCTGTCTGAATCGGATGTCTCCAATCCCCCCAACTATCTTCTTCCTGCTAATTAACCTGCTGACACCTCCTTACTGTGTGTATTTTGGATGGGATGGAGAGAGAGGATGCAGCAGGTGTGGACGGGAGGAGAGGCTCCAAATGATTTGAAGTCAGAAGCATATGCTGTTTTGTGTCTGAACGCAGGTTTGCACACCTTGCCGTTACCATGTGGAAAGCAACATGAGGTATCTGTTCGTGTTTGTTGACATTTTGGTCACTCAGCAGATTTCTGCTTTTTTTTCCAGCGACAGGAACCAGGTTTTGTTTTGTTTTGTTTTGTCCACATTCAAACCTGTCAGACATTTTGGGGAAAATACTATTTCTGAATTTTTTGTTTGCAAATGTGTGTTGTCTTTAGAAGCATAAAAACAGAGAGAGGCACCTAAAATGCAAGTGTAACAATGACAGCATATTATACCTGTGTTTACTCCAATTTCACACATTCACTATTTGAGTTTGTGTTTTCCTGTTTCAAAATTGTACCTGTAAACATCCATGTTTTACCAATTTTCTTCAAATGTTTCTGTCTATTTTTCATTGTTAAGCCCAAAATTATTTATACCCTGGCAGATACCGATTTAAAATATATTTTTTTACCCAATCTTGTTATTTCTGACAGAAAAATGAGACAAATATTACAGATGCATTTGTCCTAAAAATATATATATATTGTTGAAAAAAAATACTATTGGACTTTCAGGAAATTTTGCAATCGCTGGCTAGACTTTTGCATGGGCATAGCCAGATGTTAGTGATCTATCTTTTCCAATGAGGTCCCAGGCTCTGAGGCTGTGAGGTTTCCTTCCTCTTTCTCTCCATCCTCTATCAGATTCAAGTCCCGACTCAAGTTGAATTCAATTTTAGTAAATATTCGGAGGAGTTATTGTTTGCATTTAATAGAAAAGCATCAGTTTAGAAGTGATAACAAATATCTGTCCACTTTATACACTTTATATTACACTCGGTTTTCCTTTGCTCACATTCTGATTCTCATTTGGGGCAGTTGACTCTTATAAAACATGACAGACGATGCCTCCTCTGATCAAGCCATAATAACTCTTGAGTGGTAGGCGTTATAAAATCGTGCCATGATACCATATTCCCTGACTATGAGTAGATTACTGAAAATTACTGTAAATTGCTGGTTGTCAGAAAGGTTAGAGAGCACCATTTCACAGCCAAAAAGTCAGGTAGAAAGCAATCAAATCTGCAGTGGTATGAAACGCAGAAGGGGTGAAATGAAGCTCCATAACACTTTGATTGAAATACACCAACAAACATAAAAGCAGGCATAGAGTATCCGCCTGAAGAGACACTTTTGAAATGACTGTCATATTAAAGGTGGGACCGAGGTATCTTTATATTTTAACATGCAAATAAAAGTTGCATATATTTGGAAGGAAACTGCACAGAAAAACTGAATGGATATAATGGTTAGAAAATCCTTTGTTTTCTTCCTCCTCTCTTTGGTGAAGAAAGTTGACAAACCACCATTGACTCATAAAGCTCAAGTAGAACTTTAAGTCTCTAAATGAACAGTAAGGTGTAGCTTGTATACCCAGTACAAGGCTTAGCTTCATATGTATCAATATATACATTTTGTTGTTTTTTTTGTTGCCCCCTTCACATCTGAATGGTTGTAGCAGCAGATGCCCCCTATGGGGCATCTGCTGCTACTGTAATCATCCTATATTTGCCCTCTGGTTTCAGATGCATTGTATATTTTTCAACTAATGTTGACGCAGTACCCCCACCCCAAAAAATGGGGGCATTTTCTCTTCCACCTTAATAATAGGGTGTCGATCCATTGGAGAGGTATCATGACACAAAAAAACCTCACATTGTCTGAAAGTTGTTTTCTGCTCCACTGGCTGTTCTTCTTAACGTCAGGACCTAAACCTTCTCCGAGCCTGAAGCACTCCTCCACTGGTGCATCCTGAATCTGACATGCAAACATAACACAGGGAGGGACGTGTTGCAACTGGTGTGCTTAGTGCCTAACATCCACTCTTGAACAAATTCAACTGAGTTATAAGCAGCATGAATACAGGTGTGTGGCTGCCATTAAGATATCAGCCTTGTTAGCCCAAGAGGTGGGAGGATGCCAAAACTGGCTATGCAGCGTCCAGTTTCAGGTTGCCGAACCTGAAGCCAATAGGTTTAACTTGCAAAGCAAGTCCAAGTGCCAGCCTCTTAACCCCCCAAACTTATGATCCCATTAGCATCACTTCTGACTTTCTCATTTTGTGGAGCGACCGAGCACGTTTGTTTGTTCTGATGAAAACGGCTTCCTGAAGGTAATTGCATCCGTGTTGCGTTCTGCGTGCTGTTCATTAGTCGAAGGAGTTATAAATGGGGACTCTCACAGCGTATGTTCACGTCAGGCTCTGCTGCTCCCTCTGCCACCATGGACGACACGTGCATCGCTCACTCCCTCACAGGAACAGATGAATTTATGGCTGCACCCTGCCAGCAGGAGCAAAATGCAGAAGGCAAGGAGGCAGTTAGGTGGGTGAATGGGGGAGGGGTGTAAGGAGAGAAGGAAGAGTAGGGAGACCAAGGCTTTGGATGCCACGGAGAGACGGAAGGAAGCAGAGGAATAAAGGCGCGTTTACAAATAATGACTCAAAAGATAAAACTAAGCGAAGAAAAAACTTTTTGCTGAAGCTGAAGAGGTAGAAAAAGGAGATGAACGGGAGGTACGGTGCAGCAGATCAGGCAGACGGACAGAAGAAGTTTCCAGCCCTCCACCCATCAGAGAGCTCGGCTGTTCAGATGTTTGGTTGGCGATAAAGGCAGACAGACAGATTGCAGCCAATGATATGTGTTGGGAATCATCTCAGAGATGGGCTAATGACAGGAGGGGGAGAAGCAGGCAGATGGCTCCCGTCATGGAAATACGCTTGTAGTACTATCCCAACGGTTTACCCGAAGACTGCTTGAACATTTGGGATTGAGGAGAGTAAGAAATTATCAGTAGAATGTAAAGGGAGATTCTGACGGGCATGAAACTGTTGGTTAAGAAATCCAAAAACAAAGAACCTCCTTATTCAGCTCGGTCCGCATTTTACGTTTTCTCAAACATCTGCTGTCTTAAAATTTTTGTTCCATCACAACATTTCCTTTTATCGGAAAACCTTGCAGAGATTGAGATTTTGCAGACATTTTGACTCGAATTTAAGGGGACCCAACACTTATGATGGAGTCAACAAATGATGCCATTTTAAGCTAATGTACAATTAAAAGCTGAAGCAAACTGCCATATTTATGCTTTCTTTTCCTCTTGTAAATGTGCCATAGAGGAACATTAACGCACTCAATCCAACAAATGGAGGACAAGAAAAGCACAAAATCATTGTAGGTATTTTGCAAATAATCAGAGTACTTGTGAGTGCAGGTGGGAAGTGAACAACCCCACAATGGGAGTGAGCAGTAATGGTCAAAAATCCAGCGGGAGTGGAATTAAGGAAACAGTCCCACACTCTGCAGTTCTTCGCTCCTTGGTACAGTCACTTGTAAGTAAATTGCATTTTAATGGAGCCCTCCACATTGTGCCTTGTAGCTTCTCTTAAAGGGGCATTGCTGCCAAACCCACATATGGACAGAGTCGTTAATCTTGGCTGGACTTCTGATTTGATTATTCCAATTCATCAATTCGCGGTTCAAGCATCTTTATGTTCAGTCCATATTTAAGTTCTGTTATTTAATTATTACAGTGCATATTGCAACCCTCGCTCCACAGAGACAGTAAAATGACCTGGAGCACATTTATAATGAGTCGTTCAAAGAAACAACACAGCCACTTTATATATATATATTTAAAAAAAGCACTCCATGATCTCAACACCAATAACTAGGCTCACCATATAACACATGTAGTGACTAAGAGTAGAGCCCATTAGCCGATGCTTTCTACACACTGAAGAATTTAGAGGTACATCTCGATAAAGTAAAATGTCACCAAACAGTTTTTAATTTAATTTAATTCAAATTGAAAGTATCCTCTGGTGTATAACACACCAGAGGATGCTTTTCACACATTTCTTTTAATTAAACCTTAAGTGTATACATTACAACTAACAACAACCATAAATTAATTGTCTTTATTTCTTGTTGATCTGTTTTACATTCTCTATCATTTTCTATATCAGACGAAATAACCTTCGTAAATAAATATAAAATAACTGTTTTTTAATTTATGCCTTCATTATTTATTAAGGGGGAAATGCAATCCCAGACATCCTGCTCATATTTTAAAATACAAAAGTGACTCTCATCATACCTCAGAGACCAAGTTGTCTATTATTATTGTTGTTATTACAGATGACTGATTTAAATTTCACAGCACAGACCTAAGCATGATTTTTAATTAGATTAACATCAGGAAATCACTTTTGATTTCCGGATATAAACTGTATGAAGTTTTGTTATTCAGTTGGATTACCAGATGTAATTTAATTTTTATAATCCTAAAGCATTTTATGGCACTTCAAGCTCTTTACACTTTAACAGTGAAAAAATGAATTGCTACATCATCAACTCTGAATACTGCAATTGTTTTTTGGATGTGGGTTTAATTCCTCAGAAAAAAAAAGTAACTCTGATGCAAAGTCATCAACATCCACATCGAGATTTATTGATAGTTCTGTATTTTTCCACAGATCTTGAGCTTAAATTTAGCATAAAGATCTAAAGCAAAGCCCTCGGCAGCATCATCTCAGCTCTTCTATATAAAGGTACATTTTGTGAATTGAGGAGGTTCTTTATTGTTACCGTACATATCCTCTCAACTCATTACTGTCAATTTTCTTTTGAGAAGCATCTAAACAGATAAAATCAGATTTACGCGTTTCCTGCTCCACTTGTTTTGACAGTCTGTTTGTTTGCATCATGGACTGACTGTCCAGATCGGATGATGTGCCGCTCCGCTGAGGAGTTCTGGAAGAGAGGCTTTCAGAGCGGCTGTCAGGACCACAGCCAAGCTGAATGTCCAGACTCAGACTGACGGCCTCCTATGAGGATATTATGTACGATCAATTAAGCACGAAAGCAATGCTAGCAGTGAAACTACATAGGATTACACCAGAAAATACCAATACGTTGGCTGCTTCATCCAAACCCAATGGTGTTGCTATATTTGTAATATACACATATTGTAAAGGATAAAATATGTCTACTTTCCCTAATTTACAGTAATTTTCTCCGTCTCCATTTTAGGTCTCTTCTGCCTCATGAACAAGAAGCAGTGTTTGGCTCACTGCAGCGTATTTTGCAGACCGGGACACCCAGCTACATGAGAGGGCAGCTAATCCATGTTCATTACATTCAAAATGATCTTGAGTGAGTCATTTTTAGTGGTTTATCTTCCTAAGTCCTTCCCGTCTGCGTGGGTGGACTAGGAGTCAGGCTGACGTTATAATGGTGGCTTATGCATTCAGCTGATGCTGCTGCTCCACAATGAGGAGGAGTGCTTCCTAATGCAACAGGGATATGGTCATTAGTTTGGCAGCTTCATCATCATTATGGGGCTTAAATAGGTCAGCCATGGACTTCATGGTGGCAAAGGAGCTCCTGTTTTATGAGAGGAACAGGGAGAATTCATTACAAGGATTAAAATGACTAAAAATATAGATGTGATTTTTCTTTCAGTATTTCAACAAAGTTATAAGTTTTGACATTTAGAACCAATAAAATAAATTGACAAGCATAAAAATCCCTTCAGAAGTTTATGCGAGTTCAGTTTATGTAGATTTTGTTAATTGTGGCTTGTATTAATGTATCAATGCTCAAAGTCCAAATTTTGAGCTTGAACTGTCGACGTTGTCATTAATTAGTTGGAAAGCCATACTTGCAACATTGTCTGCTTGGATAGTGTGGTAGATTCTCAGGGAATCTAAATCTATTGTTGTCAAAAAATGCCCAAAATAAACTTAAGAAAAGTGGAGAGAAACCAGATGATTTTTTTGTTGGTCACTTTTAAATCACTAAAAAATATTAAAATACTAAAAATCTAGCGCAGTAGGCAAACATTTAGGTAAACCTCCCTTGTCTCTTCAGCTGCTCCTCTCTGATTTCACTCCTTCAGGCATTTCTTCAAAACAAGAGGGGAGCTCGGCTCGTCATGTCAGAGTGACAGACTTTGCTCTTCCCCTAGTTTACACCTTCCTTCAGCCGTGACTTGAAGCCACGTCTTGTTTGCTGCGTTTCGTCCTCCTGCATCTCCACGGTTGCTCTTGAAGATGTCAGTGACATTCTTCTGTTGGTTTGCCAACTCAAACAAACCAATCACAAAATCTTACACTCTGACGATTTCTATGGTACTGAGTTAAAATCATTTTAAACCATAAGGAAAATGGGATAGAAAACGAGTTTTCACTTTCTGTCATTGATCATGCTGAGTAATTTGTTGCAATTTTATATATATATTTAATGAAAAGTATAAAAAAAATTGCAACAAATACTGCTAAGCAAAACTTTTATAGTGCAGATCTCAAGGCAGTTTTGTACCCATGTATTTCTAGATTGTTCTTTCCTTCCTCAGACAACAAAAGACAATAACAGAGCCACAATGTGACAAAAATCCATTTATATGCAACAGCCAGAGCGCACGCCTACAAACTACTCCCCTCTGGTAAGACGCGGTGCAGAATAAAGTATGTTCTCTGAGACAGTAAAGGTTCTGCGGGGGCAAACATAAATTTCATTTCGCTCACCAATCACGGCTTTATTGGAGTCTACCTGTTTGATAATACTCACACTGTGGCTTGTGTTGCGATTGTTCTGGCTGAATGGGATACTTTATGGCCTAAACGATAATGGAGACAAAATATGGATTAGACATAAATTTATCATTCACTGTGAACAGGAGTGTGGAAACGCGCATATAAATATTTATTCTTCTCTGCCAAGGGGATAAACAGGTCTGTATATTTAAAAAATTTTTCTTATTATTCAAGTATGAGATTCATCTCAGGGTGTTTCTCTGATAGAAAGTCGACTTCTTTGATGTTGTGACTCAAGATAAAATAGTTTGCAGTAGGATAGCCACAGCTACTGATCTACATATATACATACATATATATACACACTGTATATATAAATATATATTTTTTCACCGTCTGCATATTATGCGTTGTTGCTTTTTTGGTTGTTTTACAGGCAAATGTTTAATGTTTTGTTAGTACATGGTGTAAAAGTATGCTGGAAGCGGCTAGGTAAATGTTTTCTTTCTTCTGTGTTATGTGGGAATAATGATAAGCTCCAAGGAATTCTCTTATTCAGACAGCGCTACGCTCTCTTCCACATTTTGACTTCAGCAGTACAGTTCAGGCTTTATTTTGTATGTGTTTGTTCCTTGATGTTAGACGAAAAAAGAAAAAAAAAGAATTTTGCTCAAATTCCAGTATATAAACAAACAAAAAGAACAATTCAAAGGTAATCACTAATCCCATAAAATAATTGAATTCAGGTCTTTCAATCAGATTTAGAGAATTGAGAACCTGAGTTATTCTACAAACATTTGAGATTGAATGGGTTGCTCTCAGGAGCTCAGTGAAATACAGTGTGGTAGCATGATTCTAAGAAATTTCTTCACCGCTAAATATTCCACCGTTAACAGTAATATAGGAACATTGAAGTGATTGGGAATGAGAGCAACTCAACCAAGAAGTGGTATAAGATCATAGAGTGGATGTCCACTCGAGAGAAGTGAAGATGTGTTTTCTGGAGTAATAAATCGTGCCTTTCTGATTTTCCGGGAAAATGGCACTTTTCTGACTTGACTGTGTCAAAGTTTGGTGCAGAGGGGATTGCGGTGTAGAGCTTCAGAAGTTAAGAGTTGGCACCTTAGATCCTGCGAAAGAAATTCGCAATGCTTCAACTTACCGAGACATTTCCGACAATTTCAGGTTTAAAATTTTGTGGGAACAGTTCGGAACGACCCGAGCAGGTTAAAAAGCAACGACCATAGAGACATGGCTGGGGAATTGTTTTGTGGAAGAACTCGAATGATCTGCACCCGGTTCTAATCTCAACCCGACACAACATATGTGAGGTAAATTAAAGTGGGGACTGTGAGCGAGGTTTTTTCATCCAGCATCAGTGTCTGACCTCATAAATGTACTTCGGGAAGAATGGTAAAAAAAATCCTAAGCCTTGTGGAAAGCTTTCCCAGAAGAGATGAAGCTGAGGCAGATCGTCTGCTCCAGGGCAGCTCAGCTTACCGCCATCAGCATGTAAACGTGTGAGTGAATGACTGACCGTTGTGTGGTGCTTTACAAGTACAGGCCATTTACCATTTGTAAGTGTGAAGGTGCATGCTCAAATATTTTTGGCAATATAGTTTTGGAGGCGTTTTACTTTCACTCTGCCTATATAAGTACAAAGATATCGTCATCGAATTTGTGCCGTTTGTCCTTTATGTTCTAAGTTTCTTTTACTGCTTCAGATGTTCTTGTCTGCGTTATTAAAGGGCTTTCGAAGGCTTGTGCCTGTAACACTAAAATGCACACTTGAGAAACAGAGGCTTGCCTCAGCGCAAATTAAATTAACATGGCTATGCAGGGGTCTTATATTACAAGACATGCTTTTTGATATTAGTGCTGTCTTCTGAGCAACGAGAGTCTCCTCCTTTGTTTAAGCAATGGGAAGTTTCCTCACGTCGCGTTCAGCAGAGCTGAATATTGAACAGCGGCATGACGGCTGTCTCAGAATGAGCGTTAAGCCAGTAAGCATTGATTACATTTTCCTTCTACGAATGATTTATACTGTGATACGGTTACAGTACGGGGTGCAGCATCCACATCAATTTGTCATCTAAAAAAAGACAGTGTGGTAAGTGGATGTCATTTCGCCCTTCTGTCTCCAGAGTTGTAAAGAAAGTGCTCGAGGCCAACTCTTTGAAATATCTTTGCAACGGTGCAGGCTTCTGCCTCGGCTCATATCTGCCTAAATGATTTCAGCTCAAGGTGTGAAATCCCAGTCTTTGATTTAGCAAGAGGGCACACAGGCACAGATTTCCCTGTGGACTACCAGTTCACAGATACATATCTCAAGAGGTAGATGTCTTCCTCATTCCCACTTAAGGTTTAATAAGACGGATTGAGGTCAGAGTCAGAGTGCACGGCCACGGACACCAGCCATCAGACACACTCGTGGGAATGCCAAAAGCAAGAAGGGGGCAAGAAGGGGGCGGCAGGAGCATTGGAAGTCCTAGCACGCCACCCTGAGTGAGAGGAATGATTTTCCCTCTGTGGCTGTCCACTCTCGTTCTTGCATGCAGTTGGGGAGCAGCCAGACGCCCGAGGGGGCCGAGGCGATGCCAGTCGTCCATAAAAGCCCCAGCGATTTGTGTGTGGAGTACTAACCTTGCAACATGAAAGAAAAAGTAAAGTAGCCAGCTCTTTTTTCTGAGGTTCCCTTTAAGGCTCTGTTGTTGCTGGACAATGTTGTCCGGTATGACAACTCCTTATGCACAATGCATCATTTGAGAGGGATCTGGGCAAAAAGGGCTTTCAAGTCAGGGAAGAGTCAATGATATGGAGAGCAGGGAGGTGGCAAACTAGTTCAGACTGGCAGTTTGGAGACTGACTGAAGAATCACAACCAGCCGGTTTTAACAAGCTTTTCTGTTGATCATAGCTTCTTTTCAAGTCGTTGTTTCAATAACCTGTATTAGTAACACATTTTAACTCTTTAAAATAAAATGCTGTAGCTGCTATCTAGACAACAGAGATTTCATAAGAAAGCATCAAAACTGACCTTCAAACTTTAAGACATGAAAAAGCATGAAAACATTTTGGCTTTAAATTAAAACTGTTTTTAATCGATTAGTTTGAATTTTCTCTCTCTGCCAACTGCTTAACAAGTAAAATAAAGCTGCTGGCCTTTTTAAAAATCAATGGTAATCGCTAATTTGCAATTGAATTTCCTTCTGGTTATTTTGTGCATGTGTTGCATGTGTTTTTTTTAAGGTGTGTCATATTTCAAAACACAACTCTTTAATCCTGGCTTGGGACTTAAAAAAAAAGTGACGCAAAGTAGAGGCACTGGCAGAGTTACTTAAACTTTATTTCCATTTCAACTTAAAAAACTGTATTGTTCAAAATGTGAGCTCCACTTGAAAAGTGTGCCAACAAGTTCAATATGAGGATGTGAAGACAGGTACAATTTGTCTAGTATGACAAAGTTTTGTAGGCACAGGTACTATAAAACTTTTTTATTCTTCCATCCACTGAAATGAGAATTACTGTCTTAAAAATTCAATCCGTGTTTAGTTTTCCCTTCTTAATAATTTATTGCTAATTATTCTCTAATACCTATTTGCACTAATAGTTATTTTAGACTTCAATGCATTCATCCCCTTATAGATGCATGTGAAAGCAGCTGCACTGCACATTTTAAACATTACCATAAAATGTCACCTATGGCGAGGCAGAACCAAGCTGGTGTTCCCCGTAAAAATAGATGAGCTTATTTGCTTCTGGTGTTGCTAAAGTTGCAGCCGGTGTTTTTGAGCAGCTCTGATTTTCCACACAATAAGTGTGTGATTCAATAATAGCTGCACAGAAAGAAATTGACTTCTGTGCGGCTCTGTAGGCATTCACTCTCTGTGCTTCTCACACCCTGCCAGATGGAATGGAAAATAGACGAGAAACAAGAGAAACGGACGAGCCGGATCTTTGTAAAGGTCGCTGTTTTGTCCTCACAGGTTACTGTTCAGGTTTTTCATTCAGCTGTCTGTGTCCAATCGGGGATTCAGTGTGTCTGAGAGCAGCTGCTCCAGGTCATGTGTGTTTTTTTGTAGGTAAAAGGGCAAATGTTCACAAAAAGCTTGTTGCGACATCCATCGATGATACGATCCAGACCAAAGAATGAGGCTGTACATGATACCAGCTTAGCTTATGGCACAAATACAAAGTAGAAATGTCAACCAAGCAATGTTCTCCAACGGAGGGACTGCAGATCAAGCTTGCAAGTTGAAAGATGAGAAAACCATCTGGGAAGGAGCAGGAAATCATTCACCTGTTTATGTCTAGTAGCTCACAGGTTGGCTTTCCTCCTCCTCCCATATCCAACGCCTCGATGTAACCTCACCAATCTCTCTGACTGCCGGTGTGTGTGTCTGTCTCTGAATGCTTGTAAATCTCTATGAGAGCTACTGTCTGGAGGAAAACCATCGTATCCATCAGGGAAGAGAAAGAAATCCAGCTGCATGTTTGTCCTCAGAAAACACACACACACCTGAAAAATTACAATAAATATCCCACACTGCACAGTCAGGTGTGAATAATGATATCAGGAAAGGCTGAGAAACTTTTTTTAGTTCTTTAATTAGTTGGTCAAAAAGCCCCCATTAAGGTGTCTGCTTTATTTTACCTTTTTTTTTAATTATTTTTACAATGAATAGTAGAAGTAAGGGCATCATGAATTAATAATCGTCTTTTTATATCTCCTCCCCTTCTTATCCTTTCCTGTTAAAGTACTAATTTGCTTCAACGAGGCACAAGGCAAAACATCATTTAAATTATAGACCACATGATGATCCTTAAGGGAATATTCAGCATTTCAAAGGTTATGATCCATCTGTGAAAGATGTGTGGAAACCTATATGCTGCAGTTTTCGGAAAGCAGAATTTGGATATTTTCTCTTACCGTTCTCCTCGTTATATATGGTGGCACATGCCGGCCTGTCAGAGATGTTGTTTTAGACTTTGTACCCGTTGCTTTGAAGTTTAGGTGAGTAAACTGGCATGTTTTCTGTATGTTTTATCTTGAAAGTGGTTTATAGAAATGAGCCTCTGTCGCATCACAGTTCTTATGCAGGGAGGAACGAAGCGGTGCATCATTAATGAAGGTTCCTCGACATCCTGATCAAAAATTAAAAGTAAATAAATTACAAACATATTTCAGTTGATTTTCATTTTTAAAGAGTGTTGTTTTTAACAAATGTTTCTACTTTTTTTTTGTCAGATCATGCTGATGCAATAAAAGATTACATTTCTTTAAAGGAAGGTGTTTTGGGTTCTTTAAAAGCTCTAACCAATTTTTCTGACATTATCAGATATAATACTCTGTCAAAAAAAACAATATGTATTCCTAAAATCTTTCAGTAAAATATGATTTATCTGGAAAATAAATTTCCCATATTTGATATTTACCAAACATAATACTGGATTTTTAAAAATATTTTTATGTTTGGATTTTTTTTGTTGTTGTCGAAGATGAATTGTGTCATAATCCTGCCACAATCTTATGCTAAAAAATAAATAAATTAATAAAAAAAAACACTCAATTTGTTTTTATGTTGCCTTCCCTTTCTGTCAAACAAAATGGCAATAACCTTTGTCAGCGTTCTGCAACCACAGTTCTTAGAGCTTAAGAGGTGGCAAAAAGTAAGATGACAGGTGGCATTAAAACGTTTGAAATCTTTTTGTCTTTCCCTCAGAACAAAAATAAAAACGAAACAAATACCAAAGAAAATCAGAAACAATTCCAGAGATTTTGACTTGTAAGGAAGAGGTCAGAATGACAAAAACGATTAGCAGAGCAGGTGAAACGGAGCAGACGGTCGGGAAGTGGAGAGCAGAACTAGAAGACGAGTCAAAAGTAAAGGCTTTGAGTGAGGACCAGAGTGGTGAAGATTAGTGCAGCAGCAGAGGAGGCGGCTGACAGCGTCTTTCATCACTGAAGAGGGCGGTTGCAGTGCAACGGATTCGTTCCCACTCAGGTCCTGACCCGTGTTATTACAGAGCAGTTCTCAGCAGATCACTGAAGTAAATGAAGCCATTGTACTGGATGGTGCACAACCTGATGTTGTTCTAATGAAGACAAAGCCCTGTGTCAGATGCCATCTTGCAACTGTTGCATGATTGTAACCACACACACTCAAGATCAGACAAGGTCACTGTTTTCTCTGTGTTTTCAAGGCAGATGCAGGATATAACCAGGCAAAAATTCATACATTCATTCTTTTATTTTGACACATATTATCTGCAGCTGCAGGCTGTGAAGGTTGTGAAGCAAATACTTAATAAAATCTAAAATTTAGAAATAAATTTTATTTAATGATTTTTTAATTTTATTTTTACATTCACTAGCAAGCTATTACTTCACTGCATTTTACAATTATCTAGGAAAACGAGATGGTGCCTGGTGGTGGGAATTTGTCCTGTAATTGGTGGGTTGTCAGTTTTAACCCATTTTTGTCCCAGTTGTGTCGTTGGGCAAGACACTTCACCCGCCTCGCCTGCTGGTGGTGCAAGGCAGACGGGCCAGATTGCCCCAGGGCAGCCGTGGCTACAATGTAGGCACTTACCACTATGCGTGTGTGAATGACTCATTGATGCACACAAATTTCAAAACTTCAAAGCTCTTTGAAGTTTTCTGGACTAGATAAAGCAGAACACAATACAAGGCCATTTACGATTCACAATGAAGAGTCTTGTGTAAAGCCTTTGCGTATCAAGTGGACCAGTAATGGGACTGCTAACGTCTAAGAGCCACTTTTGGTTCCCTTTTTTGTCTTTTTTTTATGTAATGTTCATGCTTTTTGTATCCAAGAGAAAAAGAACAGCACTGACTGGCAACAGTCAATTGCTCTTTGTTTTCATTGAGCACAGGAATCCAGCTTGGAAGAGAATATAATAACAGTTCAACACATTGCATCCAAGTCATCATCCTAATATTAAACTGTGCAATATTACATCCACAAGGGATTGTTTGAATGTAATATTTTGTAGAATCCTGTATTTCAAAAGCCAAATGTTCAAATTTTGAATGGTAATAACATGTTTGGCCTGTTGGACATCTCTTGACATCCACACCTGGATGTGTATTTTCAGTGACAGAGATGCTAAAACTAACAACGCTAATAAGGAGTGTTTGAGACATGTGGTGTTGAGGAAAGCAAGGGGTCAGAAACTAGTATTTGGAATGATCACGCAACTCATAAAGGTTATGCCATAAACCTAAAAAGCAGAAAATAATGGGATTCAAGAAAAAAGAAACAATGATGCAGTCTTTTGGTAAAATTGACATTAAAGGAATATGTGTAATAATGTCATGTCACAAAAAAGTTATTTCTGAGCCAACAGACATTTTCTTCTTTTTAAAAATTGTGCCAAATTTTCCTGCTCCCTTAAAAACTGAATTACCTGCTCATTTTAAGCCTTTCTTAATGAAATTTATAAATACTAGAATTATTTTTGCCGATGTCACTCTCTATGCTTTTTTTCTGTTTCACATTGCCTACATTTTCAAGTTCAGTGGGTTAGATTTACTGGCACCTAGTGGCCACGTTTCATACTGCAATAAACTCACAAAATGCTTTGTTTGGACGCCTAATGGCAGCCGTCTTATACTACATTCGCCACAACTCTGAGGAGAGTCAAACAGATAAAGCAAATTGACGGACGGATCTGTGTAAACGGCTTCGGTCGGTTAAAATTTACAAATATGTTTAAGTCGCAAAATTACACTTTAACCACCCAAATCACGTCCCAGTCCCAACGCATGACCTGAAACTCCACGAAAACCTCAACAAAATAAACACTTACACTCACAGATAAATGTTTGAGCAAAGTCTACGGGGTCCTTCTGGTTGCGTTGACTCACCCTTGTGTGCAGTGCAGAAATAACATTTGCTCTGTGCGGCATTGGCGCCACAACACACCTGCAGCCCTGGATCCCCGCAGCCATTAGTACTGCAATAACTGATTCATTCATTAGATTCCTGCTCGCTGAGGAGAGCATCTGGGCCAAGCCGCATAGGTGCAGAATGGGCTGGCAAGTAGCAGCACAACAGAGCTTGGAATAGGGCAGAATCGCTGCAATGGTCCAGATTTTTGGTGATAATATTCTCTGTTATGCATTCAGCTGTGCAAAAGACAATTCTTTATCCACAAAACATTAAAAATCCATAACATGGTTGGTTTGTTAAATTCTCTTTGTGGGTTCGGTTTGGGGTTGAGAAAGAAATATTTAGACGGCTCAAGTTAGAAGAGAGCAGCAAGAAGTTCTCAAAAAAATCTGCGTTGTAGCACGTGACAAGCATTAAAGTTTTACACTAAATGTTAACTGACCATTTTAAAGAATGAAATAGCTCTCTGGCAAAAATATTTAAATTGATTTCAGCAAGTTTTTTCTTCTGAGATTGTGGTTCTCCTTGAGAATTGCCTGCTTGACATTGCCATGAGAAGTGTTTTATTTTCAGAATACCACGGTAAAACAAAGGCATGAATAAACCCACTGTCGAGATGTGATGTTTCACACACTGTTTTTATTCCACCAATGCTTAAGTCAAACTGAGGGCATCTCAGCCTGTCACTTTTCAAGTGAGCCAGAGCAACAAACCTTAAAGAAATGGTATCACGCTGTAGTGTTTCCTTTTCGGAAAAATAAACTCAAAGCACGAGTTGAGACAGATGCAGTCAGGAGAGGTGACCTCAGCTGGGTTCTGTACTGACAAACTAGACTTATTTTCTTCTGAGAAATAAAATGACATAAAAGCCTAACATTCTCGAATTGTGGTTTTCATACGACTATGCATATTGCTTGTTGTTTGTGGAATTTCTTTTCTTCAGTCTGTCCATAAACTGAATTACACAAACTAACATTAATTTCTAGAAGTCTTTCTAGATGAGGTCAGATGAATATTTTTAGGTAGATTTTAGCAAGAGCATATTTAGTCATAAACTGTGACTTTACAACTCAAGAGTATACTATGTGTACAGATGACAGAGACCATAAAAATAAGTTTTTTTGCTGACATACATGTTTCCAAATCGCCTGGCTTTCTAAACCTTTTTGGTTTCAACCAGTTCTCATTACATTTGGTTAATGTTTTTTTGCCGTTTGTATTTATTTATTTTTTAACCAAAATATCAATTGTCAATTGCCTGCTTAGAGTAATAATGTCACACCTATGAGACCAGAATAGAGTTTACAAAAATCAGGAGTTTTTGACCATCATTTGAGGCCACGGCCACAAAGATGCAGATCTCGCTACAATTTGCATCTCAAAGAAACGTCGCCATGCAGCAGAGTAATAACACTGTCTTTTCAATGATAAATCTCTATGCCAGAACTCCAAGCATGTGTAATTTTATCTTGCCTTTCTTATGACGAGTCTGGGCAGACACAGGCTAAAGTTCCTCCGACTTGCTCTTTGACTCTTGTCCTACATCCATCACACTTCCTGTATAAATTATTTATTTGATCTCCATCATGTATTATATGGCATTTGACAAGATTTGCAACCAACTGTGATAACTTTTCTCCCAGTATATTCATCCATAAATCTTGAAACTCTTTCAAAATCTGTGGTTTATGTAAAAAGGTTTGCAATCTTACTGATATATTTTTGTATGATGTAGATTTCTTTCATTTTTTTCTACTCCAAAAATGAAAACAGAGCACTCATAGTGGCACTGTATAAACTGATTTATGTCTTAGTATCCCAATTCACTGATGCCACACACACACACACACACACACACACACACACACACACACACGCTCCTGACAACCGAAACAACATATTTTGATGGTTTCTTTTTCTCTGCTCCATCTCTGCTGAGTTGGATTCATGAACCCCAGGACTTAATGGATGATAACTGTGGCCATGCAGCTTCTCACAGAAAATATAGAAATACTGTCGGAAGCTTGCAGATTCTCATCAAGCCCCCTGAGCTGAGACGACACATTCATCATTAAGTCAATGTTCTTGGACGAGCTGAAATTTCACACCACCCTTACTTTAATGGATTTGCGTATTAAGGCTTGAGATGAAAAAAAACAAAACCAAAAACAACGACTATCTTATGTTCGGATATTGACAGCATCCGATTTTTTTTTTAAATACGCATGTAAACAACTCGTGTCATTTCTTTATTCTTTCCATTCAAAGCGATGCCAGTGGTTCTGTGTTTGCATCAATCCTGGAAATGTTTTCTTTGCAGGATCTATATTTCTCTATTGCCTTAGAGACATTGCATTCATGGCTTAATTTCATTTTATTTGTTTTAGCATTTGGGGGGTTCAATCCTCCTGCTGACGCACATTTATTTTCTGCTGATCCAGTCAACCCTCTTCCCCCTGATTTGGCATTAATGGAAAAGCTAATGCAAATTTTTGAGCTGCAGAGTTTGGGGTAGGTGACAGTCCATGCCCTATTGCAGCACTTTCAAACTGTTTCTCAACATTAGTGTACTTTTGACATGTTCCTTTGTGTATTCAGACTTTCTTCTGGATGGAAGGGACACTCTGGTTCTGCCGCAAAACTTTTTGTTTGGTTACAGCAAATAGTTAAAGAATTTGGCTAGTGGCCTTCGTAATTTTCTGAAAACCGATTTGCTTCTAAGAGCCAGAAAGACTTTTTTGCAAACCAGAACCTCCATGAGAGATGGATGACTGAATGGACGAACCACTGATGGGATGATAGGAGGACTTCATGGAAGAAGGATTAGGCAGCTTGACTGCGACAGATGTTGGAGCAGCAGGTGTCTGGGTGGGTAGAGACCAAGGTTGCCATCGTCAGCTTTCCACAATGATGCTTCTTGACAGCATGGGGAATGGATTTGTAGGAGATTCCATTCTCTTTCAATTAGCAACTTTTCTACACAAAGTCACCCACAATACAAGGTTTACAGCAAAAACAAACAATGGAACGTTTGTTCTGTCTTGGTACTGCGCTTAGAGGATGACAAAAGGTACAGTGTCAACTGAGCAAACTGGATTGTATGAAAAAAATATGGGAAAAAAATTTAATTCAGTTTTGTGCACTTACAAATCTTTAGCTTAAATTGGTCACCTAGATGAAACCTGAACCAAAAAGTGCACCGAAGCTAATCTCTCAATTAGCTTATGTAGAGAAGAGGTAGAGAAGTGGTCAAATAAAATAAGTACCAACAGGTTCAATAAAATACTGGAATAAGTACAATCAGATATCTTCACAGGAATCTCCAACCCTAGTTGGGCACCCAGTTACCTTGTGCATTAAAGTGTCCTTGTGAATTACACTGAAGCCCAAACTGCTCCCAGTTTTAGCCAAATACGTTGCGTGTACCAGCCTGCACTGCATGTAAGTGGGCAAATGGAAGAATACAGGTCCTTCTCAAAAATTAGCATATAGTGATAAAGTTTATTTTCCATAATGTAATGATAAAAATTAAACTGCCATATATTTTAGATTTATTGTACACCAATAAATCTAAAATTGGTGTATTTTAGGTATTTTATTGTTTTAATACTGATAATTTTGGCATACAGCTCATAAAAACCCAAAATTCCTATCTCGAAAAATTAGCATATTTCAGCCAATCAATAAAAGAAATGTGTTTTAATACCAAAAAAGTTAACCTTCAAATAATTATGTTCAGTTATGCACTCAATACTTGGTCGGGAATCCTTTTGCAGAAATGACTGCTTCAATGCGGCGTGGCATGGAGGAAATGAGCCTGCCCTGTGAAGGGCAAAAAGCAGTGAGCTGACATGAGATGTGGCAGAAACAGAATAGATTGTGACAGGATGTCTAGATTCCCTTTTGGATCTGTTACCTCCACAGCCTGTTACCTCTTAGAAAGGCAGCAGAAAAAAGGATGGATAGATATATTTATCCAAGTGGTTTTATGCAGAATACATAAAACCACATTTTTTTTAAATTGATGGTTAAATTATAGTCAAAGAAGCTCTCTTCCTAACCCTCTGCATTACTGTTTCCAACTTCTAGTTCTCTTTCTTACAATTGCCCTTCATTTTTGCATATATATATTTTAGTGTTTGTATTCAAATCTTGTTCTACATTCATTAGATATTACTGAACCGAAACATGAGATCCAAATGAAAGAGCAATTTATTTCAAATTTAGTGACACCAAGCATCATTAATGGAAATTACTATTCTAATTGACAAATGACGATCTGCCTGTAATGAAATTATAGGGTGAAAAGCTAAAGAGTTACTTTAGGAGAGAAGAATAAGGTGGTGTTTCTGGTAATACCCGTTTTTATCATGAGAGATAATAAGCGAACTTTAATTGGAGTGTTGATGAGGACACTACAATAGGGCCTCCCTCCAGAAGGGATTTCTAGGGTCTATCGTTTAAAGATAGGCCCGCCATTTCACACAGATTTTAATTGAAATCCTGTGGAAAAAAACGAAAGGAGGAAAACTTAATAGCTTTTGCCCGAGCACTCAACCAATCACAGAGATAGAGGCACCCATTGACTTGGGTAATTATTTCAGACTTTTAATTCTTGCGCTCGGAGAGCGATTGTGTTTGTTCTTGACTGAGAAGCCACTCAAAGACGTCATGTTTAGGAGGATTTTGAGGCAGGAGGTCGCGCCTGGTGGAATCATTTTCAACAAAAGTTTTTTTTTATTTTTTTATTTGAGCTGATTTGATAGAAGGACGTCCACCAAGCTGGGAACAGGGAATATCCAAGGATCTGCTCACCAAGGCTGTGGCTTTTCACTGACAAAGGCTGGATGGAAGATAGATGACAGTGATTTATGCCTGGAAATGTAATTTAATCACAGTTCCTCTCCAGCAGAGGAAGTACAGTGTAACCATGATGGGGATATTAATATATGGAGATTATTTGCTGAATTTTACCTTGACAGAAAAAAAATAATAAAACTACTTCTTTGCTTCCAACTGTATATTTCATTGTGATATGATATTGTTTGCTGCAGTCCTTATACCGACAGGTATAAATATAACCTTACGAGGTTCCAGCTCCCTTTGACCGAAGAACATTAATCTGATTTTGACACACTGGCCTCATAGGCATCTTGTAAATACAACAGGAGAGCCACAAAGGAAAATAAGGACAAATTGTTTGATTACAAACTTTTACATGTATTCATTTATTTTGTGCAGATTTTTCCAAAATTATTTGAGTTTAGGATTACCGTAGGCACCACAGTTCTGGCTGGGTGAATGAATTGCTAATCCGTAAACACAGACAGGAAACGTATGTAGTCCTCCAAGTTACATTCACAATCACAAAATAAACAAACCCCTTTTAGGACCATCGATGGAAACCAGAGTATCTGCAGAAAACCCAAACTTTATTTGGGGAACAGACAAGTTTAAAAAAATCATTGGAGTGCAGAGGACTTTATATAGACCTTAACTAACGTTGATTGGCTGATTACATCATGGCAGCATTATCTTCTTAAAAGTCAAATGTTGAAAATATTGAAAATAATGTGCTTTATATTAATATGATTTTAGTTCTTCACTTTTGTTTCTTACAAATGTCCACCAGTCCACAACTTTCTCCTTGCTGGTCTTCATGCAGCTTTACTTAACAGGTTAGTAAAAATACAGAATAAGTTTCGAGCTGAATTTTTAGGCATCTTAAAAGCACCGTAGGAGCTCTAAGGTGATCATTTCTAGCTTAGCTAAGTCTTCATAGTCTTCAAAGTCTAAGAGACAGAACATCTTATAACTGAACAGAAAGAGCCTGATAAAGTCCAACTACATTTAAAATCCATCCATCTGGCATAGACACATCATCTGAAAAATGCAAAGAGAAGTCTGCAAAGTTCCCACCACCATTAACTTCTGACAGTGATGAAATCAGCTTCTTCTAGAATCCTCAGGCTGTTTATAGTTGTTCCAAGATATCAATCTTGAAATAAATTACAATTTCTTCAAATCAGGTGTAGGGTTTTTCTCTTGTTTATTTGCTTTAACAAGCTTAGGCACATTTTGCAAAATTTGTTCTGTTTTGGTGCATTTTCCAATTTCACTTGGAACAACGTACCAAATTATGTATCTGAAATGCCTTCGTTGAGGTTTTCCACCAGGAGCGCATTCACACATCTTAGTCAGTGTGCCTACTGAACAGTCACAATGTGTTACTCCATCTCTGAAGGGGCCAATTAAGCCTTCATGTGTCTCCGCATGTCTATTTTTGCTTCTCTCTGTGATGTTTGAGTTTGGTAGTTATTGTTCTTTTGTTTTCCGCTTTCTTCGGTCCCATTCGCATGGAGTTTTGGAAAATAGAAAGTGTCCAGTTGCTTATCTGTTTCTGACTGAAGGTGGGAATTTGTCTTTCTCTGCCACATCCAGCCTGTCAAGAGGTTGTTGTCTAAACCAGGCATCTTGCCCAAGACAGACACAACACAATAACTCTCTCAGAGGAAGAACCCTTCTCTGCCAGAGGCACTGGGACGGTCAGCTTGTCCTGAAAAAAAAAGAATGAAGAAACGTCTGGTAGGGACATTTTACGGAATATTGTTGCATACAGTATTTTACAGAGGATGACATTTTTAATGGACATTTTCTGCGATGCATTTGTGTGGCAGCAGAATTACGGCACTGTTGACCTTTAGAGAACTACGACTCTATTGCTGACCGCTATGTATGTATATGTATTCCCTGACTATGCCTATACACTAAGACTACACACTGTGAGTCAGTCCAATGTCGAAAGCCATTATGTGACTATATTGATCATGCTAATGAAGCAAAAAAAGCTACCTAAGTATGCAGACAGGAAGGTCAAGCAGTGGCACAATTGACAAGTAAGTGTCAAGGACGGGACGGATGGAGATTGATTGAGTGTGTCTGTGTTTTCGTGTGTTTTTGTGTGTTGAAAACCAAAGACACATATAGAACATGTGTTTTGGATAACGTTTTTGGTCTTGTTTGTGAAAAATAAGGCTACTATTGGTACCAATGCGCAAATACTGTTTTAATTAACTGCGACTTTTTGTTGTGAGGGAAAAGTCAGTGGATTAACTATGTTGCTTGACGTCTGATGAATGCTGTCACCTTGTGGCGTCCCTGCTGAGATGGGGCGCGTGCAAGAATTTATCTCCACACTGACAAAAATGTAAAGCAGCAGCCAGAAAATGTCAGAACTGGGAATAGTGAACAGACGGCAGAGTGTTGCCGTGGCGGCCGGGCGTCTTTTGTACATGCGTATCGGGAGTGAATGTCAGAGGGAAGAAGTATTCTTCCCCCTTGCCACAGATAAATCACATTGATCAGGCGCACTATAGGATGAGCCATGAGGTACGATGGAGGAGTGCCATACATCTGCTGTTGCTTTCCTTTGCAGGGGGACATTATCCTCCTGGAGCTGCAGGTCTGTAATTAGGAGTGTAGAAACTCACTCTAAGTTTGTTAGTTAGAACACCTGAAAGATATTCCAGAAAAATGTTTATCGGCATGCAGATTTTAAGTACATTTATTTTTCTCTCTTGACTGTTGTTTGTTCTTTTAATTACTCTTACAAATATCGAGCACAAGATGCTTAAAATAGTGAATAATTTCCACTTTATTCATTTGGCTTCACGGGAGCTTAGAACATTCTTTAGGTCTTTTAAAATTGAACATGGCTTCACAAGAACGATTGAGTACGAACTACTAATGTGCCAGGTCTGGGTCTCTTTTTTTTTTTTTTATGTGATGCCACTGGGGAAAATGGAAAAAAAAGCTGAGTGGAAGAGGACGGAGCAGTGGGGTTGGTAGATTCCTGCTGACTTGCAACATGAACAATGGGAGGCTTGGTGCTGAGAACAACTCATCACTTTACAAAACACACACTGGGCTGTGTTCACACCTGCAGCTTGGCTTCACTGGGTCAAACCAAAGTGTGGGGAGAGACGGCTCATTGTTGATGCTCACTTTTAGTTTACTTGGTGTTCGCACTAACTTATGACAAACGGATTTGTGCAAACAGCAGATGGACAGAGAAGCAACACATCGGACAGTAATGTGTGGAGTGATACGTAAAGCCAAACAAAACGGACACAATTAAATTTGCCAGTTTAAAAAAAAATCCCAAAATGCATTACTGTGAAGACAGTTTTCTCATACATTTATAACTCCCAGTCTGTCTTACTGCCTGATGGTGGAGTCTTTGAGATTTTCTATGAGAAATTCTGTCATCTGTATCTTCCCTGTCTGCAGAGATCCTGCATTTACAGATCTGATTTCTGTGACTTCAGACTAGAAAACATCAATAAAACTTTAATTCAAAGGATAAAGAAATTGGCAGATAAATAAAACAAAGTCAGAATAAAAAGACACAAAATATGACATTGATTTTCTAGTGAAAAATTAGTCCAGGAATTAGTACGGAACAACTCTAAATGTGTCCCCTTGTTCACAAGACAAGAGGTTGTAACTGGGACACCAGAGAAGTGCCATCGTAACTTTTCTTAAAGTAGCGGTAATACTGTTTTATATCTTGTTATATATGACCTTGTATGGGTCTAAGCATGATGGAATAAAGTGTATTTAGTGGAACATAATGTCACTTCATGTTGTTTGATACACTCCCAGTCTAAATAGTGCTGGTATACTGGGATCAGTGGAGTGTGTCTACTTATCATTTGTTTCCCAATATTAAGGGACTAACTAACAATCTAAGATTTAAATTTCCATAATGAGTGATTGCGGCCAAATGGTTAACGAAATAATCAAAGTAGGTCAAGTGCAATAATTTTGCACATCCAGGTGAGTAAAGCTTTTCCATATCTGCATGAAATTATGTCACATTATTTGGGTCACCGCTGCGATGCTGAGTTGCAGTTGCATTAATGGTGGGGCAAAAATAAAAACTGCAGCGCCATGCTGCAGGATTTTTAGACATGTCCAACAAAAATCTGTGGCAGGCTGTCTTACATGCGACCAAAATGCGTCTTAAGTGAGTCGGAAAGGTGAGGTGGGAGTGTTAATTTCCAGAGAGATCCCTAAGGCCATTAAAACAATAATCAGATACCCAATAGTGTAACAGCCCATCCACTTGACCAAATAGTAAATTATTAGGATGTAGACGGTGATGTATGCTAGGGGAAATGTAACAGCCTGTCATAGATTATGTCCAAGCAGTCCTTTGTGATTGCAATTTTTACACACTCTAAAGTTCCAGTGATTATTGTGATTCGATATATTTGTGCAGAACTACATTTGTGTATTTTCAGTCTTAATTGCTACTGAAAAACCTACTTCTTTCTCGATGCAGGAGGGCATTTACACGTGTCCAATGTCTAAATAAAGCTAATGAATATCAAATGACACAGCTCACAGTATTCGCTCCTGGCCTCCAGCCCCCAGCTCAACTCCCCACTTAGACTCTCTGTCTACACTACATCTGTGAGTCACAGCATTTTTAATCTTTCCCTGAGTTAACTGTTACAGGGGTGTCATTACTGCATTTGTACAATCTTCAGCTTTCTTTTAACACTAACAATTAATTCCTGGCCACTATCTAGTTTCCGCATTTAACGAGAATGTCAAACACTGTTGTGATATTTAGCTACAGATTTGAGCAAAATGGGATTTTGCTCAAATCTGATGGAGCCAATTGCTGTGGAATCAAGTCTGTAAGTTTCCGCTTCTCTTAAATCTAATACATAATTGAAAGGCCTCTTATGCCGGTTATGTATTGCCAGCAGAAACATTGCCGTAAGTTTCTGCTAAGTTAAACATGCTTAGTTTGTCTTGCCAATAACTATTCTGTGCACTCAAAGCTGAATTTGAATGGAGGAGATGTAGAAAGAGGAGCCGATGGGATGTGGGGAATCTGAGGGAAAGCCTGACAGTGTGTGGTACCCTGAGGGACTCCCAGCTATCTTTTATTCACACTAATTAGCTTTCTAACTAAATTAACTTCCCACCCCATAATTTGCAGAGAAAGACATTTCTAATGCGCACACACCCTGACTATAAATTCATGCATACACAACCAAAAGAATCTTAATTTATGCACATACATGTGTGAAAATGGGCCAGTACTCTAATTATGTATAACAGCAGCTCATTATTGTTTATCCACTCCCAGTTTGCCTTGATTTACAAATACAATTATGAGCGTATATGAAGTTTTTTTTATGTAGATTAATGTACTACATGACCACTTAATTACCCTTTCTGTTCATATGTGAAATACTTTCTACATAAGATGAAAGGTCATAAGGTGTAGCAAGGACAGTTCATTTGTTCATTTCCAGTTCGTTATCTAGACACTCTAAAAACTGTCACTACATAAAAATAAAGAAACTTTCTCCCATTTACTTGGATTCCTCTGATATAATTACTACTGGGCCAATCAGTGAACAGAAGGAAACGTTGTCAACGATAACACCAATTTTCTGCGCTGTTGTAGAGTTGCCTCTAGTTTTAGCAATGGCAGCAGAGGAAGCTTAGCACTTTTCTGGTTGTTTACATCACATGCCATTTTTGGTAAGCTTTATATTATCGAACTGATGCATTACAATGTTGCAGGACAAAGGGTATTCTACCTCTGCCCAGACACAAAGCCTTACTTTAGTTCATCTTAAGAAAAAATGCAGGTTCTTCAATGAGGTTGTGATAAACCGATCGGAGGGAGACCTTTGCAGTAAGGAGAAACAAGGGAAAGGTCACTGCGGTGGATGGAAGAAGTCTCTGCAGTTTTGCCAGTTGAATAAATAAAAAGGAGAACGGCGGCATTGGCTGCTCAGCCATCGGTGGGCAGTGTGTGTGGGCCAGTTTTTCATCGCTCTCTCTCATAGGACAGTGGTGCAGCATCAGTTCAGTGACAGGATCAGAGACTCCTTTAGAGGAATCTGTCATTCAAAGAGTCTTTCTGCAGAAAAATAAATAACCACAGTCACTGATTGCACAGATGGTATGCTGAAAATTTACTTTTGATCCAGGGTTAATTTGAAGATGCACTACCTAACTTTTCCACCAGCAAAGAAGAGGAAACTGGGCAATCAGCCCAAGTTAACCATGTCATGTGATCTCTTTGTAAAAGGCAATTAATGCAGTGCATTCTGGGATTGATAATTCTCATACCAATCTTTTTTTTTTATGTAGCACAGTCCTTCATAACTTGGGTCCAACACATGAAGCCACTCAGACTTATTACATTGAATTACTCACCGATTTATAATGTAAAAAAATAGCAGCAGAAAAAGCATTGAATAAAGAAAACCTTTGTGTAGTTTGTATCCACATTTTCCCTGTTCTACTGTTCTACATTGTAGTAACTGCAGATGTACCACAGCATAGCAGGTTTGCATTCCAGCCACAATGCAATCTCAGAATTACGCTAGACAGTCCTTGTGCTGCCACCAGATGTGTTAAATGTAGGTTAAATAAAATGTTATCACTACTTTCTGTCCACAAGACAGCCATGCTGTATTTTGAAAAACAAAAGAGAAACCCAGTTTTTGAGACATAAATATGACTTCAGAAGATGTTCTAGTTGTTCTAGTTGATTTATTTTAATTACATAAGCATTAGGCTAACTTTCTTTGTGGTCTATTCTACAAATATGGGCACAATGTGTTTGGTTTTGATATGTTACTTTTGATTAATGTGAAATTCAGTGAATAGCAGCAACTCAGTAAAACTATTAACATCTGTTCTTTTCAAGCATATTTGTTAAGCCCCGTTTTCCTAATTTGCTCCATTTTAAGCTAAATAAAGATGTTTTAACCCTTTTAATCATTATTTTCACTTGGGTGTTCATTTAGCAAACTCTGTCATAAATTAAATTGTTGGCATGTTGTTTTCCCATAAGGATGGTAAATATGATAATTTATTCCAAACCCTTTTTTTTTTTTTTTTTTTTTTTACTGGCACCTTTTTTGGAAACACACCATTTGGTGAATGTGTGGACGGCTTTTGTGGGCCTGTGTTTGCCTGTGCGCTCCATACAGGTGAATAATTCACAGCTTTGCTGACTCTATAGAAATTTAATGAGGCTCTGTCAGAGTGAGGAGTAGCGGAAAGTTTCAGTGGGATCAATAAAACAGATTTCATTCTCAATCTACTTTATTGATGACTTCTGCTGACCAGAAAAAAGATGTCTCAGACCCGTTCCCTGAACCTCTTTCTTTTTTTTCTTTTAAGTGTCAACCAGTTTTCAGATTTTAGATTTGTTCTTTTTCAAATGAAAACTGTCAAAAAAAATGTATGGAAAAATGAAGTTTGAAAAGTGAAAGTTTTATGTAGACATCTTGGGAGAACTTTTTTACTTTATCACGATGCTGCTGTATTCTGAGCTGTTTAAACTGGTGACACCCCTTTATAGATTTAATGAGCAACAAGGTCAAATTTAGAGTTCAGTGCCTTGACCAAGGACAAACGCAGGCCACGCAGTGAACATGTTCACCAAGCACTAACAGCACAAAACGATTAGAAACTCTTCAACTTCTATAGTGAATTTACAGAAGTCAATTTCACACTTTTCGGTGCCATTCACAAGATTCAGAGCCTTATCTTTCACCCAAAGTTGTGCAGTCAGTTATACTTTTATATTTTGGAAATACTTATGACAATTTAAGGCTAAAATAATTGGAGAAATACTGCAAATTAAAGATGTTTACTTGGTTATGCAACACAAGGTTTCCTGTTTCTGGTGCTGTTTTCGTGTGGAAATCCTCCGGGTTCGTACCAGCCTTTTTCACTCCCTTTGGATTGCAATTAAGCTGGTTGGAGTGATGTGATGCCAGAGGCCTTAGTACGAGCTACTTCACACAAGTCCACAGAGAAATAACAGAACTTACCTCTCTCAAACTCTGTCTTACTCAACTTGCCATCAGACCCTCTGTTTGATTTCTTCTATTCTTTCCTCACTTTCCGTCGCTGGGTTTTCGCTTTGCTTTCAGTTGTTTTTCCTTCGTCCCTGTCTCACTCTCGCTGCTTCTTCTATTTTGTTGACGTTGTTTTCCTAGCTGACTAATTTAAATAAACTGCCAGGGTTTAAATGAATTATTGATCATGGTGCAGGCTTTTAGAGGAAGACTAAGGTCCTATTAATCGTGTTGTGCATTGGATTACAGTTATCTTTTAATTAGTCAACGAAAAGGCTGGACTGAATCCTTACTACACAGCATCCTGCCATAGCTAATTTAGTGAAACGCAAAGTAAACTGAAAATTAAATGAATGTGTTCTTGAACGGGTTTGTACGTTTGCAAGACACAGTGTGTCAAAACGAAATAAGCAAAGCTTTTCTTTGGGCAACTATTTAATAGTGTTTTTCATACGATAACAATGAACTCGCACCTTCGTCTGAATAAGACCTCGGATAGATGTGTTTATTTTACAGTCTGAACTATAAGAAGAAAAATAATAACGTAAAAAAAGACAATTACAACATTATGCTGTTTCATATTCTCCCTGTGTAAATGTCTGGCGTACAAAATGCTTCCGTTGTCAAATACGGCATCATGTTCATGCGTTTGATTTTCCTCATACTGAATGTCATGTTTCAGGACATGATGAATATGGCAGCCTTAGCGTCTTAACTACAGATAGCACACAGAGTGTTTTAGGCTTCAGAGGATTTCAGGATCACTGCCTAATAAAGATCTTTTACATGTTAACCTGCACAGGTTTTCCAATTTTCCAAAAGGATGTTCAGTCACACGGTTCAGTTTCCTTAATTTATTCAATGACTACAGATTAATTTCCCTTTGCCATTGATTTTTAGCTCTTGCAGTATATGGACTCTATTGATCCACACTTCTCTGTCCTTTCTTCATCTTCCTCCTTATCTGATGCAAACCTCCTCATGATGGCAGAGGTGGCCATATAAACGAGGACAGACCAAGAACAGGAAGAGGTATGCATAGCTTGGCAGAACAAGGACAAGGATGTGCAAAGAAAAATAAAAATTCCAAGACTATTATGTCATTTTGCTTACAGCTAAAGAAATGCTATATAAAGTTTTTTTATTTAACCCTGCGGCGGCCGTAGCATGACACTCAGAAGGAGCGTCAGAATGTCATGGTGGGACAGCGGGGAAGCTGCGGGGTTTTCCTGTTAGACCGTCAGTTTCTGAAACCAAACAAAAAAAAAAAAACACACAGAAAATTTAAAAGTCAGCAAAAAACCTGTTGGGTCTAAATCCTCGAGGGTTAAAGTACAATTAGGTCATATTGCTATGAACATGTAGAAAAGTGAATAAATCCACAGAGTAGTGGCAGACAGCTACTCACATCAACTAGTTTAAGATAATTGTTCACACTCATATTTATTACAAAAATAAAAAAACACAGTCATCCACAAAACTATGAGCTCCTTTGTGGGTCAAAGCAAAAGCAGAAAAAACACCTACATATCTACAAAACACCAACATGAAAGATGTTTGGGAAATGCAACACTTACACTTAAAAGTGTCAGGAGTGGATGTTACACACACATATAGATATTTTTAATGGGGTTCAAATAACTGCAGAAGATCCTGTCAGACATAAACCATAATGTTTGCGATCCACATTTATTTATTTTTTTTACACAACTGCTGTAGGTACTTGGATAAATTTCCATTTGGCAGTTTTATGCAACTCCATTTTCAGACTGCATTGAATGTGAAGTTCTAGTTTGAACTAAAATAAGATACAGATACCTCTGTTTATTGCGACAGACGCTACAAAAGAGAAATGTATTCAACAGGGCAACATTCTCATCAAGCTAGCCATGCTTTAGCTGATACTGAGATTAGTTTCTGTGCATGTAGGCGGTGTGTGTGTGTGTAGGTGTGTGTGTGTGTGTGTGTGTGTGTGTGTGTGTGTAGGTGTGTGTGTGTAGGTGTGCGTGTGTATGTGACAAACTCAGACTCCATACAGTCAAGTGGAGGCTCTCACCTAATGGGAAACTTATCTCTCTTGAACACACGCCGACCGTAACTGACCTTCACCACCTGCTAATTGGCATAGGCAGGTTTTAGCTTTTACAAGACTGCTGTCAAGTGTGTGCATGCCCAAATGCGCATGTGTGTCTAAGATTTCAAGAGGAGAAGTTGAGGAGACGTCTGCCCTTGCATCCTTTTCCAATTACCTCATTTAACCCTTTTGAGACCTTTTTCCCCCGCCTCCTCCGCCCAGGAGCACCACTTACTGTGAAGCATCATATTCCTCGTGTTAGCCTGTCACTCCTACCAGTTATAAACCCGCCAATTTCCAGTCTGTTTTCATTCTTTCAACAGTTTTCTTGTGTGTTTTGAGGGCACTTGTATGACAGAGTTGGATTTAAGCTGTGAGAAGGAATCATCTTCAAAATAGAAAGTAAAAGGATTGTCACACAAGTATGGCAATATACTCCAATCAGTTGAGATCCTGTGTTTTTTTGGAAACTGACTCCAAATCTCTAAAACGTTTTCAGGATTCCTACACATTTAGTTCAGTACAATAATTTACTGTGAATCTACCAAAGCTTTTCCAAGAGGGATGAGACTTTAGATATGGAATGGACAGAGTAATCACCGCACAGAAAGAGCTCGGTGAATGATGGATGGACGAATGGTAGATGGAAAGTCACCAATATTAAAGCTCCTTTCTAAGAGCAACAGCAAATGTTGATATTTGCTGCTGTTATAGAATAAAGGATGAGTGAAGTAAATGCCCTCTTCTTTCCTGTGGCTTGAGGAACAAGCTTTAAAAATCAGTTTTTACTCAACTTCCTTCATAAACAATACCAAAATTTAAAAAAATTAAGAAAAGATCTCCCGACCTTCAGGATGTTGTCTTTGCATCGCTGCGTGTTAAAGCAAGCCGTCAGTAAACTCCTTGGATAGCCTAATTTATCTCATGCCACTAATATCTGTCAAGTGCGGTTCTTTGCATTAGAATAAACCCGTCACATTTAACATTTCCAGCGGTGAGAACATTAATCATTGTGGCGGAATGGCCTCAGATCCGATTGCTTTAATTGCTTCCCCTTCAGAAAGAAAAGAAGCAACGATCAAAGTTGGTGCAACCGAGCTTGCCACATCGTGTCTCCCCGTAATAGGAGAAACACATTACACATCGCTTCCTTCATTCTCTGAATTATTCAGTCGCACCTCAGGCTATTGTCTATTGATGTTTCTGGATTTATCCTATCTACGACTGACAATCCTGACACTGGCTGCGTCTAACACACCCGCCCATACCAGCACTCCTAATCATCACTATTTTATCGTGTGGATGTGTCGGTTTTAATATTCATAGTGAGGAAAGCGCTACAAAGTTGGCCGTGTGGAGATTTCATTTGATATTCTTCCCCAGATGTTGTAAAACATCACTGAGCGATTAGCATACTCCGGTCGGAAGTAATGCAATAATAATTTCATGAGGCCACACCCGCTAATGCAGGAGCATTTTGGGTATTGTGGGGCATTAGGCGGAATAACTTGGCTACTGGCTAAATATATGTTCCATTTACATTTGCAAACAGCAGCTGATTGAAAGTCTTAAAAGCTTTAGTGATTTAAATCATCTACACAATTCTGATTAACCCCCCAAAAAACTCTTCTCCGTCTTTTAGGCGCCGTTTTACTTTCACTGTAACACTTAATGGCATGAAAGTAGTTTGACTAAGTCGTTAATCGTGTTTCCAAACCACTTGGTTTCCAATCTCAAATTTGTTGCTTAATGTTCACCAAAAGCCCAACGCTTGCTATTTAGTACAAACAGAATAGCAGTTTCATTTTTATCCTCGCTACTGAACTCAGCCCCCTGAGCTGCTCGCACACTGAAGGACTGTGCACAGGGACTGAACCTAAACATTTAAACGTGGGAGCTCGTCCTTCTGCCGTCGGGTTTTCTACCTTGCTGGACTTTGCTTCAGCGAGTAAGAGCAGCTGTCTCTCAGCAGGTGCGAAGCCCACACACACGCTACGGACAGGAAATAACAGCTTCACCTGGGCCAGCACTCACCTGTGCTGCATCCTGACTCTGTGTCCGCTTCCCTGTGTGAGGGAGAAAGTCTCCAAACCTCAAACCACACAACCTTTTTCTTTTTTTCCTGCCTCCTCTTCCTGATGTTTTGCTCTTTACCTTAATTTTTGATTAACTAAATATTTTTATTTATTATTTTTTGTAGTTATTCAACAGGTTTCCTTTCTGCAGGACCAACAGACAGTGTGAAACGCAGCACAATGGTTTAGGCTCACATCAATGCAGCTCTGAGTCTGTGCTTCTCTGTTGGAGCTCAAGGAAGTGCCAGCTGGATGCTGCCTGGATTTTGAATAAACAGTCGGTCGCTTGTCCTGTTGACCTCACATTCTGAAGCACAGACAGAAAACAATGCTGGCAAGACAAAGTTTTGTATTTTTGCGGAGAAACTAAATGTAGATGTGTCTTGTTCAAAGTTTTATGAATACGTGTTACTTAATTTGCATCCCACATCTAGAGGTCTCGATGCATCGAGTTCCTGTGTTTCTTTTTTTTTGTGAACAAGCACATAAACAGTTGTCTTTAATAAAGTGGCCGCTGAGTGTATATCTTATGCTTTCAAAACCAGGACAGAGACTTTCAGTCTAAAAACCGATTTTAACAAATCCCCAATGTTCCAGATGAATGTGAATGAACTAAATGTCCAGCTGACATTGTCTTAGCCAGGCTTCACTAACTATCTAATGTAATTCTGTTCTCAAATTGAATTACATACAATTGATGGCTATTTTAAACACGTGGGGAAAAAAGCATGTAAAACCAGAATATATACCTTCTGTAATGATTCAAAAGCTTGTCTAGTTCATGTCACTCATTGGCTGTTGGTTGCTGTTGGTGCACAATTCTGATGCACCTACATCTCTACAACTGCAGAAGGTTTATTTGCATACTCGCTGAGGAATTGGGAAGCTGTCACGTCTACTATTTGTTCTGGTAATTAGTCGCACCTAAAGCAACAATGGCCTATGTCTGCAGATTGTCGACAAAGAGGAGAGTGTAAACATTAAAAACAGACATTTGTTTTCCTTAAATGATAAAAAAGTTTCATTTTTTTCTAGATGCAACCAATAATCTTACTGTCACCTAAGGAGATACAAAATGTATATATTTATACATATATATTTATTAAATGTATATATTTATACATTAAACTACAGTTGTGCAGCCAATAAAAAAATGTTTTATTTATAATGCACAATCTCCACTGTTTGTTTAACAGACTGAGCTACAGTCCGACCCTTAAGGCTGCAGATGATGAGCTCTAACAGTCTGTCAGCGACCTTTCTTAGCTTTCTTCCTGATCAAAGTCTTCACTCAGCATCACCCGCAGGTCCCAACCCTCAGTCCTTTACACTCGATGCGCTGGAGAACAAAGGCTAGCTGGAGAAGGACGTGCAGAGGAGACGGGAGAAAGTGAGACAGAAAAAAAAAAGAGAACAGGGATAGATGGGCCTGGGAGGTCATGTTTGATGAGAACTCTGGATCTCCAGCAGATACACAATGAGAAAGGTCGGCTCAGCTCATCCGATACAGAAACGTGAAGGAGGCGGGTAGAGGACAAAAGACCGGGTGGAAACGATCTGAAGACTCATGAAGAGGAGGAGAAGGAAGCCAAGGAGGAGGAGGGAGGTTGAGACTGAAGGGGAACCTCATCGGACAGGCGAAGCAGCTTCAATTAAGATTGGTCAACAGATAAAAAGCCTCATGTGTTTGTGTGGGACAGTGTGACGACCTCAATCATTGTGGATGTTTGAAGTGAGCAGTGAAAGTGTCCTCTGTGTTGTGAGTCCATACATATGCATCAGCTTTTGTGTATCCATGCAACTGTTTTTGTGTCTGTGTTTTAGAGGCCAGAGGAACGTTAGCATGCAGTTAACGTTCATAACCTGAGACCATCCGTACCGAAGTAAGGAAAGTGCATGAAGAGTTTGAGCTTTTTCATTTGTTAGCCTTTTTTTGGCTTCCAGTCACTGTTTAGGTAAGTTAATACTAAAGAATAAATCAATTTTAAAAAGTGTCAATATGGTGTAGCAAAGAAATAAAATTTTTTTCATCCTCCAGGAAGGTTTAGATCTTTGTCATAAGAAATATTGTATCGGCCGAAATAAAAGACCATGTACATGCAGTAGCTTATTTGAAAACACAAATCAAGATTCCCATTTTTGTTGATGCTTTAACACAAAATTGTTTGTTAAAATTACATATGCCCTTCTTAAACACAAATAGAAAAGGTTTGGAGTTGCAGCAATCAAACGCTTCATACCGTGACTCGTTCACACAATCTCCACAACTTCCTGTACAATCACAGGCTTGAAGCTCAAAACTATTCTGTACTGGCAAAGTGCCACTGGCAGAAAATGCAAGTGACTATGTTAAAGAACATGAACAGAAATTATACATTTGATTTTTTATTTTATTATTCCAGCATACACGTGCTGCCAATGAATTTTGACTCTTACCTGTATTCAGATCAGCTTGAGCCCAAAATTATTTACATGTCCAGCAGATGTACATTTAAAATAATCTTTTTAGGTTGTTCGAAAAACCTTGAGTCTTAGCCAAGGACAGGGTAGTAGAACATCATCACCCTCACCGTGGCTCAGCTTTTGTGACTCTCCGATGTCCGTCTATTGTTGTCTCTGTCCTTGTCTGTCTTTGTCTGATGTTCTTTTGTCTTGTACGGTGCTAAGTATAACCACAGTTTCAAGATCAGAAAGGTAAACAATCAGAGTCAGGTACATTGTGAAAACAGTCTTATTGACTGTTTTCATAACATGTGGTTCTGATATTGTTTCTGATATTGCTGAAAAGACAATCGGGGTGAAATGATTTTGCATCTCTTATAATCCCAGCGAGAAGACTTGCATTTGTAATATGTGAATGCTGATTTCCAAATGGTGATTTAGGGCTTTACCTAATTTATTTATATAAGCCTTAATAATAGTTTCCATTTTACATAATTAAAGGAAATCTTTAAGCAGTTTGTGTCCATCTGTTGGGATGTAATTTCAAACTACACGTCCCCCGGTACCTATTGTGCCTGAAATATGCCGAGCACGACATGCCCTACAGCGAATTCTCGAGATCAGCCAGCTTGGAAAGTTGGCAGGAGTATCAGGCAATGAACAAAATCCTCCCTGTGACATCCACCTGCTAAGCTATTCTGTTCGATTTTGACCCCACGGTTTGTGAGATACTCTTTAATTGAAGGTACTCTGTGTTGATCTTTCTTTGTCTTGACAGTTCCAGATGTTGCTTCACCATCTAAGAAGACTCCAGGGAGCAGTTTGGAGTCCCAGACAGACAGGTATGTGATGACCTTAAGCCTCGTGAAGAGGAAAGTATGTGAGAGCCAATAAAACTAAGGCTGCTGTCAAAGCATGTAGTATGAGCATGACAGGACTGGGATTCATTTACGAGAAAAAGTGACAACTTTTCTATTTATTTTATCGGATGCATCTCTATGAAATGAAAAACACAATAAAACCAAAATAATTAACTTGTCGGCTCTCACACACATATGAATTTGAGTGACATTTCATCCTTTTTTCAAAGGGTCTAAAATGATGTTGGCCTATCATGTCAAGCTGCAGCACCATCTCTTTAAGGTTTTTTTCCCGCAATGTTTATGAGTATGTTTATGGAAAGCATTGACAATTCTTCCAAATAAGCATTTGTGAGGTCAGACACTGATGTTGGGCAAAAAACCGGCCTCCTCTTTGATTCATCTGAAAAGTACACCATCGTTTTCAGTTTGGGCCAGATACATTCTTCCACACAAAACACTCTTATACATACACATACATATTTTACATTATGGACATTGCTTTATGTTCTGGTTCGCTGTCATTTATGGAAAGAAACGGGGATTCAGAAATCAATGGATTTAGGAACATAGATTTGCAAACATAAAAATGAAAACTTGCCATTGAATTGATCTTTGCCCTGGCAAAGCATAAAACGGAACATGGAATATAACAATAAATAATGAGTCAAAATTTTAAGGTTTCTAATAATTTTTAAGTCTCTATGGTGGACTGTATTAACAGCATTTTGGCACTGGGATGGAGGCATTCATATACTGTAAATTAACTCTATAATCTGGCAATTACAAAAGTAGTTTCTCAGCTGACTTTGCATTAAATTAAAATCCTTTAAATTAAGGAATTAAGGCACCATGCCCATCACCTGACAGCCCCACTAGATAATCCCCTCTGCACTAAATTTTAGAGCTGACATAATGCATTCAGGTAAGTACCGTTCTCCTGATACCAAACTCAGACGCCTTCATTGCACTGCTAAACAGAGTGGGACAATTTGAAACTCTGGAGAACATGTTTCCACTCTTCTAGAGTCCAGTGGTGAGGTGTTTTGCACTACAACCCTTTACATTAAGGCTTGGATGAAGCTGCTCAGCATTGGAAACCCATTTGATAAAGCTGTCTATTCTATTGACGAGCTAATCTGAATTTTTGAACACATGAAGCTTGAAGGTCTGAAATTAGACTCTCTGGAAAGTTAGTGACCTCTATGCACCTCAGCACCCTTTGACTTCGCTAATGAGGAAATCTCTAACTGGACTCCATGCACAGGTGGCGTCCTGTCATGGTACACCCTGGAACTGCCTAAGCCCCTGAGAGCGACCCATTCTTCCACAACCGTTCGTGGAAGCGGTCTGCATATCGGTGCTGGATTTTGTAAAGCTATAGCCTTGAAAGTGAATTAAATGATTTGGATGGGTAAGCAAATATCTTCAGTAATATAGTCCTTCCTTCTTCCTTCCTTCTTTTACTGCTGTCATCTCGGAACAAGTCGTATTAAGTTAATAATTGAGTGTTACGTTTTCCCTCTTTGCGACAGCTCTCAGATCATTTCAAGTTTCTCCCTCTGTAACTTTAATTTCCCCTTTCTTCTGCTTCATTCCACACTATCCTCTGTCCTCTTTGTCTCAGCAGCTTTCAGAGGTTATATTCTCCATTCTTCAAGGCTCACTGCTCACAGCAAGGGATCTGTTCTCACCGCCCACCAGTCTGGGACCTTGAAGACCTGTAACGATGGGCTGCTAGCATGGCTTTATCCTCTTAGACCGAGTGAAAGCGGATAGGATACGAGGCACAAATCTGTCTTAAGAATTTCATTGGAGATTTTGGATGTTTTTCGTTGTGTGGATAAATAAAAGATATAATTCCTTTCTGACCTGCAGTGGGCCACAACTAAACAGCTTGTGTGTTTTAATGTTTCCATTAAAGTCTCTGCTGTGTGGTTTTTACTATGAAATAATTATCAATGTTAAATATAAATAAATTAGATTTAAAACAAGCAAAACATTCTGTGGTGGAAACAGCACAGCAAGCAAATACAACAGTTTAGCTGCTTTAAATTCAGATGTTGGGCGAAAAAGCCGCAGAGAAGGTACAGAGTCCAGGTTAACAGAATTAGCGTTGCATCCTTAGCGGAGTGGTGGTGTGCCAGCAGCCAAGCGCAACTGTTGCAGAGCAGAGCAGCAGTAAATGTAAATTCTGTTACCCTGCAGAGTCCTAGAGTGCTGTGTTCCTAGTGGCTTTAGGGGAGGACAGAGCTGTCTGAAACAAGGCTTAGTCGTTAGTTCTGTTGGTGTCCCATTGCTATTCTCGCTCTTTACAAGAATCTTTCTAGCAGGAACACCTTTCGGCTTTTGTTAGAAAAATACTTACAAAACTTCACGTTTCTCAGTAACTCTGCAATGCTTTTTGATATTTTTTATTACTAAGTGATTAAACAATACAGATTCCTCTGTGCGAAGAGTCTTTTAGCTGTTGCAACTTTCTGTTATGATCCTGGTTTGGTTATGTTTCCCTGGCTTACTGTCAGTGTTTGCTTCTCCTCAAATGTGGGACTCAATGGTCTGTGATGAAACATGTTTACTGATAAACGCTATACAGTACTGTGTGCCACTAAGTTAATCAGAAATGAACTGATTAAGGGCCCACCGTGGTCCCCAGAAGTGTTAGGAGTTCTAATAAATAGTTTATACGTAACACTTTCATTTTGTTTAAAGTGCTACAATAGTGTTGGATATTGAAATCAGGACTGTTCAGAGACTTTCTAGTTGAATTTCAACTTGCAGTCACATTCTTTTATTTATTAATTTGTTTTAGTTCTGACAGGAAACTCACAAGATCCTCACGAATAGAACATGGCCTAACATGTAATGTTGTGTCACTGAAATTGCTTTATCTGGCACTTATTTATGTCCTTACAACAGACAAAATAAAATGTTTCTATAGTTTTTTGGAAATGTTCTCTCTTTGGCCTGAAGAGACTTTGTAAGCACTCCTCAAGGTTGGAATATCACCTGTCTGATATCGGATTGAAATGCTGGTCCAGCATATTTTATATTTATTTATTGTTGAGGGAAAGGGTTGTTTATCCATTGAACATAACACAACACCAACACCAGCAAATCAGTAGACACATGTGAGTAAACCCAAAAACCAATGTTTTCTATCATTTACCGAGGTGGAATTTGTAAAAAATGCAATTCTGTCATTTTTTGTGAATTTATCCACCTTTTCAGCTTCACTGCACTTAAACTGAGATCTATGTTTTGGTCTCAAAGAGAATGGCATTTGCAAATGTGTGTGCAAGGCTGAAAAAACAAATTACCCCTATTTTATTTTATTTAATTTATTATATTCCCAGATGAAATAGCTGACAAAAAAATGGACAAAGCTGTAAAAGCAAAAAGATGAAAGCAAAACGCTGATGGAAGATGTCTGAGAACTTCCTGGAAACAATTGTGAAACCAACCACAGTATGTGATTGCACAGTATTTAGCATGTACCTTACAGGAGTACTTAATAATAAGGTGACAAGATGAAAGTTAAGCCTGAAAGTCTGTCTTATAAACGGGGATTTTCTGAGATTCAGTATCTGACCATGTTTGAGATTAACATTTTACAAGCATAATATGAGACTGTTTTCTGACTTTCGTCCCCCATCCTGTGACCTTCTCGTTGCAGCTGTGTGAAGTCTGTGTGCAAATTAAAATTGTGTGATTGATTAGAGTTGGAAGTGATTGTGTTTCCTCACTGGTTGTGTTTCAGTTCATTGTGTTTTTCAGAATCGTTGCTTGACCATTCGCACAGCTGTCTTACAGTTTTAAATTCACACAGAGGCATTTCCCAGTTCTCTGAAGGCCACTAAACGCAAGCGTTGAATGGATAAAGGGACCAAAATATTGTTAAGAGAAATATAAATAAATAAAACATTTAATGGACGGGGTTTCAGTCGCAGCCCTGCTCAGCCTCAATCCCCGATCAACCTTCAATCCACAGGGCTCTTTCATCTCGCAGAGCAGCCCTGTCTCACCTCAGGGTCGGCTCTCACCTCCATCACTCAGCCTTGTTAGCCATTCACACTTGGCCTGTGAAATCACACTCTCTTCACAGGGGCTCTTCAACATGCCACACTCTTCCTCTCTCTTTCCTGGCCTCCCCGGTCCCTCTGAGTTCTGACTGACTAAACAATGTATTCATCTCTCCATCGCCTGTAGCAAACAGATGGGGCACTGCCACTCTCTGCCCGTCGTCATTGTCACTCTCCATCTAACCTTGTCGCTTCTTCTGTGGTATGAATCTCTCACTGTAAGCTCTCTCGCTCTATCACAACATCTAAATGATGTTACTGCACTGGTTCAGTCCCAGTTTTACTGACAACAGCAGCTTCTTTGATTTGCCTGTATAGAATTTTAGTGCATGCCTGCAGAGATGTATACCAGAGTCAACTTTATTCTTTTTTTTTTTTTCAAAATATTTATATATTGCATTTTCTGTTCATTCAGTGTGTCAATGAAACTGCAAACACAAACTAACTCTTAGTTTGGTTATCTGTAAAGTTAAATGAGGCGACAGAAAAAATTGTTTTTTCAAAAAGAAATTTGCATATACTTCTGCCAAAGCATGGCCAAAAAATGGCTTCACGCTTAAGTAAAGACAGAATTTACTATATGTAGCCCTGTCTAAAATATTCATTCCAGACTAAGAAGGCTAAAATTGCTGGAGTTAGTAATTATTGTGTTAATAAATGTACTAAAAGCAAATAAAAACGCTGCAACTTAGATTAAAAGTACAAGAATATCTAGTACATTTATTAACTAATAGTTTATAAATGGTCTTAAAAAGTGCTTTAAAGCCACCAAAGATTTTGTCATTTACTTTGTTTGAAACAACAACAAAAAAGCGTTCTTTCCACAGCCTAAGTTGTAGCGCTGTCTGTCTTCTATTTTCTTTTATTTCATTGGTTGATATAAACCAATCATATGCACAAGGAGAACATGCAAACTCCATGCAGAAAGACTTCGGGCCAGGAATTGAACCCAGAACCTTCTTGCTGCAAGACAACAGCTCTCTCAGTATAAAAAATAATACTTACAATTTCAAGACATTGTGGACTCCCATGTATGTGACATCAAAAGAACTGATGATGATTGTGACCGGATGCCTGGGGTGGAAAAACATTTCTGGGTATCTTCTTTGCCTGTTTATGTTGGAAGTAGAAAAAAATGGTCAGCAATGTCATAGACTCGATTGATGTTGGCATTAACTATGAAGCTGTTTTAAGTGTGGACTTAAGTAGACAGACTACCTTAAAATCTTTCCATTCATGATCTGAACACACTGATCCTTGCAGGGTGGAGAAGGGGGGCTGGTGGGGCCCATCTCCAGCAGCCATCAGATGAGAGGCAGTGTTCACCCTGGACAGGTCACTTACAGGGTCCTGAAAGTCAACAACAAATAAAAAAAGAGATAAATGTTAGATTAACAAGAAGAGAAAAAGTCTTACTAGTTACTTTTAAATTAAATCATGTTTATTAAGCACCTAGTGTTGGTAACAGCAGTTTTTGTTGTTGAAAATGTAGCTAGCTCCTCACTAAAAAACAAACTTGCATACTTACATCATTAAGACGATGTGGAGGTTCATCCTCAGAGCTGGTTGGTGATGTGGTGGAGTCAGAGCTTCTTCTGAGACAGAAAGTCTTTAGGTTTTCTAACACCTGATTTCTCTGGCTTCCTCTTTCATCTTCATTTGCTCAGTTAGACTGCAAACATATGTTGAAGATAAAATCATTAATGAACCAGTTAGAACAACAACCTCACAATATCAAAGTCTCTCCGTTTTATGGAGCTTAAACCAGGTTAGTTTATGAATTAAAGTATAAGTCGCAACAAACAGCCTCCATTAGGTTATAACATGAAGCTGAATTATTTCTATTGTAATAATCACACAAGACACAATAAAATTGATAAAATAATTATTTAAGAAACCAACATAAGTTATATATTTTTACTGCACTGTAAAATGAAGATAATTAATAAGCAAACTTACCACCAGCTAGCAACACTTAGCAGCCTTCGTCCCCAGGGGTCCTTTTGTGACACACATTTCATTTCCATCGGTTGTTGTCCAGTTGTGTTGTCGTCTAACTCAGACTAGGATGTCACAAGCTTGAATTTAACTAAATTAGCAACTATTGTCAAGGCCTTCTCTACTTTTAAGGCAATATTATGCGAGTAAAAATGGCGAATTTGAACAGCGTCTGTTATCTTCCCTGCTTCAAGTTTTTTCCTTCTCTTTGTGGCGTTTTTTAAATAAATGAAAATATGCAATACTGCCACCACCTGGTCTGGAGTATGAACTGGAGCTAATGCCGTTGATTATAAGGTTTTACATCACACATCTGAAAATTGATTGGGTACTTTCTTTAAAATTGCATCATGATTATCCTTTTTTATGGTATGCAATTTTAATAAATAGTAAAAGATTATTAAGGCACTTAAAAGTTCATACATATTCATTCAGATTTTGTTCACTTAAAGCATACTTTTATTTAATATATTCAAAGTGTACAATTATGTTTAAGTGTGTTTAGAGTACTAATTTCGAAATTGGTACAACTGTATTTTTAGTATACTTCAGATATACTTATAGGTAGTACACTTAATAATTAACATACTTAAAGGGTACTTTCACAAATGAAAGTATGTTTGAAGTATACTAAAGTACAGTTTTTTTTAACAGGGTAGTAATTATCTCTGTAATCCAGTAATTAACTGCCAAGAGAAAAACATAACAATGGTTTAGTACAAATTTATTTGTTTACAGGTATAGTTTTGAAGTGGATAGGCATGAAATGGGAAGATGTGGGTAGGAATTGGATAAGAGGAGGAGAAGATCCGAAGCGTATTTTGAAATTACATCTGTTTATGTACAAAGGACTGTTCACAACATATCAGCTTCTAAGATTGCGCAAAATGGTTCAGTCCAAAATAACTCAGTTAAAAATTTGCACATTGCGTTTAGAAATCTGGTAAACCGTATAAAAAACTTCAATCTGTGCCAACTTTTTAGGCACGTCTGCTTTCCAAAACGAGGCATAAATAATCTTGCTAAATGGCTTGCTGGCTCTCAACAGTTGGACGGGATAGCTCATATTTGTGAATCTGTTTAAGTGTGACTAATTACTCTGATGCTGATGATTTGGTCTTAAACTGTTCCAAAGCTCAACCAAACCAGCAGTTGTGGCATTTAGGAACATCTAACAGACAATATGGAGATAGACTGCTCGCTTATTCGTTGTAAGCCAACAAGTTATTGCCTGGAGAAATTTTGGTGCCAAGATCTGGAGAGAGATTTTTTTTTTTTTGGTTGGGGAGGAAGGGAGGAGGTGGGGGAGGCAGAATCTAATCAACCCCCTACACACTTCACACTGCAGTCAAGCCAACGCAGCTCCGAGACTGATGGTGTAGCCGTGCAGTGCGGTGCAGTGCTGGGCCGTGTTGTGTTGTGCTGCGCGATGCTGTGAGGGATAATGATCCGTGGCTGTGTAAGCCATTAGTGAGTAAGTAGTTATGTTGGAAACCCTGTATCCCTGGCGCCTGCTGTCACTTTGATAAATACGCAACACCGAGGTGCCCTCGCAGAAAGCAGCTCTAAGCTTCCATTTAGTTTAAGTTCCTCAAAACGTACGAATGCTCCTAAATATTCTGCTTGTTTGGTGCTGCAAATGAATCTTCGCTGGAATCTCTTGCGATATTGTTTCAGCAGGTACATGCCAATCAGCTCGAAAGATTGTGCTGGGGTTTCAGTTGGCGTTGCTGGGATTGTGTGGTCCTGCAAGACTGAACTATGAACCACGTGACCCAACATCAATAACTCAGGCACACATTTCTGCGAACAGAAAGACAAGCCCGCATGTGCATGTTTCCCAGTGAGTCCTCTTCAAAAGCTGATTTGTTTGGGTCACCTCAGCAAACCCAGCACAGACATTCGAAGAAGACTTCCTGCTAAGCCGTCTCTTTCAAGTCTGCTTATTTTCACCTCATTTCACACCAGTATGAGATGAACTCTTTTAAAAAAAAAGCCCAATTCACGGTCGACTGGGTAAAAGTTATTTTTTTTTTCAAATTCAAATCTTGAATTCCCTCTAATGTGATACAAGTAGCGAGCCCTTACTACCATATGGCCTGCTCTCATTCACTGTTTGTGGGTGTTTGCTACAAAGCATATTGCATACGTTTATTTGTGGTGAGTGTTTGTTTTTCGGCAGGGAAGCTCTGTCCCACATTCAGATTAGCGCCCCTGATTCAGACATGGAAAGGAGATGTGGCAGCTTTTTGTCCACATGAAAGGGTGGAGGGAAAGAGGCTTTTCATGGTCTGAGTCCACTTTGAATCGGACTATAGATTCTGCCTAACTCTTTTGCTAGTGGATCTGATCCAAGTGCCATTGTACTGAGAGGTTCCTAAGAACAAACTCCTTTCTCATTACTTTTTTTTATAATAATCTAAACCGTTGTTTCATTTCCCCCCCTCTTCTGGTTAAAAACTGTAAATAATTCAACAGGATTGTCAAATTAATGACAAGTAAATTCACCTTCCATTGATTTTCTCATTCAAGGGAAATTTATGGGTCAGTTAATGTAAAGAAATCGTCCTTCCTGAAGTCAATGAATATGGAGTGAAATGTATTGTGCAAATTCAGTTGTGGGAATTTTGCTGGGGTTGCTTTGTTCTGGATGTCCAAAGAAGTGAACCATGCACAAAACAGAAGACAGTTTCACAATAAAGTCCCTGAAAGAAAAGATCTGGAACCTTTTCCAATTGTGCTAGTAGGTTAATCTCCCCCCCAGTCCTAGACTGGTTTCTATGCAAAGCTCACACTGGAAACGCTGGTCTGGCAATGAGCTTTACTGGCTTGCTGAGCCTCTCTCAGTTAAGACTGTCACTACTGTGGCCAAGTAACTGTTCTGACAGAGTGGAGATACCAGCTCCGCTTTCAGGATTGAGCCAAGACCACAGTTTTGTCTCCGTGTGACAGTGAGCGGAAAAGACAGACCTCTTATTAATACTAATCTCCGGATTAGGAAAAGCAGCTTTAGGCCTTCAAGTCATTCTCTCCAATCAGCATCATTGTCTACAACAAATATGATCTGCAACTTCTCGTCCAATCTGCATCGGTGCAAACAGATAGGGAGCCGTTACAAAATCAGAGCGGTGATTGGGCCAGAAAAGTTGGCTTGGGGCTGGATTTTCTTCAACAGCAATACATGAACAAAAAAGGGGCCACATGGGAGGGGAGCACTCATTTTTTTTTTTTCTCCTTCTTCAACTAGGTTTGTATGATCACAGATCTTTTGTATTCGGTTAATCTCATAATCTATCAAATGACTTTCACTAATCAAGTGCTAATGTGGACTTTCAAGGAATGGCATTGGCATTTCAGTCTGCTTGCCAATTTACTAAAAGCTTTGTAATGAACTTCAACGTCCCCTTTGGAAGGCCAACTTTTCACGCTAGATCTCAGTCATTTATATTTCATGTTTTATACATTTCTCCCCCGTTGATCACTGGAGTCATAAAAGATGTGAATAATACAAGATCTCAGAAATTTTCTGGCCAATATAACTGATTGCCTGCAGTGATATCACATTCCTTAATATTCCATGACACAAGCGTGTTCGCGTGTGCGTGTGTGCGCTGTAAGCAAGAGGATGAGAGAAGAGGAAAGGGCTTGAGAGATGGAGGGTGGTTTTTCCTGGAGGCTTAGTGCTTTCTGGATTCCTAGAAATAGGATTTTGATCTTTCCAATGTGATTAAACATCACTTTGTTCGCATATGATGGCAGAGAAATTTTAGCCATCCAAAGAAGCAAGGGTGCCTAAATCGTGTGGTAGTAGGTATTTATATGTATCTATGTATGCGTAGGCCCCCCTATGTCTTTCTTCGTTTGTATGTGTGAGTGCAGTACGTGTGTTCACCTCAGCCAGATTCCCTGGGGTTTGCAGATGGTAACCCAACATGCCAGCTATACACAAACAGACAGACACACACAGTAACACCAACACACACACACACCTCCAGAGCCAACCTGGAGTCAAGGCCTTGTATCCTGGAGGTGATCCATGCCAGATTACGGCTCTTTTGCACAGCATGACACTTCAAGATGTCCCACTCCCTCTCTGATCTCAATCTGGATAATGTCTTCCCATGCAGCTTTAGAGAGAACGCCAACCTGACCAAAAGCTCAAATTATAAGTTAGACTGCATACTTCTGATGACTATAAGTCTTCAGAAAATTACGCTCCATATCTATTAATACTTTTGCTTTCATATGTGAAATCTTGAACATCATAGTCACTATAAAGATGCAGTTTTTCCATAAAATACATCATAATTGCTGCTATCTGCATTGTCCTCTCAAAGTCAATGCCCTCTAGTGGTCACAGTGTCAGTGCGAGGCCAAGGAGGAGCAACAGTGACTTTATACAGGGCAACTAAGAGCATGTACAACTAGAGGAGGTCACACTAAATCTACTAAATTTTTGGCCACTGTGGCTTTATTTAAGGAAGGTCTCACATTTTTCTCAGAACTGATCCTAACCTCGGTCTGTCCTCAGCAAACATGTTTTTCTTTCATCCAGGGCAGGTCCTGCTCTTCCTTCTTTGTTTCCCCTCCCCCATCTTTCATTTCTTGTAAATTTCATTTTCTTCTCTGTTCCTTACATCTTTCTTTCTTTTTATTCCTGCTTCCCTAATTTATTTCCCTAGCTGTGTCTTTTTTCTTTCTCTATTTATTTCTTATTTCCTGCCTTACTTATGTCCTACAGCTATTGCTTATGTGATTAATTGCCTTTCTTCCTTTCCTTGTCTTTCCTTTTCTTCCTTCCTTGTGGCCTTCATGTCCTTCTTATTGCCCAAAACGTTGTCAATATTTTGGGAGGTCAAACCAGTCTTCAATAACCTTACAGTATATTGTATGGTTTTATTGTAGCATAAAGGGCAAACAACACGGTAGTGAAAGATATATATATATATATATATATATATAAAAAAAAAAAAAAATATATATATAATATATATATATATATTATATATAAAAAAATATATATATATATATATATATATATATATATATATATATATATATATATATATATATATATATATATTTTTTTTTTTTTTTTTTTTTTTTTTTTTAATTTGACAAACTATTATTATTTTTTAATCAACCGACAGCAGTGGTGTCTGGTCGTCAGCTGATGCTTCAAGACACAATGCGAAGGTTTCCTTTTAAAAACCTGTTTATTTAGATGCACTTTGTTCAAATAAAGGTGCCAATCAAAACATGCAAACTGACAAGATATATTGTGGTAATCCTGATGTGTGCTCCTCTTTAATATAGTCTTTTTAAAAAGTCAGGCTGATGTCTTTGGTTAAAAAAAAAAAAAACATCTGCTGAAGGTACTCTCTTTCATTTCTCCAAACAAGATCTAACCTTTTTAGCACCAATTCATTTCTCTCTACCACAGAGATATTGTGAAAAGAAGAAAGGGGTTAAAAACATTTTATGATGCTAACTGATCTCGTGCACCAATATAAAGGTGTTTTCACATGCAAATGTCTTGATGTCAGTCAATTTTATTTATGTTGGACTCTATAGTAACAAGGACTGCACCACAGTGCCCGACCTATTCAAGGTGCAGTATTCGTGAATTCACCTGTTGACAGATTCTTCTGTGGAACGTAACTCTATTTATAGAATATTTGCCCTTTCACCTCAGGGTACATTGTGCTCCACAAAAATTCAGCAATGTAGATCCTCTTGGCAAGATATGATGAATGAAACAACTTGACAGTGGTGGAAGGACTATGTACAATGTAAGCCAGGATTCGTCATAAATTTTATCTATAAAGACTAAAAAATTGTTTCCCTGTAATTCTCAAATGTGTACTATATAATCTAAATAAAATTAGATCAGTTTATCAAAAGCAACACTGCATACACATAAACAGGTGCACACACAGGCCACCGTGAGCTCTTAGCAAAAGTAAACCGAGGGTCAAAATTAAATATTCATTCTCTGCAGTGAGGTAGAGGAGAGTACAGCCCAGGGAATTGTGTCCTGTGAAAGAGAGAGAGAGCTCGGGTCCTTAGTGCTTACTGTGTGTGTGACAGTATTGACCCTCATATCACCTCAGACTTTTACACTCACCATCATCTGGCATGAGAAAGGCGGCACTGCACCGTGTCGCAATAACCGAACAGCGTTACCTCTGACCCAGTCTGCAGCAGAATGCATAACAGTGACGCCAATGACAGGTGGAGGCAGTTACTAAACAAGGAACGAAATGTAATTTTGAGCTAAAAAAAAAACACCTCGGTAAACATTCTATGCTCATGGACCCCGGCTGCTGCCATCGATCACTGCTGTCATCAATCACTGCTGTCAGTCACTGTGCGTGTGACTTACATTTAAAAGAAATCGTAAGTGCTTGAACATGCTCCTGCACCATTATGTATTTAAGACAGACCTTGCTTTATTTTTCACAGAAGACGAACAAAACGAGTGGAAAAGAAACTCCCCTGAAAACATCAATAGTTAACCATGCAATCATGGGCCACTGTGGAATTTTCTGGCATGAAGGTTTTCCATTTTGATCCTAGTTTCTCTCACATTTGCCATTCTTGCTTCTGTCCCACGACACTTCCTCTGTCCAGCTTTCTGCAAAAACAGAAAGGGCTGAACTAGAAAAGAAGTGGGGCATGGAGCTAACCCGACTGCCTAGCCAGGCATTCCTTATTTCTGTGGCTTTTGATGCTGACTGGTATGAAAAATGTATGGCTTGGCGCAGAATGCAGCTACTTAAGGTGGACTATTTGATGTGCCTATAGTGTGTATCTTGTTTCAAGAGACTATTTCTGTTTAATACATACATAGATAATGATGAGACCTATAGAGTAGAAGTGAAGACATTCTGCCTGCTCCCCTCATGGATGATTGCCCTCTCCATTTACAGTTCATATACCAAATATCATAGATAGAAAAGTTTATGTCCCATATGTTGAAGATCTGGTCAAATTAGGTCATCCAGGATCCGTGGAACATGCAATGACACAGCAGTTCATTTGTTTGTGGTAAAAAAAAAATAAAAAAAAAAATAAAAAAGCAACACATTAGCTGATGTTTTCATCAGAGCAAAGTGCAATCCAAAAGACCACAGTGCATTTTTACCAGCTGGTAAAGAAGACCACAAAGCAACATAAAGTGAATCAACACTCTTCCTGTGGCATTAAGTTCTACTGTCAGTAAACTGACTTCACTTTTATCTCAACAGAAGCTTTCTTCCATTTTGGTAAACCTCACACTTACTTATCAACAATTTCTCAAGGTGACCTGAAATGCTAAGTGGTTTCACTGCTAAATGTTACAAGCTCGGATTCAGCCAACGTTAACGTCCAAGTCCGTGATGTCTCAATTAATATTTCAGAGCAATTTATGACTCATCTTTTTAAATTAAACTCCCCCTCACAAATGCGTCTACAGGGAGATCAGTCGAGAGAAGGCAGTTTGGGTAACCCTGTCACACTGGCATTAACGTAAAGAGCAAACCCTAATACATGCAACAAACATGAGTTTGGAATAGAGAACTACATACACATATAAGTATGCTTCAATATACCGGTAATTAATAAGCCTGAAAAGAGGGACTACAATGGTCACAACTGTAGTTTAATCAACAGAACTAAAAGAGCTTCAGCATGAGTTTCAGGACAATTGGCTTAATAAATTTAAAAATTAAGTGAAAGAAATCTGACAAATGCTTGTAATTCAGTAACAGAGTCAAGTTTCAGAAATGTAATTTTGAGTTAATACTTGTCCTTTTTGTTAATTATAGACTAGCAATGAGGAATTCAGTGTGATGAGCAAGGTTTTCTCAATCAGGACATTGATGCAAAGATTAAAGGCTATCATGAAGCATCTTGTAGTTGGACCAAGGATAAAAGCAAAGTCTTAGGCAAGGGTTGGAAATATGAGACTTGGATAAACAAACACAGACATGTTTATTTGTAAGAAGGGATGCAGAACTAGGAGCTCGTAGGCAGTGGAAAGGTCGAGAGCCATGAGGCAACAGGAAGTAATGGAATAATCCAACTGAGAGTCGCAGAGAATGAGAAGCTGTAATACTGGTTGATTAAGTGACAGGTGGCTTATTGGGAACATGGTGCAGCTGTGAGAGGAGAGCAGGCAGCCAGGCTGAGGGAAGGACTGACAGCCACATACCAGTCTTTTAGTTTCCACGCCATGACTGTGTTTTTTCCGACTGGAACAACTGACTTTGTTATTCTTTTAAGGAAGAGCAAAGTACACAGCATCACCTGGTCTTTCTTCTGAAATCTTATTAAAATCTATTACCCTGAGAACTGTCTGAATCCTGTGACTTTAAAACTGTCTTTTTTTCATCCTTATGTAATTATAATGACAGCAGCAGCTCTATTTTTAATGTCTGTAGTCGGAATAATCTTTAGCAGGTTGCAGGAATCTCTGTCAACATTAACAGCCTTTAATTTACAATGAAAAATTCACTTCCTGTACTCCTGATTAAATAACTACCAGTGGGACCATTGGCTTACATTTTGCTGCTCAGGGAGCAGAGATATGCTATGCAGAAAAGAGGCTTCATGTAGAACCTCAGTTGCAAATATATAAATCACTTTTTCAACAAATGGCAGCCATTTGAAGAGCCTCAGGGCAAAATCAGAAATGTTCTTCTGCCATTTTCAAATTACGCATGTGCTTTATTTGGAGGCTTTAAATAGAAAAGCCTGGAAATAATGTCATGAGTTTCTTTTGGCAATACAAAGCTGCTTCTATTGAATCCTGACCTTTTAAAGTGAGCAAAGTAAAATTACAGACAGAAACGACCAAATGGGAAAAGTTGAGTTTTAGAGCCTGGTGCATGGTTGTTCTGCGTTTGCAGTCCGTCTTCATGAAGTATGCCTGACAGGCTTCGTAGCATCTGGCTAATGCCGTCATCAGTGTCACTTTAAATGATCAAACCATCTAAGTCAAAACCGGCTCACTGCACTGTGGAAAATGAGAAAATTCCTCACTGTGAGCCCCAAAGGACGCGCATAACCTTGTTTACATTTACTAACACTTTTCAGATGAGCATGAAAAAACACAGAATCAGTGTTTTGATTCTTGCCTTGATACTGACAGTTTTCTATAACTGACTCTGGTCACTGTAACCTGCTACTGCAATGTTTCCCATCTCGCCAGGAATATTGTGAAACACTTTATGTGGTCTAAATATGAGTAAGTGAATCCAAATGAAGAACTTAATACTCTTATTATGTTGTAAATAAATCAGAAAGTTGGCAAATCTGCCAGTTTCCCTTTCATTCACCGCATGCGGCAGTGAGTGAATCCGCTCACCCCGTAATGTTATTGGGTCATTGCTGCAACGTTTGACTCTCAATGGCATTGATTCTTTCAAGGTGTTTCACATTTGACATATGTTACTCATCTGTCAACTTTTTTGACTCATTTAAAAATTCCTGCTTAGTTCCAGTTTGATGGGAGAAATAAAAATGTTGCCAAAAACACGAGTAAAACATTCATCAAATGAGCGCAAACGGCAACAAAATGTCTTGACACAGTTACACACAAGCAGCCATGTCTTCTGGCAGGTTAGTCAAGCCAGTGGCAATGATTGAGTCACACCTCCTTTAGCTGGAAGCCAGTGATATAGCTGTGTTTGCCAGTTATCTGGGCTAATATAAGCTCCCAACCCCCAATTCTGATTAAACAGCCGCAGAATAACACCTTTACTAAGCACCATACCCCCATACTGCCTCAGGCTATCGCTGTGGTAATTATAGCATGCTTTTGCAATTTTCAAATCTTTGCTGTCTAATTTCTTAATCCCCATAGCCAGTACGTAATTTTGGCTCTAAGATGTAATTGTTTAGGAAAAGGTACAAAAGAAGAAAAAAGCAAGTGATCTGTACTTTTTCTCAGTGTTATAACAGACACAGCAAACCTGTGATATAAAATAAAAGGCAACTGAGGAAGTATTGGAGTCCTGTTTGCCCTGCAGTGATACCAAAGAGACTTAAACTTGGCGTTCATCTTTTTCTGATGCCTCCTGCCTTGTGCTTCTGCAGCTGAGGTCGCTGACCCAGCCTCAATCCTGTCTTTTACTGCTCTTCACTCCCTTCACCTCTTCTCCTTTGCTGTGAAATAGAGTCGAAGAAATAAAGATCAAACACAAGTGTGTTAGTGTCACTCAAGCTTCCTGGAACGGCAAGTTCAAATTTCCCCGCTGAAAAATAAAAGAAAAATACTGCACAGCAAAAAAAAAAAAAAAAAACTCAATCCAGCTACTGATCTTTTTGAGATAAACTGGTGTTGCACAATTGATAAGCTGGTGGTAGGAAATGCTAAGGCAGTGATTCATTAGAAAATATGCGCTTCTACCAGCAGTGCTTGGCATCAGCGGACACAGCCAATTACTAGCAGACCAAGGCTGGCAGTTCAGGACGCAAGCCATCATTTGCATCCCTGGGAGAAAATGTGTGTGTTAACAAACAATAATACTGATAGTGGTAAAGTAGAGAGAGAGTGGACTCACTTGCCACTCCACATCTTTACAAATACATTTTGCTAGATTTAAAAAGAAAATAGAAAAAAGATATAGGAAGATTATTACTCCATCCACCCCACAAAACTGATCCTGTTCAGTAACGAGATGAAAAGTCCACAAAATAATTGCGAATATGATTGGCAGCTGCAATAATTCAACCAGTGAAATTTATTAGCGATTTACATTGCCTTTGTGTGTATGTTTGTGCATATGAGAGACAGGTGCCAGCAACATAAAGCTCAAATTAAAACCTAGAACACTGATTCTGACAGAACCAGTCAAATTAAGACTGAAACAGTGACTGTGTAGAAATTTCAAGCTGTCAGCATCGTGCATATGATTGAAAATAACTATTCAGCTCAGACCGTGGACCCAAAGAATCATTGTTTTCTGTTTGTGTCTTTGCTACTATACATCTATTGTTAATTTCAGTCCCTGCTCTTTCTTTAGACAAGGCAGTGATTTATCTGTTTTGCCTTTCTCCTCATTCTATTTTAGTTAAAAACAAGACAATTAAATGTAATGAAAACTTGTAGTGTCAGGGTTTTAAACTGTGTGTGATACAAGTACAGCACAGTCCTCATTGATTGGTGGACCACAATTTTTTTTCTTGGGGTAAAAAAACAAAAAACAGACAATAACATTTTGACTTTTACTGCTAGACAGCTCAGACTGCGGTTTTTAGCTTCTGCTCTCTAAAAAAGGGCATCATAAAATGAACAGAAGGATACCTGCTGAGCGAACAACTTGAGCAAAGTTAGAGGGAAAGCAAGGTCAAAAAAGTCTGAGTGACCAACTTAGAGTCCATCCTCTCCTTTATGTAGGAAAGAGGAACAAGATGGTAGAAGCATTTTGTTTATCATTCACCTCAGGGCTTTAATTATCTAACAAACCAAAAGTCACATAAAGCTAATTTATGCAATGTTACAGGAACAGACTCAGTTTCAAAGTACACATAGACTAATGCTGTTCTTGTGGTTCAGAGATTTGCTTCTATGAGATATTTATTTGTTCCTGCAGAGAAACCAACCATGATAAAGTGCTGTAGAATGCATTAAGCATTAAATATTAAGTTTGGATTTGCAATATATTTTAATGGCCAGTTACTATTTTATATGGATTTGAATATTTTTTTTATTATTATTTATGACCTAGAGATTTAAATACAGGGATCTATTAATATGTTCAAATAATTAAATGTTCTCTCTTCTACTTGACTTAATGAGAATGCTATAGTGTTGTAGCCATTTATTGTGGATTATGAAGGAGCAAATATTAGACAAAGGATGTTAAACTCCAGTCCTCGAGGACCAATGTCTTGATGCAACTTCTAGATGTATCATTTACATTTGGACGAAAAAACTTAATTATTTTCTCAACTTGAAGTCAAGTTCTCCCCACTAATGACCAAATTATTTGGTTTAGGTGTGTTGAGGCTGAAACCTTTGTTTCAAGGTTTCTATTGTTCTCTTTGAAACATATTTACCTTTCAAATAGGCATGGGTAAATTGATAATTGAATGAATTTGCATGGTTGAGATCAGTATGTTTTAGTTGTTTACTCGGCTAATGATTGAAGATTGTATTACTGCTTGTGATTTGGGTTTTAGTGATGATTCAGTTAATAGGCTGCATGATATTCATGAAAGTGGTGCTTTTTTTATGTGCATTTGATTTTGTGGATGTCCATCTGCATCAAGAAGACGACTGAATGGACCAGCTTTGATTATATTTAGAATAGTCTCCACAACCAAAAGGTTTGAAGTGACGCCTCATTGCATGTTTTCTGAAATGCAGACGTAGCAGTCAGATTGGAAAAAATGTAAAGTAAGGGGAAAAAAATCAATTCCTTCCTTTCATAAAAACGTCAACATTTTTTTCACAGCCCACTGCCTCTGATCACTAGCACTCCCGGTCTTTTATGTCCCCAGATTCACATCTTTCATTCCAAAAATCGCAGAATGAGATAAAAGTGGTCTATGAGAAACCATGAAATAGTAAGAAGGTGGTAAGCATAAGAGGATAATTATAGAGCCCAGATGGCAGCTCCTAACTAATAGTCCAAATTATCAGTAATGGGGACCGTTTGGAATCGGAGCGGAAAGAGGTGAAATCTCACCATGACACCCAGCTTGTTGCTCCAGAGGAGACTAACAGCCTCTGATTGGGGGGAATTGGTTATAATGAACCAGTACACTGCCAGCTTTAGCCAATCATGTGTCAGGGGTTAATAAACCACATGCCACTAGATTCAAGACAAATACATGGAAACGCAGTCATTTGGAGTAATTATACTTTCTTATCGTTGTAGGCAAACACACTTGAATTTTAGAATGTGTTGTAGACACAAACTAATGCATGTGAGCAGTTCTATTGCTCGCTGCTACAGAAAATTACATTGTGCAAGTTAATACATGTTGACTTGTCACATTTTTAACAGCAGAATTAAAATAAATATATACATTTGTGTAAAAGTCAGATTTTCAGGAACAGTTTTGTGCATAAGGTATAGTTATTTGTTCAAATTCTGATTAAGAAAGAATGCAAAAGGAATTCACATGTGTTTTTTAATTCCCTTTTAATAGTTATACTACCTGTGATCTGTGACAGCTCTCGGTAAAGTCTTTAAATCAAATTATATTTAATTATTTGTGACGTGGAAAGCAGTGCTGATGTCTTTCAAGAAGGATGAAGTAGGGTGTCCCCTAAGAGAAAGAGGAGACATGTTTGTCCTAAAACTCAACTAAATGTCAGATTAATAGTTGAAGTAATAATTACAGAGATAGTAGTTCTTGAGAAAAGTAATTTTGAAGCTGTGAATGAGGCCAGCTTCAAAATTTATTTGGTACATTTGAGTAGATTTATTTGGTAGTTATTTTTCATTTTTGAGTTTGCTTTTTTTTTTTTTTTTCAATGTCAAGTACATCTCTTCTTTTGGTTCTGACTTCACTTTGTTGCTCCTGGCTGGTCAATAGGAATTGATTTGAGTTGTATAATCCACACATTACTGAAATGGTGATATCCACAAGGGGACCTGAAACATTCCTAGGATTTCATTGTGTGGGCTGCTATACATGGCAGAGTGCCAGAGCTTAGAGACCACAGACAGATCCCACACAAACACAGGTCAACACAGACATTTGACTCCTCTATCCTCTGGATTGTCCTCTGAAGCTTACTTCATCAAATAACAGTGAACCTGCTGCTCAGGCCGTACTGTATTTACACAAGCTCACCAAGATGCTTACAATACTGATTTGTTCTGATGTACTAAAAAAACCCCGTTTTGTGACAAATTTCTTGTTTCTTCAAATGACCGTGCAGGTGTAAGTTACAATTAATATGCAACAGAAAAAGTGGGATGTATAATCCAGCCACAGTTTAAAGTAAAGTTGTTGTAATCTTCTTACATACTCCAGTAACATGCACATTACTTATGAATAAATTATGCTAATATGTTGCAGTTTGAGGTGGACGGCAAGGGGCTATGTTTTCAACAGATGTTCCTTTAAGCAAAACCAGTATGAGTTTATGATATTTTGAAATGCGATGTATTCAATTCTCAAAAGACACCGCTGTTTCAAAAATGTCTTCTAATTAACAAACTCATCTCCTCTGTGGTTTTGCTGTTTGTGTGAAAAACAGGCTTCAGATGCTCAAGGGACAGAAAAGATTGAGTCATATCAAAGCAGATCTTTAGCACTGATGTTGCAGTTCCCTATGATTATGAAATTATGTAGTCCCATGTGTCCCATTTAATGTCCTTTTGAATCCTTTCTAATGCTCGGGATAAATAATGGGGGCAAATAAGAGTTGAAACATGTTTTATTATGCATGGGAACTTTTTCACTAACTTTATGTGTAACATTCGGTCAGAAAGACAACAAACAGCATGTGTCACTGAGGGCCAATGATGAGTTGATCATCAGGTACAAATTTGACTATGATTGCAAAATGTCAAATGCAATGATGAAAACAGAATGTCATAAAATGGGAAATATAAGTTAATTTAAGCATGAATAGCTAGAACAAAAAAAATAATGGAAAAGTGTCCAAGATCTGATGTATGATTACTTAAACCTGTGGCTATCTCTTGAAAATTTAACCTGATGGAGATGTTTGTGACTTTCAATAAATATAATACCCCAAAATGTTGAAATACAGGGAGAAAATGGACATGGTCATCAAAATCTACACAAACACCTGGATCAGCTCTGACCTTGCCTTAGATCAGAACTATCAAACTCAATTCCAGAACTGGCCAAAAGTGTAAATATGGACTATGTTGCTGTTGACGAGAAACAACACTTTCTTTGTAAGGGCCAAAGATTAAATAAACGTCAACCACTTGGAAGTATCATCATCATTGGCCTTTATTTATGTTATACTTGGAAAAAATTAGGCGTATGAGGAATTTTTCAAAATTTTGGCATCCAAATTTAATAACTTATTTCACTGCAGTTGGGTTTCAATCAACATTGTAAATTTGAATATTTGGGAGTGGGGAGAGAAAAGCTGTTGCTAATATAAGTCTTAAAAGTCTCGCTTCCCTGATATCATAAATGGTAACATAATGCGACATAAAACCAAAAATAGAACTAGGTTTTACTTTCTCTGCTTTTATTCCATAACGTCTAATGAGGATGCTTGGCATCGTTTCTTGGCATCAAGTTCTCAAGTTCATTAATGTTCGATGTTTGATTCTGAGCTGTGGAAACTCCAACACTTCATAGATCCGCATCCCTAAGTGCCTCTGTGTGGCGTCTTGTTCGTTTTCTTCAGCAAGAACAGTTGGTTGCACAGATCTAACATTTATACATTCAAGCAGCATGGAGGTGGAGACGAGGCATCATCACAGGAAAGGAATCCTCATTGCACAGCATGTTCAGGATATCGGCAAAATGTGCATTTAGAACGCAGCTGGAGTGACTTGGTTTTTCATTAATTGATTGCGAAGAAAGTGCCACATGTTTGCTGCATCTGACTCTCCCACAAGTACAGCTTATGTGCCCTCATCTTCTCTGAAAGGAAATTTGTTGTCTTCTGTAAATCCCAAGTTTGTAATTTGAAATAACATACGATCCACGCCGAAGGAATCAAGCTGTTTATGGGGTTTTTCATATTTAAACACAATTTTGGCAAACAGTCTGACAAAATTGGACACAATTCTGAATGCCTGAGAAAGTCTTAAGCATTAATGATCATAACTATAGTCAAACATTATAGACAGTCCATTTAATGTAGAAATAAAGAAATTCTGAAACAATGGTGGTTATAGTAGATGAAAATAGTTTTTAAAAGTGTTGAGATGTCAGAGGAATATTTGCTTGGCTTCTAAAGGTAACTTGAGTAAAGATGCTTTAAATTAGGCCTGGCTATCAATGACTGGTTGCAAGTTTCACCTTAAATGTTTAAATGTTATATCAATCATTTTTCTTAGGTGCAGGTCTTCACAAGTAATAGCATTAGTTTGGTAAGCATTTTGATAATATCTCAATCCATTAAGGGTGTTGGAACTCTAAAATCATCCTTCTTTGTCACATGAGAATTTGCCGTACTGGTTCAGGTTTCCCATTCTTGCTGAAAGTTAGATTCCAAGTATCTTAATAATACCACATTACACTACATCTGGTATGATTTAAGTTAAGTTGATAATGATGGAACCTTAACTAGGCATAATTTGAGCCCCTGGGGCTAATAAAGTTTTGGTTGCCAAACCAGACCTTGACTCATTAAGGTATGGACTCCACTAAACCCGTGAAGTTTTGTTGTGACATCTGGCAACAAGTTACTGGCGGCAGATCCGTTAGGTGAGGCCTCCATGGACCGCATTCTGACTGGTCTTCAGCTATATACAGTCCCATATGCGACAAATTGTGTTCCACTGTTTATATTGACACCTTTCTATCAGAAGCAGCGTCAACTCATTCAGTTGTTTGAGCTAATGACCTACCATGACCCTGTCATCAGTTTATTGCAGTGCATTCCTTGGATTACTTTTGACAGATCCTGACTTCTGCAGACTGGAAAAATCGTAAAAAAAAGTTTTATTTTAGTAGTTTTGGAGATAATCTGACCCTCTTGGGTAGCCAACACAATTAAGCGCTTACTAGTCAATTTTTAAGCTTTACCTGCTTCCAACACATCACAGAGAAAGTGTTTACTCTATATAGACGACCTATTAAGTTGCAGTGATCCAAAGAATCCCATATTTGTGGAGCTTTAGATCTTACATGTGTGGATGATCTTGATCGTGATGATTGTAGTAGATGTTGTTATACACTTTTCACATGTTCTTGCTTCATCACATCTAAATTAGGTTGACTGACATAAGGTCAAAGTACCTAAAATTGTATCAGCCATTTTCACTACTAGTTGTAGCAAACTGGGGGAGGGGGGGACAAAAAACTAATTTGCTACAATCTTGTTTGTCTTATCCTTTTTTTCTTTACAAACAGAGGATAGGACAAACAGATTGATGAACTAACCCTAACGCAACAACACATTACGTCATACATTATTAATGCTAAACTTTCTGGGCTGGTTCAGGGTAGGTCTGCCCCCTTTCCAGAGTAATTGTTTCCCCAGTCTGCTCTTAAGTCGATTTCCTCGGCCTGGAAACAGGAAACAGGATTCCAGTTTCAGGGTTTCAAACGTCCTTTGATAGAGCACCTTCAATGTGATTAATTTTTCTCAGGTGGTGTCAAGTCATATAACTAAAACCAGAGTGACTCTAAACTTAGTTAAGCAAGATTTTCATCAGTCTCTTGACATTGTTAGAAGCCTGCATGAAGAAAAAAAAACCCTTTTGATCTCCACCTGATGTAAGCCACACAATTTATATTGGCAGCTATTGTTAGGATGAGGCATTGATTCCCCTGGGTCTGACGAACAAGGTCTGTGAGGTTTTCTTTCTTTTATTTTTTTTTCCATTCTGCTCAATGATTGATCTTTGTGATTGTGAAGGCTGTTTTCTATTCTGAATGGAAATGCAGTGAACCCAGTAGAAAGGCGACATTCCTGCTGCACAGAACGAAAACTGGTGGCCTTTCTCTGACTCAACTGTCTAGACTTAAAAATCTGAAATCCAGGTAAATGTCAGGTGTTTTTAAAGAACGTCATAGGCTACATTTCACTCCTCTTTATTTCGCCCCCCGCTCCATCCTCATCTTTCATTGCCTTCCCTCTCAATGATGTCTGTCTCTAATGTCAGTGCCTTTGGGGTGAGTAGCTCAGTGTGATCTTTTTCCCTTCATCTGTGGGTACACTCCCTTCTTCCTTTTTAGTTCTCTCCTCACACTCCCCTCTTCACCTTGTTTCTGTGATTTCCCCGCCCTCCTTTCCTGTTTCATAAGTCCAGATATTCCCCTCTCTGTCACTCTTTGTCTGAATATATAGAGAGATAAAAATCTCTAAGCTCTGAATTATGTGGCTGTGATAAAGGTCACAGTCCTAATCATCCTGGATGACTGCGACTGGAACCGGCGGCAGTCATTAGCGGCAATCTGTCTGGAACTAAACCAAAAATGGATCCCAAGAACAGATTTTTACCTCCAAATCAAAGAAGGATTTATTTGGGGGAACAGAAGTTTCATCTCTTGATTTAAAAAAAAAAGTTCAAAAAATGCACATATAGTGAGACTTAAGGGTGTAGTGAAAACCTTTTCTAATATTACATTAGATGACTACATTTATTGTAGGAAAGACTGCACTGACTCAACACAATAAAAACAATATGGCAATAGATCGATAATCTGTAGTTGTCAGACAAAATCAAAAGAATCTCTAAAGGAATAACACACAATGACAAGACAAAGTGAAAATAACATCAAGACAATAACAAGAATACCCTGAAAGTTAAAGGTCTATATTATGATTAAGAAAAGCATGATGCAAAACACTGTTCTAACAAGAGTGACACACTTTAAACTGAGCTGAATAGAAAAGGCTTTAAAATATAGTATGTCTAACTCTTGGTTGATCAGTCCAGCTTAGTGTGATTTGGGTGGATCTGCAATTCCTGTTGTTAGACTGTTCTTCAAAACATTGGTAACAGAAATGTTTCTAAAGACGTTATATAGACGATACTGTGACTTGTCCTAAACATAGTTCTTTATCTAGTCCAGAGGACTTCACAACACATTCAGTCATTCACCCATTCACTCAGCATGTGAATTCAAATATTCATACACTGTAGTGGTGTAGTCCAGTGGTCTCCAAAGTCTCTGCAGAAGTCTAAGCAAGAATACCTAATAAAGAGAACTTCTTTTTCTCCCCTCTCTAACTTTTCTCTCAAAATTACAAGTAGTTTGGAAAACTCTAAATTAGTCCATGAAAATAATATTTCTTTTTTTACATTTGGGAATTAAACGGATACTTGATCTCTTTTAGCTTTTAATCATCTTATTTTTCCGATAGAGAAGGTCCAGTTTCATTTAACTCATTTAGCAACGGGTCAGTACATAACAAACATGTTGGTTCTATTCATCAATGGCTTGATTAATTCTCTTTGGTTCCTTTTGCTTTCTTTGTTAGTTCCTATTTGATAGCTAGACATTGGTACATTAATATGTACATTTCTCAAATATGTTGTTAGTTTTTTTCAAGCTTATTCTTTCAATAAATACTATAAAACACCCTTAGCAATTCAGCTTTTGTTGCCTGTCATTTAATAGTGCAGATCAAAGACGAAAGCCTGGTACTTTGAAAACACCTTAAACCAGTTTACCAAACCAGCAAAGTGTGTGATTAAAAGAAGAGTTGCTGTCAGCAGGTAGTAGGCTATCATGCCTTTACCAGTCTGTCAGTCAGTCAGCTTTCGAGCAGTCCTCCCAGCGTCTCTCTGATAGCTCTCTATCAACTCCCCGATGCTATCTATTATTATAGCTTGGTATCACTCCATTACCCCTGCAGCGTATCTTCTCCGTCTCTCAGAAGCTCCCCGACCTTCCTCCTTTGCCACCTTGCAGCTTTCATGATCTCCCTCGCTTTTACTGTTGTGTGTGGATCGATGGCTTAGTCATGTGCTGGATGTCAGGCCACCTGACAGAGGACACGGCAGACTCTAGAGGGACGCCAGGGGACGCGGCATGACTTTGTGTCCGCTCGGCGTCAGAAGGATGGCCGTGGCAGGGAAGGTGGAGGGAGGACCCTGTGTGTGCCTGTCCATTGATTCTTATCAGCCACTTTAAGTCCATGACAACTAAAGGTCAGTGGAGAGTGACCCCAAATCTGCAGCATGAGTCAGCAGGGATGTAATGTTTAGTCAAAGCAGCAAAGAGCAGTCATAGTAGAGGGTGTGTTAATATTTTCACAATGTAACAATTTCATATGCAGAAACTGAATCACATGTGAGACTCGTGGGGCCTGTGCTAGCATGTGCTCCTCACATGTAGGATTTATTGGTGGTTAAAGCAAAGTTTTAACGCAGACCGACATCTCTCTGTGGTAAAACTAATTTCCCATTTGTCCTTTTTTTGTCTTTCTTCCTTCTTTTCTTCCCTTCTCTCTTTTTTGTTTTAAGGCTGTCCACTTTTCTTCCTCGATCCCAAAAATAATGAGTCCTGTTCCGCTCTTTTAACTGCCCCAGACACATGTTCAGACTTCTTGATTACCTGTGTGCCATTTGTGGACAAGGCATTGGCCTCAACTGTACTTCTTTCTGATGGAAGAAAAATGTCATTCTGACATTTTCTGTGTGCGATCCAAGCTAAAAACTCCATTAACCGTTCCAGGAAGAAACTAGCTCTCATCAGACTGTTTTTATGGAGCACACTAATGCAGGGTGCACTTTATATAAGTTTGTATCTCTAAGGACAAGTGAAAAAATAAAAAAATAACATAAACTACAGTAAAAGTACATATATTTAATAAAGAGGATACTTTTATATAATATTCTATATTTTTGAATATATTCCGGTTGTTGATGTAAAAGCAGTTCGCTGTGGAGCAAAGCAGCAGGGAATTATGGGGGTTCACATAGCAGTGCCATGTCCTTCATTTCTTGAAGATCCCATCATTTGGTTTATTTTTTAACTGGATTCACAAATTATCACTATAAGCATGCAAGAGTAAAACTATTATAATGACCTAGGGAGGCCAGACAGAAATGTTTCTTTTCTCAGATCTTCTTTTTATTTTCAAGTATCAAAATGCATCTTTCAAATTCACAATTATCCATTTCTGTCACACACAATCCCACAAAGTTAACAGAAAGTTAACAAAGATGACAAAGCTGTGCAGGTTCACCCCTCCACTCATTGACGCTTGCCTCGTTCTGAGTTTGTTGTGCTTTCTCTCCAACTTGATATTCAACCAGAAAATAAATGTGAGGACTTCCAGTCGAATCCTAGTGTTTTTTCTCACATGTCAAAACAACAGCTTGCATCGCACCTGGTGAACCAAACCCCCGAAAAAAAGAAAAATGGCGGAGTGTAACAGGGAATAAATCATAGTGCATCCGAGGCAACGTTTATCTCGAGTTGTGACATTCCTGCATCCCTTTTTCACTTATTGCTCCTTTCCGCCTTCTTTCTTCCTCTGCTTCACTGTCAGCTACCTCACAACAACCTGGCAAACACACACACACACACACACACACACTTACATACACACAAACACCACAGCTCCCACTACTAAGTCACCAAAGGTCAGTCTCTTTAATCTCCACTGACACAGTTGTTATTGGATTCTCCTCCACACCTCTAATGAATATGGATACTCATACACACATAATCTTGCTCATGGACATGTGCATACGCACACACGTTTTGTAGATGCATCTTGTTGCCATTATAGCACCCTTGTGACTAGCAGGGCATCAAACGGGAAAATGTGTCCTCGCTGATACATTTGCAGACCGAAATGTTTTATCAAGAGAAATAGCATTCTCAGTCAGATGGAAGGTCGTGATAGCTTTAATTTCACACATGTGTAGGCACAACCAATGTGAGCATTGTGTTATGCACCCCTTGAAATATGAAATGTGTCTCTTTTCCCTCTTTTTGATCAGGGCAACATGTTAAGAGCTACAGGTCCATTTAATTCTTCAGAAGGTGACCATTTTCAGTTAACCATCTTCAGGCAAATCTTAAAGTTAATTCCTCATAATATATATATTTTTTTTTTTTCAGTTGGACATAAACGGCATGAGAAAAAAACAACAATGTTCTCAGAATGTCTCTAGAGGTTAATGAAACTTTTCCAAATAGCCAACTGGAACGGATAGTAAAATGTTTCTTAAGATGGCACTGCCGTTCCTGAATTCGTCAAAAATCGTGACATACACTTGCCACCACTTTCAAGCTACAACAACCAAGTGGCTCATGCTACATTTTGGTTCGTCATTGCAGGATCGATCGTTTCCATGACTTGACCTGTGTTAATCCTTGAAGAGCAGAAAAAAATGAATCTCAAAGAGCTTTGTTTGAAGTGCCAGTCAATTTCTCCACATATACAGAAAAGGTATATGTGTTAAACAGAAGGTTTAACTTTTCACCCTTTCTGCTGCATAATCATCATGTGTCTAGGCTTTTGGTAAACCACAAAACCTATCTTTATACTGGTACATGAGCAGAAAGTGCCCGAAAAAGGAACATATTTTACTATAACCAGGTAAATTACAAAATAACGAATCAACCAAATGAATAAAACAGATTTCCTATGGGACTGATGGCGATTTATGGTGGCAGTTCTAAGCCATTAACTGTGATGCTTTTAAGTAATGTCATTACTAATTTAGGGGCATGTTTATGGTCACTATCAATTTGGAAGACCAATTTTTCTAATGCGTTAACGTTGTGGTTGACTTCTTAATATTTTATTTTTACATTTGCACATAATGTTCTTTTCTTGCGTCAGCATTGTTTGAAGTGCACCAGACACTCCTCCAGCAAAACTGAACATGATGCTGCCACTTCTGCACTACTTCACAGGTAAGATGGTTTCACATAAACTCATATTCAATTTGGGACACAGCAGACATCTGCATTTTGACCAGGCAATTCCCAAGGCATTCATAATTTGCATATAATTGTTTGGAAAGATAAGCATAAAGCATTAAGGCATATTTTGAGGCAAAACATGTAATAAACAGACGTCAGTGTGAGCTGGAAAGATTTCATCTCAATAAACTCAAACAATGCTGGAATTTACTTATGCTTTACTTTTCAGGTTAATATTTAAATAGTTTTTGGTTTGACTTGGAGCATAAGTACATCCTGTCCCACGGTTTTCTTTCCAGGATCTTGTGATCATGAATTCTTTAAAAAGTTAGCAGACACAAAATATTTCACACTTCCTAAAACAAAATTTAATGCCCAATATACTTTCAGGTGACAGAGTGTGATTAAAACACAAAGTACTGATGTAGCTTCAATGTTGTAAACGTGAATAATCTTTACTTCCAGCACTTCATGTTAGTATTTTATTCAGTTAACATAGTTTTTTTTTTGTTTTGTTTTTTAAGAAAGGTTGATCTGTCTCTGATTTATTTTTGATTGCTCTCTAGATACAAATGTGTATTTTTACAGGTTTGTCTTCAATCTTCCATGCTGCCTTTGATAATAACTGCCTCTTGCTGAATGCTCATTCACTGCAGCAGGTGTGGAAAGTAAGAGCCGGTATCTCTTCATTGCTGCTGCCTTGCCTTGTTTCCATCATTGTCTCTTGCTGAACTATGAAATATATAAAGGTTAATGGAACAGTTAGCTAAGTCATGTACTGTAGTATTAACTTAATGACAGTACTTACATCTGACTCTAGCAGTCTGCTGCTCTCACTGCGTAAAAGCCTGAAGGCATCACTTGATAACCATCTAAGTTTGATGGCTTCTCTGAGTGGCACTTTCTCAAGGAAAGCTGCCATATTAAATTTTGATTTACTCTCTGAGACACTCAAATTTTTCTATGTAACATCAAACACCTATAAAAGATAGAATAGCATTAATTTATGTTTTATTGAGAGACATATTGTTTCTTTGTAAGGTTTGGCCATTTTAAATGTCCTAATTGTAACAGTGTGTTGAGCTAAAATCTAACCTCATTAGCCTGATTTTCAGCACATTCACTTTGATAAATAATTTTGTTATTATGGAACCTGTTATCAGTGTTATGGAAATGTTTGCCTTTATGGTAACATGAAGGTAGCGATTTAACTCCCAATTAAGAGAGAGAGAGTAAGAGGCAGCTTTGTTATTAGAGCTTTCAGTATAAACATATTTTCTTGCATGTAAGTGCAATGCAGAGAGATCTCTGTTTATGTGCTCAGACTGTATTTTTTTTTAAGCAAGGCGTGTAGACGAAAGTATTTCCCCATCAAAAGACCTCTGGGAGAGAGATTGACAGAAATCATTACTCATATAAATTTGTTATAAAAGTATTACTGATTGCACTTTAAAAAATTGGTAACTTTATGTCATTAAAGGTAAAGTTCAAACAGTAATGATTTCTTGGTTAATGTCAAGTTGTCATAACAAAGACATTTTGAATAATGTCAACTTTGCATTAAAAGTGTCATAATTTACCGAATGACGCTTTATGACAACAGTCATAAATATGACAGTCTTATTCACCCCTCTTCAAATAAAGTGTTTCCGAAATATTTTAAAGAATATAACCAAACTGATTATGTTTCTGTATACAAATTTACATGTGCTTGCAAAGTTGTGTTCACTTTCTTTCTTAAATGAAAGTTACACAGTTTAAGTGCCAGTCTGTTGAGGTACGAGCAGAACAAAGTGACCCGTAGACAAGACTGTTATCTTCAGTGTCATGGTGACTTCATGGCAAAGACACAATGTAAATGCAGATTTGGAAAGCTTTTTGTCCTTAAGGCCTGTGTGTTTAGTAGAGTCAAACAGTTTTTGAGTATGTATAGATGATTACGTTCTGGATTAACGGTTGTCAGTAACATCCTTCATATATAATAAAAGACAAAATACTTTTTGGAAAAAAAAGTAAGCTTTGGGCCATTTGAAATGGAGCTGTTGGAACTGAGATGCAGCTTGGTAATTTCTCTAATATGTTTAAGTCAAAATAGATATAATAGTTATGTGATCCATTTACGCACATTTGTTGTACAGGCAGTGATTCTTGAGAATAGTGACAAAACAGGTCCTATGGATAAAGCACAAAATTTGAATAAAATATACACAAAATATAATTTTTTCAAATATCTGACTAAACTAACCTGGGTCCTGTGAGCACAACAATGTACCTGTATATTTTCCAGGTATTTGCTGAATATTTTTTTTATTTTAAACATTGTAGTCGGTGGATGATGCCTGTCAAAGCCTTTGTCCTGGAGCAGAACTCAATACATTATAATAGTTTAAAACAATTTAAAAAATACTAAAATTATATATTATGACAATTAAGTATAAGTAGTCATATAAATAATTATAAAGGTATCAATACATTGAATTAAAAATCATTTTTATATATTTTCCAACTCCATTGAAATTTGTCCTTAGTTTTTGTCAACACCGTCAGAAATGAAAAGAATGTAATAAAAAATCTGGCATTATTGGGGGGCACCAGAACTTCCTTGTTGTCAAATCTTACTTGAATGTGCACTTAATTCAGTTTAATGTATTTTACAAACATTGCATTACTTCACATGTACCAAGTTTTTCATTCTACTCACTAATTTGTCACCACCTTCAGTTTTGTGTCAACTCCGTCATGCAGTGTCAACTCCATCAGATGGACTTTTTATGCTTTTTTGTTTCAAATAATATTTATTTTGTTTCTTGAGAAGCATTTGTCTGTAAAATGAGTAAAAATATCACTAACAAGGTCATTAAAAATGATTTTTTATTTATTTTTGTCAGATGGTGATGACAACGTTCTAGGTCAGGTCAATTAAAAATGTAATTTTTAAAAAAATGTTGCAACTGGGAGCCTGTACCTCAGCATTTTTACATTTCCAAAACATTATTTGACATATTTGTATACATACATTTGAGAAATAACAAAAAAAATTATGGGAAAATTAAAACCCATTTTGTCCCTATTTTCAAGAATCATTAACAGGACACTTTTGTTCTCACTTTGCAAATTAATATATTGATACCTACATCTGTGGTGGACAAAATATAATTCTTCTCTCTGTAAAATGGAAATATATTTGTGTCCAAAATATGAGCAAACAGCAGAAAGTTTTGAATCTGAATGCTATAGGCCACATGTGGTGCGTGGGTGGGATATGAAGGGAAAGATTTGAAATTTACATAATTGATTCGATTACTTTGCCAGAGTTTAAATATATGTGGGAAAAAAAAGAACTTGAGGCAAGTTATTCATGGATTGTCGCCGTTTTTGAAACGGACGCTTGCACCTTTGTTATCTTTATGTCTAGGAAAAGTAACCCTGAGAGGTCAGTTTTCCTCTTACGCCTGCATTGCTTTCAGCAATCACACCCACATGTGATTTCAGAAACTGCAGGTCTCATCTTGAAACCAATAGGAATCATATGAAATAAATATAAAGTAGCTACATGTGTACGTTTTATATATATATATATATATATATATATATATATATAATATATATATATATATATATATATATATATATATATATATATATGTATATAAGATGGATTATGTTGTTTCTTTTCTGTCCCTCAGCTACAAAGTCAAGACCAGTTAAAATGCACAAACCAGTGTCAATAAACGCTACAAAGGAAACTGGCATTCATTTACAGATTTTAAGCCACTAAACGCAGAGCCAACTTAAATGCTGCACACACTGCACTGAATTCATCTGTCTCACCTCAAGCAGTGGGTTTGATGTGCTAAGCCCAAATTCAGTTCCCCTCATTAGAAAAAGAGCCACTTACAGACTTATACAGTTTTAATCTTGTCCTTTTTTACATTAAGCTTTGCTTACACACCTGGCGTGTGTTGCTTTAAATTCTGCTCTGTCAAAACCGTCAGGATCCACAATTCTCCTGTTCTTAACCTGGAGTTAATATTTCATACGTGGGGAAATTCGGAGTCGGGGCCCGGTGCTCCCAACGCTTCCCATTTTCGCTCAGGTGGACTCATGAGAGAGAATTATTTAAGCATGAAAAGAAAGAAATGTCAGCACAAGAGGAGGGGGTAGGGGCCATTAGCAGAAGGCTTTTCTCTTCTGCGTGGCTCTGTTGCTGAGCTGTGGTCAGATGTTGCATCAGGCGCTTCAGGGAGGGTGTAATAATTTTACATAATATTTCCCCGGTCTCAAGGGAGGATCATCAAACTTCTGACCTGTCTGGTACAAGATTTCCACGCGTTGTTAGTGTAACATCACCACTGAAACGAGCTATCACATTGGTGAATTATTTTTGTTATTAGAGAGACAGTTTTATTTGGTGGACGGTGGCAAGTTTGCTGCCCAGTTCATTATAAAATGATGAGGCTTATAAAATGAAGGGATGAACTCTCTCCCAGCTCTCTGAGCAACCTCATACATCTCCTTATTACATCTCCTCATACATCTCCTTATTACACACAATAAGTGCAGCAGCCTCCTTGTAAACACACAAAACCTACATTGAAAAACTAACGAGCTCCTTTAGCGTTGTTTCCCCATTACTAGACAATTCTTTATATCATTTTTTTTTCTCTGTCTTGTTTCAGGGGTGCTCGACATCGCTGAAATTTTTTATGGCGAGTCATTCCTACATTCTGAACGCCGTTAGGGTGGCAGGATGGCATGAATATCAAATCCCGGATGTCACCTTGCGAGTTTTGTGAGCTGTCCAGCATACGGAAATGAAGATTTGTCTGTGAAATTGAGTCGCATCTGTTTTTCCGTTTACGGTGATGCATTTGAAGATGATTCAGAGTCATTTGCATTTTAGATGTTTCCCTGTGTAGATGGGAAATGGATCATATTCGTTTCTCTTTGTTTGAACCTTTTTTGTGCTACGACGTTATAGACATGTACATATATAAAACTTTGCTTTTGTTACCCAAATACACACATTGCATGCTACAATAAAATCCCTGCGTGTGGAGTTGTTTTATGTGCATAAGATAGTAAACTTTTATGACTACGAGTAAAGCTGCCAAGACTTGATGTAATGTGTGTGAGCTACAAATATACCTTTGCCAGGTTTGTATTTTTATTTCTGTATCATTTACTTCCAAATAAAATCCAGATTTCCATATCCTACTTTAAAGATAAGCTCTGCAAAATGACTTCATATTCTTTGATGACTTTTGTCTTCTGAGTAAAAGGTATTTTATATGCAATGTAAGACAGACTCAAACCTCATTGTAAAATTGGCACACTCAGTTTGTACAATGCAAATTAATCATAACTGAGAAACTGAATAATCTCATGACCTTTTTCAGCCTGAGCAATTTGTTATCCTGTGTTGTTGCTACATTAATTGAGGACAAACTGATTAGGTGTTTAATAAGCACAAGTGTGTCCAGTTCCAGCTGTCATGCTGACTCGTGTCAACTGAAACCTTCTTAATAAGCTACGTGGACGTGCAAAGATATTCATACCAATTGAACTTAAATTTTGACTTTCAGGGAAACGGTTGTCTACACAGTAAAAATACCGGTGTTGAATTAACACCCAAAAGTGTCTATATGAGTCCAAGTCAGCAGGTGATAAAGTAACACTTTTGAAAGTGTTAAAAGATTGACACCCATTTTTTTGTTAAATTAACATTGGTCTATAATATTGAAATTGGTTTAAGAAAAGTTAAACTTTCTATTTCTGTGTATTGTTTTGAATATTTTCCACTGGATTTGATTGATATTGACACCTTGTGGGTCAATTATTTACTTTTTTAACACCATATTGTGTTTTGTGATCAACACTACACTGGTGTTACTTTTAATATATTTTAACACCAGCACCGTTGTAAATGTTAATGTGACACTCTGTAGTGTTGAATTTGACACCAGCTGGCTTGGACACATATACTATTGCGTGTTAATTCAACACTGGCATTTTTACTGTGTACATGCCCTGATCTGGCCATACAGGCACATTTATCCCAAGAGCAAATGCAAAACGTAACCCCCACATACACTTTGAATATCATCTTAGAATCTACAGCAGGCTCTTGTTGGTGGTGTGAAACTACAGGCCAGAGAAATTAGAATACTGTGCAAGTTCACCTGTCATAGAAAAAGACTAAATTATTTGGATATCAAAACAGAGGACAATGTCTGACACTAAACAAATGCTGTTATAATCATTGGGTAATCAAAGCTTTGAGAATGCGACACCAAACATTTTTAATCCTGTGCTTTTGTAGAACAAAGAAGATATTCAAGAATTGTACTTTTGTTTTGTTAATTTGTTGGATTTCATATTGCCTGTCATTTCCAAGCTAAAGGAAGCTGATCTACAAATGTCCATATTAGCATTTTGGTTTCTGAAAAAAAAGACCAGCATCAACTTTCAATTGTTGCCACTATATCAAGGAGAAACGTGTGTTGTACAGGAACTAGGTTTATCTTCACCTGATTGTCTTGTCGTAGGTTGTGGCAGAACTTCAGTGCCATGTTTTACCTTTTCTTTTGATTTCCAATGACTTACTCCTATTATTTGTATTTCAGAAAACTTGAAAGCATACTTACAGCACATTCCTGGATGTGTTTCTCTTCTATTTTTCCCCATCAATATCTTAGGTCAGCATATCTTCACCTCTTCACAGCCTCCAGCCCAACTCCCAGTTGGCAATAAACAAACCTGGAGAGACTCATCCTTAAGGATTATTCTTCCAGGATTAATCACCTCCTTTCTCCTGCTAGTAAACAAAGAAAAACAGTAACTCTGCTCTCTACCACGATAGAAAAATCTTTGGATTGACAACTTCCCAGCTTCCCACAACCAGTAAGAATAAACTGTCATTAGTCTGTTTATTAAACTTCATTTGGCCTTTTACAACAGCTTCTCATTGACAGTGGGTACAAATAAACAGTCTACACAAAACTTAAAATCATAACAAATTAAATGTCGTACATGTTTTGGTGGGAGTGTGTGGGTGGGAGATTGGAAGAAATTATTTACATTTCTAACGGGTAGACTTTGTTTTTCCCAAATACTCAGGACACAAACTGGCTGTTTGAATTAATTTGGGATTCAGTGGTTCTTTGGTACTTTGATTCTTCTGCTGCTAAATGTTTCTCCCACACATGGTCATAAAACGTGTTTTAGCTGCTTCAGTGCGGTTCTACAGAGGTTATGGATGGATAATAAAGATTGCTATTGTCTTCAGTCTGAAACACGTCAGTTTCAAAGTGTCATGAGAAACCAAACGTGGCTGTATAACTGCAATCTCTACATCTTAGTGTATAGGTGTGAACAAAGTTTAAAAGCTTTACATTTCTGCCATGTTAGGTTTATATTGCTTATAAATTATTCATATGATATAGAGACATCAAAACTTTGGGAAACAATGGGGGTAAGACAGTCTTTAACGCCCCCTCCAGTTACATACTGGCTCAAACAAACAAGTTTATACCCAAGCAGTTAAACACTACCTGGTGTCTGATGGTTGCTTTGTTTACATTTCTAACTCTCATGCTATTTATGAAGTTTCCCAGTTTGTGCTTGCATTTCTGTTAAGTGAATTCTAGTCCTTGTTTGGGCCTGCCTGCCTTTACAAAAATCCAAGAGATTCATGACCTGATCCAACCAAAATAATGCTCAGCTTTCTTTTACAAACAGGAATAGTTAACAGATAACCATTTTAATTTAGGTGGAGTAAATGCAAGAATAAAATGTCGGGAATACAACAAACCTAATCGGTGAAAGTATGGTGTCATCTGCTGGGTTTGGTCCTCTGTGTATTTCCTGCTTCCTTCTGCCTTCGAGCTTTATGGAGATGTTGATTTTATTCTCCAATAGGACTCATTGGATTCAGGTGTGTAGAAGCAGGGATGCATCAAAACGTTGCATAATAGTAAATCTGTCGGTCTGGACATGGGCACCACTGATTTAGTGGCTCAGGAAACCAGCTGCGAGTGTTTTGCGTTAACTAGCTGATTAGGATGTTAAACCACAAGCTTCCAATATTGAACATTTTTGTTTTCCTTTAACTTTAAGCTATAATTATCAAAATCACAAGAAATAATGGCTTGAAATGTTATTCTGCAAGTTTCACTCTATGACATGAGTGATCAAAAAATATTTCATATACACAGTGTTTCAACCGTACCTCCTTCCTTCCATTCTTTCCCAGATAACTGTGTTAAAAATACCTCCTCATTTTGTGAGGGTTATTCCACCAGGCGCGGTCTAAATCCGTAGGCACCTGATGATTGAATCCAATACTTTCACTCAACAAAAGACAGAGAAATCTTCTGGAAAAACTTTTTTTTTCAATAAAACTTTTATGATGAAAGATGAGTCCAATATGAAGCAATAACACAAGCACATCCTCATTAAACAGTACTTTGTTATACTTTAACTCCAAAGGGAACCTAGGACAAGGAGACTTTTATTATTAACCCATTACCATGGCAATTAATCCTGAAAAAGAACAACCCTGCCAGGTCACGCTCAAAGTGTGTTTTAAGCGTCTTCAAACATGCTGCAATAACCCATTTATTATTAATATAAATTTTAGAAACACTGCGTATACCGCTACCAAAAATTGGTATTGTGAATGTAGTGAGAAGACCTTGCTAACAAATTCTTGCTTTGTTTTTAAAAACAAAAAATATCAAGTTCCAATATCCAGAGAAGATAGGTTTTCAAAGGTCATAGGGTTTTTATTTTGTCTTTGTTCAATCATATTTAACTCATTTTTCATCAAATGGCTGTTTCCCGCACAAAAAGGAACAGATGTTAAAAATCCATTGTCGATGGCTCTATTTTGAATGACCTGCATTCTTGTTAAATAGCTACAGGCTGTTTCTTTCCATTGTGTATTAGAAAGAGTTTAAAAGATTCTTGCTTGAGAGGTGATTATAAGACACAAAGAGCCGATTCCAGCGCTGAGGGAATAAGCTGGTGCTAACACAATTGTCCAGGTGATGAGGTTAGGGTTTAAGATAAGAGCAAGGACATGGCTTTTGGCCATGTACAAGAACACACCGGAGATAGATCAGACCTCTGTGCATGTGTTTCTTTGTGTGCTCCTGTTAGCCAAAGACAGAAAGACAAAGAGGGGGAGTTTAATGGAGTGTCCCAGGGCGAGGCTCCGTTGTTCCCCCTCATCAAGCACGCTGGCAGTGCTTTAGCCCCATAATGGCTACCGCGTGCCCTGAGCTTGTACATGCTCCACAGCTTCCCTTCACTCATTGCTCATTCTTATAGACCAGGTGCATCCACAACCGTACTGTTGGGGGTAGGGGTGGGTGGGTTGAAACAACGCTCCACGTTAGGAGACAAGAGGCAAATGGGTGTTGTGACAGGGGGAAACAAAGGCGAGACGGATGAAACAACAAGGAAGGAGGGAACAGGGACAGACAGGGCGAAGGCTTGGTTTATAAGGTGATTATGGAAATAAAAATCAGAAAACAGCAAATTGTAATCACAGAAGCACACAGCTGCCAGTCGCTTCTGGTGGCATGCCTATCAGTATCCAGTCACACATTACCAAACACTCAGTCACTTTGACACGAGCGAATACAGAGAGGAGGAGAGTAACACTTGGCTGGGTGAAGAGCAGTGTGGATCAACTGGAACATTTTCTCAGACTATTTATCGCTGCCAGACACAAATAAAGTCATAACAATGTGATTCTGTCAGCAGAGACACGAAGGACACAAAAAGCAAAGTTTGAATGGGAACACTGTCCATCCTCACACGAAGCGTCTGTTCCTATGAGTTTTCATTTGTCCCTTCTCTGGGGGATTTGCGCAACTGCTTATATGAATTAATCTACAAAAATAATTATGACAAAAAAAACTTTAACTTGAGCAAAATACAACACTTAGGTATTTACAGCAGTTTTTTCTGGGCTCTGCTGCCCCCTAAAGGCAACACAAACACTCACCTTGAAGTACAAAGAAACAAATCTACCATTTATCGAACACAGTTTTTTTTCCATGCAGAAACATGCAAATAAAATGCATGCAAGTCATTTAATTTATAAGGAGTTTTTAAAAAATCAGTTCTTCTCCACAATCACATTTCACACAGAAACCATCTGTTCATAAAACTGCAGTGCTGACATTGCACATAGATCTGAAAGAAAATTTAAAATCCAGCCTTAAAACTTCATGGTAGCATATCTGAGTCTGCTAAATCACATGCCGCGCAGCTCTGTGCATGCTGAGTGACCTCTTTTTAAATCTCCTGATGTCAGGGGAAATTATCAGGCTGACATTGGTGTTTTTTAACTTATCCATCCAAACCACCAATCAGTAAGTGTCAAGCAGAATGAAGAAGGTGATAATAAGGAGTGTCTGACACAGAGCTGCTGCTTAATCTAAGGGTGAGTCTGACTATTAACCTTTGTCCTCCATGTCATCCCAGGCTTTTATTTATTTATTTTTTCAAATGAGACACCTCTTGTCAGTTTCATTATTATTATTATTATTTTATTTTTTTTCTACGAAAGAATTGAGTTATCAAGTTGCAGAAAATCAATCCATAAACCACTGGTGATTTGGTGTCCCAAGAGTGACAGGCCGGATTTTAAAATTTCTTTTCTTTTTTTTTTAATTTATGTTTTTGAAAATGAAAACCTTAATTGAAAAGTGATATTTGGAGTTAAACTCCTGCTGCATGTGGGACTAATTGTTCCTTTTCCCTGGTGGCGGTGCTTCACAAAGATTGTGTGAGCAGGTACCCCTATAAGGTCGGCTGCACTCCCTCCTCTCATCACAGACACTTGTCACTGTGCTTTTAACCCCCCCCCCCCCCCCCCCCCCCCCCCTCCCACCACCAAACCCCCTATCCTGTTTTCATTGTCTCCGAAGCAGATAAGAAGTCAATTATGAGGTTCTTGTAAATTTTTACAATTGGCCAAGCAAAATGACCACCACTGTCAAACCCAAGGTCCTTTGAAACAGTACAGGTTTACACACACTCCTTTTGTTTGGGTACATGCGTGTCACCCTGGAAGTCATCTTTTAGCTGCTTTCCCTCTTTAGAAACATCTTATCAGACCTGATAGCTCAGATTAATGATCAGCCGGAGCACAAAGACACACACTGACAGGATCATTTACAACAGACCTCTTTTAAATCATGGCCCAGGTGAAAAGCACCATCTATTATTACCGTCTTTTTCCCATAACATCTAATCTTTATGAAAAGTATCTTTTTTTGTTTGTTTTGTTTTTTAAAGCCTGATTAAAGTTCAAAAACTCAAAAGGACCTTTTGATTCTGTTTTTGTGGTTTTGGTTTGATATGTCGACACTTGTTTGAAGAGAAAGTGAAACATGCTGGCAGACTTTACATGATGTTTAAAATAATCATAATAACCATCAACATCACCACCATTATCATCATGATATAAGCAGCTTTACAATGAAATGACAATGAATTTATTTTATGAAAATAATGAGAACCAGTGATGCTTTACAGAAAGAACCAGACTAAAATCCATTTCTCCAAAAAAAAGTTATTTAAAATCAGACAGGCTGGTTTATGTGGAGAGGCAGGATAATGAGTAATGCTTTAGTTTTTTGTGGATAAGAACAGGCAGCTCGTTGCTCTGGGCCAGGGCTGGGCCGCTGAAATGTCTTTGACTGTTCTCATTCACATCATATCAGGAGACCACCTGAGGTTCCAGGGCGAGATGTGATAAACTAGCCTAAGGAGAACAGCCCCACTGTAATATGTGCTGCAAGTGAGAAGCAGACTGTAGTAACAGGCCAAGGCTTCACTATACAGCGGCACATTAATGGTGTTGTGTTGTTTGGAGAGTGAATTTCTCCCAACAGTACAACGAGCTGGATCATAGCACTGGGAACCTGCAAAAACACACTTTAGTTCAACATCCGTTGTCTTAATGACAGTGATTTATGTCAGTGGGAATGTAAGTGCCACCAGAGCGACACAGCATCTTCATGTTTTAGCTGATTCATTACCATGTTTGCACACATGTAACGATGTAGGTGAGGTATTTCATTTTATAGTGTTTTATGCATTTTTATATAAAAAGTGACATTGCTGGACCATAGATGATTGGACAGGTCATACATTCACATTTTTCATTTTTGAGCCTTTTTTGTGTGCTGGTCCTTATTAAGACGTATCTCTGTTGGTGGTCTCTCTCACCATCAAACACTTTTTTTCTTTTCCCGTTCACCTTGGCTGCTCACCTGATGCCTTTTTGAGTTTTTCCCAGGAGAAACCTTTACAAGCTAGATTTACAAAAGCGGTCTGTCATGTCTCGATGTCCTCCTATATCAACAGTTTTTTTTTTCTTTTTCTTCATCTTTGGCGATTTGTGGATGTGAGGTGAATCTGTAAATCAAAGCAAACATAGACGATTTAACAGGTGCTTACAGAAAACATGCTTGAGGGAACATGTACGCCGGTAATTTCTCTGTAGATTGTTGAATCAACAGAGGCAGGAATAAAAGGAGGAGAGCAGCTTGGCTGAGCTGTCCAGCAGCAGCAGCAGCAGCAGCAGCAGTGAAGCCATGTGGGATAATAATTTCCTCCTGCCCTATAAGCTCCTAATTTCCTGTGGTTCACCCATCTGCCTATGCCAGACACCCAAGTACATGTATGTATGTTCCATGTGTGCTTGCCAGGAAAATACTCACCAGTGGACGCACAAAACCTCACATGTTCGCTAAATTAATCTACGCACAAACACTGTGGGAGAAGACATTAATTGTGAACTTCGCTGCAAATATGCAGATATTGCATTGTCGGACGTGCACACACATTTTTGCTTCTACTTCTACGCTTCCACTATGGTTTCTTAAAAAGAAAAAAGAAAAAAGAAAAGAGAGAGAGAGAGAGAGAGAGAGAGAGAGAGAGAGAGAGAGAGGGAAATGTCAGGAATGATTTGCTCTTTTTTGTAATTTACTTGTTCAGGAAAATTTACTGTGCGCAACATCTTCATGTGTCCAGTAGAAAGAGGAGGCTTTGTCAACAGCGCCATCTTCAGGTAGATACTCATTAATACACTGAACTTGTTCCATGGCTTTTATTTAAACAACCTATCCTTTCTTTTGCAACTTATAAACAACAAAATGTAACTGTTTCTATTTTATTGGTTACAAATTTCAGTGAATTATCAAAATGCCACATCCACTAAACATTAAGTCAGGAAAGCCATTCATTGTCCACAGTAGGACTTTCTGATCAGATCTGGAAGCAAACTTTTCATATAATGTATAAAATGACACATAACCCTTTTTAATCAATGTCTGACAAAATATTTTTCCTAATTTATGCCAGTTGAAATTAGTTAAATTATTCATAAATGCCTGACTAATGACAACTAATGTATTTATTTTTATTTTTTCTACTTTTTTTAGAGTTAAACTTTACTGTTCATTGCCTCTGACTTTTAAAACTAGCTTCAAACCTATTTGATTTCCTTCCTCAATCTTGTAATTATAGTTCCCTGTAATTTTGGCTGATTCTATCCATATCTGGTTTGTGGGCCAGTTTCCTTGTACATAAATTTTAGTGCAAGATTTTAATAGAACTGAGATCAACCCTCTGTGAGTACCACTCTAAAAACTCTTTTTAGAATATTTGTCTGTATGATTAGAGTCACTGATCATTTGAAGGAGTAATTTAGGGCTAAGGTTGTGATGTTTTGAAATGTCCATTATTTCAACATAATGTTCTTTCCTTACAAACACCCACACCACATGATGCTGCCACTCTGTCATTTCTAATGAGTCAAACAGGTTCTTAAACTTCACGCAATTCTACAATTATGATGATTGCTAAACCTGTCAATAACAGAAAAAAATTGCATTCTAAATGTTTTGCTTGATTTATTTATTTTTCATACAATGACTGTAAATTTCTGCTTTGAATTGTAAACCTGTCAGATTTCCACAGAACAAAATGAATGTGTAACAGCAATAGACTTGTGTTCATCCACAGCCTTCTTCTTCAAAACATGTTTTTAATAATTGATTAAAATGCAGATCATCTAAAACATAATGCATTAGACACATTAGCTTATAAATCAGATGTTTTTATGTCACAGAGCCTTGTCTAAAAATGCCCTGTTGTGAATGATCTTTAAAAAAATTACTTTATGACAGAAATAAGTTTTAGTTTGAGATTTTAAAATATTAGATTCTCACATCACAAACATATTAAATATTTCTGTTAAAATTATTGTGTGGCCAGAAGGCTGACTCATTTCACAATCACCAAATCTACCTAATGGTATAAATAAAGTTGATTTGACTTTGTATTTTTAGGTATGTTTTGCTCTTTTTATTTGTAAATTCTCTAAAATCCACAGAGTCAAAAATAATCAGAGATGTCATTTGTGACCTGCAGGATTTGCATTCTACTGTCTCTTTGACAACAGCAACATAATCTAAGCGTGCTAAAATATAAAATGATGGAAATAAATTAAAATTTTGACTTTTATTTGAAGGGTTTGAGCGTTTTAACTTTCACTTGGTGACTATAAGTAACAGAGCATAAGATTTGTGAGATCCCTTTCAATTATTATTGGTTTTTACACCCAACTGCAGCATGTGTTTACATGACATATTTCTCTAAAGTTAAACAAATTCTTCAAAACTATGTAAATTGCTTAAAGCATTCATTATGACCAGATAAATGAAGCTAAATGGGCAGAAACCAAACAAAACATGAGGCTGGACAAAGGTTACTTGTCACATTTTAGCCTTGATACTGGAGTTACAGGAGTTACACTTCAGACAGCATGTGACCCACTTTTACTGACTCAAAAAGAAACCTTTGAAAATGAAACAATTAAAAATGAGACAAGTTACACACTGTTTGAGGAAGGGCTATTTAAAGTTAAACAAAAATATTTCATATCTGTGGAAAATTGAGATTCAAAGTTATTTCATACAACAAAGAAGTTTGACATTACGACACGAAACAGGCCTTTATCACTAAAAATAAAAAAAGGCGTGTCAATATTGAAAAGACTTTTTGATTGTTTTAAGAAAACTGTCTAAATTTATCTATACACTCATTAATAATCAGTAGATAGTACTTTATTACCAATACAGTGATCAGACTCCGCTGGTTCACCAGTTTCTTTGAATAATAGATACTTAAATGTCAGCGGTCATAATGTCATGCCTAATCTATGCAAGCATTTGAAGAAAGTGTTTTACAGGAAAATATTTTAATTTCTCACAGTCATTCTTTCTCACCTTAGAAAATGGCCTTATAAAATTCATTGAAATGAATGAATGAATAAATATAGTAAGTGATTACACACCTTTATTGGACACACTCAGATTTTCTAGATAAGCAACATTTCACATCAAAAATAACCTGAGAAACACAAAGACTATTTTCAAATGCTGACCTTAAAGATAGAACTATCCAATCAAATCTGGTCCAATGTGAAAAAGTAACAAACAGCATTTTTGAGGATTTTATACTCTCAAACGCAACTAGTGTACAACCATGTCAAATAATGACCTACAATTTATAACTAAAATAGCTTTGCACATACTTCATATTTCATTTTTTCTACGTAATGAATGACTACAAAGAAATATAGGTTGAATAACAAACAAAATCATAAAAGATGGATAATATTAACAGATAATGGACAACAGATTCATCTAAGGATGTAATTAAAAAGACATTTGTCTTTTTGTGTGTGTGTATGTGTGCTTTGTGTGTGTGTGCATGTGTGTGTGCGTGTGTGTGTGTGTGTGTGTGTGTGTGTGTGTGTGTGTGTGTGTGTGTGTGTGTGTGTGTGTGTGTGTGTGTGTGTGTGTGTGTGTGTGTGTGTGTGTGTGTGTGTGTGTGTGTGTGTGTGACTACACATAGGAACATGCAGCAGCCACAAAGGCTTCACCCAGACTGACTCAGTCTGGCTGACAGGTGTCCAGCCTTTTTAACAGAGAACTGAGTTTGACTCCACCTGCTCCAGCCATTAACCTGCTGAAAAGACTGAATATCACAGAGTGACTGACTGTCAACTGATGCTTTCTGCTGCTGCAGTGCAATTATTCGGATGTTACCCATTTAAAATCCACACAATGTAATGGGATTTTTACCCTGGATTACAGACTAAGGGTTGTGCAACATGTTACATGTGTTACCATAGGTTAACATCCCAATGTTAACATCTCAATGTTAACCTATGGAGCAAGCATCTGCATTAAATAAACTGTTTAACATCTCATACTGTCTTCCGGCACGTCATCTGTTTTCTCTGATGTGCTGCTTTGTTAACAAATAACAGTCAGTGTCTGAGTAACTTGGAGAGTCTAGTGTGGTATAATGAGCCTGGTATTATTAGTGGAAGTGTGTCTGTATAAATGTGTGCGTGCCAAGCCCTTGATCTTCTCCTCACACTTTAGAGTGACCTTGCAAATCTGTTTATGCCTGCCATCTGGCCATTTGTTAAATACTGTGCTTTGTATCTAACAGCTCACCGTGTGTCCATATATGTCGTACGTTTCCGGGAAACATGCTCGTGCGCACAATGCAACACGAAACTCTGCTAAAATTAGTGTGGCGTCTAAAAGATGCCATCTTGAAGCTTGATAATGTTGGGATAAAACAGATAATCCTGTTAAAGCACAGTGGGTGGTGGGGAACATTAATACAATAACGCACACACAGAGAGAACTGCAAGAATTGCATTTCTGACCAAACTATCTGACCTAAATAGAAATCTAAATCCCCAAAAAGTGAAGGAACTAATTCACACATGCACACGGCGCCAGAAATGGCCGTGAATCATCCCTGAAACAACTGCACTTGTGAGAGATCCATCAGCTGGTCCAAGGCTGGCAAGACAGGAAGGCAGCAGAGACAGATGGACTAGTTTAACCATAGTAAGAGAGGCTGACCTTCTTCAGAGAGGAGAGAGGCGAGGAGAGCAAGTGTGAAGAGGGAGAGGGAAATGAAGGGACGATGTCAGAGACAGAGACCGTCCTCTGAAATAGCTGCCATTAATCTTCTCTATCTCTGCAGGCACAGAAATCTCTGGCAAATCAAGCTTCCTCAGCACAAGCAAATGACGTGGAGAGCAGCATTAATTAGATCGTGGGACGAGGAGACGCGATTACACTGGAGACTCGAAGCAGAACCACTGTTCCTACGAGATGAAATATATTTGAATTACAAGATGTACGCTGTTGCTACTTTACTCCAAGATGAAAAATAAAAGGCGAGCATATAACCAAATATAACAAGTCTTTAACAAAGCTCTTTCTACATTAGTGTTCAAATTATTATTTTTTAATTATCTTGTAGATGCTACAAGCCCATCAAAGCCCAAAACCGAATAAGCCCTCAGTGGAACTGAACCCTATTTACAGTAAACTGCTTCCAGCAACAATCCCAGTTAATAACTGGTTACTGTAATCCACAGTAACAATGACTAATGGCGGATTTAAAAAGTGTACACACGCGCTTGTTATAAAGCCAGGTTTATGCATGAGACCAAAACAAACCAATCCAAGATGTTTTTCCATCTTTACTTTGAGGTATTGTTTCAACTTAAGAACAAATAAAGCTGTCGGAGGGAAAATGTCTTATTGAAGGAAGTCTGCATACAAACAAAGCTCCTCAGCTTTGTTTGTATGCATCATTTGAAGCATCACAATGGCTTCAAATATATGTCAAAATAAACTAAATTAGAGTTTTACCACAAGAATAAACTAAAAATGTGTGTGTGTGTGTGTGTGTGTGTGTGTGTGTGTGTGTGTGTGTGTGTGTGTGTGTGTGTGTGTGTGTGTGTGTGTGTGTGTGTGTGTGTTGTGTGTGTGTGTGTTTGGTCATGCATTAAATTGTGTCCTTTGTACACAACATGTGGGTCCTTTCACCACCGTGCTTTATAAAGGTCTATCTTTTAATCTGCCCTCAGGACGTTATCGGATCATCTCAGACAAATGGAAGTTCTGGATGCAACACTTGACACATCTATATTTCATTCAGTGTTCAGGGATCATTTTAAAGCAATGTATAAAAGATCAAAAATAGAAGAAACCTTGAAAAACTTTCTATATGAGGTCTCAATACAGTTGATGTCCTGACAAAATGAATATGTATATGCATGAATGCATGTACTTTTTGATATCAAATCTTTATCTTTACTTAATTTGATATATGATGTGTCTCTCATTGTTTTCTAAAACCCAACCAAAGAGATAACTATGTGTAGAAATATCCAGAAAAAATAGCAACTTTTTTAGGATTAAAGCACAGCTTGCACTGTATTTTACAAAAACAACTGTACTGTCAAAGTTTGATTTAATCAGACCATTTTCCAGCAAGGGTAAAAAGTTTCACTTTTTTTTTCTACATAAACAATAACCAACAATAACCATTGTACTATCTGAACAATTATGCAGCAGTTAGTAAAGAAAGCAACGAATACCGCAATGTGCCACCAAGTTTTTGTAGCCCGTAACGCTCGCAGACCCACGTTTTAAACAGTACCTGAATTCTCATTATACATTTATCTCATTGTTAATGTTTTTTTTTTTATTATTCACATATTCTTTTTATCTGAGCAGCCATCATGTGATTGCTTTTGGCTCCATTTATGCAGCTGAACACATTCGGCTTTGTGAATTGGTCAAGAGGAGCATAAAGACGCTATAAATGACTAAACGCTCCCGGATCTGAGGCTGGGAGCATATTCAGCACATCTGTGCATGAATAGCACAGAGGGAGGAAAACCCGAATGTCCTACTTGTACGTCCCCCACTCATTCTGCTCAGTTTGAGATCCATGCGGGCGTTGGTAAAAAACAGCCAAAGCATTTCAGTTTTGTTATTTACTATTGCATATCCGCCATTAATAGAAGGAATTTAATTTTCTCTCTCTGAGAAGATTGTTCACTGTTTTGATTAAAGATTTTCTGGAGAATTTTGTCCTGAAGTTCGTCTGGCTTTCTACCACAGTCCAAAAAACATGACAGGGAGCTTACGTGGTCTCTTGTGAATTGTCATTAGTTGTGGATGAATAAATTTTCCGGGCTTTACTGAGCTTAATAAGAGTGTGTCTGATTACTTATTTAGTGCTTTTACCATTCCAATGAATGACGTTTTAATATTTATTGCATTGTGACAAGCTCTAGCCATTTTGCTTTTCAAATGGATAAAACAGATTATTTTTAGCATCCTATGCAAACCTTCAAACAGAAACAATCAGATTTTTATCTGATAGGTTTAGAGTTCACATCAAAATGCAACTTTTTAATTGCCTATTACAAATTTTTTGTACTTTTTGAAAAATATTTGTAAAATTTGAGAGGTAAATTGTGATTTTTTTCTTATCTGTAAGTTGTAGAGTTAATGTAAAAGTCCAGTACAACTGAGATCTTGTCATGCTGAGGTTACTTTTGCTGCTCAGGTACCTTTAATGCAAATGTCAGATTAGAGCCTGGTGCTCTTGGTAGCTCTAACTTGGCTGGACAGGTTAAGGAGTAACGGCCAGACTGTGTGCGCTGGCTGCGTTTTGTGAACTAAGCTTACTAAGATAAAGAAGAAAACACATAAAACGGTGTTACAAAACCACAAAAAAATTAAAAAAAAAGGGACTTGTCCACGTGAGGAGCCACGGGGCCAACTCAGTTCTGTCAAGCGTAAAAATTAACATCTGCAGATGGAACAAGGTGACATTACGCAAGGGAAGAGAGATCAGATGAACAGTTTAGATGAGAAACTTCAACCTAGCCTCAAAATGAGAGGAATTAAAGAAATGGTAACATGGTGGACAGAGGAAACTGACTTAGCGTGGCCAGGGGAATGGTAAGAAGGAACGAAAGCGGAGCTGACAGGGGAGCCCGAAGGCAAGAAACTAGGCTATACTTGGATCCAGCAGGAGAGGAGGGCACAGGACTGGGATGGCTAAAGAACTGCTGTCAGTGACCCAATCTACAAGGAAGTAGATCAGCTGTTGATGGTGGCTGAGGTGTTTGGTTTATTTATGACCTCAGAAGAAATAGTTTCGGCTGACAGTAAAATTGAGCTCCTCCTAGTCTGAAGCTAAAACGTGCAAATTTTATTAATTGATTCTTCGACTGCCTTACATTTCCTTCAGGTACTTTCTCGGTTGTAGCGTTTGTGTGGAGAAGTATTGAAGTAGTTGGTGTTGGTCAACCAATCAGAATCAAACTTTAAAGAACATGTACGCACATTTCAGGCAAAGTAATGAGATTTTTATTTAATTTGATTTTTTTTCCAATCACATTTCTCAGACAGTAAATATCTCCTGGCTGAAGCTCTTTCAAGTTCAAAGCATCAACAAAACATTTTTATTATCTTATAGATTTACTTGTGTTATAATTTTTTTAAAAAGATCTTAAAATGTTTATGTCAGAATGATATATGTGACATATATTATATACCATATGTGACATATATCAGAATATGTTGACACATGGAGACTGATTGTAACACTTTCAGGGTCACACACACATTCATATCGTTATGGCTCAGGATGCCACTCGCAAGGGATAATAGGATGTTAAATCTAAAACATTCTTTACAACATTTTAAAGGAATTTAAAGAAAAGCAGTTCTTGTGGGTGAATGTTCTGATCTGGTGATTCCATCTCTGATGGCTCAGTAATAATGTCTTATAAATTTCTGTTTGTTAGGGAAGAATGTAATCTAATTACCAAACGACAGTATCCTGCACATCATCTTCACTGTATTTTTTTTTTTTATCTGCAACTTGCAAACATTACATTTCACCAGTATTACTGAGACATCTGTTTGGGAGCATGCAGAAGGTCCATTACATTTTTGCCACAAGGAGCTGAATGTTTTTGCACCTCGGGGGCCAGACTGGAACTCCCTTCAGCAAGCAGCCATCCATGAAATGGGAAAATCTATAACCCGTTTAATTCTGTTCTCTGTAGATCAAGGCTTTCTCTCCAAGTGACATGAGAAGGCCTGCAAGCAGCGGTGACCTGCAAACAACCTTCCCCTGTCCTTTCTGCAATATTGAAATAAACAATAACTCTTACGTTGTTCAGTTCGCAAACACTGTTTTCTTCTGACTAAGCACTTTAGTATTTGAGTTTCACAATGCTACTACATTTATATTTAGACATGTATTTTTATTTCAGCATGCTTGGCCAAATAATCAGTACTTCTCAAGCATTAATTAATAGCTTTTTATAATCTACACCGGATTCCTCATAGTCCTTGCATGAATAAGCAATCTGTGGAGCTGTCCGTCTGCTTTTCTCTTGTTTGATTAATGTGGTTTGAGCCACTAGCTGTCAAAAAAATAGATGCATTAGGACGATCACCTTTTCAGTTAAAAGGAAAACATTTCAAAACTTCATCCTCAAGGGATGCAGTCACAATCTTAGTCACTCTGGCTCACAGCAGCCTCCCCTTTAGAACTATTCAAAGACTAAAAAGATGAATGAGGCAGATTCCTGGCAGGGACTCACTGAATTTCAATTTACTGGATGGCTCCGTAGGTTACATAATGCCAAACATGGATGCCCCCCCCCCACCACCACCATCTTACTGATTAATATTGCTTTCAAGGGCCTATAGCATCCTGGATGCAATTTTAACCAAGTGTTTTGACCGCTAAAAATATGGAAGAAAAAAAAAAGAACTAAGCCAATTCATGATTCATGATTCTACTTTTTTTGGTTAAAATTTAGACCAAGTTGTGTGAGACTTTTGGTGACATTAAATGGGAAATGTAGAGATGCTACAACATTTTAGGACTTTTTTCAACCTGCCGTTGTTGTCGACACGTTTATGCGCGTGTAACGTTCTTTCTGAACTTCTGCTCTTCAGCTTCCTGCTCTTGTTGTCCTACGTGTCACTGTGACCTGAAGGCAACTCCTGCCTGATGATATCAGTGTGGTGTGAATAAGTAGGCCACCGATGTGACTGTCAGCTGTGTATCAGTTGTATAGATCTGTCCCCTTATTTATCTGGGGACAATAAAGCAGATTGCTACTGTGAATCTGTGAATGGGGGTGTAAAAGTAAGCGTAAATATACAGCAAAAACTCCCTGTGTGCTGCTCTTAATCACATCATGGAGACAGAGGGGAGCAGATAAGGAGATGAGAGACCGTCACCGTGAAGTTTAATTAGGTCTGGCTCACTCACCTTATAGTCTCTACAAAATATGACGAGTAGATATCACTGTCCTTTCTTTGTATCATTGGCTTTTCCAAACAACTGAAAATGTTCTAAAGATTTATTTTTTTGACATTTTGAGTTTCAAAAGAGTGGCAAAAATTTCTTTTGCCACTCTTTTGACAAAGTGAAAATCATGTTCTATGGCTTCATTACACGAGGAGGGAAATATTACAAGCTTTTATTTCTTGAAATAAAACCAAAGATTCAGTGTCAGAAAACTAGAAGATTACAAGATCAATAAAAAAAAACACATTTTAAAGAGAATTATCCTTTTATAAAGTATGTTCATTTTTATGCACTATATACTTTTTTGGGCCATCATTTGCATTAATTTGCTATTAGCAACTTATATATATTCATCATCAGCAGCAGCAACTTTATTAAAGACACAAATAGGTCCATAGACAGATAATTTAAGAAAATTAAAAAAAAGAAACAATCACATAAAAAGATAATAATCACATATTGTATACAAGTCACTTTTTTACCGAAAGGCTAGACTGCCAGTGATTCCATATTCTGAACTTAAAACTGACTGAGCTTTGTGAAATATCTGTTAGTCTCTGAATGATGTTGTTTTTAGAAACCTTACAAGATAGAACCAGACTATTATCAAGGCAGAATTGCATCAAATGATTGGCAAATATTGAACTTTGATCAGAAATATCTGCATACATGTCGCTCACAATTAAAAATAGATATTGGTATTTACTACTAAATGCCACATTTAGTTGTATTTTCAGGATTCTATTTGCTGATCATTTGCTGACCAACCAAATAATCTCTTGATCCAAATATCACACAAATTCACCTTAGTAAAAATGAAAAATGATGAACTAGAACTTCAATCGAGCATACAAGACAAGAAAACCGACTTTCTTAGGTGATGAAGACATCTGAAATCAAGCTTTATTTTACAGGGACCATGTTAGTTCATGAAAACATGAGAAAACATCCCTGCTGTGACATCCCAGTCACAATTTATTTTTGTCAGAGTATGTTTTCATTATTACGTGCGCATTGTTTGCTATTTTGTCTATGATTACATATAAACTCTTACTACTGTTAATTTTTGCCTCATGATCCATATAATCAGTTCCACAAACTGTATAGAGCAACAATTATAGAAGAGCTGTAAAGGGTAACAGGACGAGTTTAAAGCTATATTGAAACTTATTTATTTAAGCTTCGTTCTCTCATAGACACAGTAACAGAATATCATTTAGGGATCCAGACACGTAATTTGCCTGCGTTATTCGTTAATCCACATTTCCCTATCTAGACGGCGCAGATCTATGGCCATTCAGTCGTGCCTCGACAACGTCGGGAACGCGCATGTCAGGATCGTTGCAGAGATCCTGCTGCCTTGGCTCTCACGATCAATCGTGAGGATGGTGTTGTCTGCGAGGGGCTACGGACGCCTCGTTTTTTTTGTTTTTAAAACAGATGTCGGGAGCCGATGAAGTCGCATGAAAACGGACTCTTAATACCTCCGGAAGCCGAGTGTCTGTGGAGGGAAAAAAGACGCCACTGTCAAGACCAAGGACAACGCTAACATTACTGATGGAATTCCCAGTCGTTGCTAGATGGAGAAACCGAAAGGGTGGACTCGTTATAAATAATTAAAGAACACATCTGCTGCTGAAAGAGAAGGAAAATGCATCTGCACCAGGTGCTGACGGGAGCGGTGAACCCTGGGGATTGTTGCTACTCGGTGGGGAGCGTCAATGACATTCCCTTCACGGTGAGGCGTTGAATTTTATTGCTGTTTGCACAAAATGACAGTGGTTCGGGCTAACCACTGACTAGCTAGCTGGGACAGTTCGCCAGCTGACGCTTACGTCCGCCGCAGACGGGGCTGGCGAGCGAGCTAAGGCACCAGCTAGCCGGGTTACCTTAGCAGAAGTGCCGCACCGACATATTCCCAGAGTCCAGACTACAAGTAGCATCTTAATCACATCCCCTTTCTGATTTACTCCCACGGCCGTCATTGATAAGCTAAAATATGCTGCGAGTGATATGTTATCGCATTGAGCAACCCAACTCAGGTGACCTTTAGCTGCATCTTAAAACGTTAGAATTACCGCAAGGGAATCCCTTTTTTTTTTTTTTTTTTTTGCGCAGCCATAAGGTTATTGAGGAAACATATTTACTACGGGACAAACTCCGACTAAATAATGAAGCTGGGCGGTGCAATTTTACGGAGAGAGTGTGTTTGACGTGATTCTACACCACGGTATATTCTTGTATGTGGTCGTTGCACAGGCTAAGCTCGCTACCATTTGGCGTTAAATCCTCCTCACGGATCTTTAGCTCGCTGTCATCCCAGCATCAGCTGCGCCTGCCATGACGTAGAGAGCCATATATGGATACATGCGCTAAAAGGGCCTGAATGGCACCGTTTGTCGTTCAGATTCAGAATATTGTGTATTTTAACCTAACTCTGTCTCTACCACAATTTTTTACACGCATGACTCAGAATATAGACGAGTATTACCGAAAAATATGAGTTATTTATATTTTTAGATGCTGGTGTAGGACAGCAGTCATTCAGTAACCTGTTTATGAACATGCTGATTAAACAAAAAAACACAGACACACAAAAAAAATCAGTGTTTGTGATTTGTTGACCCCTTTGGGTTGTAAAAATCAATGTGTCAGTCTGTGGTCTGGCAGCTTCCCAAAATTACTGTGTGCCTCAAGTAGATAGCACAGAGAAGCCAAATCAATATTCCATTTTGTGCAGTGGGTGATGGCAAAAATCTACAGTCTCTGGTATGCAACATGCTCCTACTCCCAACACTCGTTGGCATTAAGTGGATCGGTCCAGGCAAAGCATTGAGATAAGGAATGTAAATAACAAAATGGAGGAATTCTTGAGTCAGCCAGGTTACGAATACCTGCATGAGGCGAATGGAACATCTTGTAAGGGGGAAAAAAACAACAGATCCTTGATTAGAAAAACACAATATCCTGAAATACTGTTTTGCTAAATGATCCCTATGACGTATTGAAGGTAGCCTGTGTTGTGCCAGTTTGCATGACTTGAATCTGCTGAATGCGTTTTAGAAATTTTTCTGCAGCTTTCAAGCACAACAGCAAACACAAACAAAACTCTGTGGGCCTGTTCCTGAAACACATTGCTTATGATGTTATTTATAACGTCTTTTAACATCAAAACATGCAGATGGATTGCTTTTCCTCTACTTTTTCTGATTTTCCCCAATCTCCTGGACTATACAAGAGAAATATTGTTAAACTATGGTGGGGTCTTTTCCATCCTGGCCCTAGAACCCGGTTTCCAGATGAAGGCAGTTCGAATGTAAACAGGCGGATGTTGAACCTGCGGTCATATCTGCTCAACAGCAAAGGACAGGGATGGTTGTAAAGCTAAAGCCTTGGTAGTCGCTACAGGGCCCTGATTTCTATGTCTGGTGTTTTTCTTTCTGTGTTTGAGAGGGTTATTTGAAGAGCACTAGACATCATGTCCAATGCATTTACGCTCACACTGACCCCTAAGGCTCCTAGGCTTGACCCTGACAAAACACACACATGCACACACAAATACATAGCTTACGTCGACCATGAATGGACAAGCTTTGGCAAGGCATTAACAGCGTTTCATTCTCTTAGATACGATAAGAGATTTCCTTAAAGTAACACCAACAGTGAACCTTGTCTGACCTGTTAGATGGTGTTTATTTTTTAGAGTCTGCCTCCAGACTAGCTAAAGGCCTTTTACATTAATAACTGAGGAAAATTAGATATCAGAAAATATAATGCTGACCAGCATTTTAACACAAATTTTCTCTACAAAGATGCAAAAAAAGATAGAAAGTGACACTGGTTTTATGAACCTGCTTTTTTTTTCTTTTTTTCTTTTTACAGATATGCTTGGTTTTGGTGCAGATTAATGGCACTTTCACACCAGAGTTTTTTTTTTTTTTATTTCCTTTATTTAACCAGGTAAACCCCATTGAGATCTAGATCTCATTTTCAAGGGGGACCTGGGTTGTTTGGATTATCTAATTTGTTTGAGCAAGATTGACTGCTGTTGGAGCTCTGCTGTGGACCTAATAAGCCAATCTATCTGTATGATTGACGGAAATCTGTGTGACCTGAAAATTATAGGAGTTTTTAGCTTTGACTCATGTAATGGATAGGAGGAAAACAAAAATCAAATTTTCAATGTTTGTCCATCACTGAACGTGACGCATGAGAAATTGTCCGATTCTGTTTCTCTGTTGAATTAATTGGACTGTTTGTTGAAGAACTGTAATCAACAAGACTACTGAAAGCCTCTTTTTGTTATTATTTTTAAACTAAATTAAATTGTGCTTTGAGTTATTATGGGGCTTTTGTAAATCTAGGACATTTTACAGTGACTTACCTATAGCCTAAATAGAAATCACCAAAATGAATCAAAAATGAAGACAAAATACACTTTATCTGGCAGTAATTATGGCTGAGGATTCTTGTTTTTCACCTCAATGTCGCACTTTGTGGAGTGTCTGTGTGTGTGCAGAGTCTTATAGTTGGCTGAACAAAGAGGCCACTGTTAAATGTGCTGTTTGTAGGATTATTATGATGGAAAATGTTAAATAGTGTCTGGGAGCAGGTGCAGAGCTTTTATGTTTAAAAGCCAAGTCAGCTCTGCGGACACTTACCTCGTATAACTGTGCGAACTGAATAATGGCTGAATTTTATTTTATTTTTTTAAGGCTTATGTCTGCTTTTTTCTTACTTGATTTACAGGAATAACCCACCAAATAATAATAATAAAAAAAGCAAAGCATTTTGGGCAAGATGTACAACCTTTTATTTCTCAAAGGAATATTATCTTGTGTGAATTTAAACTGTACCCAGAATTCAAAGGTGAAAACCTGATGGAGAGGCACCAAGCGCAATTCGGATCTTGTGCAGTTTTCTCGTTATAAGCATCTGTTTTGTTTGCCGTCATGTGACACAATAGCAAAGGCCCCAAAAGTATAACTGCACACAGGGGGTCAAAGTACAGGTTATAGGGATAAACTGTGCCTACAAGCTGACAGAACCACCACAGTTTACGACAGGACAGAACTGATCAACTATAGTCAAAATTTTACCCTCTAAACATGCTAGCTGAGACAAACATGAAGCTCACACTTGATACTAGCAGCTGTGGTTGTGGAAAATGTGTCTTTTTATGTGTAGGGAAGAGGCAGTTTTTGATGTATGAAGGCAGAAGTGTTTTATCATTCTCCTTCCTCTTATCTGTTTCCATCAAAGCACATGACTGCTTGTTGAAAACACACACACAGTTAAAAGCAGCTTCATGTTTGTCCTGTGATAGTTTACCTTCGCTATCTTTCAAAAGTCTGCAGTTTGCTGACTTTGCTTTCAAAAGTGATACGGGAAGAATTCTAAAGTAGGTCAAAAAAATCTAACCTATGCTGTTGATTTTCTTAGAGCACAGTTTTTTTTCAGACAGTGCTGCTGAAAGTACAAAATTTGAATAACCTCTAAAAACCTAAAAACATTTTTTAATTGTTTTTTTTAACATGACAATTTAAAGTGCAGTTCTCTGTTTTGAGGCTCTGTTTATTGTTACACCATATCCAGTTGTATTCTTGCTAGATAAATGCTTTTATGTCAAACAACTTTGGGGATTTTACTGTATTTGCATTGCACTTAATAAACCTCTGAATGATTTATGCTGCCTATATTTATATATATATATATATATATATATATATATTGTGTGTGTGTGTGTGTGTGTGTTTTGAAAATTAATCTTTCTGTAAATATGTCAGTATTATCTGTTGATTTGTCCATTGATTAATCTGTCTTTTTTTTTCTAAAGTGCGACCCAAACGAGAAACAGAACTGCTCAAAATGTAAAAGGAGTGTAATATAAAATCCTCAGAAAAATATCTGGATAGTTAGATTTCATTTTATTTTATTTGAGCATTGCTATGGAAATGTATCTTCACAATTCTTCAGAGTACATAACAACCAAGAAACAATGAGCAAAAATGTAAAGGTACACGAGTAGGAAATGGTCTGGTCCAGGTGTACAAAGTAGGTTGTTGTTCTGATAAAAAACCTTTAATACATGCTAATAATAGGACCTTAGTTTCTCAGTGAACTGCATTCAGACACATTATTGTTTTTACTTAAGACCCAACTGTTGGCTACTGTGAGTTTACTGACAATTATAATCAGCTTTTATGAAAGAACATCTTTCAGTAAAAACCTGCAAATTGTCAATTTGTATTTTCTCAAAAAAAAGAGATGATTATAAAATGATGTTCTAATGATTTCTCATTTACTTTTGACTTTTAAGTCTTCCCCTTATTGCTGTTTCTCACTTTAACATGTGTACTTCTTTTCCACAGTAACCAGTTGTCACATGATGTGCTAAAACGCTTTTTTGTTTCAAATCAAGGCAACGACTCACCTGCCACAGAACTTAGGAAATATAAAACTCTCTGTTGTTGGATAGTTTTAGTTGTGTGGGCCACAGTGTGTTTTAAAGTATAATCCTGAATCTCTACATCATTGTGTAACAATAAAAGTAACTTGAATGGGACCAAATTTTAAATTGCCTCGTGATCCCAAAGCAATGTTTAAGCTTTGAATATTTTTAACACGTCTCCTTTTGTGGGAAGAGAGAAACGATGCAAGCACACTGAAGCTCAACACGTCCAAGGTGTGAGGTGTGCCACCGACAAACTGGGCAGAGGGAGCTCTCATATTATGCTTGTGTGTGTGTGACTAAGAGAGAGAGGTGCAAAGCAGTCCTCCTAGACAGTGCGTGACGGTGACTGCTTTTAATTTCGGCTGTAATGTGCAGGTGGAAATGCTGCAGTGATAGTAAAGCAGCCACTGCAGCTGCCTTAGCGCCTTATACATCCTACAGCCTAAATCTTAGTGAGTTCCAAACACGAGCCAGCAGCGGTCTCCAGTATTAACTTCACCCACTGGCTGTGGCGTTGAGCCGCTCCGTGACCCAGCAGTTCTCAGCTTCTCCTCCTGTTCTCCTGAATAATGAAAGACACGAGTCGTCATCTCGGCCGCGCAGTTGCTTGCGAGGCCAGGCTTGCCTGTCTACCAGGTGCTGTTATCATCTCTGCCATCCTACTTTGCACGCTAGCTGACAGCTCTAACTGCTCTCAGATCAATTTACCTCTCCGTTCATGCTCCAAATCCAAATACAGGCCGTCCCATTGAGCCTGCTGGGATCTAAGCCGGTGCTGTATTTATTTCAGCAGATGGTTACTTTTGAATTCTGCAATGTGTGTGGGTTATCGGCGATGTTATATAACTGCAGCAATGTGTTTAATATTAATTAGGCCTGTTGGATTTTTGGTTTCTTTAATGATAAATAAGAATGCTGCAGTAATTATTCTTCTGTTGTTCCTTCGAGAATTTTTCTCTTTTTCGCCTTGCCTTACAAAATCAGCTGTTGCAGGGCCGTGTGACATAGACCAGAAATAATCAACCCTTCAATCAATATTAGTATGCAGTAATTCACAATATTTTTAATGTCGAAGTAGAGCCACGTTTGTGATTTTTTTTTTTTTCAAAGATGATTAAATCAAGTAAGAGTCTTTCAAGGATGATTAGAAGAAGTACGAATAAGAAACGCACTGCTTCCTTGCAAGACAGTTACAACTATGGAGGCCTTGGTTTTTCACCTGGACAGCAGATACCCTGAAGCCATCCGCTACAAAGATCAGTTGTCCATCAACAAATGTAGCAAGGTGTTTGAGCGTGGTGAAGCATGCTGCTTTGCATGTCTCTTTAGGAATTAACAATACAGTTACAGACTTATGAAATATGCCTGAACAAGGTTTTTAATGTTTTTAGTACTTGCATTTTAAAATACCCTGGGGATGTTTCTATTGATTACAATCAATTTGGTCATTTGCAAAATACATAAAACATTTCGAAGCAAAAGCAGGTTCTTGCACACCCGAGGTTTTTCCTATAAACTAAATTGGGAAAGTGACACATATAGCAACACCAACGAAACACTGTAAGATAATGTGCCTGTTTTTATTTTTATGGTTGGTTCCAAATCATCAATAAATATCAAGTGAAGATTTGCCATAATTGCATAAAGTCTAGCGGTGCAATTTAAAATAAGTTTTATTACAGCACTATTTGCAGTTGTGGAGCTCTGATTATACAAAGTGAAATGAATTCCCAGAATGTTTGATAATTTTTTTTAAACCTCTTTTCAGCCACTGTTATTGTTATCGTAATGAAGATCAGAAATATACTGTGCTAAAATCCTCATCCCTAGTTATTCAACTGCTGTGCTTTTGTGCAGAACCTCCCAGTTTCTTTTTGCTTAGTTGGATGCAAATGATTCTTTTCAAGTAGAATTTTGCAAATATCCTTTTCAGTTTTTTACCCAGTACTATGTTTTTATGTTAAGTTACAATTTTGCTTCTCTACTTTAAAAAAAAGAACAACATTCTGTTTTAGTATTGTGATTTAAATTAACATAAGAGAGTTGATCTGTGGCTTTTATGCCTCATTTTGACCTGCAGATAGGCATACAGGATTCTAATAATCAGCTCTAGTCAAACTTTATTGCATATTTATAACTATAGCTATAACTACATATAACTATAGCTGATGTTTCTGCTAATGGAAAACTGATAGTTTGTTGCAGCCAGAGATGCTTTTATTTTCCATTTACCAACTGCACCGCACAGCTGGATATGTGAGTCACGATGACAGGTGCACAAGAGCCTCCCACACTGTGCATTTCTTTCTTGCATATTAAAGAAGGGCATGACGGTTTACTTCTATATACACATGCATTTGTGTATCCCGAATTTTAATTGGCTTGTGTCAAAATTGAAAGCTTCAAAACTGTGTGACAGTTGTGAAGAGCTAGAGTACAAGATGCCATCTTGGGCATGAAATTTAAAAACCTTTCATTCTTGTTTCCTGTGTGTCCATCTTGTCTTCAGGCCTATGGATCAGGATGCGATGTAGTCATCTTGGCTAGCGACTTCGACTGCGTTCAGATTATCCCGGGAGCTCAGAATGGAAACATACAGGTGGGCTGTGTGGAGTGCTCCCACCAGCTTGGCAGGGTAAGTGTTGATTGCATCCTTCAGATTCGTTCGCACATAGTTTTTGTCCGTCTGCGAGAACCGAGGATATTATTAATTATGTTGAGCAGAATGAGGAACATTCAGCCCTGTTTGCACCAGTCTTGTACTGCCCAAGCTTTGTCTGCTATCCTGCACTCTTGTTTCACTCCCCTCTCTATCCTTCTGTCTTCTGGGAATGACTGTGCATAAGAGCTGATGGGGTGAGTAATTGCTGTGATGATGAACATGGCTCTTTATTTTTAGATTGCCGCTTCTTACGGAAACACAGTCTGCATCTTTGAGCCGCTTTCTATCAATCCCAATAAACGCCACAAGTGAGTACAGACACCAGCATATTTGACAGATTTGTGTGATTTCAGACAGCCTTCAGTGAATTTTCATTAAACTTGTGCACAAATAACATTGCATGGTGTGTCTCACTCTCCTACCAACTAATAGCAACTTAACTATCAGTGGCAAAAGACAGGACAGTTCTTTCTTGATGCCATCACCTACAACCTGGCCTGGGACCCGCAAGGTATACATATATGCTTTTTTGTGTTTTAACCTTTTATACCCAGCTTCCCCTTCGATTTGTCCGAAATTACATTTGTGGTATGAAAACATGACCCTATGCATGCTGCGTTGTGTGCTGTGGGAGTCGCCGTGGGATGTAGGGTGCACTAATGAAGTGCTTTTGTGACCTCAGGGAACCGTATCTTGGCAGCAACTGAACGACTCCAGCTGTGGGCTCCTCCACTGGCAGACGCTCTCATAGAAGAGGAGGATGGGCAGATGATGGAGGACAAACCCCACCCTGTCCTCAGTGACTGGAACTGTGTCTGGCAGTGCAAGTGAGCGTTTGCCTTTTTCTATCCATATAAGCAAAAATCATCAAACGCGTCTGTTGCCAGCAATGGCAGTAAAACAAACACCAAAAGGTATTTTTGACAACACGTCTGTTGATCCAGCGCATGCGTCATAATTTTACAATCTTCTCCAAGCATGGCAGATATGTTCACTGTCATGTACAAAATCAAAAAGTGCCTACTCAGACCAATTGATTCACCAGGAGAGTTCACATTATACTAAGGAACCATTTACTGGTTGTGCAAATATCTCCCAATCAGTCTGTCATTTTTATTTACACTACTGGTGAACAGTATTTGAAGAACATGTAAAAATCACTCAAACTCTTAGATTGTATGCAGTTATTTTTCTCCCATATTTTCCTCTCATAAATGGTTTGAAAGGGAAGTTAAAACTAAGATGACATCTGCACTCGTATTTTCTCCACTTCATTTGGTCTAATTTAAAAAGAAAAATCAATGACGCTAAAGGTAGTTATTTTGAAACTGCTGTTTATTCTTACATCACATTTGGATTGTTCCTCAACTTAAATCTAAGGTTTCAATTGCTTTATTAGCTTGGGGTTGAAATGGTTTTTCATCAGAGAAGAGTGTCTGGGTTGAGTGAGGAGAGATCCGCGCTCTCTGCTGTGTTCACTTCCACAAAGCTCTTCCACGTATCTTGCCTCGATGATCTTAGAGTTCTCACTCCTTCCCTTTTTCTGTTTTACCAAAAGGTGGCTGCACATCAATTTGAATGATTCGGCTTAAAGGTTTCGGTTCCTTCTGTGATTGCCGTGGAAGTTTCCAGATTATGCCACTGAAGACATTACGTCATTGTCCGTGTATCGTGTTGCCTTCCCGTGACTCAAAAGGCTTCATTTTGAGTCACGGGAAGGCGTGACTCAAAAGGGAGTTTTATAATTACTTGACCACTTTGTAAAACAGATACAGAGAAAAAAATTTTTAAATGTTTTTTTATACTTCCAAGATTTTCACAAAAAAAAATATAGAATGTGTATGCACCTTAACCTTTAGTTTTTAAATGTCACGTGATATAGAGAATGTGGTTTCCTCTCTAAAAACCACTGTCCATTTTTGCTGTGGGAAATTTTATTACTTTTAAGTTTTTTTGCTTTTACAGATTAAAATCGAAACCAAAGTGATTTTTTTTTGTCACCTCCCTGTAATATATAAAATTATTAACTTGTATTTTTACTCCCTGAACCTTGCAGAAGTTTAACTTTTCCTCGTAAAACGTTATTGGTGGCTATGTTTTCTCCAACCTCATCCACACTTTCGTAAAAATGACTTTATGACCAGCTGCAAGTCACTCAACAGTCACCAGACCTAGCTTAAAGCTGTGTAAACACACACGCGATGTTGCTAATTGGTATGTGATGACACATGAAAAGCCAGTGAAACAGGGAAGTGCAAGCTCACAATGACACAGCGCTCTGGACTTCCAAAATGCCTTTTGTTTTGTTTTTGTGCAGTCTTCCCCATTGAAAAGTGAACGTACCCAAACATGTTTGTGCTTATCGTTTTTTTTCTTTCGCAGGACCGCTGCGTCTATTCACACCGCCAAGTGGTCTCCTGATGGAGAGTACTTTGCAACGATTGGGAAGGTATGACTTTCACTTAAAAAAACAAAATGGAGCAAAAACTGATTGTCTGTGTGATGTTTGTCTCATGTAATGCGGTGTGTTGATCTTTGTTTGCGTAGGATGACTGTTTACTTAAGGTGTGGTATCCCACCACTGCCTGGCGCTCAGCGGTGGTGGTCCAGGACTCATCTGATAAAAAGTCTCCACCTGTTCACTTTTCCTTTGTTTACTTGGCCCATCCTCGCTCGGTCACTGGTATGTCCTGGAGGAAGACCAGCAAATACATGCCCAAGTAAGAAAAGACGAGATTCTGGTCAGAATAATGTATTCTTGTTCTTTTAGTGTGAACAGTGCATGCAATCATTTTAGCTGTTTTATCCATGGTTTCATATTTTAAACAGACTGTCATAAAAAATGTTAACGTTAATGGTTTTCCCTACGACCTTTACCAAACTGGGTTTTTTATTTATTTATAATGTTCTAAAAACTATATCAGTGCATTTGTTTTAATGCATGATTCTTTTTACAGAACATGCCAATACATGCTGGACCTTACCCTAAATTAACAATCACAACCAAATATTTTTTCCTACCTCATAGCTTAATAGTAATTTACTAAGGTGCCTTGTTTTGCAAAAATCACATAGTAGTAATTGCATGAAGCCACTGGGAAATCTTCATCAGGTAGCAGAAAAAAGAAAACATTCTTATTTTGGTTTAACCAGCAATATAGCGCTTCTTCCTTGGCCTACTAAAATCCAAAATGAAAACATAGCCAAAGTGTTTCTCAGGGTGTTGTGTTTCAGACGGCATCTGAATCCCAGGATAATTCAGGGCTGGCTTTAAATAGCTCCGGCAGAAGAAAAGACATTCTGTAGAGCTTGATCAGACCGTGTTGTTGCAGATGAGATGCTTCCCGCATTGATTTGTTTGACAATTGAAAATAAGCATATATATTTTCAGATATTAATGAAGTTTTTATCTCATCCAAGGTTTTTAATCTTTGATCACAATTAATCTGCTCCCCCAAAGAAACATATTTCTAGTTTAATGTCTTGCAGGAATTCTGCAGAAATACCACTAAAAGTAATAATAATATAAAAAAAACAACACATCTGTGTTTCAGGGAATATTTGCCTGGTGCAAAAATATGCTGTAAAGACTTCATCAGTCAAAGTATTTTTGATTTGAAACTGGACTTAATCATTTGGAGATCAGCAATATTTTAAACACCAGGGCCAACAGTCATATTGCTAAAACATGACTATCTGTCTGGGTTTACAACAATTGTCTTGACATCTTTGCATCTCCAAAGCGGTTCAGAAGGTTTTGGTGAATGAATCTTCCATCCATCCATCCATTTTCTTCCGCTTATCCGGGATCGGGTCGCGGGGGCAGCAGCTTCAGAAGGGAGGCCCAGACTTCCCTCTCCCCAGCCACTTCTTCCAGCTCCTCCGGGGAACCCCAAGGCGTTCCCAGGCCAGCCGAGAGACATAGTCCCTCCAGCGTGTCCTGGGTCTTCCTCGGGGCCTCCTCCCGGTGGGACGTGCCCGGAACACCTCACCAGGGAGGCGTCCAGGAGGCATCCTGACCAGATGCCCGAGCCACCTCAACTGGCTCCTCTCGACGTGGAGGAGCAGCGGCTCTACTTTGAGTCCCTCCCGGATGACCGAGCTTCTCACCCTATCTCTAAGGGAGAGCCCGGCCACCCTGCGGAGGAAACCCATTTCGGCCGCTTGTATCCGTGATCTCGTTCTTTCGGTCATGACCCAAAGCTCATGACCATAGATGAGGGTGGGAACGTAGATCGACCGGTAAATCGAGAGCTTCGCCTTTTGACTCAGCTCTCTCTTCACCACGACGGACCGGTACAGCGCCCGCTTCACGGCAGACGCCGCCCCAATCCGCCTGTCGATCTCCCGCTCCCTTCTTCCCTCATTCGTGAACAAGATCCCCAGATACTTAAACTCCTCCACTTTAGGCAGAACGACCCCCCTGACCCGGAGAAGGCACTCTACCCTTTTCCGGCTCAAGACCATGGCCTCGGATTTGGAGGCACTGAGCCTCATCCCGGCCGCTTCACACTCGGCCGCGAACCGTTTCAGCGAGAGCCGCAGATCACGATCTGATGAAGCCATCAGGACCACATCATCCGCAAAAAGCAGAGATGCGATCCTAAGGCCACCAAAACGGATCCCCTCAACACCTCGGCTGCGCCTAGAAATTCTGTCCATAAAAGTAATGAACAGAATCGGTGACAAAGGGCAGCCTTGGCGGAGTCCAACTCTCACCGGAAACGAGCCCGACTTACTGCCGGCAATGCGGACCAGACTCTGACACCGGTCATACAGGGACCTTACAGCCCGTATCAAAGGGCCCGGTACCCATACTCCCGGAGAACCCCCCACAAGGCCCCCCGAGGGACACGGTCGAACGCCTTCTCCAAGTCCACAAAACACATGTAGACTGGTTGGGCGAACTCCCATGCACCCTCCAGGACCCTGCTGAGGGTATAGAGCTGGTCCAGTGTTCCACGACCAGGACGAAAACCACACTGCTCTTCCTGAATCCGAGGTTCGACTATCCGACGGACCCTCCTCTCCAGGACCCCTGAATAGACCTTTCCAGGGAGGCTTAAGAGTGTGACCCCTCTGTAATTGGAGCACACCCTCCGGTCCCCCTTTTTTAAACAGGGGGACCACCACCCCGGTCTGCCAATCCAGAGGAACTGCCCCCGATGTCCATGCGATATTGCAGAGTCGTGTGAGCCAACACAACCCTACAACATCCAGAGCCTTAAGGAACTCCGGGCGGATCTCATCCACCCCCGGGGCCCTGCCACCGAGTAGTTTTTTGACCACCTCGGCGACTTCGTCCCCAGAGATTGGAGAGCCCAACCCAGGGTCCACAGGCTCAGCTTCTTCAACAGAAGGCATGTTGGTGGGATTGAGGAGGTCTTCGAAGTATTCCGCCCACCGACCCACAACATCCCCAGTCGAGGTCAGCAGCACACCATCCCCACTGTAAACAGTGTTGGTGCTGCACTGCTTCCCCCTCCCGAGACGCCGGATGGTGGACCAGAATCGCCTCGAAGCCGTGCGGAAGTCTTTCTCCATGGCCTCGCCAAACTCCTCCCACGCCCGAGTTTTGGCCTCAGCGACCACCCGAGCCGCATGCCGCTTCGCCCGCCGGTACCCATCAGCTGCTTCTGGAGTCCCACAGGCCAAAAAGACCCCATAGGACTCCTTCTTCAGCTTGACAGCATCCCTCACCGAAGGTGTCCACCAACGGGTTCGGGGGTTGCCGCCACGACAGGCACCAACGACCTTGCAGCCACAGCTCCGATAAGCCGCCTCGGCCATGGAGGCACGGAACATGGTCCACTCAGACTCCATGTTCCCCACCTCCCCCGGAACGTGTTCGAAGTTCTGCCGGAGGTGGGAGTTGAAGCTCCGTCTCACAGGGGACTCCGCCAGACGTTCCCAGCAGACCCTCACTACACGTTTGGGCCTGCCAGGTCTGACCGGCTTCCTCCCCCACCACCGGAGCCAACTCACCACCAGGTAGTGGTCAGTGGACAGCTCCGCCCCTCTCTTCACCCGAGTGTCCAAGACATACGGCCGCAGATCCGATGAAACGACGACAAAATCGATCATCGAACTGCGGCCTAGGGTGTCCTGGTGCCAAGTGCACGTATGGACACCCTTATGCTTGAACATGGTGTTCGTGATGGACAGACCGTGACGAGCACAGAAGTCCAACAACAGAACACCACTCGAGTTCAGATCAGGGGGGCCGTTCCTCCCAACCACGCCCCTCCAGGTCTCACTGTCATTGCCCACGTGAGCGTTGAAGTCCCCCAGCAGAACAAGGGAGTCCCCAGGAGGGGCACTCTCCAGTACCCCCTCTAAGGACTCCAAGAAGGGTGGGTAATCTGAACTGTTGTTCGGCCCGTAAGCACAGACAACAGTCAGAACCCGTCCCCCCACCCGTAGGCGGAGGGAGGCTACCCTCTCGTTCACCGGGGTAAACCCCAACGTGCAGGCGCCAAGATGGGGGGCAACAAGTATGCCCACTCCTGCCCGGCGCCTCTCGCCGTGGGCAACTCCAGAGTGGAAGTACGTCCAGCCCCTCTCAAGGAGACTGGTTCCGGAACCAGAGCCATGCGTCGAGGTGAGGCCGACTATTTCTAGCCGAAACCTCTCAGCCTCGCACACTAGCTCCGGCTCCTTCCCCACCAGAGAGGTGACGTTCCACGTCCCAAGAGCCAGCTTCTGCAGCCGGGGATCAGACCGCCAGGGTCCCCTCCCTCGGCCACCGCCCGTAACACATTGCACCCGACCCCTTTGGCCCCTCCGACAGGTGGTGAGCCCATTGGAAGGGGAATCCACGTCTCCTCTTCGGGCTGAGCCCGGCCGGGCTCCGTGGTTAAAAGCCCGGCCACCAGGCGCTCGCCATCGTGCCCCACCTCCAGGCCTGGCTCCAGAGTGGGACCCCGGTGACCCGCGTCCGGGCAAGGGAACGCGAGATTCAAAGTTCGTTTCCATCATAAGGGTCTTCAGGCTGCGCTTTGTCTGGTTCCTCACCTAGGACCTGTCTGCCTTGGGTGACCCTACCAGGGGCATAAAGCCCCAGACAGCATAGCTCCCAGGATCATTGGGACACACAAACCCCTCCACCACGATAAGGTGGCAGCCCAAGGAGGGGTGAATGAATCTTGAACATGTGATTTGCTTCTGATTTTTAGGGGAACGGTCTGCAACGTCTTGCTCACGTCCTGCGAGGACGGTGTCTGCAGGTTATGGTCAGAGACCCTACTACCCGAAGATAGTCTGCTGGGTGGGCAGATCACTGAGAACACACACACTTTCAGCTCCAGCCTCCCGGGTCTGGCAGGAAATAAGGACAAAATCCAGCACGCTTTAGAGGTGTGTTCTGCCTCGGAGCGCTCATTTGAAAACAGATATTTGTAAATCTGCCTTTCTCATCGTTTTTGTTTCTGAACTCTGCTTGGTTAGTCAATCCACCACCTGAAACAGTTGCGCCGGGGCCGGCGGCGGTCCTCTGCTCTGGTGGCCCACAGTGACCTGCTGCCCTCTCAGCTGGGCACACAAGACGCTCACACTCACCGCCACATTGCTCACCATGCCAACGCCCTGTGTCACTTTCATATCTCTGCCAGTATTAACCCAAACACAGGTAGGTTTTCTGTTGTTTAGACGTTTTTACCCTCGTGCAGCGTTTTCATCTTCACCACAGGTTCTTTCTCGCTCCCTCTGCTCCTTCCTAGACATCCCCTCAACTCTGGCTGACTCCTCAGTATTTAACCCTGAAGACAGCACCGGTGGTGGAGGCTTTGTGGTTCACTGGCTTAACAACAAGGACCTCAGTTTCACTTCATCAATGGACCTTTTTATGACACAGCTCCGCAAGTTCTCCGAGCAGCACCTGGACCAGACTACTGACGAACCTCTAGATGCCGAGGGATCCCCTATGAAGTTTGATTTTGGTATGGTTTACTTTCGGTTCCTCCGATGACTTTCAGCCCAATCCTAAAAGTCACATGAAGTGGTGAATAAAATATATGTTTTCTTTGTCTTCTTAGACCTGGATGAGATGTCTGACAAAGCGTCCTCGGAGCACGGAGAGGAGGGGGATTCAGGGGAACAAGGAAGCACTAAGGCGTCCTCTCCTGGATCCAGCTCCAGCATGCCGTTACCGTCCATGCTGCTGGAAAGGAAGATGGAGACTCTGACCATAGAGTGGAACAAGAGTCCGGACATGTTGTTCACAATACACCCCACTGACGGTTCCTTCTTGGTTTGGCACGTAAAGTACCTGGATGAATTCAACCAGGGGATTTTCAGACAAGTTCAGGTAAGCAAGAAGATTAGCTATGAATATTTAGGTAGGCGTTAATAGCTAAAAAGTATCAATTTTAAGAAACTAGCGTTGCAATAAGATAGTTGTTTGTTAAAGATACTGTCCAGTGAAGTATTTTTTTAAAGTTAACAAATGTAGAGCGACATTAAAAAAACAAAGAGAATGGATTACCACTGTGGGGTTTCTAAACACACAAAAAACGGTGAAGAAAAATACAACTAATTCTGCTTTGAGTGTTGATAGCCAATGACATTTAAGAGGCAGAAGAGCTAATCGGCTGGTTTTAGTGAGTAGTTTTAGAGACCTTCTGCAGATTTTGACAGATTCTGAAACATTTAGACGTCAAGTTAATGAATCTATTTATATTTCTGTTTTGAGTTATTCCTTATAACTAGATTTAGTCTGTATCCACCACTTGTAAAATGAGCAAATGCCATATTCAACTTGTATCACCTTATGTAATATTGCTGTGATTTTATGTTTTATCCAGCTGTACAAAATACAACAAATTATCAATTTGATTACGGCTATAAAAAGAAAAAAAAATCATTATTAACAAATTTTTTTCCTCCTCTACATCTTCGCCAGGTCTCCTTCTCGTCACGCATTCCGGTTGCTTTTCCTACGGGTGATGCCAACTCCCTAAGTAAAAACATCCTGATGTACGCCTGCACTTTGACTGAGGGCGAGAGCGCCGGGACCGGCGAACAGGGAAGAATGGTCCAACGGATGTCCCGCTCAGCATCCATATCCACCGGCCTGGGCTCGACCGCTGTCTCTCCATCACCAAAACTTCGCCCTGGCATTAGCCCTGCCGTCATGATGGTGTCGAAGCACGTCGACGGATCTCTCAACCAGGTACAAGCCTGGGAATCACCGTGTCATTTCTCACAGGAATTTCAAATTACATCGTTTATACTTTACATAATTTTATATTTTCCTCCCAAACTATAAAATCCTACTGAGCAGATTTGCGAGTGCTTTATATTTTTCCTCACAAACTGTCTTCGTTCTCTTTAACTGCAGTGGGCAGTGACATTTGCTGAGCGTTCTGGCTTCTCCAACGTCCTGACTGTTTCTCACAAGATTCGGTACTGCGGCCACCGTTTCCACCTAAACGACCAGGCCTGTCACACTGTGCTGCCGCTGCTGCTCACCTCCTCCCACCACAACGCGCTGCTCACCCCTCCCTCTGCCCCCAGCAGTTTGGAAGGGGAGCAGCCCCAGTCCTTTCCTCCACCAAAAGGGCTTCCCAGGTACAGAGCAGACAAATAATGCGAACAACTAATCCTTTATTTATCAGGCTGAGAGAGAAAATAGACTGCTAATCATTGTGATACTGTAATGGAAAATTTTGTAATGTGCTCCTCCCCCCTCTTCTGCTTTAGGTTATCTGCATAGTCTTATGAGATTGGTCAAGCTGCTCTCAAGACCTCTGCATTGTCATATAACAGCAGGGGAGAGCTCCTTAATCCTGAGACTATCTAAGTGTTACTTCCCATATCTGCCCTCTTTAGCATGTCAGAACAACCTCCTATCCTTACCAGTAGACAAATGGCCAGACCATCTGTGTTGGGCTCCACAGAGTCCTTAGTACATAACAATCAGGGATTCACACCTTTTATAGGTTCTGGTCAGAGAAGAGAGACTTGATTGGACTAGAGGTGTGACTCCCTGATTGTTATGTATAAAGGACTCTGTGGAGCCCAACACAGATGGTCTGAGCAGCTTGACCAATCTCATAAGACTATGCAGATAACCTAAAGCAGAAGAGGGGTGAAGAGCGCATGACAAATGTTTCCATTACAGTGTACCAATCTGAATATCAAGCATTTTCTTCTGCATGTCAGGATCTTCTTACATAATGAGAGCGACGCCCACAGACGAGCCCATCTCAATCATTGCTATGTCCTCCAGATCAGAAGTGCAGTGTTTTGTTTACTGCCGCCTTTGCTTCCAGCACGTAGACTAATCAATACTGCCACTCCAGTTGCCTGAAAATGGCAAAAGAAAATCCATCCTGCACTCAGAGAAACATTCTGCATGATAAGAAATGGATTGCCTTTTGTGTGTGTGTCGGATGAAGGCTGTGTACAGCCTGATGGGTAATTTACTTTGTGTGGAAAATTAACGCATCTTTTAGTCTTTGTATGTGTTTACAAATGCAGCTTTTTTTTCAAGAATAATGTTAAGAAATAAATAAATTGAATTGTATTGACATTTTATTTTGAAAATGTCAGAACATTTTTACAGCAACGCATCCTGAATGACGATAATGATGATTAAACTTCCCATCTACTTGAAATATGATCTCACCTTCTACATTTGCACCGACAGGAAGCAGCTTCGTAATGCAGCTACAAGGACTTTCCACGACCCAAACGCCATTTACAGTGAGCTGATTTTGTGGCGCGTGGACCACATCGGACCCCTGTCCTGCACCGGAGGGGTCTCTGAACTGGCCCGCATCAACTCTCTGCACACGTCTGCCTTCAGCAATGTGGCTTGGCTGCCTACACTGGTACCCAGCACAGTACTTGGTAAGTACTTCATATAAGACTGAACAATGATATATAGGAAATATATCATCATCAATGTGTGCAATGTTAATATTGTGAAGGATATCTAACATTCTGTTAGATGTTCATAATGGGGATTGCACTAATCAATATTTTGTGTCTCATTTCTAACCTGTTTTTTTGTCTTTCTAGTGTACGAGTTTATTTCTAACATCACTAAAAAACAGGAGTTAGAGAAGCAAAAAATATATAAAAGTAAACAGTAAATAAAATAGCTTCAATGATTTTACATTATTTTCTGTGTAACAACTGAATGTTATGTTTATAGGGAGACGTATAAACTTATTAAATCCAGTATCTAAACGTGAAATTTTATTTTGTTGGATGTGCCAGTAGCCATGACACTTTTCTTAAATAGTCAGTAAACTTATCTTAATATAGGATTGTTGCAAAGTTAAAAGTTGCATTATTAGATCTGTGTTTAATGAAGAAGAGATCCCAGACATTTCCAGCATAATACCAACATTTCCAAATCTAGCAATTTTCATAAATGGGCATAATGCTTAAATGTCTTAGAACAACAGTGTTGTGCTCCTTTCAGCTGAAAGTTTCACTGACTTTTTTTTCTCTGGAAGCCTGAATTAAACTCAGACGTGTCTCTCTATGCACAACATAGTTTCTCTTTTAAACAGCTCATTGCATCTTTTTTTTCCATTATTACATTTTTAAATGCTTCAGTGTTGTTTTTTTCAGTAACAGCACGACTTGTACTGGGCATAGTACATTCACTGGTTAGAAAAGATCGCATTTTTGCATTTGCAACTGTAACAATAATGTTTTTTTTCTTCTTCTTATATTAAAACCCAAGTTTTTATTTGGCTAAAACATCAGAATTGTGTTTGACAAAAGAGTTAAATTACATTAAGAGGATGTGTTTGAACAAAATAATGTCACATATACACCAAATATCAAGACATTCTAGACGTGTATCATAGCTGCTTACTAGACATAAACATGTTTGTAGCCCCTAATATAATTCCTCTCACTTGAAATATATTTATCAGTACATAATAATGAATTAATTTGATATTATGTCGTATTTAGGTGTTATGAGTCTGTGATTTGGTTATGACATTACTTGAGCTATAAACTGCGTTGTGTCTGCCAGGAACCTACTGTAACAGTGCCAGCGCCTGCTTTGTGGCATCAGACGGTAAAAACCTGCGTCTCTATCAAGCCGTTGTGGACGCTAGAAAACTACTGGATGAGCTGTCGGATCCAGAAACATCTGTGAGTGAACACGTTCATTTCTGCTCATTTGAAATATGTTGTTTCTCTCTTGAAACCTATGAGGATATATTTTCCAGATTTCTTTACTGTCTGGATTTTTGTTTCTCTGATCTTTCTTGTATTTTGTTTTCTTTTTGTAAAGACTAAAACGTGCTCTTTTAAACCCTCTACACCTAATTCATGCCACGCATGACAATTAGTGGAGTTCACGGCTAATCACCGAATGAAAGCTCATGCATATTTCTGTTCAGAAACTGGTGGGCGAAGTGTTCAACATCGTCAGCCAGCAGTCCACAGCCAGACCTGGATGTATCATCGAGTTGGATGTCATTACAAACCAGGTTAGCAGCTCTGCTTTCACATGCAGCTCACATCAGCAGTTGCGCAGCAGTTCGGCGAAGTCCTTGTTAACCTTTCTGATCCTGCGTCTCTGTGTGTCCAGTGCGGCTCCAACACCCAGCTGCTTCATGTCTTCCAAGAGGATTTCATTCTAGGTTACAAACCTCAGAACGAATCAGAGGCTTTCACACAAGCCTTCTCGACTGGAAAAGGTAGGGGGCGACTGCAAATTTAATTGGGATGTTTTCTTTCTTTCAATTACAGTCTTAAATACCCTTTTTTTTTTCTGATTTTTCAGATTACCAACCTGCCCCATTTTCTGAGAAGTTCTTCTTGGTGGTAATAGAGAAAGATCTGAATGGGAACTCTGTGCTGCAGATGTGGCACCTGCACCTCCAATCCATGCAGGCCTGCGTCAGTAAGTCCAGCTTTACAGCAAGAGATAGAAATCCGATTTATTTTTGAAATTATTAACAATGAAGAATATCATATTGAATTGAGTTAAAGGCCAGAAATCAATGTAAATCTTTCCAGATGAGCCCAGCCAACCATTTAGTTTCCAGAGCCAGCTCCTGGTTCCCAGTCAGGTCGTGAATGCCGACTCGTCCCCGGAGACCTCTCCAATCAGACCCCTGCCTCGATCTGCTTCTTCAGCCAACTTGCAATCAGCAAGCAAACTTATCCTCAGCTCCAGGCTGGTGTGCAGCAAGCGACTTGACTTACCGCATGGGGTGGAAGTTACCAGGGCAACGCCATCTGCAGGTTGGCCAAAATGAATTATCTTTCTTATATGACAGTTTTATTTTTGCCTTACTGGCACAAAATGTTTCCCCTTTTTTTTTTTTTTGCTATACTCAATTTGACCTGCTCCTTCCTCCAGGTCACCTGAGCTCCTCCTCCATCTACCCCGTATGTCTGGCTCCGTACCTGATCGTTACCACCTGCTCCGATTCTCACGTGCGCTTCTGGCGCTGCGCTGTGGAGGGCGACGACGGACACAACACGGACAACCGGGTGTACCGCTGGGAACCATGGGTCCTCATGAACGAGGAGGAGGACAACAACAGCGCAGTCTGTGTGTCGGGACGGCCTGTCGCCGTTTCCTGCTCCTACATCGGCCGGCTAGCCGTGGCCTTTAAGCAGCCACGGCACGGACTGGTAGGATATGAGAATTGATTAATCACGATTGTCTGCGGGACTTTTACTTTTTCTCAGGCAGGATTCTAACAAATCATCCTTTTGGTCTTCAGCTCCACAATTCTGTGGAGGACTTCTCCATGCACGTTTCCATCTATGAGTGTGAATCCACTGGAGGCTCTGAGTGGGTCTTAGAGCAAACTGTTCACCTTGATGACTTTGTCAGACCTTCTTCAACACTGGATCCGAGAGTCAGCGTAGACTCCAACCTTTTTGTCTACAGCAGGTCAGAATGGAACCATTTACTTCTTATTATTTGATACTTTCTGTATCTTACCGACGTGTTTTATTGGGGTTTTTTACCCTTCAGGTCTGATTTGTACATGAGCAGAGACCATAGCTCGCCCAACATCAAGCACTTCGTTCACCTGGACTGGCTGTCAAAGGAGGACGGCTCCCACATTCTCACAATTGGGGTGGGCTCCAACATCCTCATGTACGGCCGCATCTCTGGCATGGTCAATGAGCAGACCAGCAGCAAAGAGGGGATGGCAGTTATCACCCTTCCTCTAGGGGGCAGTATCAAACAGGGCATCCGTTCACGCTGGATCCTGCTTCGCGCCATTGACCTCCTGTCGTCCGTGGACGGGACGCCCTCGCTGCCGGTCTCTCTGTCCTGGGTGAGGGACGGCATCCTGGTGGTGGGTATGGACTGTGAAATGCACGTGTATGCCCAGTGGCACCAGGACAAGAAGCCCGGTGAGGGAGAAGAGGGCAACCTGTCATCCGCAGACATCGCCGGAGGTCAGAGCGCGGTTACCTCCTCCGTCTTCGAAGGGAGAGCCAGGTCCAAGAGCGTGTTTGAAGGGAGCACTGGAGTGGACGAGGCGCTCCGCGCCCCCGCAGGACTGCAGGAGGGTGGACTGTTTGAGGCGGCTCATTCTCTCTCTCCCCCACTCTGCCGCAGTACCACCCAACTCAGCTGCTGGAACTCATGGACTTGGGAAGGTCCGACGGGCCAAGGTGGGTACCTTTCCGCTCGAAAATGAATGTTCAGAAATAGCTACTTAAAATCTTAAAGCATACATCTGAATTTGTTCAGGCCATACTTGCCCATCTGGTGAAGTGCATAGCCGGAGAAGTCGCCGTGGTGAGGGATGTGGAGGCGGGTGAAGGCGGATCCAGGAGGCATCTCTCTCGAACAATCAGCGTTACCGGAAGCACGGCAAAGGACACCATTGTGGCCGGCCGAGACGGAGGGAGGGATTACACGGAGATCAACTCCATCCCTCCACTGCCCCTCTACGCCTTGATGTTGGCCGACCTGGACACCTCATTCAAAGGAGCGGAAGAAAGCGCCAAAACGGCTAAGGTTGTTGACGGTGATGCGGCTCAAAAGTCCTCAGAAGACCAGTATGCCGATCTCTTCCAGGTGAGCTGTCAGAATTACTGTGTCTTCACTGAAGGTGCATTTTGACCTGCAGGTAACTAAAACTGTTTTCTGAATGTTCAAACAGGTGCCAACAGTTACTACTGATGACTTTGTGAACTTTGCTACTGATAAACCAGAGAGGAAGTCTCGAGTCATCAACCTCTCTCAGTATGGGCCCTCTTATTTTGGACCAGAGCATGCTCAGGTATTGCTCACCTTATTGACCTTGCAGTTTCTGTGCAGAATTTTTTTTTATTATGTGGCTAAATGTAGAGCAAATAATACAATAATGAAGAGAATTAAGCACATTTTGACATGTTAATACTTTATTTTGATCATCTTATAATTTAATTACTGTGTTGATTGAAAGGTGGGAGAAACTTAACTTGTTCAACAGTTTCCTTCTCTGCACAAAAAGGGCAAAAAAATCTATTTTTCTGTTCTCTGTTTCATTTGTTTTCTTTTTCTTTTTTGTCTCCAGGTGTTATCCAGTCACCTCATGCACTCGAGCCTCCCAGGACTGACCAGGCTGGAGCAGATGTTTTTGGTGGCCCTGGCCGATACGATTGCTACCACCAGTGCTGAAGTCAAGAGCTCCACTGATCAGCAGTACACAGGTTGCTAAGGGCTTTGAGTTTACCTGTATCCACTGCTGTCTCTCGTGTTGTACCTCAACGGTTACGCAGGAGTGAGCATTCTGGCTACAATCTGTTTATTCTACTTTGAATGCTGCTTCACTTTGATAGTAAAAATTTAAGATCAGATGGTAATTCTAATGCTATCTACCCAGGTGTTCTGCTTCTGCATTGATTCTTCTCATTGAGTATTTATATTAATACCAGAGGTGATGTCACACTGTGTGTGAGAACGAGCAGTTGCTGTAAAACGCGTTTCTTTTTAAAAACGACGTGATCTGACTTTAGTTTGACTGTTATCACTACTAGACACTAAAAACAATCCCAGTGTTTATTCCTCAAAGTTGTCTAAAGGTTATAAGCGTGTAAGACAAACATGCTTTTATTTGATTGCGTGTTCCAGCGTGTCTTTTATCTCCAACCATCAAATCTTCAATGACCAAATCAGCAAAAAGTACCTCAACTGTTCCTTCGTACTTTTTCATTATCATCGTCCTTTTTTTTCTTCTTCTTCTTCGATTTTCCTTCTTGTTTATTTAGTCTTTTGAGAGCAAGACATAAGCAGGTTGTTCCAGGGCAGAGTAATCACAGAGGAAGGTTCACGGTCAAGAAACTGTCATCTCCTTTGACAGGATTGCATAAACGGACATACAATATTACAGGAGGTGCTTTTTTTGCATTTTTCTGTAGCTGTTACTTGGTAGTAATAAATCTCTTCTGTTTGTTTAGGTGGCGAGGCTCTTGATGAGTGTGGGCTGAGGTACCTGCTCGCCATGCGTCTTCATACCTGCCTGCTCACGTCTTTGCCTCCCCTGTATCGCATGCAGCTGCTTCACCAGGGTAAAAAAAAAAATAGTGATAAAACATAGTTTGTAAAATCACCAGTTAAGGCTGTCAAGTGAATCAACATCCTCAACAAATATGTTTTCAGTTTTTAACTGTTGCAATGAGGTGGCTGAAAACCACTTTTGTTTATAGTTCTTGATGTCAGCTTCAGCTGGCGATTAATTTTTTCTCATATCTTGAGTTTCTTGGTAAATCCAGATCAAGAAGGATCAGAACACTGATCCTTCTTGATATGGAGCACAAAAAAGTATTTAATGGTGTTATTTATGGATATGTGTTTGTGAACTGTGTGTGTATGGAATTAATGAAGTTTTACTCATTTAAAAAGAAGAGATGCGGTGCTAGTTACAGTCACATACACACATGTTTTCTGTCTCCAATCTGCTGCAGCTTCCACCTGGTACAATCTGTATAACCTATTTGGAAAGTCTTTAACATTTATGTATATTAGGAGGATATGGCACAGTGAAATGCAATGTGATAAGCAGTTGACCTTTATTAATTATCCTGGGTGCTACTGACCTTCTGCTGTCAAGCTCATAAGCTGTCTCACAATTTTGCCAGGCATAATTTTTATTTCTGTACTAATACCCCTGTTATTGCCCCTGTGCAACATTCAAATCTTCTGGAAAGCTTAGTTTTTGGTTTTAATTAGCTGGCGGCTGTATGCATTCTGTGCAATAAACACAAGTTTCACTTTATCTATTAAATTCCTGAAATAAATTGAACCTCTTTGATGATATGTTTTAGCCTCACGTCATTTCAAGGCATTTTGCGAGGCCGCGTCGGGTTCATGTTTCACTTTTATTAAATCTGTTTCTGTCCAAATTCAATTCAAGCCAATCATGCTTCTCTCTTCTCTCCATCCCTCCATCCGTCTCCACGCCAGGCCTTTCCACGTGCCACTTTGCCTGGGCCTTCCACTCGGAGGCAGAGGAGGAGCTGCTGAACATGATTCCTGCCATGCAGAGAGGCGACCCGCAGTGGTCTGAGCTGAGAGCTGTGGGAGTGGGATGGTGGATACGCAACATCAACACGCTGCGGAAGATGGTGGAGAAGGTACCGATTTAAAAAAACAAAAAACTAAATCAGTCTGAACACATTCAGAAAATCTAGAATAAAAGTGTAAAATAACCTGCAATTTTTTTATTGAGAAAAACTTCTAATTTGCTCAGCACGTCGGAGTATTTGCTGTTGTGAAGTATCAGTTTAAGATTACAAGTAAACCAAGTAACTGAGCCGTTCTGTGTGACATCAGCTGGGCAAAGCTGCGTTCCAGAGGAACAGCGACCCTTTGGATGCTGCGCTCTTCTACTTGGCCATGAAGAAAAAAGCTGTTCTGTGGGGTCTATTCCGGTAGGATCATGTCACGGGATGCACTGCTGCTCTGTATATTGCGTGTTTGTTTTCAGTGTATTTTTAAACCTCATTGAGATATTCAACAGTTTCATTTCCATCTCTCAGGTCTCAGCATGATGAGAAAATGACTCAATTCTTCAAAAACAACTTCACTGAGGACCGCTGGCGAAAAGCAGCTCTAAAAAACGCTTTCTCCCTGCTGGGAAAGCAGCGCTTTGAACAGTCTGCTGCTTTTTTCCTATTAGCTGGCTCCCTTAAAGACGCAATAGAGGTGAGGAGAAATAGACACACACACACACACACACACACACACACACACACACACACACTTTCTGATTTACACACATAGATACCCAGGAACAGCTTATTACTTTTGAATCTTCTCCTGGTCTCTGTTTTCATTTCCCTCACAGTGGTACTAAAATGAAAGAAATAAGTCTATGAAATGAAAATTTCTAAATGAAGCATAATAACAATATATGTTGCTGAGAGCAGCCTGGTAGCCTTTTGAATAAACACTTGACGCTGATAAAATTCATAACAATCTTGCATATTTTTCTTTGGCCTGAGGTTTACAGCCACACAGTCAAAACATGCAGATAGAAAATTACAAGATATCAACTTTGAGCATCATGTGTTTCTAACTCAAGGTAAAGTGAGACAAGAATGACCAAGTTAAGCAAATCTAGAGTGACTACGTGAAAATTACATTTAGGTCCATGCTCTGTGAGCTCTTTTGGATTTTCACATCAACAAAATAACAAGGTTATTATTATTAATATTATTGTGTGTGATTAGTATAAAAAAATGAGGGAATTTTATTTTATTTTTTACATATGCCATGTCTTTAAGTATGGAAAAATTGGAGAACAGTTTGAGTTTCTATACTTGTTCTTATTCTGCAGAGACAAAATAACAGCATTCCAGCAAAAATAAAAGCATTTTTACATCAATTTAAGTATGTAAGATGTTGATCCGTGTTCCTGGTAATGCTAATCATAACATTGTTTTTGTCCAGTTTGATCACAGTAGTTTATGACCACGTCTGTAGTTTTATACAGACATATTTGCAATTAAACATTTAAAACAAAATCCTTGACTTTTGGTTTTTGGTCACCACTTCAGCTTAACTCTGCATTTATTCAGTTAATTTGTGAAATGAAGGTATCGCTTGTCATAAATTACAGGATCTAATTGAGAATGTGTTGGGAACATTTGTAAGAACCCGCAAACTTTTAGCTCTATTAACTGTTGCACTCTAATCGATCAGAATACCTTAGTATTACGAGTTCAGCCGTTTGAAAATTTGTCATATTTCCTTGTTGTTATTCTACCCTTCATATAAAGTTTAGTTGTGCTGCACTGTAGACTGAACGCTCCTTCATGACGTGCAGGTGTTGATGGAGAAGATGGAGGATCTCCAGTTAGCCATGATAGTAGCGCGGCTGTACGAAGCCGACTTTGAGAATTCGTCCACCTGCCAGGGCCTCCTGTACGAGAAGGTTCTGGGCTGCAACCGGGACGGGAGCGCCTATCACTGCTCCAAGCTGCATCCAGACCCATTCCTTCGCAGCATAGCCTACTGGATCATGAAAGATTACACCCGAGCCCTGGACACACTCTTGGAGAGAAACCCAAAAGAAGAGGAGAATCCAGGTAAGCAGAAAAACTGGGGACGAAACGAGCCTTACTTGCTTTTGTCATGATTTTTGTTGTATGCAATCCTTAATCTTCATCTCCTTCTCTTCCCTCTTGTGCATCAGATGTAATGGTGAAGTCTTGCAACCCTGTGGTGTTTAGTTTCTATAACTACTTGAGGACACATCCTCTGATCATCCGTCGGCACTTTGCGAATCCAGAAGGCACGGTGACCAATGTGGGCCTCACTGCTGAGAAAAGCGGTGCAGATGAGATCAACCTTATAGAGCGAAAGCTGTTCTTCACCACTGCCAATGCACACTTTAAAGTAAGCTCAGTTCTGAAATGGTTACTGTCCAGTTGATGTCTGGTATCTCTGATTCATCATAATTATGTGAGGCTGATCTGTTTACCGTGTTTGTTTCGTTCTGTAGGTGGGCTGCCCGGTTTTGGCTCTGGAAGTGCTCTCAAAGATTCCCAAAGTAAGCCGGAAATCTGGCTCCTCGTCTCCCAGCAAAGCTCCATCAAAGGCAAACGTGAATGTGAGCCAGCCGTTAGAAAATGGCACCCAGGGGCGTTTGGACTGGGGCTCCTCCGCAGCGCCGGCTCCTGCCTGGGGAGCCAACGACGCCGTCAGTGGGCTGGACTGGAGCCAGCCCGTTGTCAAGGTGGAGGAAGACGAGCTGCAGCTTGACTGGGGCGATGACAGGGAAGACGATGAAGATGAGGACGAAGACGGCTTAACCATGAAGAAACCAGAGATCGAGGACAAAGGTTCAAAGAACGATGGTCCAAAACTACAGAGAGAAGACTCCCAGGTATACACATCTATTAAAAACAGCTCAAGTCAAAGATGAAATCTGTCTTTATTTATTTTTGTTTTCACTCTGCTTTAATATTCATATTTTTCTTTTCATAATCAGTTTGAACAAACTGCTATATATACAACAATCATACACATCAAACAAACGTCTTCAGTTGGGAGCAGCAATCCCTCCAAAAAGTCAATCTTTTTCTTTCACTCAATCAAATTGTCCTGTGTTCTTTGTCGCTGTTCATTAAAATGTCCATTTTGGCCATTTTTCCTTGTGTTGGTCTTCTTGTCATGTTTTCCATCATTTTCAATTTCTAATACAGTTTGTATCTGTTGCGTTATAGTAAGCGATCCTTTTTACTGGCTACCAGCTTTATTTAAACCAGATGTCTGTCTCTTTTTATACTTTCTATAGATAAATTTACACAGGCTTAGTGTTGCACAAGTCACAGGAATCTTGTAGCTTCATTGTAACATAATTTGTTATTTTCAGTTACAGATTATGTGACTTCTTCCTAAATTATCACATTTTACAAAAATATGTGTGCAAGTTCTGCCTCTAATTTTCCACACTCTCACCAACGGGGTACACTTTTGAAATCTTTCTTAATTTTACTTATAAATGTATTTAATAAAAGGCCAGCTGGGGAAGTATTGTAATATGTGGTTTGGCCAACACTTTTAATCAGATCTATGCTGAGTCTCAGACAGGTAAAAAAATTGCAAGAAGACTATAAGACTTTTATCAATTTCACAACATAAGTAAATGCTGTGGTATTTTAAATGAAAGGAAGCATCTTATTATAAACAAAATTATTACTATTTATGGTTCAGAGTTCTCTAAAATTCTGAGGATCCTCTAGAAATGTCTCTAGAAGTTTTTATGTCAAGTATCTCCTCAGTAGCACTACTGACAGCTTATTTAAAAAAAAACACTGTCTCTTTTTTTCTGGTGAACAGTCATGTACTGTATCAGAGTTAATATGTTTGTATTTATCTTGCAAACAGTTAATAGCCAGTTTTGTTCTTTATGACAGTAAAAGCAGCCCAAGTACTTTTAGTGAAAATCATGGCTTAGAGGATTATTATTAGAAGATGAAGAAATATTTCATACTTTATAGGACTTATTTTTTATATAGTTTTTAAAACCTATAAACAGTCAGTTTTCTTGTTTTTTTAGGGCGAGTCCGAAGTGGATGTGATTGCAGAGCAGCTGAAGTTTCGTGCGTGTTTGAAGATCCTGATGACCGAGCTGCGAACGCTGGCCACGGGTTTCGAGGTAGATGGAGGGAAGCTCCGCTTTCAGCTCTACAGCTGGCTGGAGAAGGAGATCGCAGCAATGCACAAGATCTGCAACTACAAGGTAAACTCCAAGAAAACGAACTCGGCTGGGGAGAAAAGGAAAGCTTTGCTGGTCCTTTCTGATTTAGTAATTCTCTGCACATATTGGTTAAAATACAAAGGTGGAGGGAAAAGAGGAAGGCCCAGAGGTCGAGAGGGACCGTACAGCGTCTGTGGACATTTCAGACGAGGCGCTGGAGAACATGGAGGCTGGGGCTTACGAGCGTCACCAGATGGAGCGACGTCGCCTTCAAGCCAAGCAGCAGCACTCTGAGAGGCGTAAAGCCTGGCTGAGGAAGAACCAGGCCCTGCTGAGGGTCTTCCTGTCCTACTGCAGCCTTCACGGAGCCAAAGGAGGAGGGGTCACCTCCGTCCGTATGGAGCTTCTCTTCCTTCTGCAGGAGAGCCAGCAGGTGCGCGCCACGCTGCCATTCACAGTCTTTTATTTGCCTGCTTGAATGTTTGGCACGGTTTCGAACGCTTCGTCTGTGTTTGCGTAGGAGACCACGGTGAAGCAGCTGCAGTCCCCGCTGCCTCTGCCTACCACCCTGCCCCTGCTGTCGGCGTGCATCGCCCCCACCAAGACAGTCATAGCCAATCCCGTTCTCCACCTCAGCAACCACATCCATGACATCCTCTACACCATCACAATGATGGAGGCTCCGCCACATCCGGACGTCATCGACGATCGGGTCAGGACTCGAAACGAGAATTTTTACGTTTGAAACTTGTTTCGATTGAGTAAATGAGGCTTTTGTGACCACTCAGAGCACTTCTTGTTAAAAATAGGCTAACTTACAGAAACTCTGTGCCGTAACTAAGGTGATTTTTTTTTTATCTACTCTTTAAAGCTCTGAAAACAGAAGCAGTGGATTTTTTTTCTCCATCTCTATTCATATTTTATGGCAGAAGTTTGAGAGCAGCTTGGAAAACATTTAGCACCATCAGTACCAAATGTCACTGATGCTTAAGACAGAGAACAAGTTACAAGCTTCTTGTCAATTCATGTGTTTGAACACAAGCCAATGTTCTGCCAAAAACATTTGTTTCTAAGGAAAATGCTGCTGGAATTGAAGTGCGCAGCTTTTCCTTGCATTTGTTAATTTTCATGATATAACAACTATTCTTTCATCCTCAGGTAAATGCTCTTCACACGCTAGCAGCGTCTCTTTCTGCTTGCGTCTACCAAGCCCTATGTGACAGTCACAGTTACAGGTAACCACAGGACCATCAGTCAGCAAGAGACTTGATTTAAACTCCTGCTAAGTGAAAATAAACACTTTTCTCTGTTTTTGTCCTCTCAGCAGTCAAACAGAAGCCAACCAGTTCACTGGGATGGTGTATCAGGGGCTGCTGCTAAGTGAAAGGAAGCGGCTTCGCACAGAAAGCATTGAAGAACATGTTACTCCGAACTCTGCTCCTGCGCAGTGGCCTGGTAACCAGACACTCTTCCTGAGGTTTTCCACATTGAGGAGAGCTATCCTCTTAGGGAGCGAATCAAAAACTGCATCCCCCAACTACATTACTGCGATTATTTCTGTAAACGTTTGCCTGCTTTAGATTTGTTAGAAGAGCTTATGGTGAAAGAACAGACAGAACAATGAACTTGATTCAAGTCTCAAAATGTACCGAAGAAATAAATAAATGAACATCATACATTCAGACAAAATTATACCAGTGACAGAAACCATTCCCCCAAAACATCAGCGTTTCAAAAGATCCAAAAACACCACAAACATTAATGAATGGGTCAAGGGAAGTTTAGCTGAATTGAAACATTAACAGTTGTCCTATTTCAGGATCTTAAATTGTTTTATCACAAACTTCTCAAAAAAAATAATAAAATTTCACCAACAGTAAAATTAACAATCCTCGACAAAGCTGCTGAACTTTTAAGCTCCAAATCAGGTTTTTGTTGAGTTTTGGGATGTGAAAGCCAGACAGGTTCACTACAGCCAAGCACTTTTATAGCAGCGGCTGGATCAATGAACAGGCTTACAGGCTTGGTGGAAGTTGGTTAAATACCTGCAGTTACTTTGCTCATCTTTTCCCCCTGGTGCTGTGACCCCACTGTAGAGCTCTGGCGCCCCACACTTCGAAAAGCCCTGCTCTACATGGAACAAAAAAGATGACAGAGGCTGTAATAATTTTCCAGAATCCTCACTGGATGAGGAAGTAGCATATATGAAAGCATCAAAGGGATGACTTGGAGGAAATGTGAACAGCAGAGGGAGGTGTGTGTGCGTGTGTGTGTGCAGGGGGTGGGGGGAAGCAAAGCAGACAATCTGTGTTTATGCAGAGAGGCAGATGGTGTTCTATAATAGGAGCTCCATGGCCTCCAGGAAAGAAATAGAAAGACAGAGACTTATCGCGCCATCATGCAAATGTTTCATAAAAGAGCTCTTCATTGTGTCTGTTTTTTTGTTTTGTTTTCTATGACTTTGCAAATAATTTCGGGGAAAGAAAAAAAGCACCATGTCCCCCCCCCCCCCCTCGCTGCAGGTGTGTCGTCCCTGATCTCCCTGTTGACGTCTGCGAGGGAGGAGGACCAGCCGAGGCTCAGCGTTCTGCTGTGCGAGGCGGTCGTGGCCGTTTATCTTTCGCTGCTTATCCACGGCCTGGGCACTCACAACAGCAACGAACTCTTCCGCCTGGCCGCACATCCCCTCAACAACCGCATGTGGGCGGCCGTCTTCGGAGGAGGAGCAAAAGTCATTATTAAGCCAAAGAGGCCTGAACTTCCACCAGGTAAAAAAACAAAAAAAAAAAAGAAAGGAAAATGCAGTTTTGCATTCACACTCACATCGTCCTCATCCCCCTTTGCCCTCCTCTGGGTATTCACATCCCAGCTAACTCTGATCGCATCTTGCTCCTCCGCGGCGACCGCTCCATCCTTCTGGAGTCTGTCTCCATCATTTTTTTTTATTCACCTACCCCTGACCTGATGATGTTCCAAAGATGCTGTGCTGCTGCTGCCACTGGTGTGTAGTGTCTTGTGTGAGTGTGCCCTCTGCCCTGTGTCCCAGTGCCAGCTGAGTTTGAGGCAGCCAGTCCAGAAGAATCTCAGGAGACAGGAAGACCTGAGCAGAGCCACCTCTCCCCAAACCCCTCTCCCATCCCCACTGAAACCCAGCACCCCAATCGACCCCCTCCTCCTGTTTCAAGGGGAGAGGGGCTGGGCACTGTGGCCCCAGCAACTAAGGCCAGCTGTGAGTAACGAGGCTGGTAGATTGCAGTGCTGGTTTGCAGGATTGCGGTGCATGGTAACTGTACAGGTTTGCGTTGTTGCCGATGCTTGACTGACTCTCCTGCCTCTCTCTCTCTCATGAAGCTCCCTGCTGAATGCCCTTCAAGAACATTAGAGCTGATTAGTGCTATGAAGACATTTGTGCTCATTGTTATGATAAGCAGCAACCATGTGAGGGTGTGAGTGGATTTGTGTGCGTACGCAGCATCGCATGTTCATGTCGTAATGTCTCCTGTGCTCATTTTTGTTGTCACCAAACAGCTGCCCTTAGCCAGGAGTGCTCAGTGACCAAGGCTGAGCAGGCCTCTCAGACTAGATCTGAATCTGAGACTAAACCAGGTACACTCGAAGAGGGTTTAAGAACAATGTGCTATCTAGAACACTAGAAGGACGTCTGCTATTTTTATAGCTGTATTTCATTCTGAATGTACTGTGCCTTTACACATCTTGACACATTACAACTACACGCCTGGTTGGGTTTTGAGAGTGCATGACTGAGCAGAAACTCGAAAAGGGATTTTATGAAATCTGTCAATGATACAAACAGTTAAAATAAACAGAAGTAGTTGAAGAATATGACTACATTTTACACTCTGAATGGCTTTTTTAACTGAAGTAGTTAGATGTGAAAGAGGGCAAAGATTTTGACACAATTTTTCTGGAAATTATGAGATGTTCCATTCATTTCAATGGGGGCCGAGATTATCACAAAAGCCGAATATTTCCATGTACAGTGGAAGATGTCAAACTAAAAGACACATAATGTCCTGAATGAGCAAAATATGCCAGAAAATGAATAAATAATAGATTTAATAATAGATTTAGTCTTTTGCCATGACTAAGTGTTTTTATCTGCGTATAACCTAATGCACTACCTGTGCTGCTAGAAATCCAGGTTTACGGACAGAATTGAACATCGTTCATTAATAGTATTTCACTCTCCAGCTGTTTTTGTGTGGAGAGAAGAGTGGAGCTGGCATTTGGACGGCGCATCTCTGTCACGTCCCATGCTGCTCACAGCCGCGGCCGGGAGGCTTTCAAAGAGCTTGTTTGGAGCTCAGACCATCGTAAATGTCAGACCGCTGAAACAGATCTCCTGTTGAAACTCTGCCCTTTTGCCCATGCTGCAGAAACACAGCCGTGCAGAAGCGACATTTATTTTTAGCTCCTTATTGACATCCTTAACACTTTTTTAATAAAATAGACAATTACGTCTGTCTCACTTGAGTGCTGTGGATTGAAGACAATCCTTTATTTATGAGTACTCAGCTAGTGTGTCATCTGTGTGTTTGATGTCTTTTGTGTTTTTTTAAGTATCACTTCCTGTTGGTTATTTATTTTCCTTTATTTTTTTTAAGTTATGTAATCGACTGTGTGGTATCTGTGTGTCTAACTGCACTGTCTACTCTGGTTTGTGTGTTGTCTTGTTTTGTCTGGTGCAATGCCAGAGGTAGTCACCCAGGATGATGGTGCAGGTTTGTGCATACCCTACAGTGTCTTGCCCTCTGTCTCCATCCTAAATGTCTGTGTGTTTGTCTTCATGTCTCACCCTCTCCCAAATGGCTCAGTTTTCATTTGGGTGGTAAAAGAGACAAAGCCAGTCCTGGTATTTTTGGTATGACTAAGGTCGTTGTTTGCAGTTTTAAATCCAAGTCCATGTGGCTTAGGCCCCTGATAGAGTGTGGATGCAGTGTTTCTCCTCCTGATCTGCTTTCACCTGCTTCTGGAATGGAAATGAGGCTGAGTCTAAGCTCATCCTCATTCTTCTCGCAGCCTCCCCGACAGCTTTCCTTTTCTGAGGTCAATCGTAAATATCTTAAGCTCCTTGTCGCTCCTTCACATGCCAGCGGCCCCCCCTCAGCCGCCTGCGGAGGACGTGGACCGATACAGGCGCAGATTCAACATGAGGATGCTGGTTCCTGGACGCCCCGTGAAGGAGACGCCCGCCACCCCACCTCCTGTGCCTGCAGAGAGACCCACCTACAGAGAGAAGTTCATTCCCCCCGAGCTGAGCATGTGGGACTACTTCGTAGCGAAAGTAAGACATTAACCTGACAAGCGGTTCGTGTGACGCACAGCCTCCGCGTTACATAAAACGAGCATTTTTTTTTTCTCCGCTTACCTTCCTCTCTTCCTCTCAGCCTTTCCTCCCGCTCTCGGAGAGCAATGCTTTGTATGATTCAGACGAAAGTGGCGCTGAGGATGACGACGATGACGACGACGCCTTCCTCTCGGACACACAGATGACGGAGCATTCGGACTCCAGCTCCTACAGGTTGTGCTCCATCTTCTCCTGCTTAGATATAACTTTATTTTTTGAGCCGGTGTTTCAGGTTGAAGTCTTACCGTTTTGTTTTTTGTTTTTCTCAGCTGGGCTTTGATCCGTTTGGTTATGGTCAAACTGGCTCATCACAATGTGAAGAACTTTATCCCTCTCACTGGACTTGACTTCACAGGTACTCTGCTTAAATCTAATGTGGACCCACACGTCAGCATATCGGTGCACTTCTGATATATTTAAGCACATCCTTTCTCTTTGTTTGCTATGATCTCAGATCTGCCAGTCACTTCCCCTCTCAGCAACGCAGTGTTGAAGACTTTGGAGAACTGGGAACAACTTTTACTGGAGCGGATGAACAAGTTTGAAGGTCCGCCTCCTAATTACATCAACACCTACCCCACTGACCTGAGCACGGGATCCGGGCCCGCCATACTGCGACACAAGGCCATGCTGGAGCCGGACAACACGCCCTTCAAGTTAGTGTGTTTAATGTCATTTTTATTTCAAGACTCTAATTTCACATTTGTATTCAGACCCCTTTATTCTCACACAATTGCATACAATTTGGGGACAATTGCCTACAGTTTGTATATGTATACTTATGACTGGACGCTGTGAGTTCTTGAAAATCAAAGTCAGATGTTTTTTGTTTGCACACAATTATGGGGAAAAAAATTACTATTCTGATAGTATCACCAGGGCAGGTATTTTACGAATTGCTGGAAAAATCTAATTTTAATAAAAAAAAATTAACTGGATCTTTTTTTTTTTTTGCTCTATTATTGTTTCCAGGAATAAGAGCCATCAGTCCTTCCCAGTTCGACGTCTTTGGCATTTCCTGGTCAAACAGGAAGTTCTCCAGGAGGCTTTGATTCGCTACATCTTTACCAAGAAAAGGAAGCAGAGTGAGGTCAGCAGGAAATCCTAGTTCAGTTTTCCCTGTTTAGCTGACTAAAAACAACATATCTACTTATTAAACAGTTGATTTGATCCGTTGGATCAATTTTGTTCCATATTTTGTCTGTAATAAAGAACATCCTCCAATATGATTATTTTGTTGGTTTGAAGAGATCCTTCAGATTTTTTCAGTGATGGTTTTATTTATGTGTTGTGAGGGGTCTTATCTGCGATGAAAAACTTTCTTAATGTTCTCACTATAATTTAACACATAAGTTTTCCATCTGGTTGAAAATCAGAGCAGGAATTAAGCAAAGTCAGATCTCAGCTTGTTTTCTCTCTTTCTTTCTTTCTTTGTTTCTTTGTTCATTTCTTTCTTTTTTTTGTTCATTTCTTTCCTTCTTTCTTTTTTCTTTGTGCGTTTCTTTCTTTGTTTCTTTGTGCGTTTCTTTCTGTTTCTTTGATCATTTCTTTCTTTCTTTCTTTCTTTCTTTTGTTCTATTATTATTTGCATGGGGACACATGCTAAGTATAAACAATTACAGGACACTAACATTTATAGCCTTAGCAAAGTTGTAATACACATCACCAGATAGACCTATAACAACACAAAACATTATAAGACAATAAACCAACGTAGCAAGATAAAATATCATACACAGCATAATCCTAAAATTAACTTGAAGTAGACAACCATGAAACAAGAAGAAGTCATGGAACCATCATTGGCCTGCTGGTAACCATGACTGCAAAGCTTTTTTTCTTTAAGAAAGTCCTAAAAAGTTCCAGTCTGGAATCGGTGTCAAGTCCACATATTAAAACAAAACATTTCTCTTTCAATAAATGTCATAGAGACACAGGCAAAAACTGTCTTAGGGAACTTTAAAATGGTTTTACTTTTTGATTTAAAAAGTTGTGGTGACATAATGAAAGTTATCTACTGCAGATAAGACATTGACTACTCATAAGTACATAATAAAACCCCACTTTGAAAATTTTGAACTATTCCTTTAAGGAAAGGGCAAAATATCCGTGTTTGATGACGCTGCTTTTTTAACCTTCTTACTTTATCTTGCAAATAAAATTTTTTTTTTAGATGAACTGACCAAAAATCGCAGTGTTAGATTACAATAACCATTATAGTGTGAGGATTAATTAGGCTTATTTAAATGAAGCAGGCACTATTTTGTTTGGCCAAAGGAAGAAAGCCATCGAGTCTTTATTATGATTTTGCAACTTGTTTGTACAGTTTTCCTCCAGTATGAACAAACAACCTACAAAGAGCTCATGCAATTTTGCATTGAAAGCTTCCTGCTTTGATGTCTTTTGAGACCTTTTAGTGAGATTATTTGGACCAGTGAGGAATCGTCCATCAGACAGAGTGCAAGCCTGACCGTCCACCATAACGCTGTCAAACAGAGGAAGCTGCCCACTGAGCTTTTTCTCTCTCTCTATTTATGTTTTTTCTTAGTTTCATTATCTTTGCTTTGACTTCTCATCTTTAATCAGGCACAAGACAGATCACTGCCTTCTGTGATGTCTGGATTTGTTTGGAAGAAATTAATCACTTATATCCCCCCAAAAGAAAAGCTTTTATATCTATGAGACACGTTCCAGAGGATTCCTGTGCTTAGTCTCGTGTTATTACAAGTGATATTTCAGGCAGCATCTGCAACATTCAGATTCACTGTTCGTCCATTCTAATGACGAGGACTTTATTGCAATAGACAAATTTAGTTATTTCTATTTTTTTAACAAGATTACAATGACATTCTGTGAGTCCTCTTCATTTTTCATTTCATGTTTTTGTTTTGTTTTTTTTCTGTTTGTGCATGTGTTTTGTGTTGTGCCATGTTGGTTTGTTCCGTGTCTATATTGCCTCTGTGTGTTGTGTAGTCTTTAGAGAACCATGTGGACCGTATAAACCCAAACTGCATAGCTGGAGCTAGCAGTCCCTATAAGGTAGTATCATTTACTATCCCAGCCCGGGCCCTTTTGTCTCTGAGCATCACTGCAAAGCCAAGCTTGAAGGAGGAAATGTTTAAAAATAAAAAAATTTTAAAAAGTCTGCTGCACCAAGTTGCATCAGGTTTTGGTTTTGCGGTTTGTGGCGTCACCAAACTGGGTGAAGTTCTGGTTTTCTCCTCTCCAGCTTGGCCTAATAGTGACCGCTCTGGCTTTTTGATTTTTTTTTTTATTTATTTTTCCATAAAATCTCCTCCTGGCTCTGAGGCTTAGGTCTGACATTTGATCCTTTCCTCTCACTGGGACATCCGTTCACATGTCTCCTCACAATCAAATCCTAAAAATAACACGTCTCTCTTCGTGTCTCACTCCTTTTTTCCTGCCTAACTGGACTGATTCTGCTCGACTTAAAGCAAGCAAGCGATGGCACACTCAGTAGATCGACTAACTTGCATGCTCACTGTCAGGGCTGCGGGAGGCTTTTGTAGCTGTGCAGAGTGTTATTTACAGCAGCAACTCATGTCTGCAGTCTAAATATTTTATACTTACATTGAAGCCATGCATCTCCATAAACTAAAGTGATATCAGAAAGTTAAATTTTAATGTTTTGGTAATTCAGTTTTGAAAAAGTGGAAAATTTTTACACATTACCTGCTCACAGAGTGATATATATTTGTTTCTACTCATTTTGTCATAAAAAAAAATTAAAATTCAGTTTCATAGAACAAAATAGTTTTTAATGCAAGAAAGTGTTAGCCTACTGAAACAAATGGGCAGTTTCAGCACCAAAATAAAGACTATTGCGCACCAAGAGGTGGAAATTTCCTTGTCGCAGGAGGTTATATCCATTACACAGCCAGCTACGATCTGATTAATGATAGGCCAACACCGGTAACTGAGCAACCGACACTGGTAACTGAGCAGACAATACTCACAAATAAGGAGGAGGCTACTCACTTGCGTTAGCTTTGGAGAGGCTGCTAGCATGTAACCTCTGCATGCTAAGTTGTTTTGACATCTTTTCTGGTTCAAGATTAGGTTAGCACAACCAGTATAACAGCTGTTGCTAATGGTAACATAGGTTGTAACATTTATGTGTAAAAATCTATTTTTATTAGTTTTATGCAATAAAATATACAGAGAAAAATACGTTGTTGATTTATAATCATTAAAAACCATGGAAATGAACAGAAATAGATGGTTGAAACATATCACTCTGAGTAATGAATCTGTTTCATTTCTTAAAATTGAATTGCTGAAATGAATAAACCTTCTGGTATTATTCTAATTTAATGAGATGCATCTGTAATACTCTTATTCTGGCCTTTCTCTTTTATTTGGATGAAACTTCATGGTGCGGGAATCTTTTCTGAAGCAACTCAAAAGTCAAATGCCCCAAGTCGACATTTTAAAATTACAGTCCTTTCCTGCTTCACTAATTTTATCGGGAAATTAATTTAATCTTCTTTTCAAAGAGCAAATCTCTCTGTCTTTTACTGACTAGCTTCAAATCTCTGGGCTGCAGCTCTGATGTCTCCTCAGCTTTAGTTTTTCTTTTGCTGTTCAGGTAGAGGCAGATCTGGGCTATCCTGGAGGAAAGGCCAAAATCATTCACAAGGAGTCCGACATAATTATGGCGTTTGCCATTAACTGGGTAAGTGTTTTCACATTTTGTGTCTGAATTTTTCTTGGAAATGTGTATATTTTTTGCCAGCATGCAAGAAGTGAATTGACATTTGTCAGAAAATCTCCTTGAATTTAACAAATTTGTGTCAACTTCAGTAAAGTTGGAAGCAGTTCCCCTCTGTTAATCATCCCCCCTCCTCCTCCCCCACTGCCCTGCTTCCTTCTTTTCTCAGGCTAACTCCAATGAGATCGTCTTGGCATCCACCCACGACGTCCAGGAGGTGGACGTCTCCACTCTAGTGGCTGTCCAGCCCTACACCTGGATAGGAGACGACTTTGATAAGGAATCCCGAAGGTCGGAGTCGCATCAGATGAAATAATTATTTTTTGTTGTTGTTTCCTTCCAGCACAAAAAACCCCCCAACTAAATCTGCACAATGTTTCTCTGTTTTGTTTTGCAGCTCTGATGACTTGGACCCCCGCTCCTCTCACACAAATATCGCCCAGGCGAGCTCCGTGTCCTTTGCGCCGCCGCCGATGCCGGTCTCTGCATCCATGCCGTGGCTCGGTAGCGGTCAGACCAGCATGGGGGCCAGCGTGGTACGAGCTGCTTTGTTGTAAAATCTCCACATTTTGCACCAGGCAGTGTTGAGTTTGCAGTTCCTAGCCTCCAACAGCAGGGGGAAACCAGGTTCTTTTCCCAACTCTGCTGATGGGTAAAATTCTATGAAGTGACTCCACTTAGTCTTTTTTTTTTCTGGTCTACATGCTTTAAAACCTGCTCGTATTCACTAACAGCAGAAGGAACGTAAAACGTCAGGTTCAATCTTTAGCTCCGTGTCTCCGCTCATCCGCAGACGGCCTATGTTTTTAAACCTTATCGACATCGAGCCAAACAAAGCTGCGCCGACTAAACACCTGACCTGCTGCTGAGTCTATGAGCGCTGATACAGAGGAGAGGGCAGCTCCGCACGGCAGAGATGGCTTGCTTATAAACTCAGATAGCTCTCACAGCCGTCTGCCCAAGGTGCAGATTTGCGTCAGAGCACCTTACAGCCAGAGACCTCGGCGTCCCAGCCAGGCTGATAAATGTTCGGTGCGATACAGTGAAGAGGACGGGGCAGGCGGTGATCCTCTGCTCTGCTTTTGTCGTTTTCTACACATCCGAATCCTCGTGCCCCGCTGCGCTGAATTGTGGATTCTTTTTTTTTTTCCTGCAATAAAAACGGGATCGTTTTATAATGTTCCTGGTGTTTGCTTTTGAATCTTTAGCAGGTGCAAAAATGTGTTTAAAAACGCAATGTTTTTAGAAATTTGTGATTGTTTTATCAGCAACAACATATTCATATTGGTTTATTTACAAATGTACTGACGTGTGCAGAGTTTTTGACGCATCCAAGAGCAATTTTATGGAAAATAGATTTGAGGAAACATGTGGTTCAAAGGTTGGGCAACAATAAGCTTATATATGATGTATTCAGCTGAATTTGAAGGTGGCTTAACCTGAGCTGAACAGAAAGGAAGATGAAAATAAGCAGAAACTTTTATTCCACTTTTAGGGAGTATATCAGATTTTGCTGCTGTGTGGTGTTTTTTTTTTTTTTTACAAAGTTTCTAAATGACAAGAAAAATGCTTCACGGCAACTTTAAAAGACTCAAAAGCACTAGGATTTTTTTTTTTGAAACACCTAATGTGTTTGGATGACATTTAATTTTCTTGCTAAGAATCTTAAAAAGTTGCCAGATGAGCAAAGCGGTCTTGCTCTTGTTTTGATTCCTCGCTCCACAGAGCAGAGGCTCGTTTAGTGCGTCCCTTACTGTGGAAACTGAAACCTCAGCGGCTGCAGCCACCAGGTGCTGTCACAGTTTTTGAGCACCTGCCTCCTCAGGAATCTGGCTTCAGCCTTTACTTCCTCTTCAGGCCATGCAAACACCTATACAAAGCTAAATCTTTTTTGTTTCTAATTTGCAGAGGGGGTTGAATATTTTCAGATTCATCTGTAATTGTACAGTTTTAAAGTGAGCGGTTTACCAAGCTGAAATAAATTAGCCGCTATGAATGTACATAAACTCTATTAAACTCTATTAAACCTCTATTTACCTCTATCCTGTATTTCCTAATTTTACCAATCTGGATAGTTGAACGTTTTAGAAGACTTTATCAATATTAACTTTATTTATTTTACTTTTTTTTCAGATTATGAAAAGAAATCTGAATAACGTAAAGAGGATGACATCGCACCCTGTTTATCAGTATTGTAAGTGACTCTGCTTCGCTGGTTTCAACAGTTGTGATGAATTTTCCTCTGACTTGCCGGCATTGTGCCTCAGACATGACAGGGGCTCAGGACGGCAGTGTGAGGATGTTCGAATGGAACAGGCCGCAGCAGCTCATCTGCTTCAGACAAGCAGGCAACGCTCGTATCACCCGGCTCTATTTTAACACCCAAGGCAATAAGGTACACACACACACACTGAGAAGGAGGGAGAAGATTGGCTGTGTTTTGTCTGCTTGCTGGGTTGTTCTGATTTTTCTGAATTCCTGCTGCAGTGCGGCGTTGCTGACGGAGAGGGTTTCCTCAGCCTGTGGCAGGTCAACCAGACGTCCTCCAACCCCAAACCGTACCTGGTGAGGACGACACACATCAGACTGTTGGCGGCAAAAACAAACGCTTCCAAGTAAATCCTGAAATCATTGCTCTTCATTTTTGTTCTTTCATTGCTGTCAGAGTTGGCAGTGTCACTCCAAGACCTGCGGCGATTTTGCGTTCATCACGTCCTCCAGCCTGATCGCGACAGCCGGACAGTCCAACGACAACAGGCAAGCGTCCGCGCCGAGAAACTAAATCAAAGACGTTTTGTTTTTAAAAGTCAGGTTGATTATTATGTTAATATTTGCAGAAATGTTTGCTTGTGGGATACTCTGATTTCACCTGGCAATACCATAGTCCACGGTAAGAAACCTGATGTTTAAAAAAAAATAAAAGCCAGAGGTATTAATCCACCATAACAAGCTGCTCTGTGATGCACCCTTCATATTTCTCCCCGCCCCCCAGCGTTCCCCTGCCATGAGAACGGGGCCACTGTTCTCGAGTACGCTCAGAAACAGCAGCTGCTCATCACTGGAGGCAGGAAAGGCTTTGTGTGTGTGTTTGACATCCGCCAGAGACAGCTGCTGCACACTTTCCAGGCCCATGACTCGGCCATCAAGGCGCTCGCTCTGGATCCCTTTGAGGACTTCTTCGTCACCGGCTCTGCAGAGGGAAACATAAAGGTTTTTATTGGATTTTTAAAGAAAAAAACTTTATCTTATATTTTACTTTTAGTCTGATTGACATTTCTTACAGTAACTTAAATAAATATAGAGTAGTAGTTATGACTTAAGTAAAAAATAAATAAAATGGTTCACATTCCACAGCCTGTAAGTCTTTGGACACTCCTCCTTTGGTCTCTATCTGGTTTCTGTTTGTAGAAACAAAAATGAAGCAACAAATAAAAGCCTGAGAAGAGAACTGTGCTACGTATAGCACTACATGAAACTATAGATCAAACTTCTCAATAGATTGAGTCAATGAACCTTAGTACTAAAGTACAAACTAGAATGAAGAAAATTGTAAATGTTTTATTCTAAATTATATCTGACATTTATTCCGGTGTTTGGTAACAGGCTTCTAAATGCTCACATCAGACTGAGACTCATTTGCTTTTGCAATTGTTTCTTTGATCAGTATAAACAACAACAGTGAAACATCCTCTACGAAAAGGTTCATAAATGTTGATTTGAAAAAAAAAAAGAAAAGAAATATCAGAGATATCGGATCTGTGTTCTTCTCTCCAGGTCTGGAAGCTGGCGGGCCACGGCCTCATGCACTCCTTCAGCAACGAACACGCCAAGCAGTCCATCTTCCGCAACATCGGCAACGGCGTCACGAAGGTGGAGACGCGTCCAGGAAACCGCATCTTCACCTGCGGCGCGGACGGCACCCTGAAGATGAGGGTCCTCCCTGACCGCTACAACATCGCCAGCAGCATCGTTGACATCCTGTGATGCCTGCTTCCACATCTGAAGGTCCAAAGACGAAAAAGACAAGTAGAAAGAAAAAGACAAAAAAAAAAAATGCGAAGGCTCGTCAAACGGCCTTACAGTGAGCATAGTTTGTCAACACCTTGCCACGCTTTTTAGCACCTTAGAGTGCGCAGAGGTCATGGGTTTACTGCGGGAGTAGTTGTCGTCCAGAACGACAAAACCAGAGCCGCAAACGTTTCTTTTCGCCCCCGAAGGCTGAAAACAAAAGGTTACAAGCAAAACGGTATCATACTTGATTTTAAAAGCTAGATTTGTTGTAATTTTATTGATGAATCTCTTCTCATAGAGTGTGTCCATAGGGAAGCTATGCATGTCCTGTTCTCGTTCCGCGGTGCAATCACAGGTCTATTGATAGTGCTCTGTAAAAGTGCTCAAGCAAAAACTTTAAAAAAGTGTGTAACTGTCGTCATTTTGTGCCCACAGCTGAAATCTTTTAGCATCTACTGTAACCAGCACTGTGGTTCGTTTATTAAGTCAGTGGTTTCCGGTGTGACTCGAGTCGTTGGAATCGGCTTTTCGTTTCAATAGTTTTGGCCCCTCCGGCTTCTCGCCGAAGAGCCGACTGCGCGTCGCTCTTAACGGTGACGCCTTCCTTCCTCTCTCCCTTCCCCCTCCTTCCACTGATCACTGGCTGCCCATCGCTCACTGTGGCCTCTCCTGGTTTGACTTCGACCCGATCCGAGTGTGTGTTCTCTCTGCCTTGTCTGCCTACCAGCGAGCCCACCTGCCTGTTAGTGCGACAGCCTCCCTGCTAGAACATCTGCCCACTTCCCTCCCGTGACTGTAACCTTAAATGTTTCATCTGTGTTGTCTAATGCTAAACACCCGACCACCCAGAGCAAGAAACACAAAGGTTCACCACTGGTTTTTGCACAAAACTATATCAGTTGTATGTTTGTGGGATGTTTTCTTTTGTTGTTGTTGTTGTTTTAATTGAATTGAGTTAAATATTTAAAGTATTTATATGTTTGTGTTTGGTTTACTGTTCATTTGAAGAACTGTTTTAACTTATTGCCTTTTATTTTAGGAATGTAAGAGCTTTCACTGTTTCCGATTGGACGAAGTGCAACAGTCTACTGTTTGTGTGTTTACCTCGCCAGCTGTTTTTATTTCATCCATGAGAAAATACATATTTGCACTCAAATTCTGAAGACACTAAAAGTTTATTTCAAATATATAGGTTATCAAAGAAACTGTTGTATACAAATGAATGTCTGGCTTTATTTGCCCTGGTAGTAAAGCGTTTAAGATAGTTTTACTATATAAATTATATAAATATAAATATATATATATATACATACAGTATGAACTACAACAGCTTGTACAAACATGAAGACATTTCTTTATTTTTTGGTTTGTATCATACCAGTTGGATTAGTTGTGACTTTTGTTAAGTGTGTGGTATTTATTAAAGAGATTAGTGTTCCTCCCTCTTTCTGCCCACTACATGTGCTGTATGTGTTTTAGGAGTTTTAACCAATGCTGTTCGTAGTGTGTGTGTGTGTGTGTGTGCGTGTGTGCGTGTGCGCGTGTGCATGCAAAGAAAGCCAATATCATCGTTAGATGTTTGCCAGGGCCATCGAGCCTGGGGGTGTTTGTGAGAGACAGGTCAAGGTAACAGTTTTACCTTTGTAAAGTGAATAAATGATTTTTATTTCATCGGGTTTGCTTTCTTTTTCTTTTTAAAAGTTTTTTTTCATTTAGCGGTGTAGTCAGTTGGCACTCATGCTGTTTCACCACAAACTAGAAAACATGCAAACGTTGCGGCTAAGGCCAAAATTATCCATATGTTTGGCAGATTTTGCTTTAAAATCGTTTTCATTTAATCAAAAGTTTGTTTCTGAAAGGAAGTGAGACGAGCCTTTCTCAAAATCTGAGGGTTTTCCCTTTAAAAAAAAAAAAGAAAAACCCTGCTTATTTACATATGTCCACAGATTAACTACAGCCATAATATTACTTATAATCAGAAGTAATGTTGGTAAATTTAAGTTTAAAATGTAAATCTGCCATGGATATGGATAATTTGGGGGTGTTAACTTTCTACAAAATATGGATTGCCATGCATTTGTCATCAAAAACAGACAAGGTAAATCATTGGTTCAGTTCGCAACAACAGGTATTTATCACAGCTTTTTTTTTTTACTTGTGGGGAAAACAAGTTATTTTTGGTGTTTAAAGAGATTTGGGAGCCTGTTAAAAGTTGCAACATTAAAGATACTGAAATGTTAAAGTGTGTAAAGTGAAAAAATACAAAATTCTAAAACGAGTTCAGTCTGTTAGTAACACTGAAATCCCACTTTCAACTCATGCAAGAACAAATGCACAAACAATATCAAGTCAATTTCCTGTAGAAAAACAACCATTTAAAATCTGTTCAGACTCATTTGGATAAATGTTCCACATGACAATGAAGACTAATGTATATTTCCCTCTAAATCTAGTAGTGCATAACTTTGTCAACACGGGGTTCGCTTCGAGAGCATGACGTAATGCTTGTGTCTTCGCGGTTATCACTCATCAGAGATGTAATGGACCACATGGAGCCTGACGTAGCTCTGGTCCCAAACGTACAGGTGTCTGTCCTTCGGGCTGTAGGAGAGCATAGCCAAAACCCCCCCAGGAGACCTCAGGTCAAAGGTCATATTCACTGCCTTCCCCTTCAGCAAGTCGAAAGCAAAGGCAACTCTGGCGTCCTTGGTGTCGGTGACGTACAAGACGCCACAGGCGATGAAAGCGTTGCCGGCCTTGTTGCGGGGGTACGTGGTGTTTATGTAGGACGTGACGGAGAAGGTCTTCTGGTCCAGCTGGGCTACCATGACACTCTCATCCGCCCCCGAGGCAAATATCAACCACAGGCCGTTTTCGTCTGCCGCCATCTTGAAATAGGTCTTGGAGTTTGTCAGCAGGTACGACAGGTTGTTGAACAAGGCGTTGTCTATGTAGAGAGTGTGAAGCCGCCTGGTTCTGAAGTCAAATCTGGGAATGGGGGCAAACCAAAAAGTGGTGAATTCATTGAAAGTGGAATGGAACCGCTCTGAGGCAAACGACGCCTACCTGGCGATAGTAGAAGTACCAGCGATGTGATAATAGAGAGAGCCGTTGTGGACGGTGTGGCCGCAGCCTTGGTAAAACTTCCTAACATCCACAGTCTCGCTGCTGCCGTTCTGGAAAGCAGCCATGCTTTGGTACTCCTTCACCATCCGACCTGAGGAAGTTTCAGGCACGAGGTTCACCCAAGGCGTGAGGTGAGGTGTGAGGCAGAAACGAAGAGAGTCAAAGTGACTCACCTGAGAAATGTTCTGCCACCCATATCCTCTCGTCGTCCAGGTGAGCTGTGTCTTTCATCCACGTGCCAAACGTGCTCTCCATCTTCGCCACAGTTCTGGGATTTATCAGAGACTTGATGAGGCACTCTGAGGGAAAACAAAACACGATTAGATGTTTACACCTGTAGGTCGTTGCTTATTAGCGTTGTGGGGGAAAAAAAAAAACCCAAAACACGCTCACCGTTCTTAACCGGTTTTTCGTGAAGTTTCACAGCTTGTTTCACGGTCAAAGTTTCGTCGTTTGGCACGGCGTGCAACAACCCTGTCGGACAGTGTGATTGGTTTAATGTTCTTCCCTTCTCACTCCTCAAAGTTATGCTGAAGTGCTCGAAACCTTCTAGCACTCAACATGTCAAATTCAGAAATATGGGATGATTGTTTCATCAGCTTTAAGGTTATATAGAGTTCAAGTCTACCCAGAGTATGAGCGGTTTGCAGGTGAGCTCTGTGGTGCCCCCTCCTAGGAGGCCCAGGAGGTCCCATGGGTCCAGGAGGCCCTGGAGGGCCAGGAGGACCAGGAGGCCCTGAGCAACAAAAGATGGCAACATGAGGATGTCTTAATCTTTGCAATTTAAGAAAAGACGTCTTCTAAACTATATTTGGGTGTTACTGTGTCTCCTTACCCTCAACAATAACATCATTGGATGGTTCATATGCCTCTCCGGGTGGACCAGGCTCTCCTTGCTCTCCTTGCTCTCCTGGTTCTCCTTTCTCACCTGGAGGTCCTGTAGAGGACATCATGTTAAACAGCACAAACTCATCCAGTATACCAAAACACACTGACATTTTTTTGTGAAATACTAATACACAGGCTTTGTTGCATCCATAATGCGATCCATTGTGAAGTGGAAGTGGGAGAATTGGGAGATTTTTCTAAGTCATTCAGCTGAAGGCCAAAACCACAGTAATGAGTAATATTTGCTGGAAATGTAATGTCTTACATTCATGACAATGTAAGACAATGCAGCATTGAAATATATGACTAAGCGAGATGAACTAGCAAAAAATATTAAAAATACCATCTGCAGTAGTTAGTCTGCTCACACAGCTTGGCAATCAACACATTCCCTTTTTATTGTTGCAGATTTACTGTGTTTACATAAAGAGCCAAAAATATTATATTTTTCTTAGCGTGAAAGAATCAAACACAACATTTCCACAATGCTTTAGTTATATTCCCTCTTAAATTTTTATTTTATTTTTGTATCATAGTTTGAGGTGGAAGAGCTGAGACTCTACATAAAAAAATATTTTGTTTTGATTTGCTCTCAAATGATAATTTTTTAATTTTATTTAGGAATACTGCAAAAATAATCATGTGAGTGTCTCATTAAAGTTTTCGCACAAGCCTATTAACGTTGTCCAAATGCTGTCCAAGGTTTGAACAAAATAATTAAAAGAAAAAAAAGTACAGAAGCACCTAAAGGTCAGGAGTTTGACAACATGTCAAACTTAGTGAAAAATATTTACATCGATATTGACGATATGGACTCTGTATTTTCTTGGTATTGAATTGATACCGAAATATGCAGCATCACACACTTCTAGTGTGCCAACAATTTAATGATCACAAACCATCTGAGATGCTCAGCTTATTACTTCAGGTTTCGGACACACAGCAGCCACATTGAGTTTCAACTTTTCCAAACTGAAATTTCGATTTAAAGCAGCCTTCCAGCTGATTTGTCTTACCTGGATAAAAGGGAACAGACAGTATGTGCCATAAACCTAATTAATATTTATTTATTTACTTATTGATTAAAAATTTTCAGTATCTTCATTGTTGTACTTAAAAAACTGCACTATGAAGGTCATGTCTATGTTTAAGTGAAAGGATGTAGTAGTACAATATAAAAATGTAAAAACAATATGTAATACCAGAGAATTACAAGATTACAAAAAATGTTCAGCCCCACTAAGTTGCTAAGCAGCCTGTGAACTGGGATTATGTTTATTTATCCCGTATGTATCTGAATTCTCGAGTACAGCGCGTTTGTTCGTAGTGGATTTTTTAACCTCAGGTTATCCTTAGCCCTTTGATTGTTCCATTATGCCAGTAATTCCTCCCTATTATGGTCATAACTGCCTGGAGCTTTAATACAAATGGCCAGAGTAGATCCTCCCTCTCTCCATACCCTTCTTCCCTCTTTTTCCATCCGCTCCAGGCAGTCCATTCAGCCCTGGAATGCCATCGGTCCCATTGTGGCCTGGCAAGCCGTCTGCACCAGGCAGACCTGCACAACAAATGGATTGAATGGAAAAAAAATAAATAAATTAGCAGAAAAGCAGCTCCTCCACTGATGGGAAAGAAAAATAGGTGGCATTTCAGATTAGGGTTTAAGATGTAAGGCTTCGCTCACCCGGTGGGCCCGGCGGTCCTGCAAAGCAAAGTGTGAGGTTGTTGATGAGTAAAGTGTCAGCTCTGTCTTTACATGTAAATTTGTAGCTAATTCATGAAGGCATACCAGCGAGGCAGACTCCTTTAGTGCTGTTGCAGATGTCAATCAACAATTTGATCTGAAGAGCAAGAAGGAATCTATGAAATCTATGATTATAATGAAATGCATTGGATTAAAATATGAGCAGATTTTAAAATACATGTTTGGTAATCATGCAGATAAACACTATTTTGATTCATGCCCATGCTGATCTGTACAAATAACAATGTTGGAGTCTTATTGGTTGAAATATTCTCCTGTTGCTGTATTAGTTTTGTAATCTGCAGATTGCGTTAAGCAGCTCATCGTCTCGGATGCGTCATAATAAACTGGGATAACATGAAATCTGCAGCCTGTGGTGATAGAAGAAACCAATTTAGCTCAATTAGATTTAAATACAGGATTTAAAACAGGAAGGTGAATGACTCTGACTTTGACAAAATGACCAACAGTTCATCCATCTCACCGGCACCATGGAGTAAGTCATCATCATCATCATGTCATCCTGTGTGTTGTGATGCTGGCCGTGTCGGCGCTTGTGCTTCATCTCGTCCTTCTCCTCCCCGACCTCTTGGCTGGCCTCCTTCAGCCGTAACCCCTTCCTTTCGTCGTCATGGTGACGCTCCCGCTGCAGGTCCTTCTCCAGCTCCTCGCTCCTCTTGTTCCTGGAGTACTGCTGCTGGTACTGCGAGCGGTCCCCAGGGCCCGCTCGCAGCCCCGCCGCTCCCCTCGGCACCTCCTGGATGAACTCCACCACCGAGCTCTGCTCCACCTCGGCCAGCCTCGCTTCCGTCTGCTCCAGCCGCGCGTGCTGCTGACTTTGCTGGACCATGACGACCAGGAGGCCCACGGAGTTGACCAGCGCCACCACGCACATCCCGTACAGCACCACCCGCTGCGGGACAGTCATGCTGGGGGTTGGGATCCACATTGTCAGAACCTCACCTCCTGGCTTCTGAGGGTCCACAACTTGCTTCAACATTCAACGAGAGGATGAAGTTCCAGCTTAGGCTCGGAAGTCCAAAATACCAAATCACTGTGGTCGGTTGAATTCAAAAGAAAGCCATTGGAGCGCTCCAAATAATCCCGGTGAGCCTCAGTGCGTGCCCTCTACCATGGTGGTCTGATCTGAAGACTGACTGGTAAACACAGTTGTGGATGTGCTGTTCACCCAGTTGCAGCAGAGGCAGTGTGTGTGTGTGTGCACGGCCAGCGTAGGAGTGGGCATTACACAATCCTCTGAGCTGGTCTGGGAAGAAACCCCGGCCTGTTCAGTCACCTGATTTATATTCATCAGAAGCCATTTTTCTGCACCGCCGTGGGCAGACTGACATCACACACATCAACACACGCATGCACATTTTATCTGTGTGATGCACACGCAGTGGCGCTCACACGCATAGCACATGCAAACATTCAATGGGCCCTGGACAAAGTTCTGTGGCGTCGCGTTATAATTTGAATTCAGAGAAAGCAGACAACATCAGAGAACATCAATGTCACCGCGGCGCCTCTAAGTTGGTTCATCTCCCCGGTTTCCAAGCGCCTTTGTCCTCCCCTGCCCTCCGGCTCCTCAACCCTGTCACATCTTTGCGGCTTTCATTCACCGACGGCACCACTGACCCATTTCTTTTCCTTCGATTTGGTCCACGACGGGGACATTTCACCTGAAGAGTGACAGCTCAGGAGGGAATTACATAAATAACAACCCCCTAAACGCTGAAAGATCTCAGAGCTGGTAGCAGTACCGCTTTGGAGTTGTTCAAAACCCAATCACTTAATTTTTCTGGAGATATTCACTGAAACAGGCTTGATGCCTTTTCCAGCTACTTTCTGTAACTTTTGCGGATAAAGACGTACAGATTTCACATGGATAGAGGAAAGAAGAAAGCAGATTCTTACTACTGCTTTTAGAGTTAGAGTGGGGCCTCATGCCTGAGGCTGTGGGTCACGGACAAGCAGCTTGAATTGCTCCTCCAGATGTGTAGACATGTACACAGATAATGTCTTAAAAACATGGAGGCTGCTCCTTTGTTGCGCGTCATTCACTGCCCCAAGCTTAGCTGATAAAAAACAGAGAGAAGCCAACATTTGGCAGATGAACGCCAAGGGAAAATGTCGACTCCTGTACAGATGGCTTAACTTGAAGATGTTGCTATCGCTGATGGTGTCTCAAATTTACAAAGTAAGCATTTGTGTTTTGTGATCATCTCCAGTTTTAATGATTTTCCCGCAGAGCATCTTCAAGTCTTCTTCCAGGCAGTTGGACTCCAGAGTTCATGAAGGATACAGAGATAACCTGGTGTATTTTCAAGGAAAGTTCACCCTCCTGCTCAGTGCTTCCAAGGTTGAGTTTTATTAAAATCTGTCTGGTATAGTTCAGAGAGGACGCCAGCTAAAAAAAAAGAAGAAAGCCATGATGAACATTAAAAATCTGTTTTACAGAGAAAATCTTAATCAAAAATGCAGCTGTTAAAACATTATAAAAGTTTAAACTTTACCAGAACAAAAACATTTTCACTTCATATTGAAGCCTGTGACACTGACGGGATAAACATGCCTGTAAGATTTAAATGTTTCTGCTACTGTATGCAGTAAGTGAAGTTAATTGCAAAATTCAGGGAGCGGACCATAAAACTGCCCTCTCTAGCTACTGGCTCCATGTTTTTATGAGAGCTTAGGGCTGGGGTAATCTCTCCATTATCATATCTTCCTTCCAGCCCTGCAAAGCCCTTCTAAACTTGATGAGATTCATTTGTCAAGGTTTCTTAAGTAAGACTTACAGCACTGAGTTGGTGATTTAAACTGAAGTCTACTTGCATTTTCCAATGCACATCTTTCATATTTTATTTTTCATAAAATATGGGCAATTAAATATCCAGCAAGTGGTTCTAAAGTTGTAAGTTTTGATTACAAGACAGAGGCAAACATTTGTTCTTCATCTAACATTTAGCTGTTCAGCCATGGCCTAATTTTCAGACGCAGTAAAGACAAAGTTGTGGTTGACCACAGCCCTGAACCCAGAGACAAGTTTACCAAGGGGCTGCTATTGCCTAATCTTGCAGAACAATCTTTGTCTGAGTCGTCACACAGGCCTCGGTTATTGTGGCAGGCCCTGAGCGCACAGTCGCGCGTTTGAGCCGTGCGCATTCTTGAACTTGAATGTGGGCGGTGAGTGAACTGACAGAGCCTTTCATGCAAAGCGATTAAACACGGCAAAGGGAGAGATGAAGCCAAACATTGTGGACTTTGTCTTGAATTACAGCCCTCAGCTCCCAAAACAAGATGTTAAAGGAGGGTGTTATGTATGTTCCATTATGTATATTTCAAAAAAGGAGAAAGTTTTGCTTCTAAAGAAGAGTGCACACTGTTTTATTTCTTCAATGTTTCTCAATCAACTAAACGATCATCATGAAAGAGACGATTTCTATAAATAATGAAACTCAAAGTTTGATTCTAAAAACAAATTAGCTTCCTAAAGCCAGGAAAGCTACTGGTGATGGATCATTAGACAAAAAAAATCCTAAGTAGCTTGAATTTCTGCCTTTCTTTATAAAAGTTTTATCCGTCTGTGAGATGCGGTGGTGGTATTATGGTGGGGGCCAGTTTTATAGTATACCAAGAAATGCGTTAATATTAACAGGGTGTAGCAGGTAACGTGTAGGTCTGACCAAGACAAAGAGATGTTCCACCCTGAAAAAATTTAAAAATGATCAAATGTGGTGAAACTATGAAGTTTAGGAAAGGGAAACAACTCCTTAGTATATGAATGAATTTTAAAACTGAGGAAAACAGATGTTTTAAGGTGATGTCTGAGGCAAATGCATAAAAAAATATATTTGCAAACGATTAATGAAAGCATCATTTTTTTATCCCATTTATACCTTAACAGCAGATCTCGAAATCCTCATTTAAATCGCTTATTTTGAGTGATTCATGAGTTAAGGAGGCAGATCCTGTGAAGCTGATGTTCTGCCGAAATGTTATCTAAATTAATTTCTCAGGAATTCATTAAAAAGCCATTAGAAACCCTAATCTGACCAAACTGAAAGCAACAAATCATATTAAATAAAAAGCGAGCTAGTAGTGTATCATCCCAACTTTATCAGCCCTGCCTGGCCTGCAAAGACGAAAACTACAACAAAAAAGTTAGCTGCAGAGATAAACCTCCCATAATGGCAGCGATAACACGGGGTTTCCCATACACTCTGAAACCAGCTGTTGTGTGTAGGATCACATTCCTCTGATGTTCAAAGGACGACGCGATGCTTCTCATCAACAAAACGACAAACAATTGGTCCTGCCAACATGCACTTGCTCAACTAAGACCTGCACGCTGAAGGGCACAGGCGCAAATCCAGCTTCTCAAGGCCTCCCTGTATTGTTTACCATTTTCCAAAGATGTTGTGGCTTTTGTTTTACCCTGACCTGGCTTGTCACCAGCTCAAAGAGCCTATAAAGAGAAAGCTCAGACAGCTTTCATCATTTTACGCTGGCTGGGCTTGAGGAGCTTCGTCGACGTCGTTTTGTACGTTTGTCTTATGGATTCGATCCCTTCCTGTGGCGGGACCATGTCTACTGTGGATATGGATGGCGCGGTGACAGATCTGGTGTCCATTTCCTTAAACGCCACAGCACACCTGTCACCTGGCATCCCGTTAGCAACAAGAACCCTCATTCTTCTTGTTTGTCTGCTGGTGGTGGCCTGGAGTCACACGGAGAAAAACACAGTTCCAGGTAGGTCCGGCTTTAGTTTCTTAGCCTCAGACAACGAGCTTAGCACAAGGTCCAAGAAATTCACTGTCATCTACCGCAACAGGCCCTTCATTCTGCCTGGGTTTTGGTCCACATTTATCGTATTTGAGATTTATCTGGACTGGGATTGGCACAGCCAGCAACTACTACAACAAGAAGTACGGAGACATTGTCAGAGTTTGGATCAACGGAGAAGAAACCCTTATACTCAGCAGGTTGGTTTTCTCCTTTAACGTTAAATACGCTGCACACCATCCGATCAGCTTTTATAACAACCTGTGCATCCTTTTCTTTCCCTTCCTCAGGGCCTCAGCAGTTAATCATGTTCTGAAGAATGGAAAGTACACCTCCCGTTTTGGGAGCAAACCAGGACTCAGCTGCCTCGGCATGAATGAAAGAGGCATCATCTTCAACAACAACGTGGCCCTGTGGAGAAAGATACGCACCTATTTTGCCAAAGGTATCATCTTGGAGCCTCAAACCAGCTCTGCAGAGTGCAGATAGTTCACACAGCTGTAAATCACAAACAAACCCCCACCCACCTCGTTTTAGCCCTGACAGGTCCCAATCTGCAGCAGACGGTGGAGGTCTGCGTGTCCTCCACGCAGACCCACCTGGACAACCTGGACAGCTTGGCTCAAGTGGACGTCCTCAGTTTGCTGCGCTGCACTGTGGTTGACATCTCCAACAGGCTCTTCCTGGATGTCCCTCTCGACGGTGAATACAGCCGGGCGTCTCGTAAAATAAAAGAAGCGGCGCTTCAGAGCAGGTTAAGCTAACTGTTTGTGTTGTCTGCAGAGAAAGAGCTGCTGCTGAAGATTCACAGGTATTTCGAGACGTGGCAGACGGTGCTGATCAAACCTGACATCTACTTCAAGTTTGGCTGGATTCACCAAAGACACAAGACAGCAGCGTGAGTCAGTGTGCTGTCGTGGGCATATGTTGACCTGTAGGGGGTTATTTTTAACGGCAAGGCCACATTGATTTACCTTCTCACAGCCAGGAGCTTCAGGATGCCATAGAGAGCCTCGTGGAACAAAAGAGGAGAGAAATGGAGCAAGCAGATAAGCTGGACATCAACTTCACGGCAGACCTCATATTTGCACAAGTGAGTGTAATAGTTGCATGTTTCCAAACAAATCTTTGAGTGTTTCTTTTAATTCTTATTATTATTTTCTCCCCAACTCTTTGCTCCCAGAGCCACGGCGAGCTGTCGGCTGAGAACGTGAGGCAATGCGTGCTGGAGATGGTGATCGCTGCTCCGGACACTTTGTCCATCAGCCTCTTCTTCATGCTGCTGCTCCTCAAACAAACCCCCCAAGTGGAGCTGCAGCTGCTGCAGGAGATAGACACCGTCATAGGTGAGCTGATCACTGTGCAGAATAAACACTGTTGTGTTGCATTGAAAAGCCGTAAGCGTGATGCTTTTGCTCGTCAAGTGAGTTGGATTCAACACTAAACTAAAAGGGTTGTTTTTCCTGACATTTATTTCTAACAACTTTCTTAGTCACTTAGCTGTGGAATATCCCAGCTTCTGGTAATAAAACAAGATTTTTGTCTTTTAGGCGACAGACAGATGCAGAATGGGGACCTGCACAAGCTGCAGGTGCTGGAGAGTTTCATCAACGAGTGCCTGCGCTTCCACCCGGTGGTGGACTTCACCATGCGGCGAGCGCTGTCGGATGACGTCATCGACGGTTACCGGGTGCCGAAGGGCACAAACATCATCCTGAACACAGGCCGCATGCACCGGACGGAGTTCTTCCACAAGGCGGACGAATTCAGTCTGGAGAACTTCCAGAAGAACGTGAGTGGTGAGAAGGTTCACGGTCCAAAAACGAACTTTTAAAGGCTGCAGTAGTTCTAATTTAATTATTTAATGTGTAAATGTAAGGGAGCAGGTTTCATTTTCAAACTTGTTTGATTGTTTGGATTACAGCGGATAACGACTGCAAATATTAGCTGTAGAGAAACTGAAATGTGGCATTCGTTATCTGCCTGAGTGAATACAGTGTTTGAAACTGCAGCTTTGAGTTTTTGTTTTTTAAAACTTGACCCTTTCAACCGGCTCTCTGCTCACTCCTCCTTTTCCCAGACTCCTCGCCGGTACTTCCAGCCGTTCGGCTCGGGCCCTCGCGCCTGCGTTGGCAAGCACATCGCCATGGTGATGATGAAATCCATCCTGGCGACTCTGCTCTCGCAGTACTCCGTCTGCCCCCATGAGGGCCTGACCCTGGACTGCCTCCCACAGACCAACAACCTTTCCCAACAGCCCGTGGAGCATCAGAAGGAGGCCGAGCAGCTCAGCATGAGATTCTTACCCCGACAGAGAGGAAGCTGGCAAACGCCTTAGACACACCAACAACGTCCACATAATGTTGTATGGATGCCCTCCATCACTATGGTCTTGTGATTGTACAAAGCACTGCCGTTTCGTTTTACGAGTCATATGTTTTGTGTTTATACTTATTTTGTTGTGAACTATGTACAATGTAAGTGTCTGTATGCTAACTTTGAAGTAAATGTAAATTATTATCTTAAGAATGTGTGTTTTTGTCTTCTTCTGGTGGTTTTAACGCTTTATGAAAATTGCTTAATTTAACTGGAAATAGTTAATAGATAACAATTATTGTAATACATAATATATATTTATCAGTACAACTAAAATTAAAGTGTTGCACTAACAACTTTAGAAACATTCATGGCAGTTAAGTGTGAAAATGCAACATTAAGTAGAAGTACTTTAAATAAAAGGACATGTTGTGCAGGCCAAGACATCTGTAATGTAACATAAGCTTATACTTATAAGTTCAGATTTTTGAAAAGCCAAAAAATTTTTAAAAAAGTAAAAAGCTTTTGTACCTGATGATATTGATCAGCAGAGGGCGCTATTGTACCTCCAACAGGCCTGTGGTTTATGGTTTAGCAGCCACGTCTAAATAAAGTAACCAATCTGTTCATTATGCTCAATTGGATTTCCTCTGGGCAAATTTCACAAGCTGATGCTTTGCTTTCTTTCTTTCTTTCTTTTCTTTTTTTTTTTTTGCTTTCTCATTTTCAACACCACTTCAGGAATTCAGCTAAAAAAAAAAAAAGAAAAACCTCAAGAGCACATCTCAGAAGTTTGCTTGCCTCAGGATGCCCTTAAAACAAAAACAGAGATAAATGGTGGGAAAAGGTTTCCTCTGCACAGCACAATCCCTCTGGAGGTGTCAGCTGTCTGTCAGGGATGCAAAACGGTGAAACATCTATAACGAATGAGTGGGCTCCGTCCTGCACCGACACAAAACCACCTGAGACCTGCTTTTGCTGATTAAAGACAGATGAGGAAAGAAGAGACACGCATACTTTTTTTGTAGCAAATCAGCATCCGCAACAAAGCATGTCAGCGCATCAGCGTCAAATTTACAGATCGTGTTCGGGTTGGGTTGGGGTTTTTGTATCTGCATCGACTCCTGCTGTAGGATAAAAACAGATCTATGTCTAAAAAAAACATCTGTAAAGGAGATTTGCATTTTTTTATGTTAAGATTACGATTTATATAAATATATATAAAAAAACTCTTATTAAAGAAAACAAGTGTAAAGTAGAAGCAGTATGAAAGAACAAGATGTGATTTGATTTCCAACCTGTTCACACCCACTATTTGAAAACAGTTACTGCAGAAACACAAAGCATGAGCATCCAGAAGAGATGTCACTGAGTTCCTGTTATATTTGACAGTTCCTCATCTGTGTTTTGCTCTGTCTCCCAGCCTTTTGTATGTTATTTATTTATTTATTTATTTATTTATTTATTTATTATTTATTTATTTATTTATTTATTTATTTATTTGCTTTGCTAAGCTAATCTGTGACATCCTGAAGTTTGACCACAGCCTGAGCCACTGATGAGGACAAGCTGGATCCAGTGAGAGGCTGGTTTAAGTTAAAATATTTAAAAAAAAAATGAATAGAAGAGGATCTTTGTTCAGCTGAAGTGTTTCCTCCAAATGTGATCTGACAAATGTGTTAACACTTACTGAAGGGTACAGAAGTGGCTTCAGGCAAAAAAAAAAAAATAACATGCCAAAATTATGGACTACTCACACCAGGACCCAACTACTGTCATGTCTGTTTTGAAACATGGTGGTGGGAAAACATGCCCATAATACAATCTACCTGACCTCGGCCAATACTGTCAAGATGAACGGATAGATAGATGTTAGTGAATTTGCAGGCTTGATTTGCAGCAAAAAGTTGGTTTTGTACCCAACCTTTGACCGAGACAGACTGAACATACAGTAAATGCACGGCTGAACCAAAAGCCTCAAATTGTTTCCTCTGTGTAAAAAACTAAAATAATTAAATAAATAAATAAGGCAGAAAAATTTCTAAAGTGACTTCACTGAGAATAATTGGATACACGATGGAAAATAATAAAAGAAATGTGGTTCCAAACTGCCAGACATCTGCAGAATAGATCTGTGGTAACATTTAATTCACATGCACTGCTGCTGTTGGATCGATGTGTGTGTGTGTGTGTGTGTGTGTGTGTGTGTGTGTGTGTGTGTGTGTGTGTGTGTGTGTGTGTGTGTGTGTGTGTGTGTGTGTGTGTGTGTGTGTGTGTGTGTGTGCGTGTGTTAGATACAGTTTATGCAATACTTTTATGAAGGAAGTGAAAAATGCTTATGTTTTCATTTTGCTCATTGGCGCTTATTTATGACACAAAGATTTTACTGCCTTCAGTGTCATGTTGTTGTTGACTATGATGAGACGTCTGTATTACAGCCTGCTGAGCTGCATTTCACTTGGAGCCGCTTGTCAATACCAGCTAAACTTTATGCATTTACTTATGAGAGTCTATTATGTTTATTTTGTGGTTATTGGAAACCTAATGGTCTATGTATGCATCTAATTTAACTTCCCAATTACAAATTCATGGAGCCAGAATGACAGATGGCCTTTAAAAAAAAAAAAAAAACTCCAGCCTCACAGCAAAACTTTACACAGTCTTGCCTCGTACTCTGACTGACAATCTGATTGATTACATAGTGCTAAGGACCCACACAAACTCAGCCACCGACAAACACACACCCACACATCATTTTCAGCTTAGATTCTCAAATGCCAGCGGCCATACTGTCTTTCTGTTTAAGTCCCCTGCTGGATTAGTGCTTCATTAAAAAAAAGGAGCACTGGTGGTCATGGAAACATCCAGCAGAAAGGAAAAACTGGCAGTGTACTCATCTCCCTTCATCGTCGGAGCGCTGTCACTGTGAATAGTACCTCCTACAGTCAGCAGTGACACTGTTTTCCATGATGCTCCCAGACATTTGCCTTTTTGCATGCCTCTCTGCCTCCCTGGTAATGAGTGCACCAATTTTCAGAGCATTTCATAAGAAAGTGGGACAAAATATCTCACCGAGCTCCAGTCCTTCTCATCAAGCTGCTCTGTAACAGGAAACCCAGGCAGGCAGGATGGATCTGTCTTTTATGGGGCTTTTACTTGCCAAACTCAACTCATTTGTTTCCTGTTAAACAGCAGTAGAGACTGGTGACACTCATCGTCCCAGTACAGATTTCTGCTTCATGTTATTTTTGTTGTTGTTTTACAAACAAGCCATGGGGGGTGAAGTTCGAAGGCTTTCCGAGTTAAACATTTCCCCTTAGTAATCTAAATTGGGCTCTTAGTATCCAACATGAGCAGCTCTAAGAGTTGAAATCTGTGACATTCTTGGTCAAAAATAGTTGCAGTGATATAGTTTATCGTATCATATATTATAAACCGAATTAGCAAAACAGGGCTTTTGAAGGATGCATGACTCCCAAAAAGAAGGCAAAAATAACTGAGATGCACCTTTAATCTTGGCCTGCAGACTGCTTCTACAAACATTTCAGCATGATGGGATGCCACTGTTGTAACAAAGTTAATCTTTACATGTTCTTGACGCTAAATATTCCGAGGTCAGTTATTGGTGGCATTATAAAAAAATCTGGAAGACCGTTGGAGCGACAGCGATGTGACCCGTCTTAAAACCAAGGTTTCTGGTGTGCACAGGTTACCAACGTTGGTTAGATTCAGAGACTATAGATCAAGTGTCATGCTATGTTCAGATTAGATCAAAAACAGCACACAGAGAGCTTCATAGATCGCTTCAGGTGGTGTTAGATGCATAGATGCAAAGCGCTCCAGAACGGTGCAAGGAGACAACGCCCAGGCTGGAGTCTGACCTCGTAAACACATTTCTGGTGGAATGGCCATAAATTCCCCAAGCACACTCTTAAACCTTTTAGATAGAGTTTAATGTCAAAACCAGGTTGAAATTAAACTACAGAATCTAGAACAGTCTTAAGAATCCATTTAGTGCTGATGACTGGCGGCACCAAAAGGCTAAAATTAGAGCTCAGCTGGGACGACCTACACAGAAACCAGAGAGGCTGCACCGCGCTCACCGATAAGATCTGTTTTGGTTAGATATTTGTGTTTCTCCAAACACACAAAAGCGCAGCAGACAATCATTATGCTGTTCTGTCTCAGGCCAGGAGCGATGTGTGTGCTTCTATTCATGCCCCACACACCCACTGTCCATTTCACATCAGGTCAAAAAATAAAGAAAAAAGAGAGAGAGAGAAAGAGAATGAGAGAGAGAGAGAAGCTTTATTGCCAGGATCAAAGAAGCACAGCTTGTTGTTATTACTGCCACATCTTTTTTTTTCTTTACTATTATCATTATTATTATTATTTTGCCTCCGCAGAATTGCAGAGGCGAGTCGACGTGACACGCAAGCAGGCAACAAATGCACGGCGAGTCAAAGATAAGTGAGCCTCGGGCGGTGGGAAGGAAGGCTAATGCCATCTGGTCCCCAGCGTTCCCGCTGAGCGGCGTTCAGGTCCACACCTGGGACGGCGACGAGGCCTGTGAGTTCTGTCGGACCACCGACTGAACGCCCACCTGCCCCCAACACGCAGCCCAGACTCATCTAGCAGAAATTAATTGACGTTGATTAAAAAGAAACACAACTTACGATCTCTTCAGACATGCACGGTGCCCATGTGTTACATTTATCACCACTCGCCAGGTTTCGGTGGGGATCCTGATGGGTTTGTAATCACGGGATCTTTAAAGGCATTTTAACAGCATTAGCTAAAAATGACCGCTGACTCTCGGAGATGTTTCAGCTGTGAAATGATATCACTGTTTACAAGTCGTTGTGGAAACATTCAAAAGGAGATGCTTAGAAAAGATAGTGCTGAGCCCAAAGGGGTTATGGACCCTGTTCCTGCAGGTACCGGGACACAGCATCAGTCCATTGTGACATAGTCAGTTCTAAACACAGAGTGTCTGATTAAAACAGGACCTTCAAGCCTTCAACAGCACAGCAGCACCCATGTATGGAAGAGAAAAGCTCAGATATCAGCTGACGGAGAAGTAAAGTAGCAACAAAATCAAGAAACCTTTTGATGTTTGGCATTAGCAGCAATAATCACAGCAAATTCGGGTTCATCTAAAGTAAAAGCTCAGTGTTATAACATTCTGTAACATCAACAGTTTAATTTGAAACAGTAGCTTGGGGATGTTGAGAAATCAACATCATTTACCAACACCAAGACTCATCAGTCTGTCCATTTCGTATTCGCTACAGTCAGGTCGCTAACCTGTTACAATAACAAACTTTGTATTCTTTCAAAAAATCAAATTAGTTTTTTAATGCAGCTCGGTTCTTCTCAACCCTTTTCTGTGACAGGCTTTTAAGGGAAAGATGGAAAAAAAAAAGTCGACTCTTTAACTGAATGCAGCTGTCAAGGTTGTTTTTCCTGCCCTCAGAAATCTGAAAGATACCTTCATGTTTTCTTCTGATTCTGAGTCCTTCAATATTAATTAAGTTCTGAGATGAGTTCAGCCGAATGAAAACATTCTTCAGTGGCGCATCCAAGGACTCGTTCTCAAGGTAAAAGATAACACTTCCTGTGAAAGAGAAGAAATAGTTCTTCCTTTTGTGTTGGAAAGTTGGTGTTTCTGATGTAACCAAAGTGATGGTGTTATGGTGTCATAAGCTCAAACGTAAAGCCTCTATCACACCTTTGATCACCTCCCAATAATCCTTACAGCAGACGCTCCCAGACGGCACACTTTGCCCGGTGGTCTTGACTAAATCCTCTCTATTCCAGTGACCCTTACCTAATCCCTGCACATCAACTTTCCACAATCAATTATGATTCTGTGATGTAAAAACTAGCAAAAATTCATGTAAAATCATAGTGACGAGCAGAAGTGTTACTACAATTTGAACTTCCACATTTTGGTATGCTTCAACCAGAAGCCTAAGTTAAGATGTATTTTATTAGGATTGTATAAGATGGACAAGCAAAGTAATGTCAAATTGCAAAACTGATGAAAAACAATAGATTTGACCGACTCCTGATATTCACGGAGGAGAATAGCTGAAACCTGTGAATATTTAAGCCCCTCTAAAATGCTTACAGCTGCATATTTTAATAGTCAAAACACCAAAAATGCATTCATAAACATTAATAGGCACATTGGAAACTGCACCACTGGCAGAAACCAATATCTACAGTGTGAGAGTCCAGCCAATCAGCAGCAAGCAAAGTTAAATGAGCCTGGTTTGGCTGCTTTTCAAATGCGAGCCAAGAGTAGTTAAAGTTGACTAGCATAGTAGCAGCTTCTCAAGATGCACTTTCTTTCAAATATTTTAAATATGCTCTATGAGAAAAAATCAGCAAATATTAAAATGGATGTAACTAGGCCATTCTAACACAAACCAATCCACTGCAGTTGGAACCTCATGCTCAAGTCTTTCTTATTTTACCTGTGTGTTTGTTATACTGTATTATGAAGCCGATTGCTCTGTATTTGTCTTCACAAATTAATTTGAAGTTACATGTTTTGTTGGGTTTTTTTCCACACAGCATTTTGCATGATGGTCAAAAACGTCAGTCCTCGTCTCAATTAACAACACCTTGGTCCAGATGTTTTCATCCCTACGTTTCTCGTGGAAAGCAGCACACACGATTTGTTGCGGCTCCTTTCCAGCAGCTTCATCCTCCTTCAATACAAGGCCAGGATTATGGAACGAATAGATTCAGTCAACAGATTATCCCACTGGAGCGGTGGCTCTCTGCTGCTCCTCCAAAGTGACCACGGGCCTTTCAGCTGCTTCTCTTCTCTCTCCTGGCCTGAGTACTTCATAGTTCGGTTTTAGTCACGCCGTGTGCTTTGTCCTCAGATGACAGATTGAATATATAAAGCTTGGTTTGTTTTATAACCTCATCTTTGCTTAAACTCCCTCACAGAACAGCTGTACTTAGACTGAGAAGAACTCAACCATAACTGGACTCTCCTGCTCATAACCTCCATTACGGGTCTTCTTTTCAAACCACTACTTGTCAAACCCCCTGCATGAGTCTCAGTCTGCTGATCTGCACCAGCTGACGTTTATGCGTTTCAGTGGCATGCACCTGGCTACTGAATCACCAGCCACATATTTGAGATGATCTACAAATCTCAGTGACCAGTATTCAGTAAATTTCAGAAGAAAAATCCTAACAATGTCTCGGTTTCTATGCCAATTAGGGATGGATGCAGTTTTTCAGGTATGAATCATCAGCCAAACATCAGGTTAAGTGATCCAAACAGATCTGAACCAACCGTTATGTGACCACAAACAAATATCCCATTCCTGATTTTAAACCGTCCGGCTTTGGAAAAAGGTCATGGGAATTTTTTTTTTTTTTTTTTTTTGGTGCTGCAGTTGCATTTCAAGTCTCTGTGAATGAGTCCTTCCCATTGCTGTGCTGAAAACACAGGCAGCACTCTTAGCCAGTGACAGAAAGGGAGGGAGAGGGGAAGAGCGAAAGAGGAAGAGACAGCGCTCGCAGCATACAGAGAGAGGTAAAGGGAAAAAAACCCAGTTTGAGTAGAGTGAGAAGAGTGTCACAGCAATGAGGAGGAGGAGGAGGAAGAGGAGGGACAGAGTGGCAGGAAAAAGGCAGGGAGAAACGCAGAGGGGGACGGACTGAGAGTAAGCGAAGGGAGGGAGCACCAGAGACGGGAAAGTAGATGAGAAGGAGAAGCAAAGAGGGAAAGTGAGGGAGCGCAACAAAACCCAAGAGGACAGACAGCTCAGCAAACCAGCAGCGCTCCTCTCACAACCACAGAGATCCAGGCAGAGGGAGGAAAGCTGAGCTCGTTAAGAGGGAGAGAATAAAACACCAGAAGTTGAATTTTTTTTTTCTTTTTTCTCCCATGTCTTCTTTTCTCCCACTCGGTTAAGAACCGCACTCTTCTCTGAGAAGGAAAGAGACGAAGGAGGGGAGAGGACTAGGAGAGTTTCTGCAGCCTCTGCTCGTCCTAAAAGGGGGAAGATGGATTCAGACTCTGGAGAGCAAAGTGACGGAGACATCTCGGCAGGTAAGCTCCGGGAGTCATTTCACTGTCATGCAGGCAAGCGCTTACAGCTACACACACTCGTCTTTTTGTAGCGTTTTAACAAAGACTCGGAAAGTTCACTGTCAGCTTTAAAAACGTCATCAGACTCCCAAACTTCACATGAAGCAGCGATTTACTCCCAAAGCAACCAAACCGTTTGACATATTCCCGATGCTCTCCGAGGCGTTGGAGAGAAGATGCGCTTTGATGCTGGTGGCAGGATGAAAGCTGCCTCAGTCACCACCAGGAACAGGCAAGCTCTGACACGTGCAGCCGGTTTGTTCATCAACACATGCAGTCAAAGAGAGAGAGAGAGAGAGAGAGAGAGACAGAGTGAGAGAGACTGCAGGGTCCCCGAACGCCCGGATCCTCCTGATGCTTCGCAGGGTGCGAGAAAGGATGACAGCCTTTTCCAGTGGATCCACAAAGGTTGCTTCATAAAAAGTTTACGGTGTGACTGAGCGCACAGGGCAAAAGTTAACAGCAATAATGAGGAGAGTTACACATTAAACACTCAGGTGGGGTTTTTACTGCGGGCGCTTATCTGGATTGTGGATCTTTACAGGATTTAAAGCAAGACGGTGGGGGATGAAGCCAATAGGGGCCGCATTTTGAGTTAAATTGCAGGACTTGACAGCATCAACAAGTGAGGCGTTTCTCTCCTGTTTGTGTGCAGCCAGACAAGGCTGTCGCTCAGCTCTTCTACAGGAAAGAAGCACTAGCTGTCCAATGATTTCCTCCTCTCATTTATTCCTTAATCATGTCGATGTGGCCTTTTCCATGGACAGCATGGAGCTTTCTGTATTAATTATGCCCGGATGAACCATCTGTCTGTCCATCTGGACCTTTGTCTGTCTTTCCATTTGGTCCATTTGAAAGGAGAAGGGAACCTGGATATAAGAGGCTTTATTACAGCGTTATTCAGCTCATAAGAAGAGAGTAATAACACAACCTGAGCATGAAAAATCACAACGTTCATGGATGAGGACGTCGTTTGCGCCCTAAAGACGTGTGTTAAATTCAATCTACCAATGCACAACAAAATGTATGATGAGGATGGATGAAGAAGGCTTGTTGTCATTGGAGGCAATGGAGAAAATAAATTCCCACATCACTACCACTAGTGTTTGCTAACCCCACAGAGCAGCGTAGGGTTAGAGTGAAGGAACTAGCATAGCCAGCCTGCACTCCCGACCTCAAGCGTATTGAACACGATGCGACTGTGAATACCAAGTGATCAGCTTGGCTGTGCTGTTGCTGACAGAGATGCCAACAAAACCAATATAAGCATTCTGGTCAAAATTACTGGTTGATCAGACGCTGCTGCCCCACAGCAGTGTCTGACCAGGCTTGCTGGCCAGCAAAAGAAGCTCCATGTTCATGAATGGATAATCCACAAAGGGGAAAATCAACAGGCTTTCCTGTGATTTATTAGCCAGGGAGATAAAATGATTAGTCAGATTAATTGTGATTAATCAATATTGTAGTAACTAATTTAGTTCTAGATTAATCATTAGGTGGAGTAAACAAACCCAAAAACGTCCATTTGCTGAAAGAGCAACACACTCAAAGCAGGAATTAGACTGAACAAAAAATATGCACATTTTGTCTTTAAAATAATAATAACCTTTGTTTGTAAATATGTTTTGTCCAAAACTCCTCAAAAGCCATAGTTTTGTAGTTTTAACTTCACCTGGTTCAGATTCTGTAAAAAAAAAAAAATATCTTATTAAGCACACTTTGTTATTTAATTAGTAATTTGTTAATCTAAAAAAAAGAAAGAAAACAATCAACATAACAGCCCTGTATTGATGCCAAGTCAACCACAGAGGGCTGAACTTTTCACATGTTGTTAGAAAGACGTTTTAGCTGTCAGTGCGTTGATTGCTACAAGTAATCAAGTTTACATTCCAGCAATGCTATGTTGTTGCATTTTAGGCAGTAAAAATATTTTAAAAAATGAGTTGAATTACTCGTTTTTTTGAATCTTAATGTATGTATGCTGTTGCATAGAAAAGGCTTCAGTGAAAAATGTACAAAAAGTGTAATTTTTTTATCGATCAATCGATTAATCGTCAGAATAGTCTGTAAATTAATCGATGACTAAAATAATCATTAGTTTTAGCCCTACTTAGACAAGACTCATTGTGGCAACAATACCAAAAAAAAAGACTTCCTTTTGTTTTTGTGCCAAGTATATTTTTAGTATGAATGTATGGAAAGATAGTTCCAAGTTACTTAATTTACATAATTTCTCAGTGCTCAATAGCTTGGAGATTTTTTTTTTGTCATCTTCATTCCCCAGACTTTAAAAACCCTGCATCTGAGAGGAACAACGTTTGCTGGTTACCTTTGTTTCTCATGCTGAAAGGAACTGTGAAGGCCAGATATTTTTGCAGATCGAGAGTCAGTGAGAGCCTGACTCATTCTCAGAATGCATCATGTTTGGTTGCTGTGCTGCAGTTCCTGCCGCGGTGTTGCTATCAGCGGTGCGGCTCACTTTATCCCACAATGAAACCCGATACACGGCATTCTGGAAACAGGTTTATTTGGAATCCCCTCTCACTCTCACACACTGCCACCATTTTTTATTTATTTTTATCCAATGATGATGTGTGATTGATCTCAGCTTGATGCGAGCCTACCCCGCTCCACAACCTCAGCCCCATAAGCACCCAGGGATTTTGTTTCAGGTGACTCTGGCCTCGAGTCGCAGATAATTGCTGTGTGCGGAACATTTTATTTGTTGAGTTTATTTCACCCTCACATTCCTGCCCAGGAGCCGTAGATCCCAGTCTACTTTCTCTGAATTTCACAAAAGCCATGCTGAACTCAGAGTGCGTGCCTGAGCCACTCATTAAGCTTCTTTTACCTTAATCTCACACAGTTGTTTTGAACACAGAACGTCAGCTGAGGTTTACGATGTTTGTGGAGAACATTGAGACGGTAAAGTCATGACAGCGCTGTTGCTGACAAAAGGAAAATACGGTTTTTAGTCACCTGAGGGGGAAGGGGGGGGGGAGCTGGCGTGGCTACACATGCACACACGCCAAAACTGTAAATAAAGGAAGTCGACCGTGTTCTTTGCATTTTGTTTTATGTCAACATGAAACGTGCTGGGCAGTTCCAGCAGCACGGCACAGATCCACTTCCTCTGTCACAGGAAAGTGCTGGTTTGGTTGTAGAGCACCCCGCAGCTCATAATGTAGATAAAAACCATGCTGGAACTAGTTCCAAATCATCTGAGCCATCAAAAAAATGCACCTGAGATTTTCAATCCGTGTGAGAATTTTTTTTTTATCTTTGTTTTTCGGGACAGCAAATTGCAAATCAAAACAGCGGTCTTATCCTGGAAATGCTCTGTTTATGTCATACAGATAAATGCAGAGCTAACTTGAAGTCTATTGAGACGTCTGTGCAGCATGAACTCCAACAGAAGGAAAGGCTTGTATGCTACAAGGCTTCTGCTTCCCAGCCAAATGTAAATGCTGCCATATGTTCAAAACGGTCTATAAATAAAGGAAACCTTTTCTCTCATCCAATTTATTTCAGATAGAGTGAATCTCAAAGTCAGAAAAAGTCCTTCACATGTTGCTCAAAGGGACAGAAAAACATTTTTTATGTAAATGCCAACATTAAATATTTCCAAAATTCTGGTTCCAAGATTATGGGAATCAAGTCCAGCATTTTTTAAAAATGGCAGAGCGATTCCTGCTTTGTTTTACAACTTACATGTTTATCCTGACACAGCAGAAGTATGGGATGCAAATTCAGTTATTTTGCTAGGCATTTACAAAAGAAGACCACATCATTTACTTATTTGCACTTATAAGTCAGATTTTCACAGTTTGGAGTCAAAAAAATGCAAACTAATTCCCCTGAAGCCCAAAGTCCTGCTGAGGAAAGTTGGAGTTCACCATGAAATGGTTTGGTGTCAAAAATGACTGAGTGATGACAGAACACAGCAGAAGCTGCTGGTATTGGCTACTTAACGGCACTTTTAATGGTTTGTATCAGTTTGGACCAGAGGTGCACAAAATGTTACAAAAACATATTTGTGAACATGTTCCTTTATGTCCTAAATTAATTAAATTAGGATTAATATATGTTATGATGTGATTGGATAGCTAAAAGTAACATGTTTTTTTAATAATAATGAGTATATATATTTTTTTAAATCTAGAAATGTGTAGTTCACTCTGCAAATAAAGTCAGGTGATTATTTCCAGTCTAGATGATCATACGTTCTGGAGCAAATAAGCAAAGTTGGGGGAAAAAAATAATTAAATAATAATATAATAATAATAATAATAATTATATACAATCATATAAATAATTAATATATATATAAATATATATATATATATATATATAATATAATTATATATAATTGTAATATATATAATATATATATATATATATATATATATATATATATATATATATATATATATATATATATATATACTGTATATAATATGTATTAATGCCAATTTTCAGCTGCTGTTATAGTCTTTAAAACCTGCATCCCTGCAACTGATCCTTAAAAATATAGTTAGATCAATAAATGTAACTAATCTGAATCAGTTGATGTATTGATTGGGTTATTGATGGGATCCTTCGCCCTAGCAAACAGCTGACTGATGTTCTGCAGTGACCAAACCATTCACTGTAGCAAGTAACTTTGTTAGCATTAAAAACAATTAGCATCAGAAACTGTTAGCATTGGGAATGATCTCTCCTTTGTTCATTTACTAGACGTTTGACATTTCTTAATAACTAATTAGCAAATAGTTGTTCTTCACGTTCAAACTAGCAGTGAAACATTACAATCGGTGTTTAACATGCAAGGAGTGTCGAACTGATGCGTCAATTAGCAGTTAGCTCATTTGATGCTCGATGTTCATATTAAGCAGGTCATTGTTTTACTATTAACTCATCCCCTGCTGTTAGCTGAAATATCTTTAGGAGTCAACTATTACAGGAGCTAAAAATTACTTTTGGATTTCATGTAAATATCTATACAAGTCTTAAAATATTATGACATTTGAGTTGGTTGGTAGAATTTTAAGTTTTTAAAAGACAAGTCTGAATTTCAAACCTTAAAAAGTACTAAATTTTACATTATTAACAATCCAGACAAAGAAAAAAGTTTCCAAATGTGCCAATAAGGCAACATGCTCTCAGAAGAGCACGAGCACTAAATTTCACTACAAAAATCTTTCTGTTTTTATTTTTCTTCTCATTCCTAGCTAGTTTCTTTCCCTCCATTATAATCGCTCATCAAGCCTCTGTCTGCATCTGTGCCTATTGATAACTCTGTCCTTTCATTATACGGTCACAGTCTGATATGCTGTCGGTCTGAAGCCCACGCTGACTAGACGCTGCATTTCACTGATTTATCAGATATCTCTAATGTCCGTTTGAATTGCCTCTGGAGTTGTTATATCATGTTGGTGGAGAGCGAAAAATCAACCCACGGAGAAGTTTTTGGCTGAGTCATCATGGTGATGCGACTCTTAACACCAAACCCCAATCAGCCATCTGCAGAACTATTACCAGCGTTTTGTTTTTCAGTCCGTTTTTCCAGGGAAGATGGTGTTGATGAAAAGCTTGGCTGTCGTAATAATAGATCTGCGATCCATCAGGGCATGAGGGCAGCCGATGTGCCTCCATTCCAAACTCGCACCAGCAGATGTTTCTGATGGTGCAGCTGAAGTTTGATCTTCAGCCAGCTGAGTCCCAACTCTCGCCGGTTTACACGCCCACAAACAGCAGCTTTACCAGAGGCGAGTCGTACCGCTTGAACTTTGCCACATTTTGTCGCATGACAACCACAAATGTTTTAACAGGATTCTCTGTGATCGGCCAACAAGCACAGAAATGAGTTAAAGTGGAAGGAAAAGGATGTGCGGCCTTCACGTTTTCTAAAAATAAAACCCGTATTGTATTTGGCCCAACTCTCTGGTTGTACATGATTTTAAATACGTGTATCAGTTACCGTTACATGTTGACTTGTTAATAATGAACCCACCTTGCTCACTGCATGATGAGTGATTATAAGTAATGGAAAGAAACCGAGCTAAAATTGAGAAGAAAAAACAAAACAGATGTTTGTAGTGAATAGTGTGTTTGTAGTGTATAAGTTAAACTTACCAAAATGCAACAAAAAACATACTAGTAGCATAACACAGTGGTGGCAGCATCATGCTATGGAAGTCCATTTCTTTAGCAGAAACAAGATTAAAACAGCATTTATAAATTACATTTGCTAGAAGCTGTGAAAAAAAAAAGAGCGGGGCTGAAATGGGTTAAACTCTTACAATGTCCTCGACTTTTATTTAGACGTAAATGTGTAAAATTTTCTTCTACTTTGTAACCATGCATTTGTTTTGTTGGTCTATCACATCACACATTCCTGCAGTGAGAGACGACTGCCACAACCTAAATGCACAAAGGAGCGTAAACCGCAGATCCTTCCTCCCAGCAGCTGCTGGATATGGAGTCACTCATTTAGCTACTTTTAAGGTTGTTTTCAATACAGAATGTCAGAAGTGGGTTTGCACCCAAAAAAATCAATAAGTATTTACATTATTTTTGTATTTTATACGTCTATGTTGACATTTGTGCAATCGTATACTCGTTATTACTCATGTCATGGCCCACACATGAGAGCGGCAGCTAGATCAAGTCAGTCAGCCTGCAGTCACTGCAACATGTTCATATATGCTCATCCACACTCTTTTCCCATTCCTCTAGTCTTGAACGCCACAAACGCATCCAACCCCGACTCTCCCCTCCTCTGCCTTTAATCTGCCCCACAGATGCAGTCTGCACAAAACCAGCTGCACCCACACACACACGCACCCGCACACACACATTACTACACACAGGTTCAGGACACTGAGAGCTGGGTCTGGAAAAATATAACACCAACTGAGGAGAGGAAAGAAAAGAGGGAGTTTAGCTGTAAGTGGAAAAGACGACTCAGGAGAAAGTTTTCCAATCGCTGCTGCAGAAAACTATTCCTACAACTCCCAGGTCACTGCTAGAACATTTTCCCCCTGTGTGCAGATGCATGTGCTGACACTATATCTCAGTGGCATTTTATACGGATAGTGGGACATATGAGAAGGGATTAGTCCCCCTTCACCCTCCTCCCACGGCAGAGCTGTTATTAAAAACTGATATTAAATTGTGTGTGTTACGGTCTGTGTGTGTGTCGATGGAGAGTCGGGCTGCAGCTGACGTCTGCTCCGAATGTCTTAAACATTTTGCTCTGATGCAGAAAGTCTCATATGTGATGCTCTACGTTTCCACGTTGGGATTGCTCAAAATAGTTGTCTTCAGCTTTCAGTTCCAGCTGTAGTGATGTGTTTGTGGAAAGGCGCTGCCATCTGGGTTCTGTCTTCACTACCTTTTCCTAAAATACACGCTTACTACAGCATATCCAGATGGTATTAAGCTGAAATTGCTCTCCGCAGAAGGAGCTAAAGTGTGTTTCAGAAAACAAGGTGAGGTAGGAGGCTAGTTGTACGCACAGCTTTTCACACTTCGCTCTGGCACAGCTGAGGCAAAGTGTGCTGATTGTAGCATTTTTTTAAGGCTGTGGCAGGAAAAAGTGGAATAACTAAGAACAACCGGTTCAGCAGTACGTCAAATTAAAGCGCTTTGTACCTGGGAGTTCTGAACACTTTGGCAAGAAAAAATAAAAAATACTTTGTTCCCATCATGAGAGCCAGAATTTAAATTAACTCTTGCAATAATTAGGCTTAGGTCCAGAGCAAAAAAAAAAAAAAAAAAGCTTTAGAAGAAAGAATGCAGTCAGAACACAAAAGCAGAAATGTGCATCTGGGTATTTATGTGAATGTGAGTGAACCACAGTTATTTCCTGGTCATTAGTTAGCGGTAAAAGTTGAGAGTAGAGAGCTTTGGCTTTTACACTACACCGTGTCAAGCAGCCTGAGCTCCTCAAAGGCCAAAGCTCACAGCATTTCCAATTTTATGACTCCAATCAAAGCGAAAGCAACCTTTTAATTTAGGCGCACAGACAGCTGAAGCCCTGCCCCGTTTCGTGGTTAACCTTTGCCTTCTTAACATTTGTAACTGGGTGTGCTTTGGGGATTACTTCAATCTGTTTGCTACTGTCCTGTTTGTCTTTAAATAAACATGAGGCATCAAAAGCCCAAACGGCGTAGATTATAGGTCAAGAATCCCGGAAACATCTTGTTCGTATGAGAGGGGGTGATGGGGTGACGTATAAATCAGTCAGTGGTCGAGGCAGCGCTTCTCATTCATGTAAAAAAACCCAGTTAAAAGAGAGTAAACTCAAACAAACCAGGAAGAGGAAGGCCTGAGGAAAGATGTCGGTACGTGTTCTTCGCCTGCACATCTCTCTTTTTGGAACGATGCGTTGCCACGCTGAGACCTGGCCATAGGTCGCTGAAGGAGAAGCCTAATGAGGTGTCCGTAAAAAAATTGTATTAATTAAAACATTTTTTAAATGCTTGCTTCCTTGCCACTCTGCATTGTGGAAGTGGTAGGAAATGGACAGTGAGGAAGAGACAGACAAAGAAAGACACTACAGGCAGCTAAATCATGCAGCTGCAGACGATGTTAAGAGACGGTGACAGTGTTTTAGGTGCAGGTCTGTCTCTGAAGTAAGGGACAGAGACAGTCTAAATATGGGCATCCTGTCTCTTCTTTGTTCTCTCTAGGATCCTGTCACAATATCTTGCAAAAATGAAGAAAAATTAAGTCTTTGGTTGTATTCATTCCTTTTTATGACAGCGAAGTTAGGAAATCCTTCCCAGAAATGTCTTCCTTTTCTTTTCCCCGTATCCCTCCCACTTTCATGAGATAATTTCTATCAATCTTGACTGAAAGGTGTGAAATTAAAATGTACATACTGCCCGCTCAGCTCACTTTTTCCTCGCCCTGTCTTATTCTCAACAAAACTCAGTTTCCATCATTCGGATGAAAAACACAGAAGAAACTTTGAGTCCGGGTCTCGGGGCCGCAAGATTGTTTGGATTTTATTATCATCTTCTTCTGTATTTTATTGGGTCCTGGTTTCACGGTCTGTCATTATGGCTCTCTCTGTCGCAAAACAGACACACATTCATCTTTCTATAAATAGAGAGGTGCTCTTTTATGAATCAAATAATTTCTGGGGAAGCACTGCGGCTTGATTCTTTGCTCAGCTGCATATCCAAATCATTGCGTGTCTGCAATCCAAACACCAAACATAGCAAAGGGAGGAAGGAGAAAAGGAAGAAAGAGAAAAATAGCAACAAAAAAAAGCAAGAAAGGACGAAAAATGTGTGGCGGAAGTTGACGTTGCACAGAAGGAAATCTGTCATTTTCTCATTTAGAAGTCTTGAGTATTTTTGGCTTCCACCAACACCCATATAACAGAGGAGTTTTCCAGAGACGCTCCCAGAGGAGGGAACCTGAGAAGTGGGATCACCTCCAGCCAGTTCCCTTGCCCAGCTAAGCAGCTAATTGTTGGCCTGACTCTGTTCGCTTTGTGAACAATAGTGCACAGGAGGGAACGACATCTGCCGAAGACATCAGCTGTACAGGGTCAGCATGTCACATTCTCTCAGGAGCCTGCGGTCCAGTACTTGTGCCCTCTCCGGATGTCCTGGATACCACTTTTTGACGTCATCAGCTTCTCCTGCATTCACAAAAAGAAAGGTGCAGCTCTAATCGCCGCTGCATCTCTCATTCCCTCTCTCGCTCCTCTTGTGGATGCACCAGGCCTTTGGCACATTAATCAGTCTAAAGGTCTATTGCCTCTTCCTCCTTTCGCCTCGTCTCTCGGGCTCAGCTCTTTAGGGATGTGACCATTAAAACTGAGAGACAAAGAATGAGATGAGGGACTAAGCATTAAATAAGGCTGAGCAGCGGCCAAAGGCGATCTGTTCTGTGTCCTTCCTGATTCAGAGAAGTTCCTAAGTGACTTCACCGCCGGTCTGTTCCTTGCTGAAGAGAAATTTAGACCATTCCCCAGACAAATAGAGCTATTCTTTCAAACGACTTGTCTGTTATAGGTGCATTCATTCATCTACAAGCTTGTGAGGTCTTTGGCTGACTATTCTTGTACCACTTTTAAATTGTTCTTGTGTTGATTGGTAGAGAACAGAATAATCGTGCTCAGATGGGATATAATGATGCTGACTGAGATTACAGTAAAGTTTAGACGTTTCCATACAGAAACCCTGATGTGCTTTAACTATTTTAAGAACCCCCAAATGATGACGAGATGACTGTGAGTTTCTTGACACTGCATTTTGTGATAACTATGAGGACAACTGTGGATGAAGTTTACATTTTTCAAATTTCAGCCAACAACTAAAAATCAGCAGGAAATCTCAGTCAAATGTGTTCGACTCCCATCATCATACAAGTGAGTGTTTCAGTGCATCCAACCTTCGTTAGTGATTCCAACATCTGTAAAATTAATGCCCTCATGCGTCGAAGCAGCTCTAGCAACTTAAAACGACATGTTGCTTTTCTTTTCCTCTGTTTTTCTGAACATTTAAAGACGCTGCTGCCTGTGCTGCTGAAATGTCGTCTTTTGCGGAGATGAAATTGGAATCTGGATGTGAAAACAGAAGAAGGGATAGTTTGTTCTAAATGTCAGATTTTAGAAACGTGTCGTATTTACAGAATGCAGCTTTAAGGTTTCACAAGCCTGTAACGGAGATATCAGCAGATCTTGTTCAACAACACCCCAGGCAACATTTTGGGAGGTTTATTGCAGCTGACTCATGGAATGAAAATATCAAGCTTGTTTTGAAAAATAATTGTTATCACTGTATTTTAACAGAAGGAAATGAAACTTATTCACTTCTCAACTTCTGCCAAAAGTGAGTGAAGATGTCACCGTTTTAACTTTTTTTTTGGCACTTCTGCACAAGAGACTTTGGGTCTGAGAACAAGCCGCATCACTGTCAAATAATTCAGTAAGTTGTTTGCAAAAACTAAAGGAAACATATTCACCATTTCAGTGGTTTAAAATGCACATTAGAGATTAAAGAGCACCATCATCTTTTGTCAGCACCTTCATTCAAAACTACCAAACAAAGTCATGCAAAATAGATATTAATACAAAAATAATAATAATTTGTACTTTTATTCATGCTGTATTAGAAAAATACATGTTGAGAATTATTGATACCTTAATTCTAATCAATAGAAAAATCTTTTTTGAGGCCAAACTGATTAAACGTTTTTTTAATTGCGTAACCGCTTTTTACAGATTTACTTTTAAAGATGATCTCTAAGTTATTAAGGAGTGAAGGGCTCCTTGCCATCACCCTAATCTTTAGCTCCCTCCACCGATTCTCTATCAGATTCAAGTCATGTAAATGTCACATGTCACAACATAAATCTGAGCGATTTTATTCACTTATACTGTCTTGGTCTTGTTCATTTCTGTTCTTTGTCTTCAAGTTACTGATGTTTTTTTCATTGTGCAATCTTGGCTTTTTTTTTTTTTTTTTTTTGCTTCTTAGTTTCCACAAATAAAAAGTAGGGTAAGCAGAGAAAGTATCACCTGCATAAAAGTAAAACACAGCAAAAAACAAAAAAAAAAGGAATCACTTTGTCTTCTTGTGCGAGAAAGTGATTAAACCCACTGAGACGACTTCCGTGGTCACATTCACAACTCTAACTGATCTACATCTATAAAGACTGGTGAGTCCATGACCCCACTTCATTCAGGCATCAGTCATTGACATATTCAAACCGAGTTATTTATTAACCTCGAAGCTCTGACTGCTCCCCTACATCTTGAGCAGCTGCTAATGACATCTTCTAGCTCAGGTTTGGCATTTGCAGACTGCCGCGCCGTCAGACGACGAGCCGCTAAACGACACATGCTACAACGCTGCATTGTCCCCGCGATCCTTCTCCTGTTTGATATTGTATCTTTCTCAATTGCAATCACTTACTTTCATCCAGAAACAAACACACACATGCAATATAACAGACTGCGATTGTGCAGGGGCGGCGTGTCTGAGTCATCTGTGTCGTGTTGTGGGAGTCAAAAATACATTTTCGTGGTGCAGATCCAAAGTGAGGAGACAAAAATGACTACAAGACGGTGCATTTCATTCCTTCTGGGTTTTTTTTTCCTTCCCCATCACATATGAAAGTCGGTATATAATTGGCAGTGTTTACTATCTATTTGTGTTCTCCAGAAGAGGAAGAGAGAAGCTCTCGAGTCTCGGACTCAAAAATAAAAGCCTTTCCTCCAGTGCTACCAGCTGGCACAGGCCGCCTCCTCTGCTCCCTTCCTAAATCCACTGGCCTCTCAGGCCTGTTTAACACTTTACCCAGCAAGCTATTAAACCCCCGTTTAAGTCTTGCCGAGTGACCCGCTCCATTGTTCTGCTCAAGCCTTGTAAATCCAGTCAGAGAGGCTCTGCTGCAGCTCCTTATATTCAACCAAAGGCAAACCAGAGAGCCAAGGCAAAGCAGGAGGAAGTTCAGCTGTCAGCCTCCTGTTCTGTGAGGAGCTCTTTCCCCTGGTGGCCTTCATGGCTTGCTGAAGCTGTATTTGTGCTCTGTGGATTTAAACTTCACATAGAATCGCCTTTTTTAGTCTTTCTTTTTTCCTTTTGATCCAATCGCGAGTCTCTTACTTGTATGTGAAACGCAAATTCTAAAGGTCGACTTTATGACACACCTGGAGGCCCAGAGGAAATTAAGGAAATTGCAAGAAATGGAAAAACATGTCTGGGGAAATTATAGCTGTGTCAGCTTTTACGGGGTTCAAAGTGTGACCTGGTATGTGCATTTACAAAACAGGGCTGTCTGCGAATGGAAAATTGGTGGCAGATGGAAAGAAAATGACCAGCCAAAACTTTTGATGGCAATAAATGGGTTTCGAAGAAGTGTTGCAGAAATCAACAGCGGGTTTTTTTTATTATTATTGTTTGTTGACGTCGAAAGAGCACTTTTCCACCTTCCTGCACTTTGGAAAAACAAGCCGTCTGTCAGCAGCCTTCATTGTTTGGCTGTTTGAAGTAACACTTTTTGGAAAGAGCAATAAATGCAAAGCTATTGGGAGGAAAAGTAAATACAGGCCTAACTGATTCAGGCATTGCCATATGAAATGAATGTCCATGGACCTCCATGTCTCTAGTGTACGCAGATAATAATGTTGGATGGAAATACGTCTCTTGCACCTGTTCTGGTAGCGTAACCAGGTTTTGTTCATACTGGACACATGTTATCAGCAACAACCGCAAACAGGTTCTGTGTGTATGAATCGTATTTTTCTTTTTCAATGACACCATCTATGAACAGCACTTCTACTAAGGGGGCAAAACGAGTTCATCCGTGTCGACCTTATGATTGTAAGGTCGAGGTGAGGCCCAACCTGGACAGATCACCAGACATCGAACAGACGCAAGAGAAACCGGCAATTTACCACACACCCTCAACTCAGGGCAATATAGAATCTCCTTTTCACCAAATACGCTTGTTTTGGACTGTAGGAGGAAACCTGAGACCTCAGAGAAAACCCACACAAATCATTGGGAGATTATGGAGACTCCTCAGAGAAAGGCCCCAGCTGGAACTGGACCCACATTTCTCTGAGGGAACCAAGAAAAAGAAAAAATATATATATAATATAAATCAATACCTTATTAGTGGTAAACCGGCTTCAGATGACAATTGCAGAGGCGGATTTTGTCATTTTGGTGACCGCAGTCAGAATTCAAGTTTCCTTCTTCTTGACTGTTTTCATTTCCTTTATGTCCGAGACATACTTGGTGCTTATCGTTGCGTGGCAGAGAAGGAGACGTGCGTCTCAGATCTGGACTTGAGTTAAGCTTAAGAACCAAAAACAAAGTCTTCTGCTTAGAGTCAGAATGTGAGTCTGTGGTTTACATACCATCACCCCTAATTATAGGTGAAGGTAAACCATTTGTGAGCCACACACCACATGTCCGTCTGACGGAGCAGAGCTGAGTCTTCTATGTGACGGTGTGTTTGATTTATTGCCGGGAACCTTTTTTTCTGTTTTTTTTTTTCAGAATGCAGTCGATTAATTGCTCATATGTTCACTGTTGTTCTGACAGTTAGTAAAATATTAACACGTCTCCATCAGATTTGTTACTGCTGTTCAGCTAGCATCATTAAAAATACACATTTGGCTTTCCCAAATGAAAGCATGCTCTGTTCTATCCAGATAGTTTACTTTCTTAATGATGGCCCTAGTTCGCACATGTGCACCATTTCTACAGACTAACCAGGATAGTAACTCAAATGAAGCAGCAGCTAATGATAACCTTATTTAATCCCATGCTAAACTGTGCTGCTCACACTAATGAAGATTTCTGATACTTTCTGATTTAGTCGCCTCAAAATTATTTGATCCCTTGAGGATATTCGTTGAGCATTATAATGTCTATAAGTCAGATATTAGACGTGCCTCATTCAGCAAAACTGTGTGAATTTGGCACGCGTGCACAGTTCAGGATTGCACAAATTTAACATCCATTAGCTTAGATTTTATGTTTTCAGAGAACCAACATTAAATTATTTGTGTTAAATAACTGTACTAAATGCAGTTAAATGTTATTTTTCACTTGATACATTTAATTAGGAATATTTGCTTTGAAGGACCTTGTGTTTGTTTTATGATAAATCAGGTTGCCGTACTTGTGTTGACAGAAACCTTTATACAGAGGAGATACAGTATTTTTGCTTTGCAGGGAGTTTATCACATACCTTTATAGAAAACATATTTCCTAGTTTTGGTCCACATTTAAAAGCACATAAAAAATAATAAAATTCTGCTGTAAAGCTTAATATTCGGGTCTTTGGGATTGTATGTGCCCAGCTTATTGCCAGTGGCAAATTCCACATCTGAAAATAAAATAAACAGGTTTGGGCTTCTGAAGTTTTTTTTTCTTTCTAATTTACATGACATCCAATTCAAATCATGTGTGCTTAATTATTAGGTAAAAATATTTTTGAAAAGCATGCGCTTTTTTACGCCAGTGACAGAAATGTCATCAAATCCGCCACGAGGAGCAGAGACCAATCCTACTCCCGTCCCCCAGACTCCATCATCATCCACCCGTTCCTAAAATATTCCAGATATCCTGACAGATACTCATTCTTTTCATGGTGACGACGGCTGCAAATATTCAGCTGCCCTGAACTTGCTTCTTTCTGCTGTTGAGGCATGAAGCAAAACACACCTTAAAATAACTTACATTCACTGGCTTACAGGGCCGCCTCAGTCAGACGTGTGTACTCTGCTGCGATCCGGCTGATAATTCCCCCCTGGCTTTGACTCAGTGAAGGCCAGCCGCGCTCCTCCGCGTTGGCCACCGGCCCCCGCTGATGGCTCACTCTTCTGGTTACTCTGGAATGAGACCAACACAAGCCTTGGGATCCGAGCCCCATTTAGCATTCGGTCTACTACAGAAAATGTCCAGATAAGTAACTGACTTGATGTTTTTCTTTGCAACACATTCAAATCTGTTAAGGTGTCAAAATCAACTTTGTTTATTTTTAGTTGACTTTGTGAATAATTGACTGATCCTCCATTATTTTACTCAATACAAATTTGATTTATTCTTTGCTGATTCTTTTCATCATAGAAAGATTTAATCCAATAATAAAGAATGGTACTATGTTCACAAATGAAGTAGTCATTATTTCACGTAAGAAATTGTGATTCAAGTCTCAGAATTCAACTCCTGAGAAAGTCAAAGTTAACCTTTATCTAATTACATCAATTGACAGAGGTAAGTCATTATGCTTCAAGCCATAGATAGCAGCTCTGACATATTTTCTCGTAATTGCATATTTTTCGTAAAATGGTACATTTGATTTATTAGCCATGGGACATTCCTGGAAGTGGCTTATTAATAACTCATAACAATTTAATTATGTTAGTTGTAGATTTAAAGTTTGGAGCTCATGGATTTATCTCAAGCTTAAAACTTAAATATCTTAACTGGGGTCTTTTCAAAGCTAATTTGTCCTTGATATTTTCACTGCTCAGCTGGTATCAAACAGTCCCTTCAAAATAAAAGCACTTCCTGTTCAATGCATTGCAATAACATGCTTTCATTCTCGCACTACTTTGTGTACCTATTTTCTAACTTGAAATAAGTTGCTCTTATTGTGTACTTTATACATATGGCTTTCAAATAAGCTTGTAAATCCCACAACTCAGAACATTCTTAAGAAAAGGCACCGACTCTAAACATCCGGTCAATTTGAACACAGGGACTAAAAAGTGCCACTTATGTCATTAAAAATACATTTACAGATTTTTCACAAATGTCATACTCATTATTGCTATTTTTCTTTCTACGTAAATGTTTATTTACATTTTTAATGGGCTGAATATAATTTCTTACTCCATCCATCAGTTTTACCTGTTTATTGTTGCAGAGTCACAGCTTTTCATTATTCCTTAGTGAATTTCAAAGTAATTCTGCTTTTTTTTTTTTTTTTGCATGTTTACATTTAGGAGAATTTCAACCAATATTAAGTCACAATCGTCACATATTAAAAGACTGTTGTACAATTGTATGATTTTTATTTGTGCCCCATAGCAGTAGATTGCCGTATACAGACAAGATGGCATGCATCCAGTGAGAGAATGTTTATCCAAGTCATCAGAGAAATGAGACCTGACTTGGGTTTGGAAAACGGATTTCTGAGCTTCTCTGTACATCCGCAGTATTCTCTGGTCAGTTTGGGGGAAACAGGAGGAGCGTTTTTTATTGGGACTGGCTGCACATAAGGGCTCAAATGAGAACATAAGCACTACTTATTCGATAAAAATAAAAACTGCTCCATCCACCAAAACTTTAAATTATTTAACTTTCCTACTAAAAATAAAAAAAACGTATAGACTGCTGTTGCCTGACACATGGATAATTTTCCTTGGCAGCTCAACATCTAATCTCAGTCGCATCCTGAAGCTCATCGTTCATTACAAATCTAAGACCCTCTTCTTGATACACTGCGAGTGTTTCTGGCCAACATGGAAATGATCGTCCATTTGGACGCTTTTTTGCCAAAAGACGCCTTCGGCAGAGCTGGCCTGGCTGTTCTCCAAGTTCCACACTGGATGCAAGCTCTGATGCAACGCAGCAGAAAATGTTGACTCAGGCCTCTAAAAACATCAGGCGGGGACAGAGAGAGGCTGTCTGGTCAACAGCCACGGGCAGAGAACAGCAAGCACTTTACTAATCCTCGCGTTAAAGTAAACTTCACAAACTCCCACAGCACTCGTGTGCAACCGCTTTGATGGGGCCAGCGCTTGTGCAACGGACCCAACATCGGCGGCTTGTTTCCCAGCAGCGTATTCCCACATGCCGCATGGAGCGCCTACTTTATTTCAACGCTTCAGGACAAGTGAGGTAGTAAAAATAACGAGCAGGTAGCGGAGACGGTACAGGAGCAGGGAGGAGGATGAGGAACAGGACGGACAGTTTTCTCTCCTGACAGCTTGGACTCTTCTCTAACTCCTTCTGACACTCTGGTTCACGCATGTCGTTCATCAAGGCCTCTGGGTGACAGGCTGTGTGCGAGTGTGTGTGAGAGAAAGCTTGGACATCTCAGCGTCTTCATGTGCACTTTCTGTAATCATCCACCCTCGTTCGCTCTGTATCTTTAGCCAGACTCTGAATCACCCGCCTTGTCAGAGGCCTGTTTATAGCCTCGCAGAAGCAGAAACAAACTCTCTCTGCAGTCATTATCTCAATCTGCGTTGATTGTAATAATCAGGGATCTCTCTAATGAACAAAAGATGAATGCGCTTAGAGAGCGAGTGGCTCCACAAATTGGTAAAGTCTCATATCCAGAGCAGCTCTACAACCAGCAGGCTGTCACCTTTATCGGCGCGTCCTGTCGGGTTTCTGAATATCAGAGGCTCGCTGGAACAAAGAGCCGCTTGATAGAAACGGGAAATGACAAGTGACAAAGAGAGCCTGTTGATGAGCGGCGCAGATCTGACTAATGAAAACCAGCTACACACCCTGATGCTGCTATTCAAATATCATGGAAACTAGCATGCACTTAAAATATTCACAATGATATATTGTTTGTTTTTTAGCCCATGCTGCGCTGTCGCTATTCCTCACATGAAGAGCAGTGAGAAGGAGAAACTTTCAGTAAATTGTTTAAAAGTGTTGAAGGTGTCCTCCTGGGATCGTTTCTGTTAAGTAACAGAAATAATTTGTAAATCTCTTTTAATTAGATTTTACAGAAAAGGAAGCGAAGACCCAGGATCAATCTAAATTCTTCGGTTGATTTGGTAGCTGCTGAAAACTATTTTTGGTGCATATAAGCATAAAGACATAGTTGGGAAAAAATAGCTGCTGTGGTGTAGTGATTAAACAAATAGAGTTTTGGTAATTACCTTTTAAAATTGAGCAGATGAAATGGCCACATAAATATTTAAACACAAAACATTTAAGAGTTTGATGAAATGTGTTAATATTTGACATGGCAATAATTACTAGTTCGCCCAAAAGAAAAAAAGAGAGAACAAAAATTAAAACCCAGCATGCAACTCCCATGGAATCAAGTAAACGCACTGAAACTATCAGTTTCGTTGCACACAACCTTCATATTCATATTTTATTTTGTTTAAATAATTTTTTTTTTTAGTTCTGGGTATCAAATTTCCCAGAAATGGTATAAAGTTAGCTATCTCCACAGAGTGATCATTTTACACCCACCAAGCAACATTGCAAAGGCTCATGTGAAATCATGTAAATGAAGATATCTGCTGGTGTTGTCCAAACAGATCAAACATCTGGACAAATGAGTCTTCCCAGAACAAACCGTGTAGTTTTGGACAGCCAACCTAAAATATAACCACTGAAAACTGACAGTCTGGGGCTCGACGCCACTGAAATGGGGCATAAACTCAAAGGACTACGCAGGCAGCCAACAGCTGGTTTATATCTCTCCCAGCCACCAAATGTGGGTTCGTCATTAGCTCAGCTAATATTTTTGGTTAAGAGCACCAGACCCGTTGAAGGAGTGGGAGGGACGTAGTTGTGGTGGTGCTGGGGGAGAGTGAACGACTGTAGACAAAGGAATTTGCTTTATTTGTTGTTAAATGTCATGGTGGGCTAATTGTATTTCATGAAATGTCATTTAGCTTCAGACCAACAGATGAAATGTCACTTCTCCACATTCATGTGAAATGCCATGGATTAGGTTTCTCCCTGATGTGGGGGGGCACCACTCAACCTCTGCTCTGCATCCCGATGTGACGCTGGTGTGAATTTAAAACATGCCAATAATATCCGTCTGGTAGAAACAAAATGCAGTGGCGACAAATCGTGCGTTGTTCCTTGAATTTGGCCTCCTCCTCTCCCCGTCTTTAGAGGAACATGAGGAGGAGGAAGAGGAGGCTTTTTGATGCGCCCGTGGAGCAGGAGAGAAAAGTGAAGCCTCTCTCCTCGCCTTTAATCATAAAGGACGTTATCCGGTGTGTAATTTGAAGTTGGGTGGCACCTAAATAAAGCCCAACTCCTCACATTCACACCGACACGTGCCAGCCTGCCGGCTCCCGCTGGATAACCGAACAGAGAGCCTTTCATGTTCGCCTCTGCAGGACAAATTGTGGATCCAGTGGGACTCCACAAAAAATGGGGGATTTGTTTTCCGGACTTGTTAAAGACTCCTATCAGAGGTCAGCTGTTTGATGTGAGCCAGAGCCGACGGCGAAGCGTCCCAAAGACGTCGGGCTGCTCCGGGGAGGCCGCCGCCCTGCCGCAGAATGAGGCTGTGCCTCGTTTTGTGTGCTCATGTTTCACATTTGTTTTGTTTTATATTAGCTTTATTCACAGTGATGTAAACAGATGTTTGCCTGACATTTGTCCGATGTTCGTGAATGGGTTGTATTTTGCTGTCATATTTACTGAAACATCCTCAATTGCATCCAGCTGCATAAACGCACAACAATAAGTTCAGAGAACATAGTTAGACCTCTGCATTGCTTTGTTAAAACAGCACATAGTTTTTTTGGGGGGGTTATGGATAAGGTCAAAGAAAAGTTTTTATTTAATTTTTTTTTTCCAAATAGGTCAACAGTTTAAATAGCTAATATATCCAGATGGACTTCAGCTGGTTTGTGCAAACACACTGAACACCACAGAGATTAGTCAAAGCTCGTAGTATAAACACGTACAGGGATGCACTCTGTGTTTTGTTTACAGTATCAAGATAAAATTTCAAAGACTCACTGTTCTCAAGATAAAATCTAAAAAAGGACAAGACTACAAGGTACTTTCTAGAACCTACACGCTGCTTTCTTAAACAGCTTGTAGGTTTTATTTCTGGTACTTTTTGATACTTAGTAATAGAGAGTCATTTCCTGGGAGATTCAACTTACTTTCCCAGAACTTACAAGGTGCTGCTCGGAAATCACCACTTTCAGAGACCAGAGTGTGTTTGCTTTACCTGTAGGCTGTAAGTTGGCCAAAAGGATTTAAAGGGTATTTTTCTCAATTTATAGTCTACTAACATAAAGAGTACTCTCCAGAATGTAAAAGTTTAACATATGTTAAAGATTTTCTAGAAAAAAGAAATAAACATTTTCGTAGAGCTTAAGAAAACATACTTTGCAGTTTTGTGAATATGTAGGTTTTGCATTAGTATCCTTGACATTCCAGAAAATGAACTTAGAATTACTGGAAGACTACAAATCCAGGTCCAAGGTCATGCTCACAAAGTTTCAGGAAGTAACTTCTCAGCTTGTGACAGAAACATGTAATTCTCTTAGAAAGTAAAGTATCCCTTAAGTACTCCTTAAACACAGTGTGAATTATTTTTGGTAATCTGTGCAGAAAGCATGAAATTATGTGTCATTTTCAAAGTGTAAATAAGTTACCTCATCATGCAGCACTCTGTAAAATGGAGTAAGCACCCTGTAAGCTCTGATAAATGACCGGTTAGCATGTTGCTTTTCTACACGGGCTGTAGAAAAGCAACATTTTCAGCTGGTTTTTGATGTTTCTGTGAAACTTTGAATGACTTTCTCGTCTCACATCCTGCTCTCTGTTACCTTTGTCTTCCTCCAGGACAGGAGAGCTTTAACTCTCGCTCCCTGGCCATGCAGGCCCAAAAGAAGATCCTGAGCAAGATGGCGACCATGGCGGTGGCCAACATGCTTACAGACGACACCAGCAGCGAGATCCTGGACGAGCTCTACAAAGCGACCCGGGAGTTCACCAAGAGCAAGAAAGAAGCGCACAAGATCATCAAGGACGTGATCAAGATTGCCCTGAAGATCGGCATCTTGTACCGCAACAACCAGTTCAGTCCCGACGAGCTGGACACCGTGGAGCGCTTCAAGAAGAAGATGAACCAGGCGGCCATGACGGCGGTGTCGTTTTACGAGGTGGAATATACCTTCGACAGGAACATCCTGGCGGAGCTCCTGCTGGAGTGCAGGGACCTGCTTCACACCCTGGTGGAGGGCCACCTGACCGCGCGCTCACACGCACGCATCGATCATGTTTTCAACCATTTTGCCAACGGGGACTTCCTGGCGGAGCTGTACGGGGACGGAGAGGAGTACAGACTCTCTCTGAGGAAGATCTGCAACGGCGTCAACAAACTGCTAGACGAAGGAACGCTTTAACCTCTCGCACCTCTACTCGCTCCTTCTCCACTCGCTCCTTTCCCTGCCGGTGTCTCCTGCCTCCCGTTTCCTTTTCACCTGCCTCTTCCTCATCTCTCTTGTCTTCCTGTTTCCTTCCCCATCCATTTCCACGGAGGTTGTTGTAACATCTTGCTGCTGTGGGTCAGTGAGGGATTTCTTTTTCTTTCTTTTTTTCCATTTAGTGACTCTTCACTCAGTGGATCATTGCTGCGAACCAGGACACCGTGTTTCACGATATACGCATTATACATTCCCTTTGTGTGCTTAAGTTGTACTGTACCAACAGCCAAAAAAATTACTGTAGTAGAGAGTTTGGATATGGAAGATAATCAGTCGTAGTAATCAGTCTGTGTATTTTGAGTGTGTTCAAAAGTTTGCAAGTAACGTTGCGTACTGTGTCATGGGATGTTTGTTATGAGTCTGTGTCAATCTTCTCAAAAAGGGTGATAACACTTGTCTTTTATTAAAGATTTCTTTAAATCGGTACTGCGCAGTCATCCATTCATCCAAGAGGGGGAGGGTGGGCGTCCATCTCATGAGGTCAGAGGGTCACCAGCGTCACACAGCAACAAAGAGACACAAAACCACGCAAACATGTTAAACACTCGTTCCTGAAGTAGGTTTAGAGAATCCAGTTAATAATTTCAAAACTTTTTTTCCATACGCAATTCAACATTTATTCTGAAAATTTTTTTTACTTCAATAACCTGGTTACACAAAAGTACCGACCCTTTGACTGGAAATGTTATTGAATCTGCATTTGATTCACTTTAAGCATTCCTGCTTCCTTTCTCTGGGGTAACCTGAGCCAAAGGGTGAGTTGAGTCACACCCTGCTGCTAGGAAACAGTCAAAAATATTCATCATGTGACCAAATAGTTAGGAGGAAGGCCTCATTTCATGGAGTCTGTGAAGTTGTGAAGGTAAGAACCACAAGGGTAAAGTGGGTAGATTTTTATTTGTAAAAAAAAAAAAAAATTTTATCAGTGAAAGTAAATTTAGTCTACCATATGTTTCATAAGAATTATGTTTAAAGTCATTATTAATATTTTAAAATCTGTTTTCATATATGAGCTACAACACTTGGTCAAAAACCTATCATGAAAGCACTTTAGGAATTACAGTCAAAATGGTAGATTTTATGGTGAATTGAGCCTTTTGGCAGGAGAATGTTGACTCATGACAACTTTTTTTTGGGACATGCTATATTATTAAAACAGTTATATCTACACTTGTTTGATTGAAGGAATGTACAATATTCTGAAATATATGCAGAAATACAAGTTAGTAACCAAAGCATATTTGGTTTGATGTAATGATCTGTTTCATCTTATCCCAGTCTCCCGTAACACATCAAAACATGGCCCCTCAAACTTGCTACACTCTTGGATCCATCAAATTGTGGAGTCATCATTTGTCCACCGTACAGATTTTCAGGCAGATATAGTTCTGAACTTTGGCTTGGACTTCACAGAACATAACGTTTTGTGACGCTTGGACTAACTGAGATGCTGAAATATTAAATCTCGCTTCATCTTTCTTGTAGGAAACTGCAGATTTTGGGTGAAATCAGGCTGTTAGAACAATAAATAAATTCATCCATCTTCTATTTATGGAAAAACATTTCCAAATCATAGTTTTGCAAACGTCATATCTTAGTGTTGGTGTCTTTTCACTAAACATACAATGGCTTCAACAGTTCAGCTGTCAGTCAGTTACCCTGACTTGGACTTTCATACATTTAGATAATTATAATTTGAAGACTCTCTCCAAACTATGATGAGTACATGTCAAGGAACTCTAACAATCAACTTTTATTTCAGATTCATCTAACCTCAAAATGATTTAATATTCAAAGTGAAGTCAAAAGCTTCTCCAACACGGGTACTACTCAAGGGTTGAAATCACTTTATTGTAGATTTTTATTTGTTATATCTGTCCCTCTATTTTGATAATTAAAATTTGCAAAAAATCCATCACATTGACTACTCAAGAGTTGAAATCACTTTATTGTAGATTTTTATTTGTTATATCTGTCCCTCTATTTTGATAATTGAAATTTGCAAAAAATCCATCACATCACATCTGAAAAAGGCTTTAAAATAATTTATCATGGTCTCATATTCTTCCAGACTCAAAAATTAAACATTTCTGCAGGGTGTGTATACTTTTTATTTCCACTGTTCATGCAGTGATTCTGATTTTCCAGTGAAAAATTTATTAAAAAATTGTGACTAGAAAAATGTTCACAGATCAGCCATTTTCAGGAAAATGTCAAACTTAGTGAAAGTTTTTGCTGCCTGGATTGAAAAGCATATTTTCATATTTTTCAGGCTGTATGTGCAGAGGGAGTAAATCCTTGGTTTTGCATGGATTTAAAATGATATGCAGAACATCAGTGTGGACACACAGAGCTAAATGTAACAACGCCATGAGGATGGAGAGCCACACATATATAACACAGAGATGAAAAAAAGGAGCAGCTGAACAATAGACACACTAAGATGACTTTCACAGCTGGTGGATTATTTTAGGATTTGATTTGACTACCAACTAAATAACACAGCTTATAATGTGTTGCGTTAGAAAGAAAAAAGATAACCGGCGTACATCTCTCGTAGTTTCCAGCTTTGAAAGTTTCTTCTTCCTTGAAAGCCAACACGCTATGTGAATAACTAAGACAGACCAGCTCTGACGAGGTGTCGACTGCTTATTTATCTGATTTTGAATAACATAAATCATCATGTCGACAAGTCTGAAAAAGATTTTTCTCGCGGGGATGTGGTGTTTGAAATTAAACGGTAAGGATGCAGATATATTAGGTCTGAAGAAGGAATAATAAATGGCCCATGAAGTCGCTTCTTTCCTCCCCATTTGAGCCGCATGCAGACCGAAGGGAAGATTTAGTAGCTTTTCCAATTGAGGAAGAGAGCAGAGATTTCTGGTTCATTAGATGCCCTCTGCTCCAGTCGGCTCCCGGTCTGGGGAAACATATTACCGGTGGCTTGGTGTGACTCCAGCTGGATAACGTCTGCAGCCAGCGGAGAGGACTGTCAACTTCATGTCTCTGTCTGCTTGCAGCGTTGCAGAGCAGAGCAGACAGACCACCCACCTTCTGAGACCCCGTTTGCGCTCACACAGTCACACATGCACAATGATGTCATTTACGTTTCTGGAAAGTAACTGATTCATTTACCCTCAACATAATCTGCCCCCTCTCTTAAACTCTCTCCTTCCTGGCTCATCCTGAGACTTGATGAATAACAGTCTGAACACGCAGGAAAAATGAAGCGCGATATAAACTGTTAGTTCAAATAATTATCCTTTATGGGAAAAAGAAGAAACTAGACTTGCACATACATATATTCCTTGAACCTAATCCCTCTATCTTATCTGTTGCAACAGTTCTTAGGGGTTGCTTCTTTTTTAATCAGTGTACGCAAAAAGATGGTTGGGTAGGTAGCGAAGATTAGTTTGATTACTGCTGAGTAGAAATTGCCTCTCTATGCCTCTGCTATTTTTCCAAATGATGCTTTATGCTTTCCACCAAATTTATGAACATGGATGTTAAAATAAAGAAATCTAAATAGGGAGTAAGGGGTGTGTACGGATGTGAGTAGAGTAATAAACTTACAGGTCCAGGATGCGCCTAGTTACCCCCCTACAGTCTGAGGTGGGTACTGCAAAAAGGACAGATGTGAAGACAGTCACAGGTGAGAGTTATAATCATTTTGTTTATTAGAGAAAAATTACTTTAAAATTAAATTAGCTTTAAAAATTCAAATAATGGATGACTCATTATGCATGCATTTAAAAACAAGCATGCCTAATGTATGCTTGTTTTTAAATGCATACTTTAGGTATGTTTAGGTATGTTTGTTGAAAATCATAATGAAAGAATCAGCAAAACAAAACAAAAAAATACAAAAAAACAGAGTTTATACCAACACAAGGTTATTGAATGATATTAGTTCCCTCCAGGTGAGATTAATCAGAGGGATTTGGTACAGCTTTGAGAAAGAAGAGAGCCAACCAGTGAACACAGAGGGATGTCAACTAAAACACAAAGCAATCTGCAAAGCAAGAAGAACTGAGGGAAAAAATAAAAACAGAAAACACAAAATGTCCCTTATTCCTACAATAAACAATTATAAAAAGAAGGAATGTACAGTATAATCTGATTAATTGTATGTAAATAGAGCTTGTGTTGAGCAAAACTGAATCAATTTTATAAAATGAAAACAAATGCGAGAGATGCTAAGATGTTGTTTTTTTGAAGTATCTTCTAAACTCTACACAGCTAAAAAATGGAAACCTTTCACAATGCCCCTTAATATGAGACATGGAGTCAGTGAAGCGTCCAGTCTACCCTCAGCCCGACTTGAGAGGCAAAAAAAAAAAAAAAACCCAGATCCAAGATGGTTTTTGCCTTTTGTACAGTTAATGGTCCCATCTTGTTGTGAATCGTGCTGAAGGACACGGGGTCAACGAATGAAGCTATGAAAGTAACAAAAACAGAAGCCCTTGGCCAAATGGTTTGTTTTCTGTTCTAGTGCAGAACAGCTTTCTTTTTTTGCAGCACTTACAGTTCCTCTCAGACACCACTTAGCACTTTTTCTGGCCAAGGCCGCAGGTCCCCTGTCTGCAGCAAGCTGAGGTCCTGCAGACTTCCTGCAGATTAGCACACTGGTCAGTCGTATGTTTTCCTCTGCTTGTTGGGGTCATCTAGACCAGAACTCTGTAACTCTTGCTAGAACTGCAGCTCTTAGATGTGCCCCTGGTTCATCACACCTTAATCAAACATTATGAAGATCTACTCCTGAATGCATGTTTACTTATTGTATTTTCTAATACAATAAGGGATTTTACAGCACAATCAAGTAACTATCTTGTATATTTTATAACTACTTTTATAACTACCTTCAGTTGTTATAAAAATACTATATATCAAATATGACTTAAAAGAAATGTTGCTTCCTAAATTAACACCTTGAATTTGGCCTTTGTCTCTTTAAAGACTCCTGTTCGTTTTGAAACTCCACCTTCAGGAAGTCATCACAACATTGCTTTTCTCTTACCCCTTTAACAATGTGTTAACCAGGGTTTCACTTAGAAGTAGCTCCTATAATGAGCTCAGCAAACATGCAGTTTCACCCAGGCCTGTACTTTCAAAGCACATTATCAAGTTCAGAAGACCCCAAAGCTCTTTACCAGTCATTCACGCACACATTCACTCTGATGGTGGCTAGCTACTGCGCTGTAGCCACAGTCTGACAGAAGCGAGGCTGCCATGCTCCAGGTCCTCTGACCATCAACAGCAGGCAAGGCGGGTCAAGCGTCTTGCCCAAGGACACAACAACTGAGGCAGATGAAGAGGGGTTTGAACCAGCAACCCACCAGTTACAGGACGAACTCCACTGTTGCCCCAAGATGTAGAAACAGGGCGTCAAAGTAGAGTCTGACTAAGCACCCAATAAAAGAATTAGCATGAGGAAATAATTAGTAACGCACTAATCCAGCTTTTATTTGGCCTGCCAAGCATTAGTGTGTCACTTAATCGGCAACAGCAAAGCAAATAAGAAAATAAGAGCACTGGAAGACAAATTTACAAGGAACCAGAGAAAACTCTCCATATGTTATAGCTAGCAAAGTTATGGTCAACATGTGCTAAGTGACTGAGAATAAAACAAAGCTTACCCTAAACCACTAGAGTGGTAAACCAGAACAATCAAAAATCAAATAAAACCTTAAACAAAGAGGGGAAAAAAACTTCGCAAACCACCAAATTATGACAAACTTGTGCAATTTTTATGGCAGCAGTTTAGAAAAGCAGCTTAAACAGGTAGTGAGAGCTGATAAATGAGATGTTGTCAGACAACGCCCCTAGGAGGTCATATGTGTGTCACTGTAGGACCTGTGACCTTTTAAATGTTCTGGAGGAACACAGGAATGCTGGCTCATTTACTGCAGCTGCCTACAGGTGGTGAAATGTTTAAATGGTAAACCCAAAAAAAGGTCATTATGAAGCTTAATTAGGCAGTGTGGTGTAATGCATGCGAAGTGGCATTTCACCCACAATTAAGCCTCATTAAGGAGCAGCCATTTACTTCTCTGGCAGTTTTGAGGTCGTGGACTAAGGAAGAAAGCAGACTTCTAGTGAAGCTGCAATCCCAGGTTAATACATAAAGCACTGCTCTCCGCCCTGTAAAAAGCAAATAAAAAGCCGAATGCTCCCTGACATTTTTGCTGTCACAGACTGCCTTTGAGGTCCCATCAGCTTTCCCCTGAGACTGATAAGAGGAAATGTTTCTCTTGCCATCTCGGTCCCAGGGGTTTCCCAGAGAAACCTCGAGCTTAAACGTTCCCAAAACCCAGGGTCAAAAAGCAGATATAAAGAAACTGAACGGACAAACAAATACTGCCATTGGTGTGCGGTGTCACTTGTTCGTATAAACACAAGCTCAAGTTCACATGCCCAATAGAATCCAAGAGGATTCTCACACTTGTTAGCTTGTTTCTTCCTCATTTAAGGTCTTCTGGGAAGGAAATGAAAGGTACAGCCCTTTTGGAAGTCATAAACTACACAAAGGAAAGACAGCTGCTGAACGCAACCTGAGACGAATGCACTCCTTGAATCTTATCAGCAGAGAGCTCCAACCAAGGCCAAAGACTGAAACCAGAAGTAGCACCAAAAAAATGATCAAAAAATGTCTTCCTGTTGCTATTTCTGCATTTAAAATCACTTCCTCACCACTTTCAGAGAATATCACTATATGTAGCATACACACAGTACTAGTACAGCCACATAATAACGTACTCACACATTTCTGCAGATGGTCATAAATCTACACCTGAATGTGCAGAAATCTCACCAGTGCATGAGAAACCTATCAGGTCAAAAACATTTGACTAAGAGAAAGAAAAGAGCTTGGTTTTTCTGATTCATGGAGATCTGTTTAAATGGTTTGGACTGGGATTGAATTATTATTCTGCAGCTCTGCTATGACACCTAGTGGCTTCATGGGTTGCATCAAAACCCATCTACAAAGCTATTCATATTTTATTGTGACACAATTATTGGTTCCTGCTGTTTGTGCTGTAAACAAATAACATTTCTTCCAATAGATTTTACAGGGTTGGAGTCATACAGAGAGGTCTTTGACCATTCCTCTTGTGCAATCTTTATCATCCAGAGGCCCTGGTCCTCTCTTATGTTAGCTCTTTTAAAATTTAAGAAAAACTGCTGTGCTCTCTGTGTTGCCGTTTTTGATCATGATTATATTTCTTACTGCTGGTTTTTCATCCTGCTTAAAAGGTTCAACATCAACAAACGTCCATATTTATGTATTTTTATTTTTACATCCTTACCATCACTCTGAGTGGTGGCCTTATTTTTACTGTAGATTTAAACCTTTTAACCACTCCGAAAATAAAGTATATACCGTATTTTCCGGATTATAAGGTGCACCTAAAAACCTTCAATTCCCTCAAAAGCCAACAGTGCGCCTTATAATCCAGTGCGCCTTATACAGTATATAGCCCAATATTGCACCGCAACAGGTCTAGTAACTGCGGTAAGCAGCCTCCGGCTTCATTTTCGGCCGTAGAAGAAGCACGCAGTGCATGCTGGGATAGTTGTCAGAACGCTCCTTTGTAATATATTATGAAAGTTTGACTGGCCTATCTACCTACCGACCGTCTAGAATCAAGTTGTCTTCAGGTTATTTAGCATCATGTTTTCTAAGAACATGCTGTGCGCGAACGGAGAGGGGTGACCATCATCCGGTCCAGTCGCGGAAGGCTCTCCTCGCTGACCTGAGTCAGAATGTTTTGTTGATATTCCGTTTAGAGCAGCTCCATCTAGTGGATGAATGACATAACTGCAGCCTCTACTGTTGCGTTCATTCTATGCGCCTTATAATGCGGTGCGCCTTATATATGAAAAAAGTTTTAAAATAGACCATTCATTGAAAGTGTGCCTTATAATCCGGTGCACCTTATAGTGCGGAAAATACGGTATGTGTGGACAAATAGCTGTTTTATCTCAGGTTTTTCTTGAACTATGCAGATGAGCAAACATCTGTCTTATAATATAGTTGGCGATTTCTTCTTATCTTTGTCAATTTGACAAGAGTAGGTAAAAGAAGAGGGTCTCCAGAAGCAGAAAATCTGGGCTTACCTAAGCTTACAAGAAAAACATTTCAGCTATATTTACCATATAGAAGTCAGCAATAGTAATAACTATAGTGCCGATTAGATAATTCGAACAACTGCTATAAATTCATTGCATCTTTGAATAGTGCTTTTTATGTTCTATCTTATATGCATATCATCTAGTGGTGGCAAAAGCAACAAAAAAACTAGCATGCTGTGGACTTGAGATGGGGTACATGCACACATATTCATGACATGCTTTGCGATAACAAAGCATGTCATGAATATGACCATGAATATGACAAAGCATGTCATGTCATTGATTAAACTAATATATGTTCGGTGTAATTCCAGTACCAAAAAATTTACTTTATACCAGGTGAGTCTCTCTCACCTGAGAATGTGAACTTATACTGGGCTGATTCTGTGCCTTCAAATAATTTAAACATCTACTAGAGAAGATTCATAACTTATAACTTATAAGTCTGAAACAGGAACAGGTCTGAAAAAACAGTCTGTGTGCTACACTCAAGAGAGAGATTCATTTGATGCATCAAAGAGTGATGTCATCACTGATTATGTAATTGTTACCATAGGAACTGAACATTCTAATGGTGCATTCACGCCAAACATGTTTTGAGCGTCAGGCGAGTCTGGTTTATATTCAAAGTCTACGTGGAGCGTCCAACATTGCGCTAGACGTTCAAAGTGCTCAAAAGCCCTCGATGTGCCTCCACATAGAGTTTGAATGTAAACCAGACGTGCCTGATGCTCAAAAGGTGTTTGGTGCGAACACACCATTATATATGTACAGTGTCATATTATGTCCATCTTATAAGGACCAAGACCTGGTCCTAATATGACGGATTCATTGATTTGGATCAGGGGTAACATTTAGAGGTAAAGTGCGAATTATGTTTTAGTTAATTAGGAATAGACTAGTATTGGTTAGGGTTAGGGAAAATCACAGCTACTAAAATGAAGGGAAATCAATGCAATGTTCTAATATGGGTCGATTTGACAAGCCTGTATAACATTTTGTTTTCAAAATTATTCTATAAATAAACAATGATGATATAATGTTATGTTGTATTTCTGCCAATTGCATAGCTGCAGTACATTAGTAGTCTAATGTGTTGAATGAGACACATTCAACACATCAGAAACCAATCAGAACCAAAGGTTTGCCTTTTGGTTCTGACTGGTTGTTTCTGGACAGTTTTAATAATGTTCATTTTGGGGGTTTTAACTCTGAAATTGATCTTGTGTTTTCTCCATTGATTTTGGAGTCAGGAATTTTATTTGCCTGCATCTGTTTTGATTTCCTAAATTTGTGTAAAACCGGGGTGCTCAAAGTTAGGCCTCGAGGACTGACTTTGGGCACCCCTGCAGTAAAGGATTGAATTTAAATAATGCCCAGTTTTGGCAAAACCTGGGTTTGGATAATGACCTAGGTTAGTACCACGTGGGCGTGGGTCGGTCCAAAGGCCGAGCCGGGCTAAGATTGGCCTTCATGCCAGGCCAACATGAAGGCCCTCCATGCAACCAGTTGAGGTTGGTCGCATGGACGTCTGTCTTTCATCAGACCTCTATGTTTGATAGATGGTCTGTCTTTCCTCGGACTTCCCTGGTTGATTGGAGGTCCATCTTTCTTTGGACATCCCTTGTTGATTAGTCTGTTTTGATTTCCTAAATTTTTGTAAAGCAGGGGTGCTCAAAGTCAGGCCTCGAGGGCCGACTTTGAGCACCCCTGAAGTAAAGGATTGAATTTACATAAAGCCCAGTGTTGGCTAAACCTGGGTTTGGATAGTGACCTAGGTTAGAACCACCTGGGTGTGGGTCGGCGTAAAGGTCGAGCCGGGCTTAGTTTGGTCTTCATGCCAATGCCAACACGAAGGCCCTCCATGCAAGCAGTTGAGATTGGTTGCAACCAACCAATCTTTCGTCAGACCTCCCTGGTTGATTGGAGGTCCGCCTTTCTTCAGACCTCCCTGGCTGATTGGAGGTCTGATGTGGGTTGGTGCAAAGGCCGAGTCGGGCTATGCATGGAGATCCCTTGTTGATTGAAGGTCTGCCTTTGCTTGGGCTCCGCTGTTTGCAGGGGGGTCTCTGGTTGGGTGGAGACTCTAGGATGGATCTTTTCCAGAGCAAGCTTTAACTCCACCTTCAGGTCTGCAACCTGACCCTGGAGAGCTTTCACCGTTTCCTCCTGAGCCTTAAATTTGGAAGCTTGCTCAGAGTGACTTTTGAGCTGCTCCTCATATTTTAGTCTCACTTTGTATTCTTCAACCATTACTTCAATAAGACTTTTATTGCGGGAGGCATATTTTGCAGCCTCCAGCTTGAAGTACTCCAGCTGTTGAAGAGCACTCTTGTCAACTGTGACTTTGGAAGAGCAAGAAACCTTTGGCACATCTTTAATCTTCTGCTGGTGACATTCTCTTTCCAACATTGTTTGCAGTTTTTGAATCTCCTCCTGCTGTGATTTTACTTCAGCCTCACATGTAACCCTTCGGTCTCTTTCCTTAAGGAGTTCAAAAGTCTGATTCTGCAACTCTGTTTTAAGATTGTCCACCTGCTTTGTCAGATCTTTGACTTGTTGGTTTGTCTCTTCCACGTCTTCCACTGAGGGGGTAATCTCAAAGCCAGCAGAGGGTGTTGTTTTCTGCGTGACTTCCGTGGACTTTCAAAGTCGCCGGAAGGACTTGATTCCCCCTGGATCTCTGATTGATCTTCCGGCTCAATGGGGTTGACGATTATGGGTCTTACTTCCGGCACCCACTGGAAGTAGCAGTATTTCATGTAATTTGTAGGGGTTTTGGCTAATCTTTATCAGTAGCCAAATCTTTATCATGAATAAAGATTTGGCTAATCTCTATTAGCCAAATTTTATCCGGCTATTGTACAATAGTTAATAAAAGTTTTCATAGGTAATTCACAGGTAATTGCTGTATATGACTGGTTTAACCCAACCATTGTTGCACATGGGAATATTATGGCACTTTAAAATGAAGCTTAGGTAGTGCACAAATATTATTATTTACCATAAAATAAAAATCTCCAGGTTAGTGCACTGCCTTGCACAATATTCCTCCGTTAGAGTGAGAAACGGAGAGGATTTCTGACCCCAAAACAGTTTTTAACTCACCTTCATACCCACAAATATATTTTGGCTCTATTGGTATGAAAGTCGGTCATAATGACACCATCTCAATATTAGTGCACCGCCCACATTAGCATTGGCCTTTCCCCTAAAAAGCTTTTAGCTATTTTTCTTATTAGCTCAGTGATTCTTGAGAATAGAGACAAAATGGGTTTTAATTTTCCCTTTTTAAATTATTTCTCAATTTGCATATGCACAATATGACAAATAATGTTTTGAAAATGTAAAGATGCTAAGGTGCATACTTCCAGCTGCAACATTTTTTTAAAAATTACATTTTTAATCGACCTGACCCAGAACTTTGTCATCACCATCTGACAAAAATAAATCTAAAATTATTTTTAAAATACCGTATTAGTAAAATTTTTACTAATTTTACAGACAGCTTCTCAAGAAACAAAATAAATGTTATTTAAAATAAAAAACAACAAAAAGTCCATCTGATGGAGTTGACAGTGCATGACGGAGTTGACACAGAACTGAAGGTTATAACTGAATTTACTTTTAATTAAGTTATATTTAAAGTAAATATAACTCACTAGTTTCTCACAAACTAGTGAGAAAAATGAAAATCTTGATACATGTGAAGTAATGCAATTTATGTAAAATACATTAAAATGAATAAATTGCACATGTAAGTGAGATTTGACAACAATTTCACTGAAAGAGTCACAAAAACTCTGATGGAGCTGATATCTGACAGAGGTGACAAAAAGTCAAACTACCTCAATTTATATGACATTATTCTGAAGGAGGCCATATTGTAGCTCATCAGATCCATGAAATCTTTACAATATACCAAAATTAAGCTTTTACTTCACAAAATTTCATCAAAGTTTTGTAAATTGTCAGTTATGGATTTGACACATCATGGTTGTGACAAGCAACTTAGGAATAAAAAGAAGAAGAAACTAAAGAATAACATATGCTAACCATAGCTAACTAGCCCTCTTAGCAAAGAGAGAGAAAGGAAGAGATCACAGGGTCCTCAGAAGTTCTAGTGCCCCCCAATAAAGTCTGTTTTTTTTACATTCTTTTCATGTCTGACCATGTTGACAAAAACTAGGGACACATTTCAATGGAGTTGGAAAACATATAAAAATTATTTTTAATTCAATTTATTTATACTTTTATAATTCAGTGATTCTTGAGAATAGGGACAAAACAGGTCCTATGGATAAAGCACAAAATTTGAATAAAATATACACAAAATATAATTTTTTCAAATATCTGACTAAACTAACCTGGGTCATGTGAGCACAACAATGTATATTTTCCAGGTATTTGCTGAATATTTTTTTATTTTAAACATTGAAGTCAGTGGATGATGCCTGTCAAAGCCTTTGTCCTGGAGCAGAACTCAATACATTATAATAGTTTGAAACAATTTAAAAAATACTAAAATTATATATTATGACAATTAAGTATAAGTAGTCGTATAAATAATTATAAAAGTGTCAATAAATTGAATTAAAAATCATTTTTATACATTATCCAACTCCATTGAAATTTGTCCCTAGTTTTTGTCAACACGGTCAGAAATGAAAAGAATGTAAAAAAAATCAGGCTTTATTGGGGGGCACCAGAACTTCTGAGGACCCCATGACCACTTCCTTTCTCATCCATTGCTAAGAGGGCCAGTTCTTTTTATTCCTAAGTTTTTTGTCACAACCATGATGTGTCGACACCGTAACTGACATTTTATAAAACTTTGATGAAATTTTGTGAAATAAAAGCTTAATTTTTATATATTGTAAAGATTTCATGGACCTGATGAGCTACAATATGGCCTCCTTCAGATTAACATCATATAAATTGAGGTAGTTTGGCTTTTTGTCACCTCCGTCAGATGTCACCTCCATCAGGGATTTTGTGACTCTTTCAGTGAAATTGTTGTCAAATCTCACTTAAATGTGCAGTTAATTCATTTTAATGTATTTTACATAAATTGCATTACTTCACATGTACCAAGTTTTTCATTTTACTCACTAGTTTGTCACCACCTTCAGTTTTGTGTCAACTCCGTCATGCAGTGTCAACTCCGTCAGATGGACTTTTTATGGTTTTTTGTTTTAAATAATATTTATTTTGTTTCTTGAGAAGCATTTGTCTGTAAAATGAGTAAAAATATCACTAACAGGGTCATTATAAATGATTTTTTATTTATTTTTGTCAGATGGTGATGACAACGTTCTAGGTCAGGTTGATTAAAAATGTAATTTAAAAAAAAATTGAAACTAGGAGCCTGTACCTCAGCATCCTTACATTTCCAAAACATTATTTGACATATTTGTATACATAAATTTGAGAAATAATAAAAAAAATTATGGGAAAATTAAAACCCATTTTTGTCCCTATTTTCAAGAATCACTGAATTATGACTACTTATACTTAGTTATTCAGGTTAGTATAGTCCAATATTTGAACATTTTTTATTTTGTGTACATTTTATTCAAATTTTGTGCTTTATCCATAGGACCTGTTTTGTCCCTATTCTCAAGAATCACTGATCACCCTTAGTACATTGAATGGAGTAAGTCAATGTAAGACAACATGTTAGTGATGCCCCACATGCTACTGACAGCATTGAGGCTAATGCTAGCAATTTGGCTCATTACATTAATTTCAACATACTGAATGGAGTAAGTTCATGTTACTCAACATGCTTGTGACTTTCCACATGCTATTGAGTACATTGCAGCTTACTTTAGTATTGATGCTAATTTTTAGCATCAGAATGTTGGGGTTCAAGCGACACACGTTGGCAAGCCTCGTTTAAATTTCTTCAGAAATTTTCTAGTTTTACTTACAACTGTGTCCCAAAAACTTTGCAAGATCCAACTTAAAGACAACCCCTTAAAGTAAATTCAGTTATAAAGTTGCCTTTTCATATCAGTCATTTACTCTCATCCATAGAAAATCCTGACGCTTTAGAGCCCAAGAAGCCGTGTTTTCTTGGCTGCTGCATCAATGTGAACAACATTCACAAACAGGCTGCCTGGATGGAGCAGAGACCAAAAAGAGACATTTTTAACTTTTTGCTCTAGAATAACAGCTGGTTGTTGGAAAAACCCTGGTTAATTTGATCATGGTGGTCAAATGTGTCAGCAACAACAAACCACAACGTTGACCACGGTCAAAAACCTGCGTATTCCGACGCAATCAGCACACCTGTTGAAAGGTTTACCTGTGGCTCCATTTAACCATATGATGCCACCCACTGTGACTTTTAGGTCTTACACCAAAACAAAAACTAAACACATAAACCCCAAAAATGTGGTTCTAATTACAGACTGATGATTACGAGCCCTTATCTAAGTTAATCATGATGATTTTACATGTACAGACAATGAAACATGATATTTAAGATTTGAATATTACATGAGACCAATAGGAAAACATTTTCAATACAGAAATGTCGGTTCTTTTAAAAGCATACATACATACTTACCATCCCAGACTATGATAACAAACTGAGTGTAATGTAAGGCCTTTTAAAGAGTAATATTGTATGGTTGGTTTATATACTTTATATATTAGTGTGCACTTGTTTACTCTTTTTTTAAACTCCTCTAACGCAGAGGCCGCAATGTTATGTTAGCGATTAGCCGCCAGGGGTCAGTGATGCACCACACATACTCTAAGACTGAACCAAGAAATGACAGGGAAATGGGAAGAAGATTAAAAATAAGTGGAAAGTATCTTTGAACAGGAGTGAAAACAAGCAAAACCCCCTCAAAATATGAACATTCCCGCAACTACGTAGCATTGTTTTTAGATGATTGCTAGATATTTTTAGTGTCCATTAAGGATCCAGTAGACTGAGCAGCTGCTGCACTTTAATCTCAGAAAAAGCTCCGTGATTTCTGATTTTGGCAGGACTTGTGTTTTTCAAGGCCGCTGAGGTAAGCAGAAAGCAGGAAGCACAGTCACCGAACAGAACGAGGCCAACATCCCATCATGCACTGCTCAGAGACGGATCAACATCACGATCTGCAAAACGATCAGTAACTCTGACCTGGTGCAAAATGACTAATGTTTTCCACAGGAAACAGAGAAAGCTAATTTTATATATTACATTTTTGAAAATGTGTCTCTGTGTATTGAAATGAATTATCATCACAAGTTCTGTCGGACAAACTTCTGATGTAAAAGGCAAACATGGAGACCCGACCATGAATGCGCGCAGGTCTTTAAGTAGGGCAGCAGCTAAATCTGTTTCCTCCTAAAGTCTGAGCCTGAGAAGCAGATTGGCTGCATGAAAACTCTGCACCCAGAGGGAGTGAAGTGAAGGGATGCACTTTAATCTCAAATAAAGCTCTCATAAATCAGTGGACATCAGTGGTGGACCACATCACCCAAATCACATGCTTTAATTCTGCTCCTCACACTCTGACCTCCACACACCCAGAACATGAAAAAGGCACTACGAATAAAAGGTGTTTTTTTTGTTTGTTTGTTTGTTTGTTTGTTTTAATTAAAATTAGCATATAGTCTACTTCCACACACAGTATCCTTGAAATTTGACTTTGGCTCCAACTACCACCCATCTATTCTTTGTCTTTTGCTTATTTGGGGTCACTTGTGCAGTAACTTAACCTGAGAAGTTCAGACTACTCTCATTTGGCCTAACCCCAATCAGTTAGGCCAAATGAGAGAGAATCCTAAGGCATTCCCTCACCAGCCAGAGCTTTAGTGCATTTAAATAACTGAGACAGATGCAAATGACCATATGAACATTTTTAATGAACACCTTTCACCCAATTACCACCGAAGAAAGGCACCTGTGCAGGGGTAAATGGATAAAAACAGTGGATAAATGGAGGGATTTTTAGTAGCATGTCCTGATTTTTTCATATGACTTTGTGGTTATTGTGTGAACACCACCCTGCGATGGACTGGCGACCCGTCCAGGGTGTACCCCGCCTCGCCTGGGTGTAAGAAAATGGATGGATGGGATGGGTGTGAGAACACCAACTCTTGGGAGCCCCCTGTTGGCTCGGTTTGCTTATGCCGCTGGCTGACTGCACACTTTAATTGAGTTTAAAATAAAAAATAAAATAAAAAACAGTCAGGTCCTTGTATTGTACTCTTGTTCTATTTTGGCCCTCCTTGGTAAAAGTGATACTACTAACTTTTTTTTATGTTTATGACAAAATGTCCAAGATCAAAATATTAAATACAACTTTTTTTAAACACTCCTGTTAATATATCAGATCATATTATTCATGCAATCTTTTTCCCGCAGCATATAAAAGAAGAAGAAGGGATAAAAAAAAGAATAATTCAAGTTGCAATTGTTGAGAGGCGCAGCTTAATAAGATGGAAAGAAAATATGATGTACGACAGCCCCTTCAAAATGACATCAGATGAGACAAAGTTATTAAAGTAAAGCAGCCATAAAACTGATTTACTTTATGTTTCTCTTTGCTTATGTGGCTAATTGCTACTCTAATAGCATTTGTTATTGACCGTTCAGTGGAAGATCTACAAACATGACGCAGATTGTGGGTGACGCACAAAATGGGCGTTTTTTGTTTTTTTTTTTTCCTGGTCAAACGCTGCAAAAAATGTTTCACTCAAATAGTTGGATTTAAATGGGGGCTGTTGGAAAATGGAAAGACAATTTGTTTGCTAACAGTTACCTGCAGCTGATAATGATGCTTTATGATTGTGGTATTGTTGGTTTAAAAAGCAAGGGACGTGTTTGATGGCGCAAAATTAGTAAACTGAACTTCTGAACATGATTTGCTGTTTATTTTTTAAAATTTGGATAGCAATGCCAATGCCTCACGTTTTAGATCTAAATCTGAAAATAGGTTAACAAAATAATATTCATAATGCAGCCAGAAAACACCCAGAGAGAGAGAGAGTGGAACTTGCGCACTTCTTGCAGTGTTCATCCCCTCCTTCTCCTTTGTCTCCCCCTTCCTCTCTGATGAGGGGGGCAGGTCTTGTTGTGGTGGGCTGTATTACTGCCTTGGCAGGTGATGCTGCAGCTCACACGGGGCTGGAACAGCCTCCTTGCTTATCTGCTTTTAATTAGACAGGTGACCTGCTTTCAGCACCACGGTGCGTCAACAGCTCCAGCAGCGCACATCTTTTTTTTCTCTCTCTCTCTCTCTCCAGCCTTTTTTACCCGCCTGGTGCGTCTACAGGCAGACAGAGCGGCTTCGTCCCCATCAAGACGCAGCACCGGGTTCTGGAACTGTCCAAGCACTCAGCACATCTTCAGTTTTTTTTTTTGTTTTTTTTTTGTTTATTGTTTGCTTTTTTTTTTTTTTTGTTTATTGTTTGCTTTTTTTTTTTTTTTTTTTTTTTTGTTCCTCAGGAAAAGAGATTCCCCCAGCAGAAAGGAACCGGTTTCCTGCGCGCCCCGTGGTAGATCCTTCCAAGGATGGCGTCAAAACGCGTTGGCCTTTTCGTGCTTCTCCAGCTCCTTGCTCTGAATGTAGTGAGCCGGACATCTGCCTTCCCCACACCTACAGCCTCAGCGGATGGTGAGTTCACGGGAACTGGGGCACCAGTTCGGTTTGATTGACGGAAATGTGCGCCAGTCGTTTTTTTTTTTTTTTTTTTTTTTAAGATCTGCATAAAACTTCCCAAAAGTACAACGAAACGCTAAATGGAGCGCGTAAAGAAGTATAAGTTGTTATAAATTGTGTTTATTTCCCTTGCCTGTTTTGTCTAAATTCTAAATTAAACGTACTTGTCGTGTAACCCTCAGAGTTGAGCTCCGTTGGCTTCTGCTGGTGTTTTTAATGCGCCCCGGTCGCTTTAGGCCGCTTGTGGTCTATTTTCGCCACAGTTTAATCTTTTGTTTGATAATCCGATTAAGCTCTGCCTCTGGTGGAGAGTTGGGAGGGCAGAAACCCAGCAGATCGCATCGATCTGAAAGGTCCATTTCCACCGAAGCAACTTTCAGTTATACCTCAAGTGAATTAAAGTTGGCAATGAAATCATCTGTACGGATGATGCTTTCTGCTTTCGGTCACCAGTTTGAACGTCTAAAGCGGTGATTTCGTTGCAGATAAAACTGTGTACAACAGACAGCTGACAGAAGAGAGACCCTTACAGGAACAGGTTGGTAAAGCTGATTGTCTTCGTTTAATATCCGGCCAAATGTGTTTCATGGTCACTTTTCAAACAGCCTACAAACATTAACCATCAGGCCTCATATCCTGAGTGACTATCAATTGTTTGTCCTTGCCCAGATTGCAGAGGCCGACAGCGTGAAGGCTGCGGTGCAGTCAGCAGGTAAGAGGACACCTCGCTGCCAATCAATCGATGACTACATGTTTCCGCCCGCTGTGCAGACGACTCAGGTCGCAGCAGCCCTTTTTTCCAGTAATGGAGCCAATCACTGCTGTTTGCGTCTCCTTCCTGGACAGAGAGCAAACAACCCGCGACCTCCAAGGACGCGGAGCCAGAGCAAGGCGACGACTTCACCATGCTCAAGTCTCTGGCCGACGGCCAGAGAGCCAAGGAGGCCCCGGAAGGGCCGGTGAAGAACGGGGACCATCGGTACGTCCCCGACGAATCCGACTCGACGAAGAGCAGACGGCTGGCTGACGACTACGACTCCACCAAGCACGGGATGGACTACGGCAAGTACCGGGGTATAAGACGTGCACTTCGCACTGATTCTCACGTTCCCTCCATCCATCAGAGCGCAGAAGGGCAGCGCATCCCATTAAAACAATGGCGCACTTGTGTCTGCAAGTCACTGACGTTATAGTCTCCAGTCTGCGTCCTTTGTCTTGGTTTTTGTTTTGTTCTTTTCCTTCTCCGTCATCTCCTTGAAGGACAGACCCGTATGCTGGCTGCTGCCTCTATCGGTTTTGCTGGCAAGGCCACCAGGCAGACATTTTAAGAAAAAGAGTAGACTGAGGAGACACGTGGGTATAATGGGAGTTGAGCCGCAGCAGGAAGAAAGCAGTGAGAGACAGGAGGACGACACGTGAATCCAGCAGAAACAGATTATCCTCCTCCTCCTTCTCCTCCTTGACTCCGATGTGGTGAAAGCTGATGCTCTATCCTCCACTACTTTGCAGGGGAAAAAATAGAACATCTTTTTAACGCCTGCGCGTTTTTAAGCATGTCTCCACATATTAATATATTTAATATAAACTGTGATAACACAGATAACTCACAGTGAGTATTATAAATGATGAGAAACATGTTCTAGTTTGTTTCTTTAATGACTTAGGATAGAACTCCAGACATTTAGTCCTTCTCAAAATGTCTAAAATCACATACCGGAGAATTCTCTTACTTTTAAAAAAAATAAATAATACATTTTGTTTTGAGCTGCCTTTACAATCAGCATTGGCCTTCCATCTCTTTAAGTTGAGATGAAAAGTTTTTATCTATAGAGTCTACATGTATTTTCGTATAGCTTCTGTTATATGCTTAGTTATTTTTCTGATTAAGGAGTCAACCAATTTCAATGTTTTGTTTCTTAAGTGCCAATGAACGACTTTCTGATTAGGCATCAATATGCAAATATTTCCTAATAAAATAAGTGTTATAGTTATGGCATTCACATTTTTTCACATCACTTTACATTTACAGTCTGCCCTTCATGTTATCTCAGAGCACCCTCAACACCCATCATCATTTCAAGGGGGCCCTACGTTTACTTCAGTCTGACCTTTGAAGCCCTCTTAGAGGTCATGTGACTGGAAGTCAAACCACGTTGCAGCATCACTTCCTCTGCTCCTGCATTTCGACCCAGCAGAGGCACAAACCTTTGTTTTCTTCTCCCCCTCTTCCAGATTAGGTTCTATACCCGTACATTTGGCAAGCTCAGCAGTCAAGATCTTTTCAAAGTGAACCAAAAATAGATGGAAGGAACCGTATCACTCATGATTCAACCTGCACACCCGGACAAAAATAATCTGGCACTGCTCCTCGTTTTTCACTCAATTTTGGACCTCGGGAAGCAGCCGGCGCCGTTATGCAAGTGCCAGACTGTCGCAGTTGCACATTTGTCGCTCGTGATTGCTGTGACATGGCGAATATGAGGAGCGCTTTTTTTTTTTTTTAAGTGTGTAAAGAAAGTAATTCTGCTCCGCGGGGCTGAAAGCAATGACATCGATCGTCTCTCTTCACAGATGACCCAGAAAGCTTCCGGCAGGTTGACGGCACCCCGCTGACTGCCGAGGATATCGTTCAGAAGATTGCCAACAAAATATACGAGGAGGACGACAGAGGGGTGTTCGACAGGATCGTCTCCAAGCTGCTCAAACTGGGGCTGGTAAGCACCGAGCTCAGCCTCGCCCTCTGAAACTCATGTTGAGTGGAGCCCCAGCAGGTCGCTTGACATTTTCCCCCTGCAGGGAATCGCTTCCCCCCCCAGCCCCCCTGTGCGCAGTCCCTACCGTCACTACAGCAGATGAAGATATGTGTAAATTGCATTTATTGTTCCACGAGTTCAGCTGTGAATTAGTTTTTTGTAATTCGATGGACAGCTCGTCTTTGGCCCCCTGGTTGAACTGAGGTCACCAATCAATAATTTGGACTCTGTCATCACAAACTTGCTGTTATTGTCTGGGTTTTTTTTTATTTTCCTGTAGATCACTGAAAACCAGGCGGATACTCTGGAATACCAGGTGGCTGAGGCGCTCCAGGATCTCATCACCAAAAATGCGAAGAATAATGAAATCGAGGACATGGACCAGGAGTCTAGGGGAGAGCGGGACGATCTGGGTTCAGACACGGTAAGGTGGGAGACCAAAAATGTCATAGTCATGGTAACAGCTGCAAGGATCTAAAACCTGCCGGGGTTTTTTGTGATTTTTTATTTCTCTCAGGATGCATGGGAGACACCCAGGCGACGTTACGATGAAGAAGACGATGACGAGGCAGCCAACAACAACGACGAGATTGCGGACGAGGTGGACAGGGATGCAGAGGAAGACGTGGATAACAGCTGGGACAAAGAGAAAGAGGAGGGCAACGAGGTGAACCCTGAAGACGGGCTCCAGGACCTGCAGTACTTCCCAAACTTCTACCGGCTGCTCAAAAGCCTCGATTCAGGTGAAAACTCAAATCCTCCTCACAGAAGATTATTTTATTTTAGTCATAAGAGGATGAGTCAGGGCTTTTTATCCCCCCCACATTTGTTTGAACACAGAAAAGGAAGTGTGGATGATAAAACCACCCACGCACACACACAGGCACTCCAGTGATCTCATTATTATCGACACTCCAGTTACGAAGAATTCAGCGGTCAAACGTTTTAGAACCATTTCCATCCATCCGTACGTCCGTCCTCATTTTCTACCAGCTCTCTGCTTTGTTTCTCCAGAGCAAGACGCTCAGGAAAGAGAAACCTTGATCACCATCATGAAAACGTTGATCGATTTTGTGAAGATGATGGTGAAGTATGGCACCATCACTCCAGAGGAGGGAGTTTCATATCTCGGTAAGACGTTAAAGACAATAATTTGGAGGTTTAAATTTTACGGTGCTTCATCAGGTTGCTGAATCATTATTCCAGGTAAATGCTTTAGGCTTTGAGTGAACAGGTTTTATTGCTCATGTGGTCGATGTTGAGCTCAGTTCTTGTGGGACATTTTGAAAGTTGTTCACCACCAGTCTGTTTGTGCTACTTTTTAAAATGCGTAAAAGAAAAAAAGAATAATTGCAGCTTATCTTAGGTAAAACCATCCATCCACCCTCTTTACCATAAATATGATGCTTTGTGTTTAACATTGATTTTGAAGCATCAAGAAATCTTTTCAGCAGTTTTTCATGTGGGTTTTAAGCCCAGGACGGCATCATGTCAGGGGCAACATGCCAAAAACAACAAGGCAATTTAGCTGTTAGTTGTGTCCCAAATTTGTTTTCTATTGTCTATTTGCACATCACAAAGCCAACAAAGAAAAAAATCCAATATTTTCACCTCTTTTGATTGGCAGGTTATTTTAAAATTAACTCAAACATTTGGGGTTGTGTGAAAAGTCTCTCTACATACAAAATGTAAATGTATGTAATTATGGGACAACTTTGTTGCTTTTTTGACCTGGGCCTTACAGAATGATGAAGGATTTCAGATTTAGACTTTAATCCATCCAGTGTGCGTCCATTTTATCCATGTCTGTTTTTTTCTGTGGGCTGTTGGTCTAAAGCAGTTGAGCGTAAAGCCAGAGAGGGCAGATAATAAATGTCAGGGGGCTTCCAGTATGACCAGACTGGTTACGTTGTGGGCATCAGGAGCCGGTGGAAAGGTCAGCCACCTTTCACAGACAGCACAGCCGTCATCTCTATGTCTGCCTCGGGAAATCCCGAACCCATCCGGTCCTCTCTCCGTGACGTAATCCTTCCCTCAGTTCAAATCAGCATCCAGTCGAAAGGAGAAATTTAAACTTAAAATTAGCTAAAAGAGAGAGAGAGAGAGAGAGAGAGAGAGAGAAAGGGAGAAGTTTAAATGATTAAATGATTAACTCTTTTCCTGCCTTAAACTATATTAATTTCATCTCACAATATGAGTAGGAGAATTTTTTTTTAATTTAATGAATTAATTTTAATTGAATTTAAATTCATTTCATTTTGTTTTTTTAATTTAATCCATAAATACAATATGATATCTAATAGTTCACATGGGTTTTTTTCTCTTTTTTTAACATTTAAAACGTAAATAACTTGGCAGCCATGTTTCCTCTTCCCTTCTACTTTTGACGTGAATGAGACAAAAACAAATTTAGCTCCAAGTTTGTCGTCCGCTAAGGTTTGACCCGCTGCGTTTAGCCTTTAGACGGATTATTCAATTCTCCTTCAGATGACCGTTCCCGACAGATGGCCATTACTGTCTCAAACTGCTGCTGCGCTAGCTGCTACACACTGCCACCGAGCGTAATATACCATTAGAAAAGATGCAGGTCTCCGTGGCAACCGGCCCCCATCATTCTCCTAGTCCAGGTTATATAGCAAGACATAGAAATTGATTTCCTCCATTTCCTAGCGACATGCACACACCCTTCCTCCTCTCTCTCTCTTTCTCCCCTGAGCTGGTTGTGATGTTCCCGTGAGTCACAGCAGGTTCACCACTGAATACTCAGAGCTGCCAATCATCTCTAATCTAGCAGTGGGTGATGCTTGCTTGCTTCAAGATGCAGCCAGAGAGTGAGCGAGATGTAGAGGCAGGAAACACGGGAAGGGAGGGGGGGAAAAAAAACGAGTGGCTTTTTTTGTGCTTGTGTGTGTTTCCAGATGTGAGGAGGTGGACGGTGTACATAGAACGAGCAGCGGAAAGTGGGCTGATTAGATAGTAAGGAGTAGAAAACACAAGAGAGGAAATCGGAAAACATTTCAACGCCGAGCCTTGTCATAGCCTGTTTGTTCTGTGAAATAAAAAGATTCCTCACAGTTGTGGACCCGATCAGAAAAACCAAACTATGCCTCTGCTCTCATCTGCATTTTGTCCTCCAAGCTTATAATATTAATTAAAGCAGCTCAGGTGGTAACATTTGACAAACAGTTTCTAACCAGCAGGTATTTCTGCTCACGTCAAGAGATAAATCAATAAACACAGCAAAGGTTCTCGGTGCTATTTAAAGCACAAAGTGCTTTAATCTGTCTGTTAACTATTTATGCAAAGCTTTTAAATGATAAATTAGAAGACCGATGGGAAATCAACACAGACGATGTGATTTTAGCTGCATTTATCCCCAGAACATCTGCTTCCTTTATCTTTAGGTGTAATGTTTCCCTCCTCCTGTCCTGTCCAGCCATATGATCTGTGTGTCTCTTCGTTTTATAATCTCTCTGCAAACGCATAATACCACCCCGCCCCCCCGTAACACGTACAACACGACCTGAGGATTACGTGATGAATTCATGCAGAAATGTAAACATTTAGAAAACAAACAGCAGCATTTGGTGATGTTAAACAGGTCCAGCACACATACAGATAATTAAACCACACATAAATTATTCCCATAAAGGCTTTTTCTTTTTTTTTTTTACTCTGGTTGAGATTGCTAATTAAGCCACTGGAAATGAGAATGGAGGAGGGAAAATAAAGAAACACAATGTTATGTTTATGACTGTCGTCATGCTCCTGAGCCTCGTGTTCTTTAATGAGAGCGAGGCTTTCTCTCGTGATAATAACCCTCTGAGTCACTCAGGAACAGCGTGAGACACCGAAACGGTCAACGGCCGTCCATTCATCGTCTGCAGAGAGAAGCGACCGACCGCGCTGGACCGACGAGACCAGAAAATAAATGTTTGTTCTCTTCTGTCCACCTGCAGAGAACCTGGACGCTATGATCGCCATGCAGACAAAGAACAAGCTCGGAAAGTCCCTCGTGGTCCCGGACATCTCGGGTCTCACCGGTAAGGTTTTGTTCTCTTGAACGCATCAAGCACTCTTCAAAGTGATATCTTTTAGGCTGCGTGATAAAGATGGTGGCTGGACTGAAAGTTTGAAAATAACCAGTTTTTATTGCTGAAAACTAACAGAATTCAAAAAGGTGCATGAAAAGACCTTTATAACTTTATTCTAAAAACTTGTAGTTAAGTAAATTGGCACAGACTGAAAATATATTTTAAAAATTACAATTGTTTGTAAAAAATGGTAAATTGTCCTTTTCTTTGGTCAGAAAAGAATTTTGTAGAAATAATCTACATAGTTAGATCATTTCTTTGGCTAAACACTTTCAAACTGGCTCTTAAGTAACCTGCAATAAAGTAAAGTTGTTTTACGTTTCACCAGTTTTTTTATACTTTGGCTCCCACGTCTTGTTACACCTTTCATTGAAATATTAAGCTTAGAATAGATAATTTTATTGCAAAATATCAATCTGAAAGCTTTTGAATAATCCAGTCTTTAAGTATATTTGCTCAAGGACCTGAGCACAGGCCCTTGAAGTAAAAAGAAAATAGCTAAGCAATTAAACCTGCCTTTATGTAACAATTAAAAACTTTAAATGAACTGGATTAAATCAGGCTGAATAATAAGGCCAGTTCATTTTGCCAACACAGACAGTGAGGAGGATAGCAAGAGAAGTTTAAAACATTTCCAAAGCTCTTTTTTTTTCTCCAGTAGATAATAGCTCAACTTTATGTTGAAATGCAAAAGAAGAATGAATCCAAGAACATAAAGGAAACACTTTGGAGGGCGTTATTTGAAAGGTTATTCAAGGACGGAGGCAGCTAGCTTCTTGCATATCAGATGAAAAAAATAATCAAATTACAGATGTCCAATTTACTGAACACCCACCAAGTGTTTCCGCCAAGAATTTGAACCATCTTTGTGTTTTTGTTCTGTTTTTAGGGAAAAACTTTGACGAAGACGACAACACCAAATCCGAGACTGCCAAGATGCAGAAGGAGTACGAGAACCTGAAGGACTCGACCAAAGAGGAGCAGCCATCAACTGAGACCAGTCAGTCCACAGGGAAACCCTGACGACCGCCAGACACACGTGTAGCGTTTTGTTCTACGTAGCCAAACTCTTTCACAGTTTCAACATTTTTCTTCATTTCACGAATGACAATGTTCGGCCTCGTCATTAGCATGACACATTCTTTGTGTTTTTTGTTATTGTTTTTTTTTTTTTGCTCAAATCACAATTTTATTGTTTTTTTTGTTTTGTACCTCCTCATCTCTCAAATAAATATACAATTTTCCAACAACAACCAAAACACAACAAATCCTCTCCACTTCACTTCCATTAAGTAAATTATCATACTCGGTCTACCACAAAATTGGTTTCAGTGCAGTGGAAACCAGTTCAGACATTTTGTTTTTCACAGCAGAGCTCCTGGGAAATAAACAACGTTGCACAGTTCAGGCCAATCATAATTAAGCCCCTGCTCATCTCTGAACTAGGCCAGTCCAATAACAGGCACCGGAAAAGCTTGTCACTGCGCACACGGCACGTCAATATAATCCACATTTCCACCCAGACAGGAACAGATAAACAAAGAACAAAATAAAACGCAGACTGGGGTTGTCAGATTCATCAATTACTAAATAGAAAACTGATTGGCTGGTTTTAAAGTCTGTAGTGACTTGGCCTATTTGAGTTTTATCAAAAAAAAAGAACAGAGAAAACATCTATATTAATGCACATTTGATCTGTGACTAAATTAAGAGTATGACTGTATATATTACATTCATCTGGGGAGGCTTGCTTTTTGATGCTGTCCTTGCAGCCGTTTTCTGGTTTTCTGTGGGAAAAAAAAAGAAAGCACAAGGGTTACATTTTTCATGTTATGAATAATTTATAAATCTACTGCTTGGCTGTTTTACTAGCTGGTAAAATTAAGGTCCTTGCAAGTTTCAGTCCTGGCAAACAGGAAAATGTCTTTCAGGAATAATAGCGCTTCAGCGAGGGAAATGTCTCACCTCTGTTCTCCGTTTCTTTGAAACCCCAGATCAGCCGGGCAAATCGGAGACCTACCTGGAGGCCATCAGGAAGAACATCGACTGGCTGAAAAAGCACAACAAAGAAGAAGGCAAAAATGGTGAGGCGTCTTTTCATTACAGCCAAGTTGATGATGCAATCTTAGTCCTGATTCCTTCATCTTGCTGAATATGGCTGGAGGTTACACAAGTTTGCTGATGTAACATGCAGAAAAAGGCCCTTAATTCCAAATCACCACTTCTTCATTCTTCATAAACTGCCAAGTCTGGGGCGAAGGAAAACCGGTGACCCTTGTCGTCCCCTATTTGCATTTTAAAGAAATGCAAATAATGCGTGGCATATTAAAATAAACGCTTCGCTCCAGATCTCATCAATATGGATGATCCCTAATCATGCTCTCCTAATTGCTCCAGGAACAGCTGCTTGCTCGCCGAAAAAAACACTTGAATCTGCTTCGCTAAAACACCAAACATACAGTAGCTGAAAAGCAAGGATGTTGTTCTATGATACTTTCAGCTTTGGCTTGCAGAGCGGTAAAAACTCTCGTAGCGTCTCCAGCGAGGCCGGATACAGTTGGACGTGCCCGGCTGAGTTGCAAAATCAATGGCCTGCGCTGCTTAATTACGCAGAGGGAAATGAATCGCTAATGAGTTCTCACCATTCAGATCTATGCGTGGCAGACGAGCTCAGCGTGATATCCCAGACAAGAAAACAAAAGTTCAGGCTCCGTGAGATTTATCCACACCGTTCGTTTTATTTGTGCCCATCTGATCCGAGCTCAACAACCAGGATAAGAAGGTGAAGACAGAGGGATTACGGATTAAAACCAAGTTTGACCCAGATTCTGAACACAGGAGAAATAAAAACGACAACAACAAGAAGGAAACAAACGGGGGACTCTTGAAAGTGCAGTGCTGATGGAGGAGAGGGAACATGGGAGGCCAGATCAGCAGGGATGTTTTGTTGGGCGCTCATCTTTAACCTTGCCCTAGATAGGACACTTCATTAGCATTCAGGAGTGTGCGATGGTTGTCCGGGACAACTGGGGGCTCCCCGCCTTCTTGCCAACGAACCGAGACATACAGATAATGGTGTAAGAAGAGGTGCGCACGGACAAAATGTGTCCAATCACCCAATTTTCCCATGATCAGGCTCCATTTAGGACTAAAATAAAGCAGCATGAGGGTGTCCATTTGTGGCTCATTTTGCAGCACACTGAACTCCTCTTTGAAGCCCTCGTTCTTGTTCTTTTTTTAGGAGAGAACAAAGCCTTCACGGCTGAAAACAGTGTCATAGAAACAGAGCGGGATCCGAGCCATTCGTTGTGTTTACTCTACCAGAAGCCTCCATTAGGACGATCTCAGCAGCCCATTTGTGTGTGTTAATGAGTTCATATAAGTCTGTCCGCACGCCGGTGCGTATGCCTACACTCTGTAAAGATTAGCCAGAGGAGCAGATGGACACACACGGAAACATCCTGGCTTTTGCCACTTGGCTTTTTGGTGACGGCGACTGACGCCACGTCTAATCGCTTTTTTTTAATCTTTTCCATTCAAGTGACTCAAATCGTAAAGCGCTGCAACAATCCGCCCAAGTGCAAATGCTGGGAGGTCGCAGTGTGTGACCTTTTGGTCGTTCTCTAATCGTCCGCTACTAGTTTAGTTGGAGTCTATGGACCTACCTTGGGGGCCATAAAGTTTGTCCATCTATCCATTTTCTTTACATCCTTGTCCCTTAATGGGGTTGGGAGGTGCTTGTGCCTCTCCAGCTGACGTTCCGGGCGAGAGGCAGGGTCACCCTGGACAGGTCACCAGCATGTCGCAGGGCAACACAGAGACACACAGGACAAACAACCATGCACACACACACACACTCACACCTAGGGAGAATTTGGGGAGGCCAATCAACCTGACAGTCATGTTTTTGGACTATGGGAGGAAACCAGAAAACCCAAAAAAACCCCACATAGGCACATGGAGAACATGCAAACTCCATGCAGAAAGACTGGGGCAAGGAATTGAACCCAGAACCTTCTTGCTGCAAGGCAACAGCTCTACCAACTGTGCCAATGTGCAGCCCACCATAAAGTTTGTTCAAAAGAAAAACAATTTCAAAATGAAAAAATATGTGTGAAATCGAAAAATTAACTCAAACTATAGATTCAATAATGAAAAAATATATGTTTTGAAGTTGAACAGAAAAGGATGGGAAACAGATTTTTTTTCCTCACTGTGATAATTTCATCTGAAACAAACTGAAAACAAATCACTTTAATGGCGCTTAATACATCTAAAAGTATTTTGTGGCACGTGATGAAGATCTGCAAAAATACATATGTACTTTTTTTATTGAAGTGTAATAATGTCACACTGAGAAATATAATCCCCACATCTATCTAGAAAAAATGTTGGTACCCGTATTGTTAATGTTTTACCAATAAGGTAAAATAGGGTTCCAGTCTTCTTTTATATTCTTTTGTACTGTTGGAGCAGAAAAGGGATCTTTGAACATTTCCTTTGCATAATCCCTCCACATCATCCAGAGTCTAATAGATTTTCTATATACTTCAGTTCCACAGACTGAAGAAGGTTGATTTTCATCTGGAGAATTATTTCTGCGCTAATTTGGCCGCACGCTTTGGTCGATATCTTGTTGAAACAACCAATGAAACCCAATTTGTAAGGTTCCACTTTAATATTTTCAGGTATTTCACAGTTTGTGCCCTCCAGCAAGAATTCCCTGGGCATTTTGAAGTCCGCAACATCACAGATTTTCTACCATACTTAACAGTTTCTGTTTCACACCAAACCTGCCTGCGGTGTCATTTATCAGAAAGTTCAACCTTTGGCCACATTTTGCTTGCAAGAACCTTTTCTAAGCTCCGTTTCAACAATATTCACAAGAATATTCCGAATATTCTTGTGAATAATTTAACACGCCATTAAACCGCGACTACAAAGCTTGTAGTTAAAGCTGCGATAATGGAAACATGACGACATTTAGACACTTTGAGACACCGGGTCAGTTTAGAGCAGATGTGATCTGAGTGTGTGTGTAGCTAATAATGATTCATATTATGGATTTTCTCCCAACACTGAATAGATGTAAGGAAATTAAATGTTATGTTTCCTCAATAATCATATTTTAGCATGAATGCGAATAAAATGATGTATCGTCTTGCCGCATGACCTTCTCATTAGATGGCTGCAATCTGGCATCAGGCAAACATCCTTTGACCCTAATCCTCCTTGGACCTTGTTTGGGTGTGGCATCTCAAGGGTTCCCCCTACCATCTTTAATGAGCCTGCTGTGGACATCAGATTATAAGACGCCCTCATGTGCTGCTTCTCGTCCCTCCAGATTATGACCTGTCCAAGCTGAAGGATTTCATGGACCAGCAAGTCGACTCGTACATTGAGAAAGGAATCATCGCCAAAGACGAAGGAGACACCATAAAGAGGATTTACAGCAGCCTGTGACAAGATAATCCGTCCCAAACCCGTCACTAAGATCTCCTACAAGAACACACAAGCTCTCAAATTATTTTAAATTGTATGATAAATTACTGACAGTATAATCAAAACGCAGTTTCCAAGATGTTCCAAATATGAACCAAAATTTAAATTTAGTCTCAACTAAATTGAAATTTGCACCCGAAAATGGAAGACAGCTAGCTAAAATCCTTTCATGAGGAACCTGAATACTTTGTCACATCACACAGTGAAGTCTGTGAATGTTAGAATCGCATTGCAACAATAAATCCACAGATATCAAATCATACTAATGTGTAAACCTGTCTTAGTCTGCCATACTTATCTTATTTTCAAGTACATATGTGAGACTTTATGTATTCTTGCTTTTTATTTTACCATAATTATGTTTGTGACGTTATGATGTCTGTGCGCCTTGTTGCTACCTTTTGTTTTTCTTGTTCTGCTGTAAACCACCTGGAGCCCGCTAGGGGGCGGTGTCGCAGTCAGTAACTCACTCTCTCTGCATGTCTCTACTATGTGTTTTACGTCTCCATCAATGTAGAGACAGATGATAGAAGTATTTTTAAATGTAAATATTTGTGGATTTTTTTCCTAAAGTTGTAAAAGCAAATTAAACATTGCCTTTTCTTTATATGTGGTCTGCATTATGCTTGACTAGGAAGTACCTGATGACCCTATGAAAGAAAATTATGTGTAGTTATATATATATATATATATATATATATTAGCCTTTAATAGAATTCTTTAAAGTTTATAGAATAGTTCATTATTACACATATCACATTTTTGTATCATGATTATTACGACAGGCTTCAAAACAAACAGATGTAATCTTTAAACTGTGACTGTAAGCAAATCGCGCGTTCCCGACCTGTCTTGTGTAAATCCAAGTTTTTGTGGAGGCCTAAACCAAACGTAAAATCCATCCGCACCTCGAGATAAAAAAAAAAAAAAACTTGACATGTCGTGGTATGACTTAAATACATATTTATTTCCGCAAATACAACCAAAGAAGAACCAAAGAAGAACCAACCAAAGAAGTTTAAAAGCACAATAAAACATCTATTACAGACATGTTGTCCACACACATAAATAATGCATTCACACTTCAAAAATAGAACTCTCTCTGCACTCTTTTTCCAACACAAAACAAAGACTTTGATGAGGCAAATGTGTTCAAAAGGCTCCAGTCCATCCATCACCTCAGTTTAGCAGGATTTTGCTCACGCGGGGAGAAAACACTGATGAGAAAAGCTTTAGCTTTCCAATGATTGGTTTCTTCTGAGAACGTTTTTATTTTTTAAAACATCGGGGGCTTTTACAGTGCTTAATCTCAGCGCGTCACGTCTCCCTGCGTGGACGAATGCGGCTGGTGTGCTCTGTACAGCAGCTTCGCGTGAATACGCTCAGAAAGCAGACAAAAGAGTAAAAAAAAAAAGAAAGAAGAAAGAAAAGAGAATTAATAAAACAAACAATTACAGTTTAATAGATAAGAAGGCAAACATGACACTTGTTCAGTAAGGTAAACTGAAACAGATGAGGTTGTGTATATGGTTGCGTCCTTTAAAGCTCGTGGTATGACGTTTTGGGGGCCGTGTCGTCCTCCTCGTTGCTCCTGACAACATACAGACAGGCAACATGTTTACAGATGGAATCAGAGGTTTAAGCACAACACCACATTGTGAACTCATGTCTTTCTTTCTTTCTTTAGTTTTACGTCAGTGCGAGTGTTTGAATAATAGGCAAATTACTATTTATCAAAGAGCAATTTCAAAAATATGTGTGGCAAGTTGAAAACGACAACTGAAAGAAAGCCTCAAAGCTGAAGTATATAACTTTTATGAACAATGTTTTTTTTTCTACATATTCGGTCAAACTGTCACTATGCTGCGACGGTATAACATGAGACAGATTATCAAAGGAGAGGGTGTGAGCAGCACATACACAAGGGTGACTGACAGTGCGAAGACCCTCCTCCTGGCTCTGATTGGCTGTTTCTGACCGAGACCCCGGCAGAAGGATGCAGAGGTGCTCATTTTCTTCCACAGATTATTAGAGGTGTGCCGATCGATCGGTCACCGATCATAATCGGCCGATTTCAGTGAAATCGGTGATGATCGGGATCGGCCGATCATTGGCTCTGTTACCGATACCGATCACCTGCATCTCATTTCCCAGCCTGTCTGTCCAGCTGGTCTCTCTTTTCCTTCACTGCGCAAACGCGCAGCAACAAATGCTAAGCGATGTGTAACTATAAACTATAACGCACTGAGTGATGCGGAAGTTTGCGTGTTACCGCGGAAAATTGAAGCAGGTCAAAATGCATCAACACAACGAAGCTAATAGACATAAAAACAATGACGGAGTTTGGCTACATCGAGGCTCAGTGCAGTAAAAAGACACGGAGGATCAGACAGCAGGTAAAGCAGCACAGCTACAAACACTCACCCGGATTAGCATGACGGTCAGAAAGATAAACTAATAACCTGTAAAATGATTTAAGTCTTGGAGCTGCGATGTAAGACGCTGGTTCTGCTGTTGAACCGCTGCTCCGCTACAGGTAGTAATATTTAATATTTGACACCCGGTACAGACTCACACCGAACCTGTTTAAAGCTGCAGCATCTAACTAAAAAATACATTTTACATACATATTAAAACTTTATATGTCATAACATGAGACAGATAATCGCTAAAAAAAATAATCATCTCCTCCCTGCTCTGCATAATTACTCCGCTCAGTCAGAAACAGCCAATCAGAACTAGCAGTAACCAGCTAGCCGCTATGCTAACAGGAAGTTTTTATTCAGTAACTCTGGATTGTTTATTGAACCTGTTTCTGCCTTTGAATGTTAAGTTTTATACTTGAATTTTTTTGTCAATGTTGAGAGGTTTTATTTTGGCTCTTTGCATTATTTAGCTTCTTCAGAGCCTCATATGTTATCAGTCTGTTAAATATAGTATTATTGATAGCAGTACAATTTGCACAATGCCTATTTTGTTTAGTTTTCTTCTCGGAAAAGTTATTAAAAAGTTTTTGTCTAAATTAAGGTGAATTCATGGTTCCTTTTTCTACATAATGTAACAGTAGTGTTTATAATAAAATATAAATAAATAATAATTATGTGATCGGTATCGGGGATCGGAATCGGCGATCGGCCCTCAGGGGTGATCGGTATCAGGAGAAAAAAAACCTGATCGGCACATCCCTACAGATTATCCATCTCATACTAAACAGTCACAACACAGAGACAGTTTTAACAAATACAAAACAATTATTTATAAAAATTTACATATCGCAACTTTAAGAAAACCCTTTAACAGTTTGCCACTAGCCATGTTTGATCACATGGCTGGTTTTGCTCTTGATTTCCAGAGTTGACAAAGATTTTTCCTTCAAATTCTGGCACACGAACTACATTGTGTTGCTGTAACACATGAAACATATTAAAGTTTGTGTTTGTAATGCGACAAAGTCTGAGAAGTTCAAAGAGCATGAATACTTTTGCAGGGGAGCTGATTTGTGTTCTGCGTGTTCATCACAAATCTTTCCTCAGAAACACCAATGGCCACGGCCCGAAGAGTTGCGTGTCCGTTAAGATAATCCCTGCTAGAAACTGCAGTTGAGACTCTTATCTGAGCTTAGTGTGCGATTGCCAGAAGTTCCAGTCAGCGGGTAAGAAAAGTAAAATGTCATCAGAAAAAGGAAGGCCAACACATAAGGCTCTGTGTGCTGCAGCAGCCAGATGCCTTGTTATGCAACTGTCAGGTACTTAGCAGGAGATTTAGCCTCGGCGTGTTCTCCTCGCCCTGCGTGTTGAGACAGAGAGGGCCGCTCTGCTGCAAAGCGCCACTCGTTCATGTCAGCTTCATAGTGGACTGAGTCACGCTGCATACTTCATTTCCACTTCAGCCTCACTCAAAGCGGTTCGGTCGGTCCATTATCGTCGGAACGTAGCGCTTCCTCTAAAACACCAGCGCTGTTTCTGACCACGGCGTTCAGGTTGTTGCTCCGGGTTTTGCTGTCTAATGAGCAAATGAGCTTTTAGCCTCTGTGTGTTTAGGCAAACAAGAGGCGTGTGTCTCCGTTTCCACACCAATCCCAGGGCAAACACGTGCGCACACTGTTTAACTTTCCTGTTTTAATAAAATAACCCATAAAGCTCAGATTAACTCGGGGAGGAATGGCAGTGATAGCTGCTTCTCCCTTCATGACAGACTATTCTGCAAAATCAACTTTCTTTTGGACCCGATGGGAAGTTTTTGGAACAGTAAAGCTGTAGTTTGTTAACCACTTACTTCATTATTGTTACTTTATGTTTCTGTGCTGCATCAACATGAAGTCCTGGTTCTCATACTGTGATACTGTGAAAAACAGAAAAACTGCCTATTCTGATATATATACAGTATAATAAAAAAAGCTTTTATTCTAATCATCTAATATTTACTTTTTAAGAGTTTTTTTTTTCCATTCTTTGACAGAAAAAAACTGTTCTCATATATAGTGGATTTCAATATTGATAGTTGTTTTTTTGGAACATGACTCCAAATTACAGAAAATCTACATATTAGCTCATTTTTTGTGTAGTATAAGTAAAATATTTCAAACAAAAATTCAGGACAAGAAGCTGAAAAACCTAGGCGCTGAAAGGCATTGCCGCCATTTGCAAAGTAGCCAATCCAGAAGCGCCATTCGTGTTTCTTGATGCTGATTGGCTGAGATAAGAAAAACTTCTGCGGCAATGCTGAGACATTTCCCACTGTGCGCATTAATGCTATACGCGTTTCTAGAGGGCGCGTGAAATATTTGTGGATTTTAGCTTTTCTTGGGCAGCTGATGAAAGTTTTCTGTTTTGTTGTAGAAACAACACATTTTCAATTGAGCCAACAAGTTCCCCAAATAACAGCTCCAAACGGCTCATCGGACCAGAACAAGGCTCCTTGTTCTGGTCAACAGACAGGAGGGTTTCCACCAACGCTGGCTTTGCCTGCAGTGCTTGAGCATTTGCCAGCCTTTATCACACCAAGAAGAACTGGTTTGTCGCAATTAGTGTTTCACGAAGCAATACTCAAGTCAACAGCAACGCCTTCGACAAAACAATCTGATGTGAACAGGTCAGATTTGGACGGTTAGAGAGGACGTGATTCGCTGTGAAACAGAACCCGGAGCTCCTAACACAGTGAGGCCTGAAACTGCGACGACTCGCATCGAAGCAGCTGCTGCGTGGTGGGGGGAGGAGGGCGACTCACCTTACTTCCTCCTCCTTCAGTCTCTGTGCAGCCTGCTTCGACTGTTTGATTTGCAAGTCCAGTCTGTGCAAGAAGTCTTTGGCTGACAGCTCCTCGGGCTGAGGCTGAGGCCGGGGGGCGTCGGGGTTCTCGGGGGAGGCGGCGACGGGGAGGGCGAGGGTCCCTCGATGTCCTGCGTCAAAACGTGGGGTGCGTGTGCGTCCTGGTTCGCCGTCTCCCCGTCGCCGTCAGGAGACTCCAGAGACAGTCCGTTAAAAATGGAGCGCTTCTCTGACACCACGGGGATGTTGAGGCTGTTCCTCAAGAAGATGCAGTCGTTGCTGAACAGCTTGTTGGCTCGTTTGATTTGCTCCATCTGCAATGTGAGAGTGAAATTGAAAAAAAAAAAAAAATGTAAATAAAATTTAATAAAAACACAATGTTTGGGTTCGGGTTTTTAATAGTGATGCTTAAAACAGCATCTGGTGAACTGAATCAGGCAACATTTCCTTGATTATTGGGTTAGGAACTACAATGTCAGTTTTCCCCTGAATGCATCAAAACAGAACACCCAAAATTTTCTTCAGTCTTCGACTAACTTTTTTCTGAGTTAGAGACATTTGCTTTGTTGTATACACAACCGGACTGACTTGCTGAATAAAACTACATTTGCACAAAGAATAGGAGTTCCAATCCCTGGAACTAAAAATTTAATTGTCCCTTCAAAGGCAGATTTAAAGGGAAAGAAGAAAAAAAACATGATCTGCCTTGCTTGCTCTGAATGTGAGGTCAGGTCAGCTAAGAACTGGCACAAACACACAAACTTAAGTGTAAAATCGAGAACTAAGATCGCGTTCACACCAACTGAGGGGAAATTACAACCGCGGTAGAACTTCCTGTGGGAAAAAGTGCTAAAAAATGCACCTAACCACAGCTGCCAACCTGAGTGCAGAGGGGGCTTCACGTTAAGACTTTCCTGAGCTAAAGCTGTTGTGCACCGATGACTTTAACTTGGTGAATAGACACACACTAAACAGAAGAGCTCAGGCGCAACTCTTTCAAAGTGATGCCGTGGCTGCTTATGTGTCAGGCGGTTATAATTACCGTCATGTTCAGTCACTGTGATCAACATGGACGCAGCAGGGCGGCCGCACTTACCGTCACACCGTATTTGAGCGCGATCCCCTGCAGAGTATCGCTGTCTGCAACCCGATGCTCTACGTATTTCTCCCCCAGGGATGCGGTGACGCTGGCTGTGCTTCCGTACGAGCGGATCTTGGTCCGGGCCAGGCTCTGGGACAGTTCGCTCTCGGACTCGGAACCCGACCTGGACCGCGGGAAGATGGGCTGGGTGAGTCGACCTCCTCCTCCTCCTCCTCCATCCCGCATCGGCAGGACGGGAGAGAACTCCGCCATCTTCTCTCCTGAATAAATAAAGAGGGCAGATTCCTCTGTTCGTCTTCACGCCCCCCCCCCTCCCCTCCCCTCCCCTCCCCTCCCTCGACCCCCCCGGGTGTCTCTCTGCAGCCGAACTACAGCGAGGGTTTAGGCGGCAGGAGGAGCTCCATCCCGGGTCGCTTTGGGCGCGTCCACCGTGGGGAAAACACGCATGTTTGCGGGGGGGACACAGCCTCGCCGCTCCCCTCTCTCGCGTAGATCCGCTACGTCGGTCGTCGTACGTCAAGAGGGAACGTCGAACTTCCGGTTAGACTTTCAAAATAATTCTCAGATCGTTATCGTTATGACATGATTTCTAATATATTTATTATATATTAGACATATTAAATAAAGACGTATTTTCCCTTAAAAGATAAGGCAACTTATCTTTTAAGGGAAGGAACCATATATTTTTTTCTCTGTTTTTAATTTTTTTAAAAATAATATCTTAAAACATCACAACATATTCGGTCACCATGTGATATAGCTAAAGCCAGTTTACTTTCAGACCATAAAAACACAAATAAAATAGCTAATGCTTCATTAAAAGGAACTGAAGCGTTAGGAATAGTTCTGTTTTCACGCTGTGTGGAAAGGTTTTGCAGGTCTTTGTTATCACTCCCAACATGGCTGGGAAATGTGACTCCTGTAATTTGGCCAGACTCTATGAAGCTAAATGAGTTAACAGGCATGTGATAGAAACTATGTATTTTCTCCTCCTAACATGGCTAACAAAGGCTATAAATGATCAACAGGATTATTCCAAGATGGGAAAACATCATAAAGTCTCCTAAATAAGGAAGTGACTGTTTATGTACTGGTTTAACATTTTCAGTATTCGCTCTAATCATGCTGGCATCAACTAAACAAACCAAAATATGTACAGATATTCACTGATGCATGCTGATAAGATACTCAGAAATATGTTTGTTTCCACTATAGTAAACTGTAACTTGATCCAATAACAGACAAAATAGCAACACAAAGACAAAAACTGACCCTTGAGTGAGAAACAAGTGAGTTTGATTGATTTTATAGAAAACAAGTGTCCAGTATCTTGAACTTTCCTTGTGACATTACAGCAATGACAAGAAAATATTAAGCATTACACTTAATCAATTCTGTTTTAGGATGGGGATGTTGATGTAAATTTGTGATCATATTCCAAATTGGTGGAGTACATTAGTCTGATGTTTACATGGTGGTAAGGAAGCACTGCTTGGGTCTTATGTCTGATCAGAAAGTGGTTCTTTTTTATTAGCTTGTTTCATTTTTTTCAATGTGTCTTGCCTCTACTGTCCAGGCATACCATATGAAGAAGCTGGTTGCTTATATTTGCCAGGACATGTTGTCCTTTACCAAAAGAATATCTGGGGATTATATCCAAATTGTGTGACCGACTTTATTAAATCGAGGATGCCTCTGGTATCCAAGCAGAAACCAGTATGACCTTCAACCTTCAGGATTTTGAATCTTTAAACGTGTGTGTGTGTGTGTGAATGAGCGTTTGTGGGTGTGTGAAAAGGGGCCTGTTTCTCATATAGTTCAAGAGACAGTTATCCCAGATACTGACCTAATGTACGTAACATTTTGAATTCAATGACAGCTATATAAAATATAATAATAATAATAATAATAATAATAATAATAATAATTTTTTCTCCAAGTTTTCTGTCATTTAACAAATAGGAATAACTTTGGTAATTCTAACTAAGCTAAAACAAGAGAAGTTTGCTCTGATCTAATTTTTTCTCCAAGTTTTCTGTCATTTAACAAATAGGAATAACTTTGGTAATTCTAACTAAGCTAAAACAAGAGAAGTTTGCTCTGATCTGACTTCAGACAATGAGAGAAAAAAGTATTTGTGTCTTTTCTTTAAGTGTATGTAAATATCTGGTTTCAACTGTACGTCATAACCTCTTTGAATTGAAGCATATTAGAAGGTGAATTTGATCAAACTTGGCTGCACTGTTTAACACTAAAATCATGCAGATATCTGCATTGATATTCACAGCTAATGAAAATATTCACCATCTACTTCCAGGATTACTTCCAACCGCAATGTGAAATAAAACATAGTTAAATTTTTTCAACTGGTTGTTAATCAGCAAGTTTTTTTTTTTTTTCGTCAGGCAGCGTCTTCTGACCAAGATTTCAGGACCACATGTCATCTGGATGATGCTTTGACAATTTGACAGGTAATGCAATTTGGCAAACTGCAAATAGGACAAAACTCTATTATGTGACTCCAATCTGGGATCCTGTGATAAACAGAGACCTCCTAATCATGTATTCATTACTGAACGGACAGTGAGTGGAAATTGTCATGGCCACCTGCCGCTGCCGTCTGTGCGGTCTGTATTGTTACTGGTTATTCAGTCGGCCGAGTGGTGGAAAGCTCTCTGACGTTGCTTGGTTTGTTAGGGAACTTTGTTCATTTATTAAAACACGCAAAAGGGCTTTGCTGTATTAACCACCGAAGGGTAAAAAAAAAAAGGGCTCTAAATGTGGCATCAACAAGAGACAGCATATTTTGTGAGAGAAACACAAAGGCTGCAGGTGACTCTCTGAGACGAACAGGATGTGCAGAGGTGAAACTTGATCCAGCGTGGAGCAAATGTGGTGGAGCACTAAGTGGATTCATGATCTTTGAATGCTTTATTGATTCAATCAGCTCCTCTCCAGGCCATACATGGAGCTGTGCTCGTCTCACTGCATGACATTTTCAAATGGAAATCAGGTCATTGAACGTATGCAAGGGAACACAGACAGACCAGGAAGAGGGGAGCATGGCACATTAATTAATCATGAAGCTTTCAATGTGACATGACACTTGTTTTTTTTTTTTAATTCAATTCTGCATCCATGTAATATTTGCTTCCCCTTCTTTAGTCGTAGCTAATTTCTTCTGGGGGTGGTCTGTTTAAGCATTATGTGGAGAGGACGAAAGCACGCAACAGAAGGCCACTTACACAACTCCATCCCGTCTTCATGCTGTAAAAATAACAAGGGAAACAGCTGTCTCCCTTAGACGGACGAGAAGGAACAGTTTGTCTCTCATGTTGTAACCATGATAACAATCAGCCTCCTGATCCAAGTCCACCTCCAGCTCTATAGGAGAGATGATACGGTGGGCCGTGCCAATTCACTCCTACCCGTGGTTTATAGTTAGGAAGGCTCCAGGCCAAAAGGAGTTTAGAATTTCGAGAGCTTTTTTCCTTTCATAATTTGTCAACCGAATGAATAGTTTAAAAAATCTGAGAGCATTTCTGTACAACAACAGAGCCTTTTTAAAATAGTTAATTCATAACATATTTATTTACTATTCATAGGTGAACTTAGACGTCTTTGCAAAGCCATAATATACACAAATGCAATTCTGGGCGTCTTCAAGGTTTGATCCAACGTGAACTAAAACAGTGGAAAGTTTGTTTTACCCTGCCCCCTGCTGGAAATATTTGGTGTTGCAGCTCGTCTGAGCAACTTTATGTGGTACTTTTCATACAAACTATAACACAAACTGGTTTGAGGATTAAGAATACAATAGAATGATGCTTAATGGTGATGGACATAATATAACTTTAAATGCAATGAAAACATTCTTATTAAATAAGAGGAGAAAAGAAACGCCATCTTTACTTCACAAAAAAGCAGATGTATGTTTTCTAGAACATAAACATAAAATAAGCCAAATAAATAAGAACAGTAAATAATACTATAACTATAGACTGATAAGTGGAACAATTTTAAAGAAGAAAAAAAATAGTCATAACTAAATAATTTAGAGCTAAAATTGCTGAGAAATGCTATTGCTATTGTGCCTCAAAACCAAATTGAAAAAAAAAAGAATTGTAAGTTAATACCTTGAATAAAAATGTAAGAACATTACACATAAATGTTTCCAATTTACTATCTATGGGTTCATGAACCACGATGGACTTAAGAGCTTTAAAAACAAGTAAAATTCATCTAAAATTCAATTTAAAAAAAAAGGGGAGGGGGGGAAGCGTAACTAATCTTTAATATAAAGATTTTGAAATTTGTCAGAAATTTGTGCTGGTAGGTTTTTGTTGAAAATCAGGCAACTGGATTTTGGAGCCTGAACATTTCCTCCAGCAGGTGGCGCACGTTAGTTACTAATCTTAAAGTAGAGCATTTAGGTTTTCCATATCTTCGCTCTAGAAAACCAAGCCGTCCGTTTGCTGGGGAGGAATGTTTTTGACATAATATCAATTTGGCTGCACACAAACTTATAAAGCGGTTACTTATCCAATATCATGTCAGCAGCCACATTAATTATGAATGATGAGTTACGCAGTGCTATTAATGCAACTTCTGCTCCTATAGAGTGTAAAGTCCGGTAGGGAACCTCTGAGATTAGTGAGCAGATGTAGCCAGAGGCTCCTGTTTCCTTTGTGTTGGCTGAAGGACAACAGAAACTCACACTGGAAAACATTATATTTCAAATGAATCAAGAGACAAACACAAATACACCTTGTAACACTGATGTAGAGGACAAATTTTATAATAAAAGTCTACTCTGACGTGCTCTTCATTTCCTCGCTACTTGACTTTTTAGTTTGGGTCTATTTTAATCCAGAAACTTTCCAGTTCTTTAGTCTCAGTTGCAATAAGAAAGTAACTCAGACAAATGCCATGGTTTATTGTATCTGCATATCTTGTTTTGCCTCTTGATGTCACTCCACAACTTCCCAGCTGAATTAAGCTTTAGTATTTGAAACTATTAAAAGCTGATGTTGCCTTAAGATGTTCAGCGTTCGTTCTTCAGTCTTTGTTTCAGTGGCTGCCAATGCAGATTCTATCTGAGAATTTCTGCCTCTGTAAATCACTGGTGAAGATCTTATTTATTTTTCGTTTTTTCCAGATATTTGTTTTTGCTCTACGACTCTTAGTTTTGTGATAAGCATGCTGTGCTTGAGCTGTTCCTAAACTGCACATTTTGCTACATATAATAAGAAACAAACTCTTCCCAGGCTTCTTTCTTTTTTTTTTAAAGTTGAGAATAAGTATAGCTCCCTGAGAATCCTGTTTGAACATGAAAACCTCTAATAAAGGTTTATGTTCAGTCTATTCTTCCACATGTGTAGGCAGTTTAAAGGCGCAGTTGTCCTGTGCTTACATAAGCACAAATGTGTGTGTTGTACTCTCAGTTCTAGGTTTGTATCTTTCCTTTGTGAAATGATTCCTTTGTGACTAAACAGACACGACATTAGGCTCTTGTTCTTTCTGCTCTCAGTGTTGAAACACTTGAGTCATTCACCTCCCACCCTCGCGGGGTCAAAGTTTCGTGTCAGAGGTGCAGCGTTTTCTCTGACAGCGAAGCTCTGGCATGGGAAACCTACAGAGGGATGGAGTCATGTTCATTACATCATCTTTCAGGCATGCGCAAACAAGCAGAAAACTGGATCTGATTAAAAGCTGCACATGTGCACCACACGCAGACCCACACCAGGCCCAAAAGGCCCGTCGGTGATCCTAAACTCCTGAAGCTGGGAATCTGGAAATGGAGACTTGAGAGCCGCAATCACAAGGCTGCAGAGTGACTTTTGTAAACACTCGGATTCTGAAGACGGCAAAATTAGCTTGTTTGTTAGTTGGTGTGTTGCCAAGGAGGTTTTCTGGTTTGTCTGAGGGTTTCATGTTTTTGCTCTAAAGTCTGCCCCCTTTGATCTTATAATTAAGTCAGCAACAATCCAACTTTTACACATTCATCATGTTTGACCTGCTAAATAAACAACACATGAATCAGGCTCAGCTGTTTTACATTCATGCAAATATCACATCAAGGTTTTCAGACACATACAAACAACCTGGAGGTCGTAGTTTCTGTTTTTAAATTCAATTTTTTCAAGCAGTTTCTGATGTAGGCTTATCTTTCAGTACAAGCAAAATCATTTTATTTTTTATTAATTTCAAATATATGTTTTTCATAGGTTGCATAATCACGTTTGGTCTTTTCTTCGCAAACTTCTCAATGTTGGGGTAATCCGTGAGGCTTTTCTTTTTTCCTTCCACTTAACTTTCATTATACTTTGATATAGCACAATACGAACTGTGGACGAAACATAAGTCTTTACAATACCATGCAGCTTAAAGTTACTATTTTAGAACTAGTTATAAATTAGTACAAGCAAATCCCAAAGACACCATATGTATATATAAACATTTATTATTGAGGATATTTTATATTCAGCAGTGCTTTTTAACCTGTCCTTTTTTTAATAATAATAATAATACACATTCTTTGCGTTAACATCAGAGTGTGGAGTTCAGGTACAAAAAAAAATCTCAGCAGTGACATGTGGGTTATGACACACGTGTGTGTATCTCTGTGCATACTTTCAATCTGAGATGGGATTTTACAGTTAATATACATCTTACAAGCCACCAGATACCAATAAGCCCAAGAAAAGAAAAAAAAAGAAAAGTTATCCACTTTAGGTGACTGTTCACCAGAAAACAAAGGAATATAAAAGCAATCTGTCTGGAGGAAATATTAGCAGATGTGGACATGGAAAAAGTGCAGATATTAAAACAAAAAAAAAAGGAAAAAAAAGAGTAAAATATTTTTCCTAAGGAATGTGAAGTTTTTTGGTCAACAGAAACAAGTGAGGACGTCATGCCAGCATATAGAGAGTATATACAACGTTCAAGTAACTCCTGGTTAGCAGGTTAGAGGAACGTTCTGATCGATGCGCCTGGATTCCCAACTCGGCTCTACCGCTGAACCTGTGACAGTTTGTGTCGGGGGAGGACGAAAGCTTCAAATTACAACTTCAATCTGCAAGATGGAACTGGAAGGAAACATTTTTTGTGTCTCAGTGAGCTAGCAAATTGTTATGAAAAGGTCAAAACAAAATAAGGGGAAATAGCATTGCTTCATGTAAAAATGTCCAAATTTCTTTTCTTTTTTATAACCAGACTATCGTTTCCTTCAATCTACGCTGTGGAGTTAAAAGCAAGTGGTCTGCTGTTGCATCATCTGCACTACAGTGTTAGTCTTTGGCATGATTGAGCATCAAAATCTTCTCTGATTTGTATTTTTCTGTATTTCTTTTTTTCAAAATAAGCCCACTTTTGCATTATACTAAACATTTTGACCTAGTTATACTTTTTTTGATCGAACTAATGAACGTTAAAATTGCAACAGTACCAAAGCAAGAACTTCAGCTAGATTAGAACAGTAGATAAGTAATTACAGTTTCTTTTTTTTTAACACAAGGAGCTAAACCAAGGTTATCTACTTGATTTTAACACACGTCACTGACTAGGTTCAGACCAACCATTACAGCACACCAGGTTCAGTCCTGTCAGCTTTTCAAGAGGTTTTTAATAAACAACACCTGCAAACCACCTCATGCTGCCGCACTCTGTTAGAGCCCAGAGTCATCAAAAGTAAGCATGAACTTCAGACAGATTCCGCTGCTTTAAAACACATCGCTTGAAAAGAAGCTCTGATCTCAGCCGCAAACAGAAAGGGCAACACAAGTTTCCAAATGTGTTGTTTTCTTCTTCAGATTTTCCTCAAAGCTGTTGTTTGTTACTTGGTACTGTGCATGACTACTTCACATGTATTATAGCGCCGTATAAAAGAAAAAGAAAAAACAACAAACATGTAAAAAGTCTGGACAGGTAAATATAAAGGCTCAAAATAAGAGCAGCTGAAATGACACGTTTTAAAAACTAATGAGATTTACAACGTCGAGAACAAACATAAGAAACATGAGCAGGGAGAGGGCGATTCCAGTCATTTCCCTTCTTCTCTGATGTATTGTTCAGGTTGAGCATGCCTTGCCCCATAGTTTGGCACAGGACTAAAACTTTCACGCAGTGAGATGAGACCAGGGCAATGGCTGAAATTATTCCACGTGATGAGATGAACAGGAGGATTGGCTCGGAGGAGGAAGGTCGTGCTCCGCCTCTACTGGTCCCTCTCCACTCGCCTCCTGCGGACTGAAAACAGCATAAAAAAAACATTTAAAAAAAATTCATTAACATATCAAAGATGAGCAAAAAGCAAGCATGCGGTATCGTCTCTAAACTTCACAGGTCCGTTAGTCCGACTTAAAGACAGGAAGTGAGCCATCGTCACTTTGTGGTCAAAGTTTAAATCATTTCAACAGCGTGTGTCAGCATGTACAGGAAACAAGAAGTGATATGTCGTCACTCTCAGGGTTTCAAACTGTTAATGCAGTGAATGCATCACTCAGACACTGTGAAGGAAGCCTCTGTTACGATCAACCCCTTGACACACCCCATGCATCAGACCTGTGCAACGGCAGCTCTGACAGGGGGAGGAGCTAAAGAAAAGAGGAGAGTTGGTCACTGCTCACTGCAAGCTGAACACAAGTCCACAGAGGTCTAAATTTAACTTGTCAGGATATTTCCGTAGCAACCGACACCAGCTGATAACTCAGTTGTTTTAATTTTAAGACAGGAGGTTAATTTCATCCGTCTTTGCGTGTGTATGTGAATCTCACCGAGGTCGTTGTTCTTGGTGATGGCCGCAGCAGCCCGGGACCGAGGCCCCTGCTGGGTGAAGTGGTAGCCGAACTTCACTATGCTGTTGTTCTGTTCCAACATCTTAGCTATCTCCATCTCCGCGGTGGTGCCCAGCTGCTGCCGCTGAGGAACACACAATCACAAGGAGGTTAACGGGGAACGACAGCAGGAAGAAGCTCCCACCACACAGAAACAGTTCAGCTTCCTCCTTCCAGCTGAAAGCCGAGCTACTAAAACACAGATGGGCTGTCAGGACAAATGAAAGCTAGTTATTTGATCATCAACATGAATTTTTGCCCGTTTATGAAACCACAGTGATCTAAAACAGGGGGTCCAAACTGCCATTTGTGGCCCAATAAAAGATTTTGGGCGGCCCTTCACCTTAATGTTGGCATGCCCCAACCTGAACATGGGCTAAAAAAAGATATTCTAGCCCATAATCAACCCAAAAAATATGTCTGCATTGTAACAACTCAGGATTAAATATCCTTTGTGTTAATTCTATCTACAATGATTCAAAGATCCTTCTTTTACAAAAGTCACTTTAGTTAATTTAAAGAGAACCTTGCACATTTAGTTTATTAATGAACAAATACAATTTAAAAAAAGCACAATAAATGTGCTTTTGATCATTTTGGCCTTGGACGTCACTGATCTAACAAAGTAAGAAAAGGCCAAAGAAGAAAGGCTTTGTGTTGTTCCTTTACTTCATGACTAAAATGAAGTTAAACCTTTAACTCCATCATATAGCTACCATGCAGAAAAAAATGGAAAACTAAGAATATTTTCCTTAACATCACCAGCCAAAATCCAGCTACTATTACCTACAAATCTAGTTTTGGCTTAGAAGATATGGTAGAAAATATCATTTAAAATCTCAAAGTTTTGCTCCTTTACAGGCTGAGCTGTATGTGATTAGCAGGGTGAGTTATATTACTCGCTTTACTTTACTCACCTGGTTATCTATCTTGATCTCAGTGAGTGTGTCATTATCTCGCAACGCCTCCACCAAAGAGTGCACTCCTGCTCCAGTGATGAAATTGGACTCCAAGTTCAAACTCCGCAGCGTCTTGTTTTCCCGCAGCATCTCGCTGAATGCCTAGAAGACGGAAAGGGAAAGCAAAATAAAGAAAGAAGGAAAGAAAGAAAGGTGTTACGAGGCAGTTACGACGCGTCAAGAGAACCATTAAAAGCCCACAAACCGCTCCATCTCACCACAGCAACTGGGTCGCTACTCCGTGTCGCTGCCAGGCTGAACTTGGTGACGTGTGTGTTCTTCTCCATTGCTTTGGCAAAGTCTTTCAGCGTGGGAATGGGAATGTTCTGGGGAAAGAAGAACGCTGGTGTTGGAGGAGGTTGTACCCTACGCGGGTCAACTCTGCCTTTGGACTTGTGCGTACCTTAATGTTGTTGAGGTTGACCTCTTTTAAGGAGCTGTCGTTGTTTTTTACCCTCTGCAGCGTTTCTTCTACGTTGGTGGGGTTGGGAGGCTCATCGAACACCGGGTTCATCTTCTCTCCTTTCACCACGTCTGGAAGAGAACGAGAGCCCGAGGTCACAATACTGACCTTTTTGGGGGTAATTATAAAGAGTAAAAAAAAAAAAAAAACTTCACTGTACTCACTGTTGTAGCCCTCTTTACTTCCAGTTCCATCGTATGTCTGATTACTGGTGACCAGTGTGTGGACACCCAGAATAGCTGTGAACCAAAGGAGGAAAATCTGTTCGATAACTGGTGAGGAATAACCGTGTAAGCAGAAATTCTGCAGTTCAGTGTGAAGGTAAGATGATCTAATCTGAAGAGCATTGCATATGGGAGGTGTTATGCTGCTCAGTCAGCCCTTTTTTTCGTTCATCCATCAGCACACAGAGGAAAAGACGGTGCCAAGGGAAAGGCCGAGGGGGGAAAACAGCTTGTATTTTTCCATCTCAGGAAAGACTCGGATTGGACAGTTGGATGCGGCTACAACTGGATTTTCTTTTCGATGAGTCACACTGATGTGTGTTTAAGAGCTGCTGTTCCCCTGCAAGAGTATTTATATCCCTTTCCACGCATAATACAACATCTGTAATAATTCAAAAGTGGAAGGAAAGTTGTACAATTTTTTGTTTTGCTCTCTGGAAAATGGGGATGGATCTGTTGCAGGACACCGGCTCTCGAAAACGCTTTCTGACGGCTTTGCATCAACAGCGGTTTTCCCCGTTCAACTTTTCCATGCAGGTCTGAGTTAATGAATGCAGAATATCAAGTCGTCCAGGAAGCAGATTCTCCCACCTGAAAGTGCCACCATGAAATGTTTATTAAACGTCGTCATTCTTACCTGCCAAATCACACAATTCGGTGTCCGTGGCGCTGCAGAGAGCTTCTTCTAATTCTGGATCGAGGGTTGTGGCTTCTTCCTGGAACATTTCTTTAGGTTTCTGCTTAGGAACAAATACTTTACCTGTGGAGGAAGGACACAGAAATGCCAGTCAGATGGGAAACTTGCATGAGATTGTCATTCGTTAGGAGCTTCTTCTGATTAAGGTCGCTGGGTTAATTTCAGCCTCCCTCGCTACATGCCAAGGTCCATCCATCCATCCATTTTCCTACACCCTTGTCCCTTAATGGGGTCGGGAGGTGCTGGTGTCTATCTCCAGCTGGCGTTCCGGGCGAGAGGCGGGGTACACCCTGGACAGGTCGCCAGTCTGTCGCAGGGCAACACAGAGACACACAGGACAAACAACCATGCACACACACACTCACACCTAGGGGCAATTTAGACAGACCAATTAACCTGACAGTCATGTTTTTGGACTGTGGGAGGAAACCGGAGTACCCAGAGAAAACCCACCATGCACAGGGAGAACATGCAAACTCCATGCGGAAAGGCCGGGGCCGGGAATCGAACCAAGAACCTTCTTGCTGCAAGGCAACAGCTCTACCAGCTGCGCCACTGTGCTACATGCCAAAGTATCAGTGGGAAATTCAAAAATAAATGTACCTACATATGCTGAATCTTGCTAGCAGGTTGAAGTTTCAACCCAATAGCTCATTGGAACAAAACATGAGTGAAATTACTGCATTTCATTTTCTTTTTGGGAATTTTTAGCATCATCTTAACCATCTCCAAGTGAAGCGTTCCTAAAAAGAATATTAATCGTGATGTAGGAAATGTCTCAAACTGAGCTATGAGCAGCCATGACTTTCTGACAGAATTTCCTTGGCAACCAATCTGAGGAAAGACACCAACAGTGTGAAGGAAGTCATGCAACAAAAACTTGAGTCTGACATAAAGTGCACTGCTGAGGCATCAAGCACTTACAGCTGGCAGAGCAGCCATGCAGTGGGAGCTCTCTGCTGCCTCCGTATGCCCGTCCCCTTCCACACACAAACCCACCAGCGACCGGCCCTCCCTCCTTCTCTTCCTTCCAACTCATTCAAGTCACTCAAATTGTTCAAAGTGCTCCCCAGTGGGGGCTCTGGCACTTCCTGTAAACCCAGTAAACACTAAATACAGTCATTAAGCAGCATTCAGAGCCAAACCCTCAGTGGCGATATTTAACCCAGAGGAGGGAACAAATGACAGAGACCAAAGGACTGTCGAGTAAGGAATTTGTCTTCTGTGCGATTTTATGCAAACATTGATTGAATGGGACAGTCACACTGGACCTTAGAGTAAAAAATAAATAAAAATCCCAGGAAAACAGAACAACAGTAATGCCTGGACAGGACATGTGGTGTCAGAACAATTTGACAACTAAAAAAACAGATTCCACCACAAACAATGTAACTCTTTCTGTTCAGCTGTTTCAGACTAACCATGAAGAATCTGTCTATCTGACATGTAAAACAAATCACACACCAGCTACAATGTGAGGTTTTTACTTATTTTTTAGGTAACTATGTGGCAGAGCATTCATAGCGTCACAAACACAAATATACTGTTCTTGGACAACATTCCCAAAAAAGTGGACGCAGTAACTGCATTTAATCATATTTTCAAGTTCACTGGTATTTATTGATGCTGTCGTGGGACGCAGAAAATAGTAAAAGAAAAAAAAATTAAATATACCAGCAGTAACTGCGACAATACAATAAATACCCACCCCTATCCAATAGAAGTGTGTTACTGCTGATCAGAAATAGTCTCACTCTGAAGACATTGTGGTTGTAGGACAGTCCCATGAACAGGAGCCTCAGTGTGTCCTTCATGTCCTGTCTTTTCAGAACGTCGTTTTTTGTGCATTCATCTCCAGAGCTGACCCCGGTGTCCTCTGTCACCGGCTCAACTTATTTAACTCAGATCCCCAAAAGGTGATAAAGAAAATTTAGTCATAAACTTCTTCACAAAGTACAGAGTGCTGAAACCCTTCTTGTCCAAGTCTTAAAGTAATTGTAAAATGGGAGGTTGGAAGTCTATTATACTCTTATTTTGTCACTGGACAGGATAGTAATCTATGTTCCCAGCATAGAGAGTAAAATTGAATTTTATTCTGGCCAACATGCTGATTCTTTTACTCCTTTTAGCAGAACAAAGCAAAATACATGCCATAATAACAACTCATTTCCAAAATGTTTATTGGATCTTCTGTGCTTTCAAAGATGTCCAACTTTTAAAAAAAAAAAGCCAACTTAAGAGATTTTGAAGTTACCACAGATTCTCTGCTTGGGTGACCACAACATGAGTTAATAAGGCCGACACACCCTGAAGCAACTCTAGAGCAACTGGAAGGAAAAACAATAAGCACTGAAATTAAGCCATTAAAGATCTGCAGTGGTTTCTATGGTATTTGAGCAAAGCCATCTTCCGCTGACATTATTAACATCATTGGATCTGAGCCTCACACACTCAGAACCACATTAAATATCAGTAGGGGGCGAGTATAACAAGGGAGGACAGAATCCACAGAACCACCAGCCAACAGTGATCCAAGTTTTCCATGTTGTCATAGGAAGTTATTGAACACATGAGCAGGCAGAGAGAGAGAGCTTAATTTCCAACTCGCTGTGGGTAAATCAAGGAAAGACGTCAATTCCACGTTTCCTCTGCTTTCTTATGAGACTTCAGATTTTCATCTGCTTCTTCAGCTACATTTGTGACAAGCACTGCATCCAAACAGTGGTTATGATTACCAGAACCGTGCAAGAATAGAGCAGACATGTCGATAAAAGACTAGGTTGTGTTTTTACAGCAGCCCATCTGGTTCTACAGGGATTTTTTTTTGTAAGAGAAGCTTCCTCCCTGGGTGTATTCACTCTGATAAAACAGATTTCTGCTTGTTTGGAGAATGCTTTTTTTAGTAATGGTCGGGAAAGGTTGCAAACCTGACAGCTTATGACATTAATGGAAACAAAATAAGAATAGTTAAATAGATATCGTGAAAACAACAAATGTTTCAAGTCTCATCTCAATTCAAATAAGGCCTAAGCGTAGATTTGCATAGCTGCTTCTGAGAAAGAATAGCGATCATCCAGTCTGGTCAAAAAAAGATGAGATTTTCAGATCACTGGAAACTAAAGCCTTTGTATAATCCATCTTTGTTAGTCTGTAAATGCTACAGCAATCAACATTTTACACACTGGTGACTTTCCCGTTTGTGCTCTTGACACTCTATTGTAATAAGCCTGGGGAAAGCGACGGGACAAGCCGCAGTGTGAAAATGATATTTGTATCAGTGCGAGATTACACATTATGTTAAGTGTCAGCTATCATTTCAGAAAAGCTTCTTAGCATTGCAGGTTTCTCACACAAACATGATACCAGGATGAAAACTCAGATAGATGTGCCAACAAGGAGGAGGTTGTGAACACAGCTACACACGCTGCAGGACTTGGGATAAATATCCTGCAGCTCTTTATGAGCTTTAACATGTCAGCTATTAAAGAAATAAAATTATTCTTGACATTAAGGGAAGTAGGAATGATTCAACTGAGCAAATATAGTCTAGGTAGCCTTTTGGGTTTGTATTTCTGCACACACAGATAGTGATGATGACTGTGATTCAATATCTTGAAATGTTGACGCTAAATGAACAGCCGACGTTACACTCCACAGAGTTTAACTGTAGGCTAGTGAAATCTTTGTCAAGACAAGAAAAACCAGATCTTTCACTTTTACCGTAGTTCATTTCTGACACAACATCGTGGAGATTTTTCAGCTGTTAATCTCTAACATTACACAAAGCACGCTAAATCGTATTAAACTAAATAAAAATGATTGAAGAGCAAAATAGAACTGCTAAAATGCTTCTAATAATTTTTTCTGCCAAATTTGGATCAAACCATAACAAGGCAGAATCGTCAGAGTGGAGTTTAAGACACACGCCTACTGAGTAATAATAATAATAAAATGAATAAAAAGACATGGTTACGATGAAGCAGTAAACTGGTTTCTACCTCCCATTATGTAGCACAAATCCTCCGCCACAGAGAAGCATTAGTAATCCCAGCCACAAACATTAGAGCAGGAATTACTGCTGTGTGTTCTCTTGATACACCCTGACTCCTTTTCTCCAAAGAAATACAGTTATTAGCCTATGATGGCAACTAACCAGTTCTTACTCAGGTGGTTCTACTCAAAATAAGCCACAAAAACCTGCAAATCATCATGGCTGCTGGGTTTCTGTTGGGTAAACACTTCTGATTCAGTTCCAGTGAAAATACCGCAATATCACAGACTTAATGTCATAGGTCAAAATACGCAACTTAACTTCTATAGCAAAACAAATCAAACAAGTATTTTAGAATTTAACCAAAATATGCAAGTGTAAACAGGTTGAAGGAAGAATAGTATGGAAGACGATTTGCTTCATTCCAACGTTTTAGTACAATCTCGTCACTTTTTTGTGAATAAAAAGCTTGCAAATTCAATCACTCTATACTACATGACAGACTAAAGCTGCAGGGCGGATTTTGGAAGATGTTAATGACTGGGTAACATGTTCTGATGTTAGGATAACAATGCCACTGAGGTTTTGTACACAGAAACCCTGTAAACAAAACATGGAGGATCAAAATTCCCAGAGACCCTGGGAGAAATAAGCTTTTAAAACTAACATTACCAAGAAAAAAGAAAGACAAAAGCTAAACAGCTCTATCATAAATGCGCATATCAATGACCCGGCTACAATGTTTGCTGATACGGTTTAACCAGTTTACCTTAATAAATGGGCCAAAGCCAGGGTTTGGATTCAGCAGCAGATTGGAGTTTTGTACACAACCAGTGAGGAAATTGTATCTTTAAACTTTTGAAGAGCTCATACAGAGTCTGAAAACTTGCAGTTGAATCAAGGTCAGAAATCCCCTCAAGCGAGTGGATCTGTGTCGGGGGTGTGTGTCCACAAGGAGAACAAATCACTCCCTTTCTCTGAGAATCCTTTTTCTCTGCTGTCTCCGTTTTATTCTCCACCAGATTAGAAAAACAAAACAACCTTAGAAACATCCTCATCCTAGGAGGAACCCCGACACTCACCTTTTCTCTCCCCAGTGAAGGGAACGATGTCATCTCTGTCCTTGTACTCCATGGCCTCCTTCTCCAGGTATTTGAGCAGCCGATCCCTGTCGAACGGCCCAGTGGCCGACTTATTAGTCTGATCTTTCTGCCGCATACCGGCTGGAAGAAGCGCATTCTGCAGAGGAAGGACAATGAGCAGTTTGAAGCCACGTGCGATTCACCATGTTTTAACATTTCATTGTGTCCGGAGAAACACTTTATTAATGCAGCTAAGTGAGTATCATGAAAACGACCGATGATATCGGCTAATACACACGTCATGTAGTATACGTCACCTTACTGTTGCCAACTTAGAGATATTGTTGCTATATTTAGCGACTTTTCAGTCAAAAAAAATGGTATTAGCACAAATCTGAATTGTCAGATGAGGTTTTTTAAAGTTCAGTGATCGGACAGAAAAATGCAATCGGTTCACCCCCAGAAAAACAAACAAGGGGACTGATTGATTCATTGCAATCAGTCCCCTTGATTGCAATGAATCAAGGGGACTGATTGATTCATTGCAACATTTTCCCTCTCTCCCAGAAAATGTTACAAAAAACTTTAAGGAACTCCCCACTACAATAGTATAAGAAATAAATAAAATATATCAATTTGATAAATAACTGCTTCTGATGAAAACAAGTAGAAAAAAATACTGCCAAACACAGAGCAATGAGCAAATGCTAAAACATGGATTAAAAAGCAGCAAATGAAATACCAGCTCCCTAGAACTACAATAAAAACGGATGTATGAACCAGTTTATCAGGAAGGATCCAGATGGTTTAGCTAAAGCAATGCAGAAGAAAAACCTGAAAGGCTAAAAACTGGACGCCTGCTGGATACGTTTGTCAAGCCAGTTTGTCTCCAACAAAGTCCAACGTTTCCTTTGCAAGGCCGATGAGTTTAGTCTTTCTCTTGACAGGCAGCACAGAAGGAGCCTTTCTCTACTGTTGCTAAGTGCTTCCTGTTGGTCTTGTGAGGTTATTTGTCCCACATCACATATCAGAACTTTAAATAAAGCCTCCACCCATTGTGGAGGCAATTTATGATTTTCTACAGTTTATAAGATAACTCTTGCAACATGACTGAGGGAGGCTGCTGCAGATTTAACTCATTTTCCGGTTATAGCGGCTTCAGCGCGAGACGTATACAAAGAAAAGAACCCAACTGTGTAAGAAAGACTGGAGTTCAAAGCATTCCAGGAGAAATAACCGGAAAACGGCAATAATTTGAAGAGGGATTTCCTTCTAATTAAAACGTCTAAACCATGTCGCAGTCAAACCAGTTCAATTAGAAGGTTTTTTTTAATCTGACATTTTAGTCAAATCTCCACCACAGAAACCCCTCCCTTCCCCGTTGGGGAGCCACTGAGCTCCTCCAGCCCTCACCGGGCCCTGACCTCAGGATCCACCTCCTCCAGGACCGTCTCCAGCTGCTTCAGCTCCTCCTCCGACAGCTTGTTCAGGATCTCGTCTTCATCGATATCCTTGTACTTGTCGAGGTCCTTCTTGAACGACAGCGCCATGGTGGCTATAGCTTGCTAGGCGACAGCGAACGGCAAACAAACCGCGGCAGCCACTCTGGTCCTGCTCAGTGTTTCTGCTCCAGGTCACGGAGGAAGGGGGCAGTCTGTGGGAGAAAAACGAACAAATTATTTATGTTTTCACCTCAGGTAGCGTAGAAGAAAAAAAAATGTATAAAAATGTGAGGAGCTGCACATTCCCAGCAGAGATAAACAACGTGAACCCGTGCTTGTGAAACAATAGTGGGACACAGCTGTGCTGGAAAGCAGCCTTGTCCTTCCAGCGATGCAACACGCAGCTGGAACAAAAGACGAACTTTCTCAGGCTCTGACAAATCATCCCCATAAGGGTCAGAATGAAGAAAAAATAATACTTCTGGAAATGATATGGAAAACATGATCAACTTCCAAAAACAAGCAGAAGCTTTTAGTGGTTTTGCAAATCCAGACAGATCCATTTGTTTTGGGACTAAATGATTAAACATAACAACAATAGTTGAGGTTAAATAATTTCTAGACAAGAGGAGGCGCTGGAGTCTGGACAGGTTTACCTCAGTCAACGAAACTGAGGAGGACTCAGCCTGCAGCTCGCTCTCCCACGCCACACTTTAAATCTTATAATGACCTCATTATTTCCAGATCACCAGCAGGACTTCCTCAAAGGTCCTCCTGCCCATCACGCAAAGACGTTTGTGTTTATACGCAAGTTCACACATGCAGCGTTCTGAAAAGCTTGTGTTTAACACCTGTTGTATTTCAAGGTGATATTTCTGTTTTTTCCAGCAAACTCTGTTATTGTGACAGGCCTGATAATACAGAGTAATTATGTTATAAATCGAAATATGAACTGCTGCTCAAATCTACCATAAAATCTCGCAAGTGCTTATTTTCGCAAGTGTTAAGTTTTATTTTAACAAAAGGAATTTACCATGATGTATATTTTTTGCTTATTTCTTGTGAAATACTGCGACTCTGTGCTATTATACCTTCAGAAACTCACTAAATGCGCCTCCCTAGTGTTGAATTATATTCATATCTGATTCAATCCTTTTGTCGAAAAAAAGTCCCATGAATCCAAATAACAGGCAAATAGATCTAAATCAATCATCCAGTAAATACATCAGCTGTGGTATGATTTGTTTACTCGTGAAATCACAAACCCTCCAGCTTGTTTCGGTAAAGAAACACGCTGGCACACCGTGGAAAAGACCACCAACGTTTAAGGCTCTTACACCGAGACCAAGTCTGAATAACGCTGCCCAACTTTCCCTTATGCTCACGATGCATCATTCATGTCGCTCCACAGGCATTGTGCTGTAAGTGAGGCCTGGTAGTTTCAAGTGTGCAGACAGAGGAGTAATGGAGCATGCATACGGGGATAATGATGGCAGAGGGTGGGCTCAAGCTGAGGTGGAGACACTGAGAGGATACATTAGTCCAACCTGATTGATTCCTTTCTCCCTCTCCTCTCCGCTAATCCTCCGGGACAACAACAGATGGCAGGACGCCAGCAATATGGCAAAGTCGTGAGCCCGACGCTCACCTTGACCTTTCCTTCGCCGACTTGTGGACTCAGTCGACCTGAAACCTGACAACTTCATGTCGTTTTTACAGGCTACGCGTTTTCCACGTTCAGACCGCATTAAACATAATAATCTCGAGGTCAAAGGACGTGACCCCTGTTAGTGAAAACAACAAATTCACCACTGTTATCTGTAAAATTCTCTCAACAAATGTCCAAATTATCTCCACTGTGCATTCCTCAGTGACTGAAGATGGAGGAAGAATACGTTGTAAGCTCAACGGTGAGACAGGAAGTGGCGAGTAGAATTAAATTATAATGGAACAACGCCCCAACCATACATAAATGGACTATGGTTAGAATAACCCAGCTATAATGCCCATGGGACTCAGCACTGAACTTCCTCCTCTAGTTTTACTCTCTCTCTCTCTCTCCATCCTGTTACTCTCCTTGCCGGTTTCTATGTTTGGTCTCCAGAGGTGAACAGCAGTGGGAGAGAAATGATAGAAAACAGATGGACTGAAATAGCAACAAGAAGGCAAATATAGAAAAACATCCACTTTTATGCAAGAGACTAACACAAACATACATGTCTCCTCAGAGTTTGAATAAACTTAACAATTTCCAGACAGGAAGTGGAGTGTTTTTCCAACAAACACGCACGATTTGTATATTTCCCAGCAGTCCAAATCCACTGTATGATATTATATACGCAAGGGCTCATCCTGTACTTCTTCACATGAAGCTGATGCAAATGCCAGAGTTCAAACAGTGAAGCTTGATAAATGTACATACTAGATCAAACACTCCTGCTCCAGTTCACTTTTCTGGCCGAAGGCCAGCCTACACTCCCCACTGAAAAGGTATGCGGAAAAAACAAAGGCCATTTGTTCATATGCGGCTGATAACGTGGCGCAAGAAAAGGAAGAAGAAATCTAAAGCTGGCGAGGGACAAAACCCTTTTTCTACCTGAGATCAGAATCCCTGTTTCACAGCACAAGTAAAGGCCACCAGACTGTAAAGAAAAACTTCACTTCTCTTAAGATTTGGGCCACACCCTTCATTCACCACTCAGGCTGCAGTTCACGCTGCCTTTTGTGAGCAACACACAGGCTCGTTTTATCTCTTGAGTTTAAAAACTTGCTGACAAAAAAGGTACAACAGCATCTGCAACAACCAGTGAAACTGATAAAACCACGTTTCTCAAAAATATCCACCCTGGTGTGAGTCATTCCACCAGAAGAGAAGAATGCCTCTTAGGAACCCTGAAACGCCCGTCATATTAGCCCCCCGGACGAGCACAGAGTGGACACAACATGCCCCGTCTCGCACTTGCATTGTCTGGCTATGTAACGGAATTGGCTACGAATAATAATGAAATAAAATCAGACACGCTTTACTTTTAAGATTTTGAAATCCCATTCCCTCATAAATCCCAAGATGACCAAAGGTTGCTTATCTCCGACAGTAAAAATCACACCAGAAAATGCTACTAATCCCATTCGTACTCTAGGAATGTTACTTTGGTGACACCTCAGCTGTCATCATCATAAAGTATCTATCGAAAAGGCGTTAGCTAACTCCTCCTGACATGTTTATGACTTACAACTGGCAATAAATGTGTTGGTAGCAACTATCAACACCAGGCGAACCTTCCACTCCTCAGTTATGTAAAAGTTAAAACTAAACGAAGCCATTCATGGGACACTTTCGTTGGTAACTAGGCTACATTTGTCGGATGCAGAACACCGTGAATGAGATGTAGAAGCTAACACGCTAGCGCTTGCAGATGACTCAAGTCGCTAGCCGCGGAGCTAAACAAAACAGCGGTAATACTCTACAGCTGGCTTCAAAACTAGATTCGCATAGTTATTCCAGTCGGCGCAGAGAAACCGCTTTCCTCACCTGAGTTGAAAGACACGTAGCTGGGCAAAACTCCAAAGAGCATTAGACTCTGAAGAGACTGTGGCGGTTTGTCACTCGGTCCAACCAAGGGCGGTAACACAGGAAGAGGGAACAGAGGGGACCCGTGATTGACGTTCGAAAGGAACCAATAGAAAGACAGAAGGTCCCACGTAGACCAATGGCGCAACTTGTCCCGCCCTCACACAAAATAAAATAATATAAAATAAAATAAAATAAAATAAAATGTATAGAGGCATATAGTCGTTTATTTATATATGGTGTATGTAAAATATACACAAATATGTCTGTATTTTTGACATTTGATCATGTATTTAGAATTTTTATTTTTCAAATATATAAATATTTAGATCTCCTTTGACTACTTTGTGAATATTTAAACTGCTTTACATGAATATAAAACTAAAGTATTTGCATCGATTACAGTTTTCTGACCAATCACCAATTACCGATCTTTAAAAAGCCTGTTATTTTGTACCAGTTAAATTGTCTGAAATATGGCCAAATATTGCAAGAAAGTAGCTAAGTTGGTAACAATGGCGTGACTGTTGTTAACTACAAATGTGCAGACGTGACCAGGTGGACCCGTCTATCAGTCAAACCTCTGTCATGGGAGAGAAGAAGAGGACACTGTTTGATTTTTAGACTTTTGCTGAGGTAGATAAGATTAGTGAATAAGATCAATTTCACATGTAAGTATCGGCAGATAGCCCATCTAAAAAAAGATAAAAAGTAAGACAATCGGCCGATAAATCAACTGGTCAATAAATCGTCTGGTTGATAAATCAGTGCACCCCTGATATATAAATATAAATATACATCTCCAAATCATAGCATTATATTAGTCCTCATTTGCGAAGTTTTGAATGAACATGTTTTCCTGTGTTCCATTATACAGATGTGTACGTTCACACTTTGACTTATGTCCATTTATTACATTTATACACTGTGGAGTTGAGTCACATATACTGTATATCTCCATCTTGAAATATTAGTTCATTATTACTTAATTATTACTACTATTGTATTTGTTCTCAAAATAACTGGATAATAGGAAAACTATACCTCGGGAACCGGAGTCAATATCATCTGAACAAGTCGAATCTTTCACGGACAAAAGTCTTGATTTTGTGCCCATACCGCCCCCCACCGTCTGACATACCTCACTACAACAGCATGGTTGTGACCCAGAAGTAAAAACACTTCCTGCTGCTCGGTGATCACTTCCTGAAGATCTGAGCTTCCAACAGTTTGGAAGAAATGGCGGACCGGGGTGAATTATTCGGCAGTGATGGAGACAGCGACAACGATCAAAGAGGTACTGGAATCTCCCAGCTGCAGACTGTTCGGTGTCGGGTTGTACAGTTGTCTCTTTAGGAAATGTAAATATATTTTTGCAACGTGACTCTCAGAATGTGAGCGTGATGTTTGACCTGGAAAAGTGGAAGTTAAACGCGGCTCTCTGTGCATGAGACGTTAATCAACATGAATTATTTTTGTCTGGTTTTTTTTTTATGGAGCCCGTCTGAAGACATCGGAGAGAAAAAAAAATAAAATAATAAAAAAAACTTTAACACTTAAACAAGTCGTGACCATGATTTCTATATTTTTTTTTTCTTCGACGTCCACAGACGGGCTCCGTAGTTTATCCCATTAAACATCTGAGATCAAAATATTTTAGCTTACCAAAAAATAAATTTACAGCGCAGATTTCTGATTAGTTTTGTGAAACACAATCTCAATCTCCAAACACTAATCAGAGCTAAGTTTATGCAAGCATTCAACATGAATGCCATCTGTTTAGGTTGGATCAAAGACACGAGAAGCCAAGATATGATTGTATTTTTTTATATTTAACTCATAAATAAATTAAACCATTACAACAAAAGCTCTCTTCAGTCATTTGACTTTAACTCCATCAACCAACAGCATGTATTTTGATGCATTTTATATTAAGACCAGGTAAATAAAGGTGCATTCTTTAATATGGTATCCCAAGATTATTCAGATGATCTTGGAATTCCTTATTTTCATAACTGTGAACTTTAACAAAGACTCTACAGCATTTTTTTTTTCTTGTCACACCTACTAATCAGGACAAGACCTGAAGCCCACATTTGTCATGAAAAGCTCAGGCTTTTCATGACAAATGTGGGCTTCAGGTTGCAGCACTGATTGTCCAGCAATCAGTGCTGCATTTCGTGTGCCACACTTCAATAATAACAATTTGGTTTCTTTTACGGCTTGGCAGAGTCCAACTCGGGCTCTGGATCAGACTCGGAGCAGGAGAGACCTCGATCTGCCAGCAACGCCTCCGGCAGCGACAGTGAGAGGGGGCGGGATGATGACGATGATGATGAAGGGCAGGAGGCAGGGAAGCCGAGCATGAACAAGGTCGTCACCCTTCTATGCAGTAGTAAAATTCCACTTTTACAAAGTTTCCATCTCAGTTTTATGCTGTGACAAATACATTTTTTTTTCGTTGTTGTTTCAGACTTATCAGTTGCACAGGAATTTACCCGCAGATAGCTTTATTGGATAGGAAGCTGCCTTTTAAAACAAATAAATGCAGGTAGCGTTAATTTGCATCAAAGGTGAAGCATAGTGCGACCCCCTCTCCCCCCTTTCCTGCCTTACAGGAGCTGTTCGGCGATGACAGCGAGGATGAGCAGCGCAGTGGCAGCGATAACCAGTCGGAACGCTCTGGGAACCAGTCGGACGCCAGCATCCACTCCGACCAGGGGGAGAACGATCACTCGGACGCAGAGCAGCACAGCGGGTCGGAGCACGACCAGCGGGAGGAGGACGAGGACGATGAAGACGCCGGGAACCGGTCAGACGGAGGGAGCCCGGCGAGCAGCGGGATGTCCGGTGGCGGGAGCCGTCGTTCTGAGAGGGGCAGCGTTCGTTCAGACAGAAGGTATGGGATGCAATGAATTTTGCTGGACAATGAAGTTATTGCGATAAACGAAACTATTTTTGTTTTGAGATCATTTTCGAGTAATGATGTAATAATAACCGTAATGGCATAATAATAATTCAGCGCATTCTTCAAAGATCAATAAACTTTAAATCCTAATGAACATTTAACTCTGGGACTGTGAGATATTTTAAATGTAGAAAAATGAATAAACAAAACTACAGAAACGACAAATAAAATGATTAAATTGTCTTTTATCAGGGATGTATGCTTTGAAGCATAAATGGGAACATAGCTGTAAAGTCTTTTGTTTTCTGTTGGATTAAAAAAAACACTGCAGCACGTCTTTATACATCGTTAAGAAAATAGGATTTGACTTAAAAAAAAATGTAGCCAATGTAGCCAGCCAGCAAAAAAACAAAACAAAAATCTGGTTGGTAAATTTTGTGAAAAACAAGTGAATTCTGACATTTTGTTGCCATGCGGATGGTGGCTGCTGGGACCAGACAAGTCATCAAAAAAATGACAGTTTGTCTGCGAATAATAATGTGAGGCTCTGCGTTATGAAAGTGACGCAAAACATTGCATCCTTCCAGGTGTGACTGAGAAGGAAGAAATGAAAAGTCCTTGGCCTAGTCAAAGCCCAGACTGAAACTTTACAGCGACTTGAAACAGGCCTTATGTTGAAGCATCTCGGAGCTGGAAGGGAGGATGATGTTAGAGACTTGAGCTGGCCTTTACAGGGCAGGGTGTCCTAACATTTCCTCATTTAGGAAACACATTTTTTATACCTAATTAATATAATAATTACTATTTTTTTTCTCAGAGATAGAAAAAAAACAGAGTTGAAATATGTGAAAATCTCTCTTTGTTTGTGCTAACATTTTTTTACATAACTGGATAGCTTGAAGGGAATTACAAACAAAACTTGTTAACATGACCTCATTTCTCCATTGTGGGAATGTTTGTTGTTAAGCCGTCAGTCTCATTCCCCTCACTGCCTTCGTTGTGTCTCGAGACCAGCGTGCACAGCGATCCCGGGACTCCGCAGTCAGGGCCGGGCACCCCTCACTCCGAAGGGGGCGCCTCTGGCCCGGAGAACCAGTCTGACGACGAGAAGTGGGGAGGCGGCGCCAAGAGCGACCAGTCCGAGGACGAGGAGGAGAAGCGTCACTACTCCGACGAGGACAGGGAGAACTCTGACGACGACGGGCCGAGGACCAGGAAGCCAGGTACCGTCCCGTGGTTCTGAAGACGAAAGGGCCGGGGATCGCGAGGCGATGGCGCGCTAATCTTTAAATGTTGTTTCTTTCTGTCTTTCTTTTTTGCGGATTACTGTTAAATGCAATCGTTTCATCTTGTGGTTAATACAAAACAAAGTTCTTGGCTTGACCTTTCGTGCGCGATCACAAGCCTTCCTTCAGTGAAAACATGTGCTCATGTGGAAGTTGCTTTGTTTTTCCTTCACATGCCCTGGATCTCATTCGTTGCAGAGTCTGCAAAGGGCAGCGACAGCGAAGATGACTTCATCAGACAGAAAACCAAACCCAAAGCCGCGTCGGACTCAGATTCAGACAGCGACGGCGACACAAAGAAACGTAGGAAATGTTCCTCCTCCCCATTAGATGGGACATTTTGTTGCTTTTTCAATGTGGTTTATTCTGCCCTCTGAACTGCAGCAACAAAAGCGGCTGCGGACGATCTGTTTGGAGAAGCTGACGACATTTCTTCGGACAGCGACGCAGAGAAGCCACCGACCCCGGGGCAGCCTCTGGTATCCATCCGTTCTCATTTGGTTATTTATTTTTTTCTTCTTGATCTAGTCGTAGAAGCTTCACTCTGCATTGAATCCTACTGTGTGTGTGTGTGTGTGTGTGTGTGTGTGTGTGTGTGTCTTGGATACTTTTCTCTGCAAAGGATGGAGAGGACGGCATGGAGGGGGAGCAGGCGGAGGAGGAGCCTGCACCTGAAACACGCATAGAAGTGGAGATCCCCAAAGTGAGCACAGACCTGGGGTCAGACCTTTATTTTGTCAAGCTTCCCAACTTCCTGTCAGTGGAGCCCAGGTCAGAACCCCCGAAATGTAGAAATGAACACTGGAGATGGTCGAACATGTTAAAAAAAAAAGAGATTTATTTGGAGCTTTTCCCTTTTGCAGACCCTTTGATCCTCAGTACTACGAGGATGAGTTTGAGGATGAAGAAATGCTGGATGAGGAAGGACGGACCAGACTCAAACTTAAGGCACTTCTCTGCTGAATCAAAATAAAACTGACACTTTGTTATAGTAGCTGAATGTTTGCTCATTTATGCTCCTTTTATCCCACCACAGGTGGAAAACACGATCAGGTGGAGAGTGAAACGAGACGAGGAGGGCAACGAAACACGAGAGAGCAACGCACGTATTGTCAAGTGGTCTGACGGCAGGTGTGTGAGTGTGCGCCGCGCGTGTGTGCGTGTGTGCTAATGCGTTACAGCCAGCTTGAAGCTGCAGTATGTCGCTTAAATTTTTGTTTTTATTTTACACATTTATTAAAACTGTCGCCATGTCAAAACAGCATGGTATGAAACCGGTTGTGTGTGGGAAAAATTGAGCTTCTCTGCCTTCTCCCACTGCTAACTAGAAACAACAAATCAGAAACAACAAATCTCAGCGCCGTTCATCATCCTCCTGTGTGCGCTGCTCACCCTTTGCTCTCTGCTATGCTGCACTTTCTTCCTGATCGCAGAGTCTGCCACAAACGCTCAGACTAGTCAGGATGACGGCAGACACAGAGTTGTTTCTCTTCCATTAGAACATTGAGTAGCGAATACACAAATTGATTGACAGCGCTCAGAGCCGGGAGCGGTGCATTTCTTTAGACGGCAATAGTAGCGCTTGGAGTAGGTATATTGGCGTCTTTTATTTTTATTTTTTCCACAGACTAGCTATCTAATATTAAACTATTAAACATAGTGACATGTCAAGTTTGTAAAAAAACAAACATATTTTTAATAGAAGTTACATCCTGCAGCTTTAGCATTGTGGTGTTATCTGTGTTTGACAAGTTTTTTTTTAAGCATCGCATTCTCATCACAGCATGTCCCTCCACCTGGGCAACGAGGTGTTTGACGTGTACAAAGCTCCTCTCCAGGGAGACCACAACCACCTGTTCATCCGACAGGGAACGGGACTGCAGGGACAGGCTGTGTTCAAAACCAAACTCACCTTCAGGTAGCGTGAAGTCGTTGCACTCGGGACTGAAATCTCTCGCTCTGTTTTTTTTTTTTGAGTAGCACAGAATGAGTAGATAGAGATAACCTGACTGTGTCTGGTGCTGTGACAGCAGAACAAGCAGCAAACAAGCGTCAGTATGCCAAAGAAAACAACAACAACAAAACAACCAGGGATCATTCAGAAATGTACTCTATGCTATAAGTCTCTGGATCACCTTGTACAAGCTGGCCAGGTTTCTCTCAATAAGAGCCATTTAAGCCTCTTACTGCCCCCCTCCAGCCCACCTGAATGTTCTGTCTTCTTAGAACGCATGAGTCCGGTCAGCCGTCGTCCAGACCTGGTTTTAGTGTGATCTCGACCCAGCCGGCTCCCGCACCAAACATTACATTATGTCTTGGTGGATTATTGGGAAGATTAGAGCCAAAGCTGTTCCCAGAGTACAAACTGTTTGGAGTAATGTTTTCTCTAATTTAGAAGATGTTTTCATTTACAACCTTGTTCCTTAAATATGAAGAAAACAATGTTTAGGTTATCTTTGAGCTGACTTGATTGATGTAAACTGGCTTTACATTTTACTCTCAAGAACTTTCTTGGATACTTTTCCGTTAGGGACATGTAATTTCTTGTAACTTTGAGGTTTGTGCTCTGTACTTAGAAAATACCTTTCCAGATCTAAATGGTCAAGAAACCTCAACATTTCCTATTGATCCTAGGACTTTTAAGGGACTTTTTGGGAATTTTCCTGGAACACCCAGGAGTAATTTAGGAAATTCAGCCCATATGATGAGGTGCATCATACACTCCGGACATTACAGATTGCTTTACAGAAGATGGTACCAGGTTCTTGGAAGCCTGGCGATTAAAGGTTTCCTAGAAAGTACAAAAGGTGTGCTACATCTTTGATAATACAAATTTCACAATGAAGTAGTTTGAACTGGGTTGTTATAATGGTGAACAAATATCCAAAATGTAACATTTGAAAGTTTCCTTTAGAGTTTGCTTTATTTTTTGTTTTTGTTTCTTTGGTGTTGTTAAAGTTATTCTAGTTTATAAAATAACATTACTACCCACATTTAGTAATTTACCATTTATTGTGTTTTTCTTGCGCGTCTCCAGACCCCACTCCACAGACAGCGCCACCCACAGGAAGATGACGCTGTCTCTGGCCGACCGCTGCTCAAAGACGCAGAAGATCAGAATCCTCCCCATGGCTGGAAGGGATCCTGAGTCACAGCGCAATGAAATGATCAAAGTAATGCTCGCTTGGCATCCTGTCCATCTATGCTTTCCTTTTTGTGCGTTGACCTTTCTTTGTGGAATCCTTTTGTCTCAGCTGAGGCTGAAGGGGTTTGCATAAGGCTGGCTGCTGATAAGCATCGTACCGGGTTACATAAAGGCACAACCTGCCGCACTTATGTAACGAGGTCAAGTAGCTGTCAGCGAAATTTAAACCGTGTCAGCATCAACATAGGAGGCTGGACGGTTATCCGCAGTCAACCCAAACAAGCCCGACTGATGGCATCGCCTAATGTTTTATTGTCTGTGGGCACTGCAGTGGCGCAAAAAGTGGGTATGCAGCGCATGCAACGCATAGGGGCGTAGCACCAGAGGGGGCGCTAAAAACCCGTCTGGAGGGGGCGACGCTCCTTCACAACTGGTGCACATAACGAGGTAAATGTAGCGAGTTTTACCTTTAACGTATCGTCTCCTTGGGGAGGACAGGGGGGGTGTATGTTTTCTATGCTCCTTCGCCCTGACATTCGATTTGTTTTCACATCCACCTGAATAATGCGTAGTTGCCCGACCGTCTGTGGGGATCGGCTGATGAGGAGGAGCCTCGGTGGGTGAATCTTCAGTCGGTGTGTTGGAGAGCGTTCCTGACAGTTACCGTAACATGTGGTTTATCGCCTGTCGTTTCTCAGTAAACAGCGTTATTACCATTAGACGGAGACAGCAAAGCAGCTTTTGTTCAGAGGAACAGCTTATTCAAGCGAGGGAAGCCTGAGAACAAGATTTGGTTCACAAGAATTTCTTCTTTCCAAGCCAAAGCCGACCGGGCTGGCAGGAGGGCGAGAACCCCACTTCGCTAAACCCAGTGATGTCTTAAAGGGATGCTTTTAGATTTATAAAGGGATTGTGTTGAGCTGATATCTTTGAGCGCACCGTTTTGTTTTGTCCTCACTCCTTTTCCTTTTTGTTCCTTTTTTTGTTGGTGATGAAATCTTCTAACTACGTCCAACGTCTGTCTCGGCAGAAAGAGGAGGAGCGTCTGCGGGCGTCGATCCGCAGAGAGTCTCAGCAGAGGAGGATGAGGGAGAAGCAGCACCAGAGGGGCCTGAGCAGCAGCTACCTGGAGCCCGACCGCTACGATGACGAGGAGGAGGGCGAGGAGGCCATCAGCCTGGCGGCCATCAAGAGTAAATACAAGGGAGGAGGAGGCCTGAGAGGTAGCCGCACTCGTTTTTAAATGTTTTTCTGTTCATTGTTTGTTTCTCGCCGATATTTGTTCTTTACACTTCCCCCGTCTGCATTCCAGAGGAGAGAGCGAGGATCTACTCATCGGACAGCGATGAAGGCTCCGACGATGACAAAGCCCAAAGGCTGATGAAGGCCAAGAAGCTGGACAGTGACGAGGTAAGGCGCAGTGCCCGGTGGCACAGGCAGGGGGCAGTGTGAGGCAGCACTCTGTGGACGGTGAAACCTTTTCCACTTATCCTGATGTGAACTGAACCGGACAGAAAGTCCTGTTTGTTTACATCCCTCACCAGTGTTTTTCCTCAAATCAAGAGAAGACGATGTCACAAAAAACACACAGGTTGGCGTGATAAACAGAAATTGCCGGGAAGCCAGACTGAATGTCTTCTGCCGTCAGCTCTGTAATCTCTTCTTATCCTTTTGTTGTTCTCAGGAGGGCGAAGGATCAGGCAAGAGGAAGGCAGAAGACGAGGAAGAAACGACCACTAAAAAGGCTAAGAAGTATGTCATCAGTGACGAAGAGGAGGAGGAAGAGGACGACGAATAGTTTTTTCTTTTTTTTTTTTTTGCCTTTTCCTCTGTATCATCAGTGGTCAGTCCATCTGGCATACAAATAGCCATGTTTTGTATATTTTCTTATGATCTGTGTGGGTGTGTGTGTGTGTTTTAGGTTGTTTATTTTCTGTACAGCAGAGAGGTGAGAAATAAACGGTCGTCTTATGTAACCGAAGTTTCCCCGGGAAGCCTCCACTTGTTTTTATTTTTGCATTATGAATCATGCATGAATCACACAGTTGTTGTGAGATTATAAAACATAATGTTTATTTTGGCTTCCAGACAACAAACAAAACCTTCGTTAGACGGCCGACGAGGAGCCGATCGAATGAACTCAGAGGCTGCGACTGCTAATTTAGTTTTAGTCAAATGCTCTGCAGGTCTTGTGCTGGAAATAACTGCGGTTTTTCAGCAGACCAAACGGACCCTTGAGCAAAGGGACTCGACAATGTTGTTTCACAAGAAACGCCGAAGCTTGAAGGGCATTTTTGGATTTGAGATTTGGAGATGAGCGAGAGTGAAGCGCTGGAGGAGAAAATACATTTTGTCCCACTGTTTGTTAGTAAATCGCCCTTCCTAGTATTTGTTTTCTTACAAATAAAAACATTAAAAACACAATTTACCTTAAACAATCCAGTTGAGCATTAAATGTTATTATCCAGGGCCTTGATTCTGCTTCAGTTAATTCATTTTTGAATGACGCCGTGCCAGCAGAGATTTTTGTAAAGGATCAATTCACAAGAAAAAAGTTTCTGATAACAGTTCACCAAAAATGTGAGAAGGTTGAGAACGAACGGCGCAGCTGCCTTGACCGGCCAAGAGCAGAGAGAAGGCCGCCGCAGACGCACTGAACCGTGTGAGCTTTTTAGGGCTAAAAGTTCACATGCTGCAGTTATCATTGCAGCAACGATTGCTGCAATGATAACTGCAGCAATCATTGCAAAATATACGAAGAATACATAACATCAAGACAACAGAGATAAGCAAAAGTGGTCAGTGTGACCTCCAGCAGCCTTAAAATGTTATCAGCAGGATAACCTGTGTCGCCTGAACTATGACCTTTATCAGGTTTTGATCATGTGACTCCATCTTCCCTTCCCCAGAGTAGATGACATTAGGTTTCTGGAAAAAAATATATTGCTGTCTTAACTTTATTAAGTTGATGTTTTTCACTTAAAAATGTTTATGGTCCTTCCTCTGTAAAGGATTTAAAAAGTAAGAGTGCTGAGAAGTGGGAATACGAAGAATAACTCCTCTGAAATGTAGCCTCCATGATTGGCATTCGCTTCCTTTAGCCAAAGTACTATTTCATACAGCATTGCAAATTTATTTTATTTTTTTCTCATATATTCCCTAACTACCACAGTGTTGTTTCTTTTTAAGACATCTTTGACATGAAGGTATTTAGGATTTCAGGAAAAGTCAAGAGTATATTCTGCTGGTTAAACCACTTTTTTTGTTTTGTTTTAGAAATATGACCTTATTTAAGGGGAAATAAGTGGGCTTTCCAACAATATGACAAAATTTACCAGGGAGAATTGCTACAATAAACAAAAGGTCAACCAAACACATTTTCCCTTGTTATGTGAACCACATTTAGACTCTTAGTTCAAAATAATAGACTGAGATGCTGCCTGGTTCTGCTCAAACCATCGTATTATTTGCAGTAATGGTAATTGCATGATGGGTACTTTCCTTTTCTATCTGGGCTTTGTAAAAGGATCAGAACTTTTGTGAAAACAGGACCTGTGCGAAATTGTTAGAAGAACCTGCCTCGACACCCAACATTAATAAAATTGAGCAAAGTTTATATGAAATAATTGTGCTGCATTTGTGCAGCAGAGATTCTTGTGACACCAAATTTGACAACCTTTGACCTTTGACAACCTCTGGAAACATTTGTTAATATCTTTAAAATGTCAGCCGCACATAAAAATGTTTTGCTGCTGCAGCACAAATATTTCACACCAGTTTCGTTTAATTTGCAGAAGGTAGGCAACTTCACTCAGGTGGGATAAGGATGGACTTCGTCTGCAAAGAGACTCAAAGAATTTCACCGAGCTCGTTACAAACTCACAAAGTGATCCCCGAGAACCGAGACCTATCTGTGGTGAAAAGTGAAGCGCTTTCGTCACATGGTACAAGTCAGGTTGTACCGTGTGATGAACATTGGCATAGGCATGTATTATGCAACTGCTAATGTTGTTAAGTAACTGAGTAAAAGCCTGGAGTTCAAGCAGGGCAAATCAGGCAGTTTAGAAAAAGGACCCGCTGTGGGAGATAATGACCCCCTTCAGAAGCGTTTTCCCTGGCTGGATCTTTTTAATGGCAGCATTATACTGTTTACCCTCCAGCCGATCCTGAAGCTGCGGCAGGATCATCAGCAGGTATGCAGCTCAGTTATCGACGTCAGTGCTCCAGCTGTTGGAGCACAGCGAGGTGAGGCATTGTGACTTGATCCCTTTTGAGCCGCACAGTAAGAGGAGAAAGGAGAGAACAAGAGCCGTGGTTACTGATTCATGTCCAGTTGCCAGAATGACGCACAGCATATCTCTCTCTCTCCCTCACACGCGCAGACGTGCAGAGTGTCCCAGAGATGGACGACAGTCCTCCAATGGGACCAGTCTCACCACCCTGTCCAGACAGATCTGGCTGCAGCAGCCCAGAGGTGCAGAAGTTACTAGCTTACATAAAATGTCTGCATCCTCCCCCTGTGTGCCATCTACTCAGGACTGCAGTGTTGTAACAGAGCTGTTCATATTATCAAGTGTTTGAAAGTCCCTTAAAAAATTCATAATGAGGCTGCGGTGGGCAGCGCATCGCTGGAAACCTGAACTTTCCCATCGTTCACTCACAACAGGTCTGTGCATAGAAGACTGAAGAAGCGCGTCTCTTCAACCTGCTTACCTCGTGGCAAATGCAGAATTCAAATTTGGCCACACTGAATGTAAATGTTGTGTGTGTGTGTGTGTGTGTGTGTGTGTGTGTGTGTGTGTGTGTGTGTGTGTGTGTGTGTGTGTGTGTGTGTGTTGCCTTTAAAGAGAAAGTGCCATCAGCAGCGGTGTGTGCTGCGTTATCACAGACTGCAGTGTGTTATGTAAACCCAGTTTCACTCAGCGAGGAGAAGGGAAGGGAGGGGAAGGCACTGCTACAGTCAGCACTGACTGAGAGGGGTGGAAATGAGGGGAGGGCTGCAGCATTTTACTTCTTTTATTTTTTGTTTCCCAGTGGTATTACTATTTTGTTTTTTCTGTCTGAATCTTTTCTTTTCCTCTACAAGCAACCAACATTTTTTCTGTCCTAACAGGGTCTGGAACTCTGCAACATCACATTCTCTGCAATAGAAAGTGTAGCCCTGCAGGCAGACTGTGAAAATGGCTGATTCAAGTTGCATAAAAAAAGAAGCTAAATAGGCAACCGTTCTGCCAATTAGGTCACAGTAAAGTCACTGACTGGGTCAGCAGTAAGCCAGATTGCCTGGGAGGAAACAGTCCTCCAGTCATTTTTCCAACCATTTTTTTAAATACTGGTTTTTATTTAATCTTTGCAGAGTTGCTGATGTTTGACTCCAGTGGTCTTTGGCGAGAACCGGGGTGAACCCTGGAGAAGTCGCTGGTTCCTACCAGGCCGACACGGAGACACACAACATGAACAAGCTCACACTAAAAGGGCAATTTGGAACCTCCAATTGACCTAACGTAGTGTAGTTTGGAACATACAGTATTCAATGTGTGGACATACATATCCATCATTGCAAATATACATGTCTGCACTTCAACACACCAGAGTCTTAGACAGGAGACAATTGAATTACCTCCTCAGCTTGTCCATTCACAGGAGTTTGTTAATGTCTTAGGTGTAGCTGTGGTCAAGTTCAGAAACCTGTCAAAGAAAATAGAGTATAAGAGTTGGGGACCAGTGAAAGCAATGGCCATTACGAATGAAGCTGCACAGTCTTTGGTGCAAAATATTCAAAAAATGTGCAAAATCTGTTTATCATTCTCCATTAGTAAAATTACTTAAAAGAACAATTATTATAAATAATTTGAAAAAGATATATTGCAGAGAGTGATTCCTTGAATTCTGCACACTAGTTTTTTTCTTTTCTTCAAATAATCTAAGCCAACGAAATAATAAAACTATGTAAATATTATTATGCTTTTGGGTTTGATATGCTACCCTGAGGTCACCTCCACTTTGAAAACAGTCTTGAAACAACCTGGATGCTGGAGTATGTGTACTTTGAGTGGTATGGATATTTTTTTTGTTGTTTGTTTGTTTTCATGTCCAGCAGTGTGGCAGTCAGAAGTGTTGTATGAGTGTTAAGGTGAAGCCCAGTATATTTATTTTCACACGTGGAGCAGTATGGCTTTCGCCATGACGCCCCACTGTGGTGAAACTTTGTTAGAAAATGCCCTGGGTTTTTCTCAAATGTAAGAAACACAGAGACGAAGAAGACGGGAGGAAAGGAGAGGAAAAAGATTAAGGGAAAAGGAGACAGAAGTAGAAGAGAGAAAAGAGAGCACAATTTGTTGTAGTCTGGCTCTAGACATGCAGAAAGACAAATCTAAGGAATCATAAGAACAAACAACATATGCATATTTAATACTAACATTCATGGTAACAGATAAGAGGGCCAAATACCTTCCTAACATCTGTTTTGACCCCATTGGGTTGAGCAACAGCCTGGTGGAGGTCACAATCCATAAATAGATCCACTATCTTTACAGGTATAAATTGATGGTCAATAAACAATGATTAAGGTGACTCATCATTATTTTCAAACACTTCAGCATTATGTAACATGAGCGTGAATCGGCACAATAGCATTATAGTTTCAGTTTTTGTCTATATAGGTCAGCGGCCTCCGTCTCCAGTTCCAGATGGCCGGTGTCCTGCATGTTGGGTGCAGCCGTGCTTCAACGTCTCCTTGTCAACTGAAGACCCTGCAGATTCAGACGTTCTTCTGAGGAGATGGTGCAACCTCTTGAGTTGAGTGGTGAGGAGCGCAGGCTCATTAAAATGTTGAAGGACGAGGGGCTTTCAAGGGAGGAACCACTGACTCGGGATCTACTGATATAAACCCAATGTATTATTTAAAATTCATTTACAACAGGAGAATCATGTAAATATATATTACTGTTTTGTGCCTTAGAAAACTGATTTTTCTATGTGACATGACTTTTTTCACTGCCTGTTGTGATCTGTATTATCACAGTAAACCAAACGTGGCTGATTAACAGTTTTTTTTTTGTGGTGTTTTATTATAGTGATATTAATATGCATGTTAACCAGCTACTTCTGAATATAAGCCATATGCTTGAATGTAGTAGATGAGCACCTTGGTGATGAGGCGAACACAAACACACACACGCAAGCAAGCACACACACACGCACAGACTTCTGTAGCTATGACGTGAGCTGCAGAAATTATTATTTATTATTCAGTCTAATTAATAACAGACTGAATAATGATTTTTACTCTCTTCGTTTACCATGGGATTGTTCAGTGTAAAACAACAATTGTTTGAGATTTTTTTATCTGAACCTCTCAGCGTCACTATAATGTGACTGCATGATTGGCTACATAATGGCCAATACTAGTATTGGCCATTACGTAGTACGTAGTATTGCCTTTCTCTGTAGGTATGAGATTAAATTTGTGGAAAATGAATGCATTTTATGAAACATAAAGTCCTTGACATGTCCTATCAAGTCTTGTGTATGTTTGTCACTTTTTTTCCATTCACCCCCTTTTGTACAATATATATAAATTGGGGATAATTGGTGTAGAACTTCTATGTTTCTCCTGCATCATGGCATGTTACGTTACTTTTTTAAATTTATTGATCACCTAACCCTCTGTGGATAAATATTCAGTGTTCTACAGTGAATCACAATAGGCCATTATGTTGTTAAGTTAAACATTTAGAAAGCACCCCGAGGGGCATGCGGCACAGAGAGGTGGGAAAATCCTAATCAGCACAGACAGACTGTCTGCATGGTATAGCATGGAATTAAATTATATTTCATCCCATTAATGGGGTGATATTGGTTTTATACTTGTATTGATTAGGTAGAGTTGCAGCCTCATGAGTTGTTCACTTGACATCTTGGAAGTTGCAACACTCGTGGTCAAAATAAGTGTCAGTCTGGCTTAGCTGGAAACCAAATTGTGAAAGCTCCTCCGTCAGATGTGAAGGAGGGTGATTTTGCAGCATTACTCACTGAACAGCTGCATATCTATCTCTCTATCTATCTATGATATGGAAATGCAAGTGTGGAAAAAAAGTATTGCCCAATTCAGGCTATACGCTTTCTGTTACATTATGCAGTAACAACCTGAGGTTGTTCAAGGCTCAGCCATCAGTCAGATTATTGTAATAAAAAATATGTAGTTAAATGTGTGTTTGTCAGGTTCACACATCTTCGAGAAGCATACACACATGCTAACACAAGTAATTAATTAGTCAAATGCTCTAACTGGCTGACATAAGTAAAATAGATGCAAAAATATGGAAAGGTATCAGTTCTTAAAAGCTTATTTGACCAGCATTACGGCAAAGTTTTCATGCTAATATGGTAGGATTCAATAGTTTTTCTTTTTAAAGTCTCTTCTGTTTTTTTTCTTACATTAATTCAAACAATCACTCCAATCGATATCTCTGTCTGTTTTTCACCCATATGCCGTTTGCACCACCTTTAGACACTCTATCCTGCTTGCGTTTCTGAGCTCGGTGCCCTTTACTCCTGTCTCAGGATGTTCCTTCCCCCCGCTGGTGCTTATATAAGCGGCTAATAAATAAGAAAAAGAAACACAATACTTTACTCTCACAACAGGATCCCCACACACTCACACATGACAGTGACCCGGAGCGTGCTGCGAGGGTCGTAGCTGGAACATTTTCACACAAGCAGGTGTGCAGCCAGCAAACACACGCGTGCGCTCACACATCCCGGAAAACAAGCCAATTCAGTATCATCTGGGTTTTTTCTGTTCCTTCTGACCTCAGCAATTTGGGTCAGCGTGTTCTGTTGAAGGAACAGAGCCTAATCTGTAAACAACGGGCTACCTTCAACTGTGAGCAGCTCAGAACAGAAGATTACACTTGAGCTTTTTGAGAAAGAAGAGGAAAAACAAAGCAAATAGGAACGGAGGGTGACCTCTTGTGCTGCAGTTCCTTCACAGACACAGAAACTTTTTTTTTTTGGTGAACCGGTAAGATGTCTGCTCAGAAGCAACTCTTTTTCAACCTTACAATGAAATCCCCACTCATTGCTATAGACAACAGTGCTGCCATGCAACTAGCTGGCAGTACATCAGAAGCAATGTGGGGTTTAGTGTTTTACCCCTGAGCAAAACTGGTGCATGGGAAGCAAAAAAGCGCAAACCGGCGAGTCTCCCTAAGTGTTTTAATGTATTCTGAGTCTGTGTGGATGATATGCTGTTAGGCCTCAGTCATTGCCCCAATTGGTCTCATCTAATTAACCTTTTAAAAAGAACTTGGTGACATTTTAAAAAGAGGTGAGCTTTAAGGAATAAAACTTCCAAATAATTTCTCCTCTCTTGCCGTCGTGTTTCAGAAGACCGTTACCCACAGACAGACTCCGTACCAGCACCAAGTGAGTGCATGAGTTGGCTCTTTCCAGTTCCCTCCCAGCATATAAAAACATGCATGTTAAGTTAATCTTTAAATAGTCTGCGTGTGTGTGCATGCATGTTTGTGCGTCTCTGTGTTTTAATAAAAGTAAAGGTTAAAGACACTGAATTGGACTGGAGTTTCTTTAGTGTTATCAGGATAAATAAGGTTAAATACATACATAAAGAATCATGATTTATTTGCTCTTCTACTTTACGTTGGCCTATCAAAGAAAATACTGATAAAATACATAGAAATTTGTAATTATCACATAATCTGTAGAGTCTAAGGGGTAGATATGCCTTTTGCAAGGGATTGTAATGTTAGAGTTTTATTAAAGGGGCGGTATTATGTAAAATTAAATTTTTTGAACTATACATCATGTTTTAGTGTTATTCCCTCATCAAAAACATACCTGCAGTGTTGCCTTGATTCTTTCATGCATGTTTAAGAAATTGTTTAATCTCCATGACAACCATTCAGCTAGGCAAAACGCCTGTTTGGACCTAGCACCGCCTTCGAAATGCAGCTTCTCCTCGGAGCTTCTGCCTTTCCCTCAGCTCCCCTGCTCAACTCCTTCAGACTAGCCAGCAGCAAATTAGCAAACACCTGGTGAAACTGGGCAACTGCTGAGCTCATTATAAGTGCTACTTCTCAGTGAAATGTTTGGTAAAAATGTTTTTAAAAGACAAATAAAGGAGCAATGTTGTGGAGCGATGTTGTGACGACTTCCTGAAGGCGGAGTTTCAGAAAGAGCAGGAGTTTTTAAAGAGACAAAGGACCAATATCAAGGTGTTAAATCAGGCAGTAAAATTTCTTTTAAGTTGTGCTTAATATGAATAGCATTTTTATAGCAAGTATAAATAACATGGTTACTTGATTTTGCTATAAAGTGGGACTTTGAGCCTGAAAAACACATAATACTGCTCCTTTAAGGATTCAGCAGTCAGCCAGAAACTGTAGATAAAGCTGTCTAATGCGTCACAGATACATTAGGCAGCACTGCCAGCTGACAGAGTTTGATAGGGGCTACAGTAAGAGTTTACATGAGACTGGGTGGTCTCACTGAGCCTCAGATGCTGGTACCTTTGCCTTTGGGTACATGAAGGCACTGTACACATCAAGTCATCTCCATCGGTGTTGTAAAGACTCTCCAGCTCTCCAGAATGTTAAAGTGTCTGGAGAGCTGAAATGTTTTAGCACAGCACAAGTGCTGTCTGTCTGTTTTGGGGAACCAGAAGTGTAAGTACTATTTAACTTTGCTCCCAACTGAGGCTCACATCAGATCACTGGTTTATGGGGTTTAGTATTTTTGGACTGAGCACTGTGTAGGAGATAAGCTTTCTACACAGCAAATGTTCTTACTTGGAGACTTCAGTCTGTTTCTACCGGCTACCCCACAGCACATGTTTCAGCATACAAAATCCATTTAAATTGTAGGATATTTAACTTTACCATAATGATTTTGTCAACAAACATCTGGAATATTGCTCTGAGCAAAACATTTGTCAAGGGACATGTACATACTGTACACACAGAAGGAGACGCACCAATACTCAGCAGAAGTCGATGTGTCCTAGTTCATGTTGTGCCTGCATCTTATGCAAACATCTTTAGATGAGGGCAGTCATGGGTATGGGGTTTGGGCAAAACAAAGACCTACATTGGTGAGCTCCATGCAGTACAGGAGTTATGGGCCATAAAAAGGTCATAATTGTAAAATGTCCTCTTCCACTTTGCAACAAGGCTCTAATGGTGGTAAATTAACTTAAGCCTGGAAAACCTGGAGTCTTCGGATGGGGTCAGCACGTCTAATGAGATCTTGTACTTTCCGTATTAGCCTTCTTCAGGCTTGTTTTACTGACACTAAATATTTTTGTGGGGAAAAAATGAAGTGCTATTTATTGCTGGTCTCATGCTGCACTATAAGGTAGTGATGAATTTGCTTTTTTGTGGAGATAGAAAACAATTCTTCATTCTTTATTTTGCAACTTTCAAAGCATCGGGATGCAAAAATGAAAAGTCTCTGCTTTCTCACACATCAGAGTAATTTCAACAAAGGCCCACCAGCTTTTTCTTCGATGTGGGTCAAAAAATGTCCAACTTGCTTTGACACAGTGTGCGCAGTTAGGTAAAATGAACGTGGCTTGTGCAAAACTGTCAAGGTGAAAGAAATACTTCTTGTCCACCTACTGTGCTTAAAAAGCCTAACAACTGTTGAACTTGGTGCCCCCAAGTTAATTCCTCTTTGATTTTTCAAACAAACCAATTTCTATATTTTCTACTTAAGGTTAGATACTAAGTATGACAGGTAACCCTTCATCTAACAGGAAAAACAAAACTGTCCCTATAAGACAGAGATGTGTAGCTTCAGTACCCAAAGCCTGCAGCCATTTAGATTTGTCTTTGTGACAACACGTCTATATCACATAATGAAGTCATTAGTAGGACTCTGAAGCCTGAGAGCTTGAGGAGATCATTCAGCCATTTAATTCAGATGGGTTGGACTTGGGTCACAGAAAAAAGCGGAAGGACACCGGCCCTCCTGGGCCAAAGTTTGACACGCCTTCGGTAGCAGGGTTGAACATCTAACGCTTGCAGGACAGCGATTTCCAAGGCCGCTAATTTGGCTCCTATAAAGTCATGATAACTTTTAAAGCTCATGATAGTCTATTGTTTAGATTGTTAAATCCAAGCCTGCAGCACCAAAGGCAGATATTTAATCTCTTCAAGTCACTTGGAGCAACGTGTGTCATAAATCACAAATAATCAGCGTCATATATTTAAGAATGTTGTTGGAATTATTTACATTTCATTCTTGGAAAAGGTTGCTTTAGCTATCATGTTTTATCAGTGAAGAAATAGTTTTGACATAACCAGGTCACGGAATTTGTAAAACCTATATTTATCCTGTTCAGAACAGTGGATATGAGTACAAAGTCGCCGCTTGTTTCAGTGTGTTAACTCACACTCACACATTAGCAGATCTGTGATGTTTTGAGAACCAAAAAAAGAAGAAGAAGAAAAAACGACTACACGCTAGCAGACCAAAGAGTGCAGGTTTTAGTCAGGAGCTGAGGAGTGAGAGGTTTGGTGGTTGCTGTGGAGCGATAGAAATAACATAGTGTGGAAGAAAGAGGGGTATGAGAAAAAGGTGCTGAGGTCAGGTGTGAGCAGAGAGCACACCCAGTCTCTCCGGCCTGCGGTATTTCAGAGCTCGCTGCAACTCAACAGCCATGGCGCTCTCTGCTTCTGACCTTCACTTATCTAACCACCCTGCCTCCACCATGCCAAGTCCCTGTCTTTCTCTCTTGACTCATCTATTGTCCACCCTCTGTCTTACTGTTTGGGTTAGATAAGCAAAGTGACATACAGAAGTATAGTTGGAGACCAGAGTGGCTTATCTAGGCGATTATACAGTATATTGTGTGTGTAAATAAATATATATAAAAACAAATAAAGATACATTATGCTCTAATCATGCTCTGTAGTGATTCTTCATTTTGTCTGCTCAAGGTTTATTTAACTTCTTTGAATGGACACGACCTACCAACAAGCATCATTAGATAATCGCAAATTAGAAACGCGCAATTTATTTATTTATTTATTCTAAATAGAAAGTCATCATTTAAAAAAAACAGAAGAAAAATCTAATTGCTTTTATTCTGGTCTCCACCAAATTAAACCTGCAGACAAAAACGTATTGATTTGAAACTTGGTGCAGACATGAAAATCAAATCTGTAGCCTCATAGTTCTCATGAACCTGAAACAAAACGACAAATAAGAATGAGGAAGAGCTTCTGCTGCAGGGATAGAAAAGTTGTCAGAGTCTTGGATAAGCGTGGATAAGCGTGTAACTTGGTTTCAGTGTTTTATGGCCTGGGTCAATACAGAAGAAAAAGAAAAGGGAAGACATTTGTATTTTTGGATTTCAGATTGCCACCCCACTGTTTAAACCAAGCAGTCAATCATTCCTTATTCATAAGTATATAAGAAGTTCGTTGCAAGAGATAAATGTTTTGTCCTTTTCAGATCCTTCCTTCATTCTATTTGTCGTTTAATCTTCCTCATATACTTCCTGATGTTCTTCTTTTTCTTTTCGCCCATTTTTCCTTGTATACCCTCTTCTCTGCTTTCCTCCCTCTTTGCATTATGTTCTCTGTTTGTTTCTCTCTTTCTTCTTTCTTTTTTGTTTGTTTCTCTCTTTTGTCCATCTTTCCTTGCAACGTTATAATTCAAATTCTCTTTCTTTCATCCTTCCTTCCTTAGAAGTTAAGTCTGGGGTTTTTTTTACATGAAAGATGTGTAAAAACTCTTGCTATAGACCTTTAGCTCGTCTATTTTACAGATCTACTGAAGAAACCTGGATGAACCAGAACTTTCTTCAGTTGAACTTTTCCAAAACCGAGGCCATACTGATCGAAACGCCTCACCAGGTTCAATCCTCGACTCTGACGAGTATTTCATTCTCTGGACAAGACATTCCCATTTCCTCCGTTTGTTACAAACCTTGGAGTTTGAATGGACTCTCACCTCACATTCGAAAATCGCATTAAGCACCTGTTTAAAACCTGTTTTTTATCATCTTCGCAATATTTCCAAATTTCGTTCATCTCTCTCCCGCTCGGATGCTGAGACCCTCATCCATGCCTTTGTCTCCTCCAGACTCGACTACTGTAACTCGCTGCTCATTGGAGTCCACCGAAAACACCTTCAGAGACTTCAGTACATTCAAAACAGTGCTGCCAGGATCCTAGTGAGAGCTCGTAAATTTGATCACATCATACCTACTCTTCACGAGCTTCACTGGCTTCCTGTAACTTATAGGATTCAATATAAAATTGCACTTATCACCTATCACTGTCTATATGGAACCTCACCGGATTACCTGAAGGACCTCCTTACTTCACATTCACCTTCTAGACCCCTACGATCCCAAGCCTGCAATCTTCTCCACCTTCCTCGATCAAAACTAAGGACTATGGGTGATCGAGCCTTTGCTGTGGCTGCTCCTCGTCTATTGAACTCTCTCCCTGACTATTTGAGAGCCCCGCAATTATTGTCTGATTTTAAAACTGACTTGAAAACTTTCCTTTTTAGACAAGCCTACCCCACTTTTAAATGACAGTTGTTTGTTTTTGTTTTTTTTTAATTGTTTTTGATAGCTGATTTTATGTTTTTAGATGCACCATGTAGCACTTTGAGATTTTTATTAATGAAAAGTGCATTATAAATTAAATTGATTATTATTATTATTATTATTATTATTATTATTATTATTATTATTATTATTATTATTATTATTATTATTATTAAACCTATAGACCAACAAATTAGGCATAAAATTATGACCAACTGACTACTTTTTGTCCTTTCTTTTGCCAGCCCAAGACAAGAATTCGAAAATAATGCCATGGCACATGACGATGTGCCATGGAATAGTTCAAAATGCTTGGCTTCAGTTTGACCTTAAAATTTCTCACATCTGCAATCTGATTTATCATCAGGACAAGTCATTATTTACTACTCTTGAGATGCTACATTAAAAAGGATAATAATCTATTAACTCTTTTCTTCATCTTTGTCTAACACTTGAAGATAAACTACCTGCTGTCTCGTCTCTATCTTTCTTGGAATGCGGCAACACAAACAGAAACAGGCTTGTTGCAAACTGGTTTTGGGTGAAGCTCGCACATTTTGCCGGGTTAAAATTTAAAATGAAGCTCCACAGGTGCAGTATGTTGGCCTTGACATCTATCTTTAGCTACCATCTGACTTATAGGCATACATTTAAGACAAATTTTCAATCTGTAGATTTGTGCATGGTGTTTTGTTGCACAACGATCACTTTAGACTAAATGACCCATGAGACAGGATTGTCATTGCCTTAGGCAGAAAGGTTATGCAATCTGTACTCCAGAGGAGCAAATAAAGCAAAACACATACATTTTAGTTATGTTGGGAATGCATTTCTACAACCCTAGGCTGTCACACTCAACTCCGCGACAGCTATTTGCAGTCACCTCATAATTCAGTTGTCTTGAGTTTTCCAGAATGTACACCATCACCCTTACTTTTGTAACCCATATCAAGTTCAACCCACTGCCCCCCACAGTTGTTTGATTAGGTAAATAGGCTGGCAGCAAGAGCAGAGATGTCACCACGTGTGCCAAATAGACATATCCCCATGTCCATTCGACCTTTTTCCATGCCTGCAAATCACTATCACCATGGATACTTCCACAAATAGAGCATGAGTTGAATAAGAACACACTGTGCATTAGTGAGAAGTCAAACATACTCGCATATGCATGCAAGCACACCCACACAGTCATTTATCCATGATTAATGGAGACAATTCGAATTTCGTTTATGAGGACTTACATTTGTCTTTCCCAATTTCTTTCTTTTTTTTATTTCCTTGGAAAATGATTAACCCTGCAGTACAGACTGATTTCTGCTCTGTCCACCTCAGGTGTTTTGTCTGCCCCACTGTCTTTAGATGACAAGGAGGAGATAAGAGCAGAAAAAGGAAGGTTGAATGATTGACATGATCATACTGGGAAAAGACTGAAGTAACATTGGAAAAAAACATTACGGCGTGTCAATCAAAGTTTACGTCACCTTTGACCTGAAGAGAACAGAATCATTCACATGAGATCTTTTGGATTCTTCCAAGCACTGCAAGCCAAACCTGCCTCACTTCTTTGCATCGTTTTTTTTTAGTTAACATTCATTTTTTGTAATGCAGCTTTCACAAATCTAACAGCTGATGACAATCCTAATCTGCATTGATCCAAGTTTGTTCCACAATTCCGGCCAGATAAACGGCGTGAATGCAAGGACTGCAACCTCCCGTAAAACCTTAATCAGTTAAGAGGATTGATTTGCAAGGCCACATACCTTCATGTAGGGATTTTCTCTTTCCACATAATATTAATAATCAGGGCCCAAGATTAAACACTCAGGCACTCAGGCATGTTGTGTTCCTTTCACAAGGAACACAATATAGGCATTAGAAAGAAGCAGAGAAAAACTGCGGTTTTTTTTGTGTAAAAACCCATTTTAAAATGATGCAGCATAACTTACAATGCCCACATTTTAAATGTGAGCTTTATAGTTTTACACTGATATTTGCAACTCTACTCTTCTGCGGCTGCTTCATTGTTCTCTTACATAAAAGAAGATAATCCAATAAACTAAGACTTAAACCTTTTAACCCTTTAAATTTTTCATAAAAGGTTGGTGTTTTTTTTATTTTTGACCAATAAGATGAGTAGACTGTGAATGTGCCATAGTAAGAACAGTCCAGACAAGTGTTTTTAAACGTAAGGTCAACTAAAATCTCCATTTATTATAGCATGAATGTTTTTGGACTTCATGGACCAACTCTAATACTCGTAGAAAAGACACACATGCATAGAAAAACCTTGAAAACTTGGAGCTAAGACTTGAATTAAGTATCTATTTCCTGTTACATAGCTAACCACCATGCCACAATGCCACCAGCGCCGCTTCCCTGTTGTTCTGTTTTGTTTCCAAATGCCTCATTTTCTGTTTTTATTTTTCACTAATATTGTCCCTACTCAACCACAACCATTCTAGTGTTCTTTCTTATGTACTTTCTGACTTTTTGTCCTAATTCGACTAATCCATCCAATTCATGAACCTTTTCTTTAAAATCCTGTTACTTTCTCAAAGAGGACTAGAAGTTATTTTCTTTGGGACTCACTCTTGCCCTCTGCTCTACACTACTGATCGCACAGATAGCTGTGACTAAAAGAGAACCACGTGAGAACGCAGGCTGCCATATAGTGATTTTTCGCTAAAACAACGACCTAGTTTGGTCAAAAATTCATAATTATAACAAAAACAGGTTGTTTAATGGATTGAGCTGGGCTAAGAACAGCATAGTGAATTGCCCTGATTATGACCAAAATCATTTTTTACTTTATTGTCGTAGAACTGGCCAACAAATAAACAATTTGAGTGATTTTTGCCTAAGACAGATTCAGCTTTTGGCTTTTATTATTATTATTGGTTTTTGAATCGAAATTAACATGCTAAACGGCAAGAAAACGAAAAAGAATAAAACTGGCAAACCCTCCTCCCTCTGAACTGATGGTAATAATCAGGTTAAAAGTGACAGCTACAAACATTGCCCAAACTGAATATTTTTGTGGGAAAATTTTGAATTATGTTGGTAAGTTATTAAGCTATATGAATGAGAGTTTGGCAATTGTTTTAATAAAATAAAGTTTGTATGAGAAAAGATGAAAAAGAATAAAATGGTTGCTAGGCAATAGGATAACCCATGACTGGTGAACGATGTCATGACCTACATATTTTCAACCTTATTCCAGTCAAATTATGAAAACTGTCTTAGAGTACTAGAAATAAGAACTAGATCTTAACTGAGTGGTGAACTATTAACGTGAACTAGTTCATTTTTACCTTTGTGGAATTCTGGAATTAGTTCTTGCTGGGGATGAACTAAATAAAATTCATTATTTAAAATAAATATGAAAGCCCATTATGAAAATGTTCATTTAACAATGTGTGCTCCATAGCAATGTGTTTACCACTGCCAGAAATTCAAGAGATGCAATACTTAAAAAAACCCTTCAAGGCAAAATTGTTTGTCTTGAAATGAATAAAAAACAAATAAACAATTTGACACTAATTTGCTTAACAGAAAACAAGGGATTAACATCTTTCCACATGAAATGCAAATGTCGAACTGTAAGTAGGCCCCGTTGCATGCTGGGAGGTATTTCCTCTGTCTTTGCAGAGAAATCTCCATAATCCCAAAGGGGAACAGTAGCACATTCTGTTGAGAACTCAAATTCCTCTCCAGAGTCAAAGACTTCCTCACTGCGAACCCACTGAACCCAGGCCGTCACACCCACCTCATTTACAACCAAGAATTTCACTTGTGTTTATTTTCAATAACAGCCAGCAGGAGCAAAAACAGTGTAAAGGGAGAACGCTGAGAAAACGGCTGTTCTGCTTCAGACTGTAAGACGTCCATCTGCCTATATTTTATTACTATTATCTTTATATCAGTGAATACAAAGGTATATACAGGCAAGATGATAAGTTGCAGGTCACTTACCCAGGAATCCTTGGTAACCTTAGATGAACTGACATAGATTTAAAAGTAGAACATTTTTAAAAATAGGCTGCACTAAATGCGGTGCTTTGAAAACTCCTACACCCACCAACAGATTTGTTCTATTTTTGTTTTCTTTACCTCACCTCGGTGTGTCAGATGATCAAATAAAATTTGACAAATGTAAATAGCCTGAAGAAAAAGAAACTGCACATTTGAAATGAGCATTTTGTTTCTAAAGGAAAACCCACCCTATCCAATCCGTCCAGGTTAAATGTGAAATTGCAAATTTGCCCCTAAGCATTATAACTGGTTGTGACAATGTCCATTAACTCTGTGGAGGGGTTTCTGTCTCTCCTTGGAGAATTGTTTTAATTTAGCCTAACACAAGAATTTTCAAGCTTGTTTAAGGCTATCCTACAGCAATCAATCAAATTCAGCTCCAGATTTTCACTAAAGCAAAAAGTGCAAAACTTTTACTTTTTCTTTTGAGTCAGTTCTAGTTACTGCATGGACAAAAAAAAATCTGAAATATCTTTTTCACAGCACAGTGTAGCTGAACTAATTTTGTGAAATCCCATTTGACAACATTGTAAATCTGTCCATTTTCTTTTTGATTATTAACTTTACTATTATTATTTCAAATGCATCTGTTACTAACACTTTACAGAGTTGTTCTCCACCACTTCCACCGCATGATTTGTGACTAGATTAATCAGATTGGCTGCGTTCTTGCCCACGGTGGCTGTCTCCTTGGTGAACCCCCCCCTTGATGGTCCCTCATTAGCTTCTTCAACCCATTTGTTCTCCTCGTTTCATTGCCTTGGTGTCTGGATTTCTTTTGTCCCACTCTGTCTGACAGCTGGTTGGTAATTATGCTTCCCTGCCTCTGAATAACTTGTCTCTCCAAGTCTTCATGGCACATAGTTAAAAGGTTGACCAAGTCTGCCTTTAAAGGAAAGGCTCTGCTATAGGAGAGGAGAGGCCTATACATCTATGGGAGACCAGGGATTTAAATGTCTGAGGAGCAGCACAATGTTTTTTTTTTTAATATTACTCTGCACTATTTTATTACAGATTATATAGTTTTAATACATCCTTTTGCCAAAATTCTGGCTGGACGATTAACTTTTGTAGAACAATTGAAACATAATGTTAACCTACTTTATTCATGCCAAAAACCCTTATGGATAATATTATATATCTCTTTCTTGTTAAAACACCCATAATTAGCCAAGTTTCAACCGTTTGGCCTGAACTGGACATTGGTTAGGGTTTTAGGAAACGACTCAGTAAGCCGCAAGGCTCAACTTTGCTCTAGAGCATAAAAGCTGAAAGTGTCATGAAAGTCATGAAAGTGAAAAGTAGCAACCAAGAAAGAATCTTGTTGATTGCTACTAAGATGATATGTTTTTCTGCAGCTTTATGAGAGCTTTCATCAAAATATCAATGTGAGTGTGTATCTATACAGTATTAGTCTGCATGTATAATTTTGATCCTTTCTGAACAGCCACAGTAAATTTAAACTTCTGGGACTGATTGGCACCGTCAAACCAAATCCACCTCAAAAAGGAAAATGTTTTGATAAAGCTTTAGAAAGCTAAAGCTAACACAATAATTGTGTCTGTGACTATGATCGTAAACTTCTAACCAGAAAATAAGTAAAACTATCTGCAATCTGTTGTTTGTCTTCAGCACAAAAGGTCATAAGGTTGTCCTGGTCAAATCTCAGCAGGCGTCGTTGGCATTTACCGACTTCTGTTCCAGTTGATGTGGATGTTAATGTTGGTCATAAATAAATAAAATTATCTGCATCTTTTTGAGAAGGCACAATGTCCTGATATGTTTTCTTCTTTCAAAAATCATTTTGCATTAAATACAGTCTATTATTTTTGGAACTGTCAGTGGGGCTGACACAGTTTGCATTGTACAACTTTGTTTCCCACAATATGTACAAACATAAAATAAACTATAGCGTTGGGTTTAGTGATATATTAAACTCCAATAAGTTACACACATTTTTAAACTTTTATAGCCAAACCAAAGTTGAACTACCAACTAATCCACCACATTTCAACCAAAAAAAAAGATTATTAAACGGATTTTAATAGTTGCCATTCTTGGCATATCTTATATATTATCAAGAAACTGCATAAAAGATATTTCAAAAGGCTGTTGTTCTTGAAAGTCATGTTAGTCTAAAACAATAAATATTAATAGAAAAAGTAACACCTCAAAGTCACTATTTATCTTTATGACAGATATAAAAGATGGTACGCCTCCATAGCAACAAAAGCAAAAATGGAAATAAAATGAAAAATAAAAAAACTTGCTCCAGTTCTTGATGATTTTGCAACAGAAACTGTTATCTATCTATCTATCTATCTATCTATCTATCTATCTATCTATCTATCTATCTATCTATCTATCTATCTATCTATCTATCTATCTATCTATCTATCTATACTATCTATCTATCTATCTATCTATCATCTATCTATCTAGTAATTGCTGATCTTTAGAAAACAACAGCTGTGGAAAACAGCACATTGTGTGAACTGAAAACTATTTAGTCTGCAGTTTTGAATGTAGCCTCTGTGTCGCACCAATAAATGAAAATGTTTCTAATGAAGGAAATTTATGAGGAAAGGTCATACCATTTACCGTTAAAACCTTGCATCCTTCAGTGATCAAAGGAAATTATTCTAAGTAGCAAGATCAACTGAAGAGCAAATTGCTCCATATGAGCCCACAAACTCATAGAAAGAAGACAATACAGTGAGAGCTTTATTACTTCATCTGAAGGTGACGCAAATTCAACATATCTAAATTGCTTTCTAAGAAAAATGCTTAAGTATTTATCCATAATCTCTTCTTAGCCTTATCTACAGTATCTTGGGACAGATTAGATAAGGCTTATCATTTAAAAGAAACACAAGTATAAGAGTTAAAATGTATTTGATAGCAATAAATACCTTCTCTAACTAAGTCTAGAAATGTGTCCAATTAATGACATCAGGTGTTTGATGCAAGGCAGTGGCTCGGGTGTCCACACCGCTGTCATTGGTTACTGACCTTTGGACGGAGTCTCACAATGACGAATGTGACACAAGATATTTATCAGCTTGACATAATGCTCTGAAATGTCAGGAAGGTACCAGATATTTCATAACACATTTGAATGAAACAATATAACTGATAACTGAAGGCGGCTTCGGAAGGCAGCGTTGAGGTTTTTTTTTTATGGTATTTTTTGTTCCGAACAACGTGCCTTCAAAGCTGATTTGGGTCAACAAAGGTCACAGCTTTCACTCATGCATACTGACTATCTCTCTCTGTTGTTCGCATGTGTGACGCATTTCACTTTATGTGGTGAAATCTCTGAGTTCTGCGACAGTGGCCTCTGAGTCTGTTTACTTATCAGAGAGTACATGACATTCATTGGTTCATTTGGGCTGTGTTTACCCCCGAAGTCTGACTGCGGCCAGCAATTTTACAACCAGTCCATTCTGAAATAAGTGGGTTGCCTATTAGAGAAAGACGCAGCACCAAACAGCAGCTTGTGAACTCCATGTGCTCACAGGCGTCTCTGCTGACTTGCTGCTGTTTGCTTTTGCCGGCACTCGTGCTCTTATTGATGCACCAGAGGATAGATTCACATAGCAAACAATGCCCAGGTGATTTGAGTTGTTGATCCTCAAATGTTGCATTATAATAGTGTGTGCTAGAACCTGCAGTCAAAATCAAACATACTTATTTCACATCAAGCTACTTGGGTTGTATTTTAGTAAAATAAGGAAAACGTTTTAAAATGTCTTCCACTTCTCCTCATCAGAAAGGGTTTTGGCTCAGAGTGCAATGATGATCTTTTTTTTTTGCATTTTTGGTGATAATTCCTAAGGCCATCTCTGATTACGCTACAGCTGCCCTACACCAGGTATGGTATTCATACCCAATTAGTTGCAACATAAACTGCAGTTTGAGTTTTTCCACTCCTACATTATTTTGAATGTAGACTAAGAAGTTTGCTTTGCTTGTCTCAAATGGGAAACAGCATGCAGCAGTTCTGCAACTTAGCCAGTTCCTCCACAAATGCCGTGTTTGTAGGGTGGACGACTAATATCTGGCAACAGAATCTCCCACCAGAGACCAGTTTGATCCCTGGAGCTCCTCCAGAGTGACTTCCTGTCTGCTTTTCTGATTAATGCTCTCCTGGTCCAGCCTCTTGGTTTAGGTGGAGAATTGTTTTTTTCCTGTTTCAGATGATGGTCAGATCAGTACTCTGTGGGTTGTTGGTCTTCATGATGCACGCGGTGTGTGTTTGTATAGTAAAATAAACTTAAAACTATAGATGTAATGTCACAGAATGGACAGAAGTTAAAGCATTCTAATTTATTTTTTACAAAGGACTGTGTTCAGGCCCATTCAGAACATACCCTGCCTCGCGCCTAATGATTGTTGGAGAGAGGCAATAGCCCACTGCAACCTTGTGGCAGTAGGTGAGTATAGACAATATTTAAGCACAAAATTAAAGCATTACCTGGAAGGAGCCTTGGAGACCGCATTAAACTGGTACAGAGGTCAAGAATTTGCACAAACACAAATTTAGTAGAGGCAGCTAAAAGACGGCGATGCCTTTGAGTCTATATTGTTAGAAATCCCTCTAGAGCAGGGATCTCAAACTCAATTTACCCAGGGGCTAGTGGAGGCAGAGTCTGGGTGAAGCTGGGCTGCATCAAGGATTCCATGAGAAATATTTTTTAAAAATCCTCACATGTCATCAAATTTAATTATTTATCCAATACAGTGGCTTTAAATAAAAAGACAAATTCTTGAGGCAGGAATAAAATTGAAGAGGAAAACTGATCAAACTAAGTTTGATGAAATCGCTCGCTGAGGGACCAGAGGGAGCGCACTCAGTCCTGACCTGCTGCCTTGCATTTGATTTGTCTGAAAGCAGTCAGACACCCTGTCACTGGCAGCTATAAATAGAGCATGTCCAGGCACACACACACGGCACATAATTACAGCAGTCCATGTCTATTGATTTTTTCTCTATCATTAGCTGAGCATCTACGTTCTGACATAACGGGTTCATTTGGGCAGAGAACTGGTTCAGCAGGCCTGTAGGACCTTCTCTGCTGCGGTTATATAACTGCCACGGTGGGTTATACCTCCAACTGAAAGGCTTGATTCCCTCCTCAAGTGCTACAGATTAACTCCATCCAATCGAATCCATTCTCATATTAACTATGCCAGGGAGCAGAGGAGTGCTCAAAAGAAGCTGAGGCAGACCCCGATGCCATTTCATTTGCATTTCGTCCATTATGCAACGTGTTCCTCTTCGGTTGCAGAGGAGTGAAAATGAGCTGAACTCCAGTGACCTATCCAACGAGGAACCCCGCACCAGCCCACCAGCCCACAACACTCGGCCAGCTGTACCGTGGAGCAGCAGCTGAGGAAACACGTACGAACATCAACAATACAGACGCTTCTCCAGATTACCCAACGAACACACTCCTCAGTGAGTCCAAGAGCGCTGGCACTGCACAGGATCACATGCTATTGCGAAACAAATCTGGGTTCAGTGTCCTCTGTTAGAGGAAGGATGGAGGGCAGCAGACCTGGAGCCAGGTGTTTTTCCACCTTCCTGTCACATCATGTGTTAGTGGCACAAGTTAATGATTATTGATTTGCTCGAACCAGGTGACAGCCTGTTTGCTTGTGTGTGTGTGTGTGTGTGACTGGAAAATCCCACTTGAGCATCTTTGCTTACTATCACAGGAGATGTGTGTCGACTTTTAAACTTTGAACAATTCAGACGGTAACTGTGATATCTCCCCACAGATGAAGATGTGAAAGTCAAAGTGGATCTTTCCGTTTCCTCTGTCGCGGGTGGGCAGCTGTCATTGGCAGGTTGGTCGGAACTAGACAGGCTCCCCATTTAGAGCTGCCGCTCTGCTGATGGGAGTGAACACTGTGTGCTTTTTTTCCTCAACCCGAGTGCCGCATCGATCTCTGCAGTGACAGACAGAGCCAAAGCAGGGCAGTAAGAGCAGATGCAGTAGTATTCGTTAACTTCTGACAACGACGACAAGGCAGGACCGATCACATGCTGGCAATCTTTCCCCCCCCCGACTCCCCCCAAAAAAAACAATCTGCAGAAACCCCTCGTCAGCGCGCCACCCCCTCTAGAGTTCTCCTGAGTTTAGCTGATAGGAAGCTGGAGATGGCAGCATGCCAACCTGCTGGGCAGTCTGTGAGGGTTTCGGGTTTAGCTAAGATTAATCGGGAGTTGCTGCTGTGTCACACACTCAAAACGAAGAGGCCAATTAATCCTTCGCATGCAGCTGCAAAAGGCCCAGAGTGCAATAAGAGGCTTGATGTGGCAGCAGCTGGGCAAGAAGGTGAGCTGCTCGATCCTGCAAATGGAAATGTGTTAGTGTGAAGGAAAGCCTGAGAGGAAAAAACTGGCACAATTATCAAAAATTAAATCACGCCTCCTTTTTATTCACTAAAATTGAGAGAGGCGATGTGCAAAATGCAATCGTACAATTAGTGACTGACACACACAAAAGGACAGGAAAGCATCTGATTCAGGAGCAGAAATGGACAGAGGAAGATGTAAGTAGGAGTTATAAACACCCGGACATCAGCTTGACGATAACAATGACATAACATGTCCTTGATCTTATTTGGAACCAAAATATTATGACCGAGGTGCCGCAGTGATATTACCTGATGGCAGATAAAACACAAAGTGCTTTAAATTAAAAGTGTCTCATTGAGACTCTGATTTATTTTCTCAGGGAATTAATTACAACATGTCTGTTGCTAAGTGAGCACAGATTGCTCCAGGAGTAATTATTCAGGTTTTTTATGGCCGCTTCCAGACAGTGTTTAGTCCCCCTGCCTTCACTAATACTTCTAAATAAAAAAAAAGTCAAAGATCTTGTATCTTTGATCTCTTCTCCCAATCTTTATGAGTATATTGCACCTGAAAAGTTTCCACTCATACGTGTCATCAGACGTTTTGGAAGAATTGGAGGGTTGCTATCAGAAAGTCAATAGAATCAAAGTTGCAAAAGATGGCGGTGATTTTTATTTCACTTTTAATTAGTCAATTATCTCTTGTGACGACTCAACAGATCTGCAGACAAGGAGCGGAGATAGCTGCTGCATTATCTAAGCCTGCCAGGAAAACCGTAACACTGTTTCTGCTTTAGTCCTGTTAGGAGAGCGCCTGGTCCCAGGGCCTCTGATCCTCTTACATCACCAGCAGTTTTATCTCTGACCCCATACGTACAAATCCAGTCACATCAAACACACACACTGCGTCAGCATGAACACACACACACACACACAAAACGCCTCCCTCCCACCTGCCAGATTATTGCATAGTTTCTTTTCAAAATAGCCTGAGAATCTGATCTTTTTTTGTCGTTCTTTCTTCTAATCCTATGGCAAAGAGCGGACCAGACAGGTTACATCACATCTCAGAGGAGGGAGCTGTAGATATACTTAATTAGGGGAAAAGTCAGCTTGAGAAAGTGTTGCTTGGGAAAAAAATGAAAAGAATAAGTTAAGAAACATTAAAGCTCTACACTACAGACTCTGCACCCAAACAGCATTGACTGCAGCTGAAGATTAGCTTTTGTACAGATTTATATGCTGATAATTGCTTGTAAATATCTGAGAGGTAAAAGAAGAGAAGCTCAAACTACATAAACAAACCTAGCCAGTCATAAAATATACATTATGATATTTTTTTCAGCACGTTTCTGAGACTTTTACTAGACTTTTAAAAAAATCTGTCATAAACTGTGTTTATGACAGATTTAGTTTTTTGGTGTTTTAGTAATGCCAAAACCTGCTCTTAATAAGATACATTACCAAGTGTATTTTTTTATGACAGAAAGTGCAAAACACCAGTAAAATTACAAATACATTTTGCCAGTTACATAACAGAAAGGGGGTAAACAACATCAAGCTGAGAAGCATCCACAGTGGGCTGTGGGCCTCAGGATGCTCTGCTCGCAGATGGTGAGAGGAGAGCGAAGGCAGATGGTCATCTTCTCCTGCTCACCCTCTGATTATTTCCGATTTCAAAAACCCTCTGATGCAAAGTTGCTGTCAAGTCGCATCAAAGATGTAAGATCTGCTTCAGCTCTGCGAGTTGATTTTCTTGTTTTCCCTCCAAACGTGGACGTTTGTAACCCTGACATTTGTCTTAGTCATTTTATTGACGAGATTATTTGAGTTTTGTTTATTTGCTGCACCTCTCTGTGAACATCCCATCAATCAGCAATGAAGGGCAATTTCCTTTTTTCTGCCCTCTCGTGATTAATAAGGATTAATGATAAGCGTATTTACAGCGTAGTGCTGAGCTAATGCTGCGTCAGGATCAAAGTGTACAGCACCCAATAACTAAAATCTCGATCAAGCACCCATTTTCCAGGTCAGTGCTGGAAGCAATGTGCATTGCATAGTATTTTCAACACAATGACGGTGGCAGCGTAAACCAGTGAACTAGCTTACTGAAACAAACATGAGAGTAAAGAAGTAGTGCATGCAAATGTATTTCTTTCTGAATTTTGACATTTTGTGCATGTCGGTTTTACAGGTGTTCACTGACAACACATCCTGGTGCATGAAGAAACATCCATATTAATTCTGAGATCACAATTCCACCAATAAATTAAATGTTCTACTTGTTGATCACATGTGAATTAAAATAAAGATTACACATTGGGGTTTTTTTTTACAACTAAACATTTGAAAAGTGTGTTGTGCATTTTCAATCCACCCTCTTATAACAACACCCCTAACTAAAATCCAGTAAAAGCAGCTGTCTTCAAAAGTCAACTAAGTAGTAAATATAACCCACATGTGTATAAATCCAGTTGTTCTGTGAAGGTTTTTTTTTGTTTGTTTGTTTTTCACAGCAATAGTGAACAAGTAGCACGGTGAACATCAAGGAACACAACCAGCGTGTCATAAAACTGTGGTGTAAGTTTACAGCGTGGATAGGTTATAAAACAAAAATCCCAAGCTTTGAACATCACATGACTCGCCGTTCAATCCATCATCTGAAAATAAAATGACTATGACATGGCTGCACACCTACAAAACACATGACAGTCAACCAGAACTGCTGCATTAGCTAACACAGCTCATCACACTGAAGACACCTTGCCTACAGTGGGATGTGGCCCCATCAGGATCACGCTGTGTGGGGAAAAAACTGAAAAGGTTCACTGGGTATGAATGTCTGTGCAAAGAATTGCAAGAAGACGAACACAGAAAAACAATCCAGTCTTCCCAAGATATTAAGTGACGCTTTTTTGCATAAATTACATCAACCTTTTTGCCCCCTGCAGTGGAGATTCTACTATGCTCGGGAAAGTGGAGCCATCTTCCACACATCTCCGAAATACCAGAGTGGCATGCTATTTAACATGAGCAGTGTGTGTATAGAAAGCGTTGTCTATGTGTATGTAAAGAGGTTTCTCACTAGCGTGCAAGAACTGCTGCTTGTACTGGATGTTTCTGCTCCTTGGCAGAATGTTATACAACCAGAAGCGCTGTGGGGGAGCGCAGACGAAGCATCGCTGTTTGCTGATCTGTAGGCAGAATTCTTTAAGGTTACGTTGCATAAGGATCTCCTTTCTGTACTCTGGATAATCAATGAATCATTTACTAAAAGGCATCTTGCACATCGAATCCCAAGCTTACACTTGATGCATTGCAGATCATTAATAATATATTTGGGAACGGAGACAATAACATGAGAAGGCAAAACAGTCGCCAGACAAAACTTCAGCTTGCCCACATGTCCTCGTTCGTCCACACACAAATATTTTTGATAAAACACAACACGCTTACACCCGGCAGCCGTCCGGTTTGAATATCAAACAAACGGGCAAGCAAACACACGTTCTCACAGATCAAACACGCCGACGGGCAGCGATGCCAGGAAACAGCCGTATGACCAGCTGATCAAGGCTGAGGAACGCTGCCAGCGGACCCAATAATGAGTGCGAGGCTGCAGACTCCGGTTTTATTAGGAAGCAGATAGAAAAGCGGGCAGATACTGAGGCCTGGCATTTGTGAATTCACAGCTTCATGAACCTCCTGCTGATACTGTTAGCCTCACCAAAGATAAAAGAGAGCTGTGAAGCAGCAGGACTTCCCTACCAATGGACAAACACTTCAAAGTTTTTGTGTTTTCTTCTTCACACTGTTCTGTGAGAAGAAGAAAAAAAATGCTGTCAAGCATGTGCAGTAGTAAAATTATTTCAGCTTCTCTTGCTATGTCATGCTTCTGACTGTAGACATGATTTTGTCTTTTTAAAAATAGAATTTAAATATTTAATTGTCTCCAGAGCAAGAAAAAAACCCCATCATTCTTAGATTTGAATTGATTTATTAGAAATCATGAATGGACATTAATCAGCAGAATTTGATCATTGCAGGCTACAAAATATAATCTATTTCTTCTCAGAAAGCATTGCTCAGAAGAAACACTGATTTTTTTTTATTCCTTCACAAAACATAAAATATTCCAGTTTACTCTCAGAGTAGGAAAAGGCGGCGTTGATGGGCTTTTATGGATCCGACACGCTGACAGACCAAACCAAACAGAGCAGTCTCCTCCCCTTTCTGGCCTGGCCTATATTAACTTTCCATGGAGCTCCACCTCACAACTAAAGCCACATGGAGTGGGAGAAGGCACCATCAAGGCACTGAGAATACATGCACACATCCACACGGATGTAGAAATCTGGACTGCTCTGAACTTTTTCCTCCTGCTGTTTTGGATGCACGTGTTTTGTTTTTATCTTTGATGTATGACTAATCCCTCTCATTGTTGGATTTATAGCATTTTTTTTGCACCATGTTGCTCCGGTTATTCCAGGAGAATTTCAGCCTTGGTAAGTGAACACTTTGGGATGTTTAGTTATTTTTCTGTACATTTCGTCAAAAACTCAAATAGAACAGCAAAAGAGGAATCAGGAAAACTTACTGTTGCATGTACTCAGACACTTTGTAAGAGGTAAAACTTCATGCACATTTGCATTAAAGAGGCATCTTGATAACCAGATGGCTCTACGGACAAAGCAGCATGACTGCAACTGCGTTTGTTTTGGGTTCACAGATTATAACACACTAACTGTGAGTGGTAAAAATAGAGAGCTCTTAGTCAGATGCCGGTAGGACTTGATGTCAACCGTTTGTCTCATGATGTAACAGGAGAGGCCAGCAGAAGGGATTGAAATGATGTCGGCAAAAGGGCACATTGTTAGCGTTTAGGAGAAAGTCATAAAATGATCCAAAGAAGAAACGGTTGACTTGTGTAAGGTGGAGTTTGTGGTTCATAAGTAGGGCAAAAAGCAGCACAAGGGCAAGAAATGCCCCTGATCTGAGTCTTAGTCATCAATGAAACTTTTATCAGAAACAATCAAAGTCCAGTAGAGGTCAAACAAAATGGAGTCAGTTCACTAATTTCAAGTCAGTTTCGGCTTATGGAATTTGTCTGGATCCTAATAAAGATTTTTAAAAAAACACCTTAGGGGATAAAATGTTGTTTACTTCTGAGTCTATTTAGGATAAACTATGTATTACTGCTGTACTGAATAAAAAAAATAGCTGCAAACATTTCTCTCTCTCTTTAAAATAAAATGAGGTAGCCTATATTATATAAGCTTAAAAAGACAGTCCTGCGTTTCCTGTATCCCCCTGTCTTAAACAGCCAACAAATGCATCATGAGATGTTGACACTTGTTATATCAGCCTTATGAATCTGGAAACTGTGCTTGGGGAAAAAGCGATATGAAAGTCGACTCAAAACGCACTAAGTCTTTCTCGCTTTTTGTTAAAAACATTTCTGCGGCGCTCCGGTCCGCACGCACCACGCTTCAGTCCGCATGCAGCTTCCTCCATCGGAGAGCCCATCCCGGCCGGTGAGGAGCATCTGCATTCAGGGACACATGGATTCTCACATGGTCTGGCTGCGGATGCTGATGTAGGCTGCTGCGGCTGTGATGCTGCCATGCCCGCCCGCCTGCACACGCCCACCCGCATGCTCATCCATTCACAGTATCCACAGTCTGGATGACTGGCGATCAGGATCTCCAGTGCGGATTGTAAATATACCGAAAAGTAACTCGAGGATTCATATCTTGTTTTTCTCGGCTTCCCCCCCCCCCCCCCCCCCCCCTCCTCGTGGCGGATATGATGTGAGATCCAGGGAGGTGAGTGGGTGGGTGGGTGGGGGGGGGGGGGTTTACCCAGCTCATCTCAGTGCCAGATGGGCTTTCCAAATCCGCAAACTGCATTGAATGACATGGCCGCAGGATTTTCTCACTGCAGAGCAAATGTGGCTTAATGCTGCTGAGAAAACAACATCAAATCTTACTACATGCAAAAAACAAACAGACAGATGAATGGGATTAAGCGATGCTGATAACAAGGGCTTAATTGCACCGAAAAAACAAACAAACAAAAACAACCGTGTCTGGATGACAAAGTCAAAGACCAGTCACGGTCACAGCACTGGATACCATAGGTCAGTATGTATTTTATACTTATTTTTTTAAAGTGCTTCAGACTATTCAGAAAATACAGGTGCAGTGGGGAATTCTCGTTTTTAAAAAAACATTCTTACTTTGGAGCTTGAGTGCTTAGCCACACATTTCTTTTTCCTCTGTATCTGTAACGAAACGTGCTGATGAAGATTTATAGTATCAAATTCGTGGTCACTTAACTGGATTTAAACCGAGTTTTGAATGACTTCTGCTGCTTTCGCGTACTGCTCGAAGCTCCAAGATCCAAGAGCCTGACGCAAGTTTATACTCTTAGTGCACTGTTGTTAAATTAGTTAATTGCTAAAAATAAATAAATAAATAAAATAAAAGAGAGAAAGAGAGAGAGATGCCCAAAAATAAAACAAAACAAAGTACCAAAAATAAAAACCTTTTAACCCCACGCCATAATGGGTTGTAGTCAATTAAATACAGTTAAATATTAAAATGTGACAAAGACTTAGTAATGAATGTTTTTGGGTAAATAAATGATATGGTTAATAAAAAAATATTGTTATGAATATTTACCTACTACAGCTAAAGAAAGCATATTTAATTTTGAAAGATTCATAATTTGTCAAATAAAAGTGCATAAAAAATATCTAATTTAAACCCTCTAAAGTAATTGATTAAGTTTGTTATTATTTATTTAAAGCAAACAAGTAAGTTATTTTTTTTTGGAAATAATAAAAATATTTGATTTGGCCTGATTCAATAAATCGTCCATAACGCGCTTTCACCATAATTGGAGTATTTCCGACAGTCCGTGAAGTAGCCTCGTTACGTCACGCCTTCCCTTCGTAGCCAGCCTAAATGGCGTTTGCAGCAGATCCGCAGAGCTCGGGGAGCGAAGCGCACGCAAACCTCGTCCGGGTTTGGTTTTAACAATAACCCAGCTAATGCAACGAATAAAGACTGTAAGTAACGTTTCCCATGTTGATCCTCATCGTTATTGCGACCACCGTGTGTGGTTTCAGTGCTGGGTTTGTGTCGTTTTGAGCCGTTTTACGGAGCTCGGCTTTGTGTTGCTTAGCACTGTCAGAGCTGGACCACGTAGTCAAAAGCCTCAGCCTACAACGGTTCCTTTGTTCGTGTTGTTGCAGGGCTGCGTTTTAACGCCGTTTTTAATTACTTATAAAAAAAAACAGTGTCGAAATAAAATGTCTTGTATCTAATGTTTCGGCCGCGTAAATGTTGGCTTATAGATGCGGTATTGTGATAAATTTACACCGAGCCGGAGCGGCTTGTCGTTATGGTAGCGTTCTTGTCTTTTTTTCCGCCACCCCGCTACCTGATCCGCTAAAGGCTAATAAAGCCGTTAATAACTCGGCATATAAACTCGTATGTCTCTTAAACACATAATGATTTTACATAGTGTTATTTTATACGTATTTATTAAGTCTTGTTTTTTATTTCCTGACATGGATCGATACCCAGAAACCGGGCTGCCAAGCGACTTTTGCCGGGTAGGGGAGGGACAAGAACCTCTTACGACAGTAGAGAAGGAAATTACGGCTCTTTTCCGAGTCGTGGGACTCTCCTCGCCTAAAGGAACCGGTTCTGTTGGTTCCTAAACAGCCAAAATACTTGAGATTCATAAATGCCGTATTAATAAGGGAGAGCAAATACTTTACAAAAGCCTCCGGGAAACTACCAGTGCAAGCGGTGCAATAGACATGATTGAAAAAGGCGCAGCATGAATAACTAAAGTATTAGAGGGCAGAAATACTAATGAACTAGAATGGAACATTTAAAACCTATGAAACATAAAACTGTCTTAATAAAAACGAAAGTTAAAACGAGAATAGTTTACACGTTACTTAGTAGATGTAGTGTTGAGAGGCTTGTATGTTGCACTAGATTTGATATGGAAAAATGTTCAAATTGAATGTGAATACCAAATGAATCACACAATTCAGAAATAACATTTATATGGATTTGGATATAAAATGAAAACTCCAATGATAGAGCAGCTTAAGGAGGAATTCCTTGTACTCAATCATTGGTGAGATTTAAATATTTATCTTGAGTATTTCAATAAAAATATTATAGGACAAAACCTTTTTCACTGTTACGATGCGGTCCGAGTTTTTCTAGTGCTGTAATCAATTTTCCTTAATATTCTGATTTTTATGGTTCCATTTTGTCCAGGTAAAAACTAACGACCTACACTTGAAGTCAAATGAATGCATGTCTCTGAAAACTTTTTGATTTGGTAAAGTTCTCAACTGTGTTTGTCGTTATACCTCTCCCCCATCCTTCTCTTGTCTTCCAGGTTATATCCAAGTAAAATGGAGGATAGTTTTGATTGTGACTGTGGTGAGCTTGAGCCACCTGATCACTGAGTAAAACTTTATTTTGAAGATTTAATAAGGCCAGACGCATTTCATTTTTATATATCAGGAGACTTGACCAGGAAAAAAAAATACTAAAACAGGAAGAAAAATTGTGCATTTCTTATGAAGCTGCTCAGGACCAGTCATACACTGAATGTATCTGCACTGTGAGGATGCAACTACATGCTTTTATAGTTTAATATAACCCCAGTGCTATTTTTTATTTTTTTTTCCCTTTTCCAATTGGCCTCAAAGTCCATTCCATTGTAGTCTATAAACCGTAGACCTTATCAGCTAAAGATATCATTGTACCCAAAGGGTTGAGGAGGATTTTCTGTTTTAAATTTCTCCCAACATTAAAACATGGAAAGAAAATATGACATACTAGAGTCCCATATCTGAGAGTGACGGCTAGCCAGGGGGGACTCGGTAGTCGTCTGTACGGGGGTTAGTTAGTTCAGCCTCTGAAGCAAAGGGGGAATTATTTGATAATTCCTCTGGTGGTGTTAAAGTTGGGGCTAGGATCAAGCCAGGAAATAGGCAGAAGTTTGGCGTAAAACCCTAAAACCAGTAGTCATGGCGGAGAAGTTTGAGTCGCTCATGAATATCCATGGGTTCGACCTGGGCTCTCGCTACATGGACTTGAAACCTCTGGGCTACGGCGGGAACGGCCTGGTGTTCTCGGCGGTCGATACCGACTGTGACAAGCGCGTGGCAGTAAAGAAAATTATCTTGACCGATCCTCAAAGTGTGAAGCACGCCCTGCGGGAAATCAAGATTATCCGACGACTTGATCACGACAACATTGTCAAGGTATGGTTCAACGTCAAACAGAATATCCGATGGAGCGTCTGAACGACGGGGCGGGTGTTTTTACAAGGCGACACGTGGCCGCGCTAACGCTGACCTTTTGGTCTGTGCCAACAGGTTTTTGAGACCCTAGGCCCCTGCGGCCGCAGACTAACGGAGGACGTGGCGTCACTCACAGAGGTGAACTCGGTCTACATCGTGCAAGAGTACATGGAGACTGACCTCTGTCAGCTGCTGGAGAGGGGCCCCATGTCTGAAGGCCACGCACGGCTCTTCATGTACCAGCTCTTAAGGGGCCTCAAGTACATCCACTCAGCCAATGTGCTTCACCGTGACCTCAAGCCTGCTAACCTGTTTGTCAACACAGAGGATCTGGTACTCAAGATTGGAGACTTTGGGCTGGCTCGCATTATGGATCCTCACTACTCCCACAAGGTAAGGAACACTTATGTCTAGCTTAGAAAAAAGCATATAAAACGCTGTTATCTGTACCCTGGTTGGTTCTGTACTTTCTGCTGTGAGATGAGGGTGTTGTTGCCCTAACTCAACATGTTTATTGGCTGGTGCTCCCCTGGGTGACGCAGTTTTATAGCAGGAAGTAAATAAGACAGGATGTGGTTCCTTAAGGTGACGCCTTAGCTTCCTTTCTCAGCACAAGTGGGGCTGGAAACACCAAGCGCTGAGAATTTTCCTTGGCCGGTTCCATGCAAAGCAAAACCTCTAAGATTAGATGTTGAATTGGTTTAGACTGGATCATGGGTGACCCATGTTTTTGCCAAAGGTTTTTTTTTTGTTTGTTTTTATGCAATTAATTGTCAGAATCCAGGAATTGAGTTTCATAATGTTGGTAAAAAAGAACTTGGCATTAAAGGCTACATGTTTACCACATGTTAAATGAATGTTTTATAGCTCTGTATACAATCTGCATTTGTTTTTTCCTTTGAATGTAAAGATCAAGGTTCACCCCGTTGATTGCAACCAGGTGATAGTCCTCTTAGCTTTGCTGTGTTGTTGACACTTTATCAAAAGGATGAGGAAATGCCTGTTCATGGCCATATGGTGGTGTGAGGTGAGGAAATCTAGGTTAGCCGGCCCCTTTTTTCTCTCTCCCCTCTCTCTCTCTCTCTCTCTCTGTGGTTGGGTCTGGACCTCGGTTAAGCGTAGATGGAGTCAGATGCTTACACGTGTCTCAGATTAGTCATTGGTAGGTCTAGAGTGAGCTCACGTGGTGTGATCTGTTCGAGTGGTATGGCTTCATCCTCAGCCAGGACTCTGCCACCTCAGACAAGACGTCTGACACACACCGGTTCACCACGTTTTCAAGCAAACACTTGTACTGCAGTCGTCTAGTCGGTTCACATTTTCACTTCTGACTTGTGTGTGTGTGTGTGTGTGTGTGTGTGTGTGTGTGTGTGTGTGTGTGTGTGTGTGTTGTGTGTGTGTGTGTGTGTGTGTGTGCTTTGAGTTGTGTTGAGTATCATGAGTGTGAGGGAGGTGAAGTCATTGTTGTTGTGAAGTTTACGATTGTGTGAGTGGAGTGTGAGTTTGTATGATGTGTTTTGTCTTATGAGCAGATTCTAGAGACTCTATCACTGAGCAATAGGAAAGGGAAGGTGGAAGCTCATTGTTGCTTAGTGAAGTTTTCACACGATTCAGACTGTAGAGTGGAGTGTGAGGTTTGCATTATGAGTGTTTTCTCTCTGTAGAGGCAGATTTCTAATGAGAAACATGCATGCAAGTTGGTATTTACAGCTGCCTGGTGGAGGGGGGGGCTGGTCTTTTGTTTCATTGTAGCCTCTACAGTTTTTATTTGTGTGTAGACGGTTTGAACCTCCTCTGGTCTTTGTACATATTTAGTCACATCAGTATTGCTATTGTGGCAGGGGAGTTAAAGGTGATTCACTGTAGTTCCTGTAAATTGATCATTGTTTGATGCCTACCTTGTTTTGAAGACTCCCATCCACAGTGATGGTGAAAACCTGGAATGTTGTTTTAGAATTCCTTGGAGCAAATATGCTTTCATAAGCACCATCCACGTCATAGCGAGACAGTGACTGGGAGCGTATTTAAATAGCATCGCTAAAAACAGAAGCGCTCTTTTTTTCTAGCGAACCTCAGTTCCTGGTTTGCTTTGAGACGTGTGATCAGGCGACCATGCTTCATTCTTTTTTTCTTTTTTTTTCCTCACCTTTTTCACCCTATTTTTAATCCCTCGTGACTTTCTGGTGTGTTTTTGTGCTGGTTTGAAGTGTTCTGAAAAAGATGGCTGTTTTTCTTCCAGTGTGAGCTTAAAAATGGTCCCTTACTGGCCAAGGCTCAAGAATGACAAAAATTCATGTGCGCTCATCTAGTTTTCCCAAACCATGCCGTCCTCCTTTCCCCAGCCAGCTCTTTGTCTTGTTCTGGGAGTAGGGGGGCTGGAGGAGACAAGGAGGGGAGTTGCTCAGGGCTTTATTTAAAATTTCCAGTTGTGGCCTGCCCTTCAACAAGAGCTAGACTTCAGAAAGTCCTCCACTACTTCTGCTCAATCAAGCTTTTTTGGTTGTTTAACGCTCTGAGCTTCTGGATGTTATTTGAAATAAGTTCTGTATAGTCAGTTCTTGCATGTTCTTCTTCTACTTAACCCGTTCAAAGTTGTCCCATCTTGTGAACACTCATTTGTTTTAACTGCGATCAAAAATCTCTTGAAATGAAACCCGCGGGTTCATTCTTTAGTCTTTGGGGGTTTTCCATTTAGTCAGGGTTAGCTCCACCAGAGTAAGCTCATGATTATTAGAATCATGTGCTTGCTTGATGCTTGGTGAAAGACGCAGTAATTTGAGATGCTGGAGGAATGACTTCAGTTTTCAGTGATCCTTTAAGTAGAGTTCATCGAGGTCTTTTCTGCCGCACGAGCTTCCTGAAACTCCAAACCACAAGCGCAGCAACACTCAAACACTCATTTGACCCAGTTTTTTTGTGCCAGCAACAGGCTGGTCTGGCAGAGAGAAATATGCAGCAAGAAGTCAACACGTACCGGCTTTCTGTTCACAAGCTCTTAACACTTTGTCGCAATAGAGAGCAGTTTAACTGTAACCTGTATTGAATATATCTATTACGCAGTGTGTCATGGCACTGTAGTGAGGTTTTCTCTGGTTATCCCCCTAAAGGTCACATTGTAGAACCGGAAAGTGTTTCGTGGGGTTGAGACTCATTCGACGTCAGAAAACTGAGTTGAATTAAATTAAATTAAATTAAAATGATCTGAATGATTTTGGTCATAAGTTTCCAGTATTGTCCAGGAAATTAAGATGTATTTGTATTGTGTGTTTTTGTGTTTTTTACATCTTGTTTGACCAGATTCAGGAAGTTTAGACTAACGCACTTAGACGCACTGAGCGAGCCGGTTATAAGTCATAAAAGTCGGCCTGCTCTGATCTTGACCAAGTGGTTGACTTATTCACCAACTGTTGCCAAAGGCATTTGAATTGTTAATGCATTGACTTGGTCTGTTTATGGTAAATGGGCCACTTCATTAAGAGTCAAATGTTTACCGGCCCACTTTATGCTTTCAGGTTTTGGCGACCTTTTAATTTGCTCCTCTTTGTTCATTTCTGTTTCCACGGTGATTCATCTTTGCACAACCATGAATGCTAACCTAATTTGCATCCCTTTTTCTGAAAACTGGTTACATGGTTTTTTTCCACTGGAGTCAGCTGCAGTCTGCATTTCCATCAACCATATAAATTGCACATACTGGAATTACATTTAATTATTGGAATTCATGCTTATTTTTAGGGGGGGAATCGACACATTTTTCGATTAAAGTGTGTGGACTAGGTTGAGAAGGTTGTTCAGCTGCATCAATTACTGTAATTTGCAACACTACGATGGAAACACTTTTTTTCCTCATCGCACAAGTCATGTGATCAACAACCGGATGTTATTACTGGCAGAAAAGATGAAGAAGACGAGAGAAGGATGACAATGGTTTTTAATGTTACACGAACAAAGTTATTCTTGTGTTGTTTTAAGTGTGTTTATTTAATAGAAACACAGCAATTATATATACATTTTTTTTCCCTCAACATTAGCAGATTATCAACATTTTTGCGCACATTCTTGTAGTGGAAACGCAGCTAATATTGTTTAAGTTGGCTTTACTAGCAACTAGCCAGCTCCAACTTGGGAGTCGATAATTGGGTACAACCCGTCTTGTCCTCCATACTACATTCTAATTATGTCCGGCCTCTTCTTCAAGCCGCTATTCGACAAACAGATTAACCGGTTACCTGGAGGTAGGAGATATGTCTGCACTTTGTGCCATTTATAGATCCGTCAAACAAGGGCTTGCAGAGCGTCGATACACTTGAGGATAATGTGACATCAACTATCTGCAGCTAAATTAGGCAAGAAAGAGGAGCCTTGCTTAGTGGTGAGCCAACCAATTTTGTCATACCATGAACTACAGCTGCAGGTGGGGGAAGCAAGGGTGTCGTTTTACTACAGCCGCCCTCCCCCAGACTATATTCTCGCAACATACAGACACACACATACACACGAGGAGGAGATGGACAGTTTGCTTTCCTTTGTGCTCAGTGGGTTGTGATTTGTCGAACCGACTGTGGAGGGCAGGTTGGTGTCACCACTGTGGCAGCAGGGGGATTATCCTGCTCTCAGATTGCTGACATGGCCTTGCACGTGCCTCGTCTGCCCCTCTTTTCATTTATCCCCCCTCCACATCCCCTCTACTGGGTCTGTGTACCGAACCAGAACAGAGCAGTTCTGTTTGGGAAGTTCCACCTAACATTTTCATTGACCTTAGAATTACACAAATTGGAATTAGGAGAACACATTTTATTAATGGAAATACGTCAATTTGAAAAAAACTCACATTTTGTGCTGGGATGAGGTTGATTTTTCAGCCATTTTTCAACTTTAGCAGAACATCAAAAACGTTTCAGAAATCTCTACTATTCACTGCTAAAGTGGCTGTTGATGTCTTCGTACTGGTTTCTTCCCATACATGTAGAATCAGTTTGGGTCCCACTGCGCTGTCCTCTGAAGGTTTGATGTTTTTGTCTACACAGGGCCATCTCTCTGAAGGCCTCGTCACAAAGTGGTACCGATCTCCTCGCCTGCTGCTCTCGCCGAACAACTACACCAAAGCCATTGACATGTGGGCTGCTGGCTGCATCTTTTCCGAGATGCTCACCGGGAAAACTCTTTTTGCAGGTAATTAGTGGCTCTGTTTGAATTGTTGAACTTTCCGTAGTACCAGAGGGAAAGTGGCTGAGGAGATAAATTTAGGAACGGTGGGGGATAAAGGTAGAGGCGGCTTGTTTCCATTCTAATTCCAGCTGGGGCTGAATGAAACCATGCGCTTGTGTAAGAACCGCCTTAAGCTGGGCACAATGCAAACAAAAGTTGTTCCCATGACCTTCCACACTTACCCCTCAGTCATGCAGATGGTGGATGTTGTGTAACCCTGGGAACAAACCAACGTCTGTCCGTCCGTTTCAGGAGCGCACGAACTGGAGCAGATGCAGCTGATCCTGGAGTCCATCCCCGTGCTGCGAGAGGAAGACCGGCAAGAGCTTCACAGCGTCATCCCCGTCTTCATCCGCAGCGACATGTCGAAGCCTCACACGCCGCTGGTCAACCTGCTGCCTGGTGTCAGCCCACAGGGTGAGTCACAACCACTTGCAGAGTCACCCAGCACTCTTTGTTCAGGGTCAGGTTGCCCGGGGGTCGTTACTCCAGTTCCCTGATTGACGGTCTTAATTTCCCCCGTTCCTCTCTAGCCATGGATTTTCTGGAGAAGATCCTCACCTTTAACCCCATGGACCGTCTTACTGCCGAAGAGGCCCTGGCTCACCCCTATATGGCCGACTACTCCTTCCCCCTGGATGAGCCGATCTCTCTGCACCCCTTTCACATTGAAGACGAAGTAGATGACATCGTGCTCATGGACCACAGCCACAGCCACAGCCACACCTGGGAAAGGTGCGCCGGCAAACTTGCTAAAAAGATCCGATAACCATGACGGCCATCTTTTTATTTCTGTACTAAACTGTGTGTGTTTGCTGTTTTAGGTATCATGAGAGCCAGTTCTCAGAGGCTGATTGGCAGTTGCACAGCACCCATGACCCGGATGAAGTTCAGGTTGACCCCAGGGGGCTCTCTGACGTTACAGATGAAGAGGAGGTCCAGGTATGTAACTTGGACTTGATGAAAGCGGGGATGAGAGGATGAAGAAGTGAGATGAGATTCAAAGAACATTCTCCATTTCTCTCCAGGTTGATCCTCGTAAATATGCCGACGGCGATCGGGAGAAGTTCCGGGACGAGCCGTCCTTTGACTACTCGCCCCTGCTCCCGTCAGAGCGGTCTTGGCAGGAAGACCACCACGAGAACAAGTACTGTGACGTGCAGTGTAGTCACACTTGCAACTACAAGGCCGTGTCCCCCTCCTACCTGGACAACCTCATCTGGAGGGACAGCGAAGTCAACCACTACTACGAACCTAAGCTCATCATCGACCTGTCCAACTGGAAGGAGCAGCAGAGCAAGGAGAAGGCTGACCGCAAGGCCAAGAGCAAGTGCGAGAAGAACGGGCTGGTGAAGGCGCAGATCGCCCTGAAGGAGGCCGAGAAGACCCAGAGTCCGGCCGAGAAGGACAGCGAGCAGGAGAAACACCAGGCGGAGCGGCAGCAGAACCAAGGCTTCGACTTTGACTCCTTCATCGCCAGCACCATCAAGCTGAGCCTGCAGCCGGAGCCGTGTCCGGAGGTGACCCTGCTCAGCGAGGTGGGCCTCCTCAACGAGCTCAACTTCTCCGTCTCCCAGCTGGAGGCGCCCCGCTCTACTTCCATGTCAAAGACTATTAGTCAGGAGAAAGAGGAGAAGTGCCTGGTGAACCTCGCCCAGTTGGGCGGCGGGGGTCTGGGAGTGGTGGCCGGGGACTGCGTCTGGCCCTCCGAGCCCTGGGAGAGCTTCGGACCCGGGGAGAGCCTCGGCGACGGCGGCTGTCTGATAGACGAAGCGTGCTGGGACCTCCGCAAGGCGGACCAACTCCAGAAGGAGAGCTCCTACACCAGCTACCTGGACCGCTTCTTCAGCCGGAAAGACGACAGCGTCGCCGAGGCCGTGACCGGCCTGGAGATGGAGCCCTCGGTGGTGAAGGAGCTAGACGACAGCTTCCTGGACACTAGCGCGGAGATCGTGCTCAATATGCAGCTGGACTCTCTGGCTTTGCCCGTGTTTGACGGCCCTGACGACTTGCCTCTAAAGTCCATCCAGGCGTCCTCTCCCCTTGTCCCGTCAAATGTTCCCCTCAGATAGCCCACAAAACCTACAGCAGCATCTTCAAGCATCTGAATTAAACACATCTTCCCTCACAGTGCAAAATCTAGGCAGTTTTATTTTTTATTTTAATACGGTGTTATTGTACTTGAATCATTTCATACCATTTTTTTATTGTAGTTTTATTTTGAGGAGTCGATGGGGGCTGATTTATTATATTTGAAGAGTTTCATCATCACTCTGAGCCTTGATCACCTGGCCTTCATGGGTTATTGTCTACGCCCTCATTGCTAAACCGGCATGTCGTTGCACATGTAAGTACTGTAGATGGAAGGGATGGAGTGAGGAGAGAGGTGGGGAAAACAGAAGGATTTAAGAAAGGAGATTTTGAAGGAAAGATCGGTGAACAAACATTGCTGTAGGCTTTTAAAGTGCTTTCAAACAGCCTTTCCTGGGTTGGGTGTATACATTTGGGGAAAAGGAAAGCGGGTTGGGTGGGTTCTTTTTGTCTTTTTGTTTTGTTTCCTTCTTATTCGACTTTCTAACGTTTCCCTGAAGAAAGCTTCCGTAACAATCCTTTCATACTGTAAATCTGACACATGATGCCAGCAGCAACCATTATCGTAGGCGTTAAAATGTAAACGTGTTATCTACCTCAAGGTAACAGCAGTGAGAGACACTCGAAGCCACACTAGTGCTTTACACACACGACCATCCTCATACCATGAAATGAAGTGGTCGCAAAGATGAAATCTGTCTCACTTCGGCATTTAACGTAGTGAGGTGTTTCAGTAATCGTTATTTATTTCTAGCAGATGTGCGATATTTATTTTATGAAACTTTGTTATGTCAAATGTGATTCTTGAAGGTTTGAAGAGCTGAACAGACTTCCATTCTCATTTCGGCACTATAAGGATGTGCTGGTGTTCCTTTTTGTTTTTAACGTAGGATGCAAATTCATGTGTTTTTTTTTTTTTTTATGAAGTTGAGGCTTTCCATTCTTTTGTTCTACTGGGTATTGTCTTTTTTGTTTGTTTTTTTTTACGTATAGGTGCATTCTGTCTTTTTTTGTGTGAAAACCTGTCTCATTTGAAGAAGCACCTAAAAGTCTTATTTTTATTTTAAGAAATTCTATGTGTTAAAGACAAAAAAGGCCATGGAGGCAACGGAAAGGTACATTAAAAAGCAAAGCTAACGGTGGGTTTAAAGTACGTCAGTTTTAATTGTATGTTTTTTTTGGGGTGGGCTGGGGTGTTTTTGTTAAATTTCTATGTACTTTTTCCAGGCAAGCATGATGAAATAGGTTAAGGTGTAGCATGTAGAACACTTACAGACTTTTTTTTGTAATTATCGGTTCCCCTGTTCTACAAAATATCTCAAAATAAAAAATTACTGGCAAATAAAATGTCACCGACTCTTTGTTTAATTTACAGACATGCTCTTGTTCCAAGGATAAACGTTGAAACGTGTCTGTTCTCTTGTTTAGCTTCGTAGTTTAATTATTGGACTAGTGAGTGCTCGGCATGTAGCTTCAGTCATCTGCTCAGTCTGGTTTGACTTTTCCACTCAAACCTTTTCTCAGTCTCAACAAAGATGTGAAAATTCCTGAAGAGATCTGCTTAGTCACCGTACTAGACTGATCCAAGTTGCAATTTCCTGTCTCTGCCGAGTCACATGTGGCTCTACAGGGCTACTTTAGTCATTTCTGCAGAAATTAGTAATTTTACAGAGGGTTAGGACTATAATTGAAGTTTAAAACTTTTCAGATTATTAATTAATGAACAGTGGATGATAAATTGTAATGGTATCAAGATTTCATTGGCTGTCTTGAATCAAGATTTCATTGGCTGTCTTGACCTTGCACAGAACATAAATGAAACGACCCATTTTTAACGGAACAGTAGTGGGGAAAATTTTCACATAAAATGTTACTATCATGATTAGATGTTTTTACATTTATTTTTTAAACTTTTCCACTACATGAAATGATCCACAGGGGTGGTATTATGTATTTTTCAAACAAATAGTGCCAATTTATAGCACAACGAAGTAACTGTTCCATTCAGTTATAGAAATGTATTTGTCAAAGATAACATAAAAGAAATTTGTCTCTGCAATTTGAAACTTTGAAATTGATCGTTCACAAGAAAGAAACATTTTGGACGACAGCTTTCAGTCTCAGGAATAGGTCGCCTTTCTAATTCATACTGCACAATCCTAAGAGAAACTTAAAGACACAACTCACTTTCTCAGGTTGCACAGGAGCGGTCGAGAATGGTTTGTGAGGAAGAGTTAACGGTAAAAACCTCTTAAAAAACAAACATGTCAGTATTTTGGCTTGCAAATGTACGTTTGAAAGAACTGCAAGACTTCTACAACAGCGTCCTTCGGACAGATGAGACAGACCACAGTAGAAAAGTCTGGTCACAATGTGCAGCGCCATGTTTGGTGAAAACTAACCACAGTAAATCAGGTGGTGTATGGTGGTGACTGCAGTCGTTTAGTAAACCAAGAACTCCTCCATAATGTGAAATACTGCAGAGTCAACCGTGAGGACAGCTAAATATTGGCCAAAAAAAAGGGCCTGGGCGCAATACTTAATGAAAAAGAATAAGTGAAATTGCTTCACAATGATGATGGAGAAGTCAGACAGAAAATAAATATTTACAGGGAAGCTAAAGATGAGTCAAGAAACAACTGAATTGTGAACGGTTCTTGTTTTCTAGACAATATTTCTTTGTGGAATCTGTTGAGTGGGTTTGTACTCTTGAGTCTAGATTTTCAGGATTATTTGAAGGTATTATTTCCTGCCCTAACTTCACATTTACATACAGTAAATGTGAAGTTAGGGCAGTATATATATATAGGGGAAAATATATATTTATATTTTTATATATATATATAATATATATTTATATATATTTAAGGGGAAAATATATATTTTCCCCTTAAATATATATTTGTGGTTGCCCTATAAAAATATATATTTTCCCCTTAACTATCTGACATGAAATCAGATTAAAACGTTTTATGTTTTGGGTCAGTGAGGATAAAAAATAAAAAGAAAAAAAATCCAGAGTTTTTGTGAGTTTGGCTTTTTTTTTCAAACTCAGGTATGATACGTTTGTTGCTGCTTCTTAGTGGGTAGAATACATTCTTTATATTAAACCATGTTAATCTTCCACAAGCCTTTTACTAAGCAAGAACCTATTTCACTGGGAACTGTTTTACAGATTTCTACAGGCCCAGTCTGGCTGAAACATAAACAGGACAGGAAAACAGAAGTTGTAGTACAAAGGTTGGATCTGGGTTTCTCCCTCTAACCAGCTGCAGCTGGCTTTTTCTCTCTGCTGCCACTTCCTGCCGGGACAAATCAGGCCATCTACTGTCTGCAACGTTTCCCCATCTTTTCCAACCACGCGTTTCTCAATGACTTGGCCCTCCAAAACACTGATGAAAACTGAGGTGCAATGTTTGTATCTAATGATAGAACGAGTGACTAAAATAAAAATGTAGGCCAGACACGTTGTCCACGTCTGTCCTCTTCGCTTTCCTCTACATGTCACTTTGTTTCCTCTGCTCACAACATCCATCCATCAACCTGGGAAGCTTTTCTTTACTAAAGTGAAGCAAATATATTGTTAGTAGAGTCTTGCAACTACCAACAGTTCTAAGAACTAATTGTAATCATGGAAGTCATATTATTTTCAAGCTTTAATTGATTTAGTTGAAACACTAAACGGCTTCGATGAGGCTGTAATTGATTTTAAAAACAAGAATTGGTTGCCTTTGGCTTTTGGTGTCATTCCAAGATTGTTGGTTCAAGCTACTGTATGTCAGTATGTGGTTATTTTAATAGTTCCCTGCTTTGCTTAGTCCTAAAAGAAAATCCAAACTGTCATCTGGAGATAAAACTTGAAACATGACTTTGACAGTGTGAATCAGAATAAAGTAAAAAAAACAACTATATCCAGTTTTTAAAGTTAGCTGAAGTGGACTGAGGTGTAATTATTTCATCCAGGGAAGGAAACAGTTTAAGTAAGTCGCTAAAAGTCCAAAATGAATGTGACATTCAACGTCTCTACGAATCCAAAAGCTTTTCTGTGGTTAGAAGTTTCCCTTGACCATCAATCCGTTGACGACACATCACTTATTTAATGGAGGCCATGATGAGTGGCGTTCTCTCACTAATGGAGGGAATCAAAAAAATCAGTTTAGACATGTCAAAAATAACAAACCACTGAGTTTTATCCAAGTAAATATGTGAAAATAAGTGGATGAGCTGATTTCTGAAAGATAATGCTATGCAGATAAATCAGAAAGAAGACAACCTGGTTATTCACCAAAACCTGAGATGGCTCCTCAGTGTCAGAACATGTACCCTTATTCAGAGCAGAGCTCCAGGTGCTAAAGTTAGAACACAAAGTGCCTTCATAAATAGAGCTCAGCCCTCAGGGTCCTGCACTTTAAAAGCTTTGGCCCTGACAGAGTTACGCAGCCTCCTGACCACTGATATCAGATAAGCGTATCACTTTTTACACCTCCAAGCAGCCTGAGTTTTAACATTACTTTGTAAATCTTTCACTGCTTTCCCAAACTGGGGACCATTAACGCAGACGATCTTTAAAACAGCTAAAGTTACAGGCTAACATCCTGAACTTCGATAACATGAATTTAAAAGAGCCGCAGCCAATGAGCAAAATGAGTCATCTCTTGATTAGGCTCAAGTACTGGAGCTGACGTGACAAACGGCAGAGCCGACAGTAATTTGTGCCTTGCTCAAAAAAAAAAAAAAAAAATCATAAGAGCTTTTTAATATTCAACGTCCTCACATGTTCCCTCCGTCTGAAGTGGCCACAGCTGTTCCTGATCAAGCACGTTTATTTCTCAGGGCTGTGCCGTTTAGCTGTGGACTTTCCAAAACAGAACATTTTTTCATTTGTTTGCATAACAAATAAAAGCCACAAAATATGACATTTTGCTGAGCGGCGGCCCCAACTGAGCAGCTCGCTCGCAAAGAAGGGATAATTACTATACTGCTGCTCTGGCTTCAAGTAAACACTTTTTTAGTTTTTTTGCTCTGAAAAACAAAAATATAGGAGTGTTTAGACGTCTATGTGAAAACTGAGCTCATCAGTGGGATAATTGTTTTTTTAAAGAAGCTCTAAAACTCAAGTTCAGTTCCATGAATGTATCTTATAGAAGCTGTAGTCAAACCTCGTTTTGATTTATCTTTCACTGCGTTTTGACCAGCTTAAAGTATTTGGGTGGTCATGTGACATAATTAATAGTATTCTTGACTTTATAATCAAACCAACTACACAGTCCAGTCACATTAATGTGACCACCACGTACTTTCCACTTCAGAGTTAAATAACCAATCACAGAAGGCAGGTGGCAGCACAGTGCAGTTGAGCGTATATAAAGGGTGTGTGTGGGCTTCGGAAAACATTTCAATCGTTGGCGTAATGCAGAAACGAAGCGATTTATCCGACGTCCAAAAGGGCATGATCATTGGCTTTCGGGCCAAGGGTGGAAGCATTTCCGAAACGGCTGAGTTTGTGAACTGTTCGCGTGCCGCCGTGGTAAAAGTGTACCGTGCATGGCAAAATGGGACTGTCCAAAATCAACGACGTGGCAAATGTGGTGCACCACGGGCCATAGATGACAGAGGCGAACGACGGTTGCGGAGATGCGTTCGGGCAGATAGACGGGCTACCGTTGAGCAACTGACCACTAAAATGAACCAAGGGGCTACCACAAGTGTCTCCCAAACCACTATTCAGCGAACATTGCTGCGTCTGGGCCTCCGAAGCGGACGCCTGGTTCGTGCACCTATGCTGACTGGTGTTCATCGACGACGAAGGCTAGAATTTGCACGCCAGTACAGCAGCTGGACGTCCACTGAGTGGCGACAGGTAGCGTTTTCAGATGAATCGCGTTTTATGCTCCATCGGACAGATGGACGTTGGCGTATAAGGCGTGAAACCTCTGAAAGGAACCACCCTGCAACCATTGCAGGAACGGTCCAAGCTGGAGGCGGGAGCATTATGGTCTGGGGAATGTTTTCCTGGCATTCTCTGGGTTCACTGATTATTGTGGAAGGCACGATGGATCAATACAAGTACGCATCTGTCCTTGCGGACCATGTCCACCCCTACATGCGCATTGTTTTTCCTCAGGATGATGGCATCTTCCAGCAGGACAATGCGAGGTGCCATACAGCTGCCAGTGTACGTGCGTGGTTCGAAGAGCACCAGGATGAGTTTACCGTCCTCCCCTGGCCAGCAAACTCACCTGACTTAAACCCAATCGAGCATCTGTGGGACCATCTCGATCGAGTTGTTCGCGCCATGGATCCTCAACCGCGTAATCTAGCGCAGCTGGCCACGGCATTAGAGTCGGCATGGCTCAACATCCCAGAGAAGACCTTCAGGGACCTAAGTGACTCTCTTCCTGCACGTCTCGTAGCAGTTCGCTCTGCGAAAGGTGGTTATTCTGGCTTTTGACAGATGGTCACATTAATGTGACTGGACTGTGTATAATCACAGCTTTTTTCCACACAGGACAAATGACTAATATTTTAGTTTTAGAAAAGTCCCCAGGAGTAAACTGGGTGGTTTATATGACTTGGTACGATAAAGAGTGCTGGCAGAGACGTTTCATAAAAGGTGTCTGCCATTTTGAAATCAAAGTCCTGTTTTCCATGTCAAATGTGTTTAAAAATAGGAGTGAAAGGTTAGCCTTTTTCAGAGAAAACATCTCACACTGAGAAAAATAGCTTCCCAGCAAATCAGGCATCCTTCTCTGGATTCGCTTGTACTTAAAGGGATATTTCTCTCATAAAGGGGTTGTGGGCAGGCAATATTTTACCTGCAGTCAAAAACATCTTCCCTTTTATAAAACAATGATGAGTTTCCCTGTCAGTGATAGAGGGGCTGAGACAAAACAAGATTTCACTGTTTTTAAATCGATATTAATTTATAAAATGTCACAATGTTTGATGTGCTGCTGCTGTTTCATAAACTTTTAAAAGACTCTCCTTTTTTCATTAGATGACTCTGAAGTCAGAATTGGTTTGCTGTGCTTAATTATTTCTGTCCCATTTAAAAAAATCCATCCTGGAAAATGAAATGTGCAAGGGTATGATGAGAAAATGCTTTAAAATGATGTAAAAAACATAATAAAAATCCAAGTGAATGTGATGATGACTGACTCACATTTACACCAGCTGCAGTTACAGCAATCTGCCTTGCAGTATTTGTTTCAATTGGGAAAGTAATTATTACTGACAGTGTTTTGCGCATGTAACGTTAATTTTTTTAAGCCTGTTTTTACATGACAAAACCCTGAGCACAGCTCTTGTGACCTCATTAAATGGTGCTGTATTTGGAAGTGAACGAGACATGTAAACTGAATGTAAAATAAATTTCAGCTTTTTTTATGCTGAACAGTTTTAACCTTTACACCTAAAGGTGAGACCCTGGTGACTGCTGTGTTTGTGTTACTGCAAAACAGTCTGATACCGGCAGGAAGTGGGAGTTCACCAGTACAGTAAGGACAGAGAGCAGAAGTTACAAAGTATTTGATGTTGTCTTCACGTCATGTGAGCGAGGACCTTTGCTTAATCCTCACTGTTTAATAACGAGGATTAAAAAAAAACTTATTATGAGCAAAGAGAACAGGAGATAATTGAACAGATGTAAACAACGTGTCAAAGGAGATAAAGATATAATTAATATCCTAACTGGTGCACGTCATGTTCTATACATTGTAGACTATGTCATTATAGATATGAATTAATGCTGTTTTTATTGTAATAACTGACTAATGTAACATGTCGATTGTTTAACGTGTGTGACGGGATTTGCATGAATCTGCTTCTGTAAGGCAGAAACTTTGACAAGCCGTTAGCTCCAAAACTAATCCGCTTCCATAAATCAGACATTCCTTCAACAGAACCCTGCTTTCAGCAGTCTGAGCTATCCCTTTGAAAACGGTCTTGTCAGATGACAAAGCACAACTCAAACTTGCTTTGTAGTTTGTTTTTTTTCTTTGGGAATGATTAAACTGCCTTGCAGGGCAAAGCGGAGAGGCATCATCTCACAAGCACCGCAGTGGAAAGTCAACAGCAGTGACTGGACAGAGGCGAAGTGGAGGAAAGGCAATGCAAACATCCATCAGGGCAAATTAAAGAGTGAGAAGAGAATTACAACATATTAAAAATGTGTGACATGTACTTCCATTGAGATTTAAGATTCGTTTAGGGAAGGTCAGAAATATTTAATCTTAGATAATGTTTTCTAATTGCATCACAACAGAATGGGTTCTGGTGCTGACATGCCTACACTTCAGATTTCTTATTTAGGCAATTAAACGTTGACACTAGACGTCCAAAACCGTTGAGTAAATTAGATTTTATGCTGGTTTTATAAGAAACATCAGTGTTGCAAGTTGCAACACATGTAAGCATGGTGCAGTCCCAATTGTTTAAAACTGAGACTGAGTAATACCATCTGTAATGTCATGGTATAATTTTCCAGATTAACTGTCAGGTGAGTTACAAAGAGCTGACTGAGACAGGTGAGGCCAGGTCAGGCGTTAAAACAAAACCTGGACTTCTCGTTACTCAGTTTCCACTCATCCCAAGGTCACAAGACATCTGAACCTCAGCAACAATCCCTTACTTCTTCCAAACAAAGCCGGCCTTCCTCCGGACGTGGACTTTCCACTGCAGGTTCAAAAACACACGCCTGGTTTCGGTGTCAAAGAAATTTTCCAGGCAGTATCGCACCAATAATTATACACCCCGCTTCACTCATTTCTGCACTTTGCCTTCGTCCGTGGCTGCTCACCCTGCTCATAAATTAGTAAATATACTGGATCAGAGTTCAGTAAGAGTGAGGTCAAGACAATTTGTTCTTCTCAGAAGAACACAGATGAGCACATGCCTTATTAAAGTGCTGATGCAGCGGCTGCCGCAGCATCAGCACTTTCCCAGCAAATCGCTCTGTTCTTGCAGATATTTCAAAACAAATTTTGAGGTGCTAATTACTACCTGTGTTTGCGTATGTGTGTGTTCGCGTCCGCTCGGTACGCTGATAATAAGTGGTTTTATGAGACTCCTACTCAGACAGTAAGAGACCAAGGTATGACTTCACATGAGGGGGCTTTACTTCAAGAGGTGTCAGCAGTGTGTTGGCTCATGTAAATATGTCATTAACAGGGACAATAAGTAAAGGTTGTTGTCTTCCACCGACATGTTGACAGTTACCGCCACGTCTGCTGGTGCCGCCCGCTGGTAAAGATGTGAACAAAAACATCAGAATACGTTTTGGTCTATGGAGACCTGGTGGTAGACACCACTATTTGCTGCTCCTTTACGATCATGCGTCGTCTTCCAGCCTCGCTGGAGTCCAAGATGTTTTAAACGTTTTATTATTGACCTAACAGTAGATTTGGGCAACTACCGAGGAGCAGACATGTAATTTTTGTCCGCATTTCCATCGTTTATGGAGATCTAAACACATTAGGCCTTAGTTGAATGGTAGTAAGTTCTCTTGGGTTTCCCGTTTTTAAGGGTGAATAAGTGAAGGATAGTACGCCACTTCGTATTTGTACTATGAAATCAATGAGCTCTCATCATATGTAAAGATACTTTGGTTACAATTACGTTGTAGGGCTGATTAGACAAAATCTGCAATATTTTCACACTCAGTGAACTTAATCAGATTAAAAGCTGGATTTCTGAATTTGTTTGTTGAATTTGTTCTGCACCAAAATCTCTGAAGCTGAACAATTTTGAGAGCTCCTCCATATTGTGTTTAAAAACATGAATAAAACTATTTATTTATTTCAAAAAGATATTTTTGGATCTAGTGGCCTTTATTCAATAGTTAATTGACAGGAAAGTGGGAAGACATGCAGCAAAGGTCACCAAGGTCAGGAATTGAACCTGCGACAGCTGCGTTGGGGACTAAGGCCTGTGGGTTGTGCTTAACCCCTGAGCCACCACAGCACAGCCCAATAAAACTATTTATGGGGGATGGAGGTGAGAGAAAAATTGTGAGGACATAAAAACAACAGAAACTCAATTATCCATCTACAACCAAGAAGAGCAGAATCCAATCTCTGAAAGCAAAACCTTGCAGAAGACGGGCCGCAAGAGCTACTTTTGTCCAGAGAAGGCAAAGGCTTCAGTTCCCACAGGCTCACAAAACAGGACAATAACAGATTGGAGAAACATTGTCTGGTTGTATTTTAGCTGTGAAATTTCACAATGGGGTGTAAACAAAATGTATGGATAAATCCTGTTTTGCTTCGACAGCTCAAGCTGGTAGCGGAAGTATAATGGTGTGGGGAACCTTTCTTGGCACACCATTTGTTACCAATTGAGCAGCGAAGTCCACACTTTTAGCCATTACAGTCAAAATTGTTAAGTTGAGCAAAATTCAGAGCCACATATTTTTCAAACTTAAACTGAAAATATTTACTCCCTAAGACATATGCTGCTGTTATCTCCTCAATAACATACTAAATAAACAATATTTTAAAATAGAAATGTAGGCAAAATTTGGCAGAAAGTGAATCTGTGAATTATTCTTGATCTAAAAATACAAACAACTTCTTGCACAGCTTCCATATTAGATAATGGGTAAACAGTTTTGAAAACTTTTAGTCCTCAATTTTTCCTTTTTGTTATTTTGGCAACAAAGGTTGTCCATCGCTAGCTGGTTTTATTGAAGTGATAACTAATAAAACAGAAACATTGTTAAAAAAAGAAAAATAACTTTCCCTTGTACATAAATAAATGTTTACAAAATGGTATTTTTCTGTAAAAATCTTGATTTAACAGCAGCTTTGCTCCATTCTTGAATGGGGCCAAACAAAATCCATCAGACGGCCACAAATTGCCCCTGGACCGCCCTTTGGACATCCCAGGTTGAGATGCCTCAGAATACCAGAGTACACAGCTGCTGGTCATGTCGATCACTTTACGAGCAAAGTGTACCCAGCTTCTCCTGATAACATCCACCATCATCATCATCACCGCCATGTTGCAAGCAAAAATCTTCTCAAACTGGTTTTTTAAACGTGCCAGTGAGTTCACCATAACCCAGCGGCCTGCAGGGTCATCATGACTCAACCCAACAGAGCATCTTAGGAATGAGAGATTAGCATTGTGGCTGTGCGGCTAAAAATTCATAGAGCGTCCATCTGGATATTAACACATAGATACTGACCAAAATTTTCAAGGAACATTTATGAGACTTTGCTGAACAGGGTCTACGTAATGCAAGGAGTGCATTTTGTTACAGATGATTATTAGAGAATAAAAGTGTGTGGAGAGAACAGAGGAAAACAAGCCTTCTCTACCACTTGGCTCATAGAAGTTAATTTGAGAGTCTGTGTGGTATTGCTAAGCTAAATATCACCTACACTTGTTACATCAGACTCCCACATGGGATAAAATTACCAGCAGTTTGCTTTCTCGCACGTCGTGTGGGTGACCTGAACTGGCCTCTTCAGACTGCAGCTCATCCGGCTTCAGCGGACGCTCAATTATGTTTCCATCAGTAAAACGAACGGACGCTGAGATTAGAAACGACTCGGATCTGAAAGGATGTGCTGAGCGTGGGGAAAAGACGACCTCTCATTTAAATGGATCAACATATTTTCGTATTGAATGCAGATTTGATTTTTATGCAACAGAGCTTACGAAGCCCTTAGGGGTAATTGTGTGACTCTGTCGCCAACGGTGACAGAAAGCTGGGATTTATCATAACATTTTGATGCTTCAACAAGCTGAATATTAATGGAGAGGAAACAGCAACAGAGTTCATCTGAGAAAGTGTTGCTCTTTCATTTGTGTAATCCTGCTCGCAGATGACGGAAATGCAAATTGCACTGCAGAAAGTAGAACATTTGAAGAGACAAATATATGTTTGCACATGCTTAAATAAATGTTGTAATTCAGAATAGTGTAATATTATTTATTTCTTTTTCCTGCAGTAAAAGAATCAAATAATTATTTAATTAACTTCAAGAAGGGTTTAAATCCCAATCTGTCAGGGATATGAATAATAAAATTGTGCTGTACTAAAAGTTCTGCGCACATTTAGTCACATTTAAGTAGGATTCATAGAAGAAAAAATACATTTATTCATAGTCACAGCAACTGATAGATGAAATTAAAAATATTTTAATTTAATATCCTTAATATACCAGTTTAATTACTATAATTGTTAATTAGTTCAAGTATGAAGAAAACTTGTGACTTCAGAAAAAAGGAAAACCTCTGGTAAAGTCACAATTACAGCTTTTATTTTGGACTTTCAGTCCAACTTACAGCTCCTACAACTAAGTACATTTCCAAACCACACAGGCCAGTATTTTCTGCAAACATGCAGAACGACTAGATTCACATCAAAGAGATACTAACACCCCAACCACACAGTTACTGCGCTTGTGTCTGCGTGGTTAGCTTTTCAAGAATTTAAGTCAAATTTCAAGCTAGAGAACGTTTAACTTGACCTTATTCGGTGAAAAGGAGAGAAGACATGCAGATGAGACCTGAAGACGTAAAGGTCTGCATGAGAGTTCACAGCTTGGTGACTAATCTTTTTCCTCTGTAATTTATTTACCTTTCTTCATGCTTATCATGAATTTAAATGTGAAGATTTACAATGATGCAGCTAAAAAATGTGTCTTTTTCCTATTTAATAGTACAAGATATGTCACATGTGGGAATTGTTTTTAATACTTGTTTTATTTTTTCTAGTAAAACTTGCTATTTTATTGAACCACTGCAAGCTTTCCTAGTTTCTAGCTTTTCCTTTTCTCTGCCTGTAGGAGGCACCAAAGCCCTATTATGAATCCATAAAAATAAAGCAGTTAAGCTGCTAAATAGAGTTTCATGTTGTCTCCACTTTTTAGCAACATACTAAACATTCATAAAGACCCTTTAACAACTAAGATGTCATAAAATATGTATTCTTATAAAGCCTAAGCACTAAACAGAGCCACATAAAATCTGATTGTAAATGTCAAAACTTGTAAAAAATATTCTGTATTTATCGTTGGAGACCTAATGGATGTTCAGCATGAGAGATCGATACAGTCAATGACACGATGCGAGCAGCTGTCCGCTGTTGCTACATGCTCGTCAAATAAAATTAATGTTGGTAGTTCATAAAGGAAAGAAGTTTTATTGCTAAATAAAATAGCTCAATCTTTTTATTTGCATTTAAACCAATTTTAAAACATTAAAAGGAAATGATTTGCTAGATAAAAGGAACATGCATTTCTGTTTTCAGGTAACGCTGAAATGAAACTTTCTCACACAGACGACACAACGATTCCTTTGGTTGTTCAGCCTGTTTACTGTCCACAGTTTGTTTATGTCCCACCTGTCACTTCCAATTATCTGTACATTTTACCTGAAAACTAGATGCCAACATCCGACTGCCGTCTTGACAATGACTACTACTACTTAGTTGAAGGTGTTTCAACTAAGTAGTAGTTTGTAGGTTTGACAATGTATTCAACCTGGTTTTTGCAGCTTATTTTATTTTTGTATTTCCCTCTTAGCATGTTTGTTGATGAATTGTATTTTACACAAAAACTGATAATAAAGGTGGAGGGAGTTGAAATTATTTTTGCATATGTCTGAAAAGTTGCAGGGATGTGTAAACTTTTAAAAGCAATTGTATGACGGATCGTAGCTCATCTTTGCTGTGTTTGACAGAGTTTGCACATTGGGAAAGCGGCACTGCTTCAAGGTGAGTGTCTTAAACTGAAACTGAATGTTGCCAAGACTGTGTTATCTGGCTACTGTTGATCCCAGATGATTCACCTTAACAGCAGATTCTCATGTTTTAACTGAGACGATGTAGCTGTCATGTACATTAGCAGTGCACACACTCTGGTTCATATTTGTCAGAGACCTAGTCAGTGCTGGCTTCACATTTTGATCTCAACGCAAATAGAGGATGGTTGAGAATTTTATAAAACAGGAAAGCTCTTTCTGTCTCTTAATGCTAAGATGATTTTGGATCAGGAGGCTAAAAATGAAGGCCAGTAGTCTGTCAGTAAAGGAGTGTGTTTGGACATCCAAGGAGTGCCATCTAGTGGATGGAGAGCTCAAGGAGATTTACAGAGGGACAGGGTTTGCTTACCAAACATCTTCAGGCCCAAAAATTGGAAGTCATTCATTACAGTCAGCAATACATTCAAATGATCTTTTCCTAAAATGTCTTGATCAGAGATAGGCTTTTTCAAGAGAAATGTCAAACATCTTGGGAACCTCAAGACTATATTCACATCTTCTCCTGTCTTTTCCAGAACCAGGTTACTTTCTCAACTAGACTCCTCTGTTAACCTGGTTAGACATTAACCCAAGAAAATGTCTCTATAGTTGGAAAGTAAGATTTTTTGTTTTTGCTCCCACTAACTGTATCATTATTTCTGCTTTCAGATTTTAAAGAACACTGCAAAAAGCATCAAATCTTACCAAGTGTTTTTGTCTGGTTTTGAGTGCAAATATCTCAGTACACTTGAAAGTTTCTGTGAGAAACTAGTAATAAAAGTGCCATCACAATGAGCTAAATCAAAAAAGACCATTATCAAATCTTATCTTCTGTTTTCAAGCGAACCACATTCAAACGAGAGCATTGCCACGATTGAGACGAACTGGTGTGTGGCATTCTGCTTGTTTTCTTTTGAACTGAGTGGATGCAGAATGCTGAGAACTGGTGTAATGTCTCAGTTACTAGGCTACCATTTGATCTGGCAGGAACCAAAATAGTGTGGCCTGGTAAACGAAGGCTTTTGTTTGTTGTTTTCCCCCCAACTTTAGAACCAAATTGATCATGATTAGCAATACAAAGCAAGAGGCTGATTAATGTTCTGTCTGTAATGCTGCAGGTCAAACACAAATGGCTGTTTTCAGATGATGGACGGCACGAGCTACAACTTGAGGACCAGGCCATGCACGCCACCGAACAAGCAGGGCAAACCAGGAGTTGTTGGGTTAGACAACATCGGCAACTCGTGCTACTTCAATGCTGTGATGCAGTGTCTCTGTTCAACCATGCCCTTTGTAGAAGACCTCCTCAGTCAGGAAACGCGCAGAGAGCTGGCAAAGTACGCGGCGGCCCACCCACCACCCCTAGATCCAGACCAGATGAGCTTTCTCCAGCGATCTGACCTCTCTGTCCGTGCAGGTGCGAGTGCAGGGTCGCGCAGGTTTTCGTGGAGCTTCTGGAGCGGATGTGGCAGGGGAGCAGCCCCAGCTGTTCCCCTGTGCAGGTCATGGCTGTGCTGCCCTCCATCTTCCCTCAGTTCGGCAGCTACGCCCAGCAAGACGCACAAGAACTGCTGCTCCACCTTCTGGACGCTCTGCATGAAGACCTAAAAAAGGTGCGTCAAAATCTTTCATCTGCAAACACTGTTTTCTGCTAGTCTCCGTTAAACATTGAAACAGATGATCTGATTAAACAATCTATAGTTGATTAGTAAAGCTTTTAATGTATGATTAATATCCTGCTTTAATAGTTTGTGAGTTCAATGCAGTGTATTTAAGGGTTTTTATTTCCTTTTATGATTTGGTTTGATGTTCTGTTTGCAGTTTTGCTCGATTCCTGTAAAGTGTCTGAGTTTTTTAGAAAAGTGGTATGCACATAAAATGCATTATTTATTATTATTATTATTATTATTATTATTATTATTATTATTATTATTATTATTATTATTATTATTAAGTAGTAGAAGTTGTGTAGATTTAAGTTTCGGTTGCATTTTAAGATAACATCTCAACTTTTCAAGTTTGCACTCCTTTTCCCAGTTCATATTTGTGTTCATTTGGTTGCAAAACGTCAGATGCATTTCTCGAGAAAACAGCCAGGAAAGAATCAGAGCAGAAGCTCCAAAACTGAGTCCACCATTGTCTCGGATCTGTTTGAAGGCCAGCTAAACTACCTGACCAGCTTCCTCCACTGTGGTCACGAGGCACGAAACAATCAAACCTTCACTATATTGTCACTTCCCATCCCAAACGACAACAAGACGTGCTCCATTCAGGTACTTTTTACCGCATTCATTGCCAGGTGCTCTTCTGGGTCCTGGTGGTTCATCCTCACCTTCACCCAGCTTGTGTGCAGGATTGCTTATCCCTGTTCTTTGAGGAGAGTGTCCTGACTGGGGCCGAGCAGAGCGACTGCTCAGACTGCGGCCGAAGAAGAGAAGCAACAGTGCAAACTTATTTAAACAAATCTCCAGAGATTCTCATTTTGCACCTGAAACGGTAAGAACACCATCAAAGAATATGCTATGAATATGCTATGGTTGTAATTCTTAAGTTCTTATTGAATTTGTTAAATTGGATATAATATCTCACTTACTGATCCATGAAGAACAGCAGCTAACGGGGATTGAAATCTTCACAGTACTTGTATGTAGTTGGAATGTCCACTTAAATAATTAGCTTCAGTGATTGTTTTTGCCTTATTCAAACATCTCCTGGCATGTCTTGGTGATATTAAAGCTTGGTTGGCCTTGAACTTTTTAAATTGCAATGAAAACAAAACAGAGGTGATGGTGTTTGGACCCAGTGGCTCCTGTGAGTCCTCCTCTGTTGACCTGGGACCTTTGGAGGTATATTTTAAACCTGTTATTACAGATCTTGGGTTTAAGGTGGACAGTGATTTTAAATTGGACAGCCAAATCAGAGCCGTGGTTAAGTCCAGCTTTTATCATTTAAGACAATTGGCATCAGTGAAATCTTTTCTTTGCAGCTTTTTGAAACAGTGATCCACGCTTTTATTTCGACTTGATTAGATTACTGTAACACACTTTATCTGGGAGTCAGTCAGTCGCTGCTCTCACGTCTGCAGCTAGTTCAGAATGCCGCTGCATGACTTTTAACAGGAACTCGAAAGAGGGAACATGTGACCCCTGTCCTGGCCTCACTTCACTGGCTGCCTGTATATTTTAGGATTCATTTTAAAATTCTTATGTTTGTTTTTAAATCACTACTTAATCTTGCCCCGGCTTACCTCTCTGAGCTTCTTCACCCCTACATACCTTATCGGTCTCTCAAGTCCGCAGATCAGCTGCTCTTGGTACCTCCAAGGCCAGAGAGGCCTTTGCAGGTCAGAGAGGCCCTTTCACTGTCCACTTTTAAAGTTCGTCTTAAAACCCATTTATTTTACTTGGCTTTTAACTCCAGCAGGATCTAGACTTAAAGTGTGTTTTTGTTTTTAAACTGTAAGAGTTTTTTATTTATTTTATTTTATTATGTTGTGTTTTAATGTACAGCACTTTGTATCAGCTGTGGTTGTTTTAAAGTGCTTTATAAATAAAGTTGGATTGGATTGGATTGGATTGGATTGGATTATTCATTATTCAGCAAACATTCAGCAACGTGTTTGCTTTGACCAAAGCGAGGGAATAACCTGGTTTCAAATAAAAATGTTGAGACTCTTTGCATATATGGTAATCTGTTAAAAGGTCTATTTAAGAAAAATACAATACCTTCAAAGTGACAATAAATGCAGGCTTGGGAATTCTTTTGACTGTAAAAATGGCTAGTGCGCTGACATTAGTTAAAGGGACAGTATTATGTAAAGTCAACTCTTTTTTTTAGCTTTACATAATGTTATAATGTTATTCCCTCGTCAAAAACATACCTGAAATCCTTTAGTCTCCCGTGACAACCACTCAGCTGAGCTGAACTCCTGGTGGGACCGAGCGACGGCGACTTTCCCACTCAGCCTCTTCAGACTAGTCAGCAGCAATTAGCAAACACCTGGAGGAACTGCGCATGTGCTGAGCTCATTATAGACGCTGCTTCTCAGCTGGTGAAAACGTTGTTAGAGGGTTAATAGAGGATGTGAGGACTTCCTCAAGGCAGACCATTGGAAAAAAGAGCATGACTTTTTTTTTAAAGAGACAGAGGCCCGATTTTAAGGCGTTAAATGACAGTTAAATTTCTGTTTAGTCATATTTGGTATATAGCATTTGTACACCAACTGAAGGTAACACAGTTACTTGATTATGCTGTAAAATGATAGCACGTGAGTGGAAAACACATAATGCTGCCCCTTTAAGTGTTGTACAAAGTGCCTCAAGCACCCTGTAGGCGGAATGGAACTGTCTTTATTTATCTAACATAATTATCTTCTTTAAAGGTTTGGCTGTAAGGGGAGGAAACAGGTCAAGCTGTCAGCCAATGTGTCGTTCTCCATGGAGCTCGACATCACTCCGTTTCTGTCCAGCTCGGTGCGGAGACGGTCATCTTACCACCTGTATGCTGTCGTGGTGAGTGATCAGATGACAGACTGCAATAAGCTGCATCACTGATGTCATCTTGGTGTTCAAAGTCCGTATCCAAGGGTCTGTTTCTTTTTTTTTTTTTTTTTTTTTTTTGTTATTAAAGTTTTTTTATTAATGTTTCAGAACACGTTTACAACCTTTCCCAACCCCCTCCCCCCCATACACATGAAATAAAAATCACAAATACAAAATAAAACAAAGCAAAAAAAAAAAAAAAACAGGTCAGTGCATCATTTCAAATCAAAAGTTTCATAAAAAATTAAATATCCTCGGTGTTAGCAGAAACAACCACAGTAAATAGAAGTAGTCACTCGTCAGTGTTTTCCAAAACAGGAGGCCAATAGTACCTTAACTTGTCCCAGTGTTGCAAGAGAGGAAACAGTTCCAGGATTTCTTGAAGTTCTCCATGTCATCATTTAGTTTAGCCAACATTTGTTCATACGACACCATTTCCAACATTAATTCCAATCAGCCCCTAATATTCGGAGCGGTTGGGGATTTCCATAGTCTGAGGATTATTCTGGCAGCTGTGACCGTCCCCACCTGCATTACAGTATTTTGGTGTTTTGACATATTAGGCATCACTGTTAGATCCCCCAACAAGCAGAGTCTTGGTGACATAGGTATCCCCACACCTATCCACTTTCCAATGTACTGCAATACCATTTTCCAGAATGGGAAAATGAATTTACATTCCCAGATCGCATGTATAAAGGTTCCCGGGTCAGTTTTACATTTCCAACATAGGTTATTGGTGAGCAGACCCATTCTATGGAGCCTGGATGGGGTGAAATAAAATCTATGTACAATCTTATAGTGTGTAAACTTCCCTCTTGATTCTTTAATGTATTTTCCATTATTTGACAGAATTTTCAACCACTCTTCATCAGTAAAAATGCATCTAAGGTCCCGCTGCCAGATAGTCCCCAGACTTTTACATATATCATTTTGCATACTATTAAACAGTTTGTAAAATGTGGATGCTTTATATTTAATTCTACTTGAGCCCATATATTCTTTTATTGGATTATCTTTATATATGAATTTGTCTTTAATAATACAGTCTCTAATTTGTAGATATTTCCAGAAACTGTCCTTCTTTATGTTATATTTCAGCATGACATCTGAAAAAGACATAAAAAACCCATCTGCATACAAATCATCCACAACACGTATTCCCTTCACAAGCCATTGTTCCCAATAAACAGTTTTCCTTCCAATACAGATGGATGGATTCAGCCACAATGAGGAGTATAACTGTTTCGAATGTGACATCTTGCATATTTTATGTACCTCCTTCCATACTAATTTAGAATGTGCTAATACTGGATTTGTGGGAAGAGGTTTCCTATTATCTGTTTTACCATGAGAAAGAATATCTATCGGTCTAAAGGGGTTAACTAATTCTTCTTCAATATTCATCCAGCTTAGTTTTGTTTCTCCCTTTTCAAAATACTTGGACAACTTAACCATTTCAAATACGAGATTATATAGTCTTACATTAGGGAGAGCCAGGCCCCCTATGTCCCTTGCACACCACATTTTCCTGATGTTTATTCTGGATTTCTTCTTGTTCCAAAGAAAGTCCTTCACATAAGCCTCATACTGTTTATAAACCTGGAAGGGGATGTCAAGTGGCACCATCATGGACACATAATTGAATAAAGGGGCTATTACCATTTTAATTACATTCACCTTTCCCCATAAAGAAAGTCTCAATTTTGTCCATTTATCAAGATTAGTTTTTATCTTCTGAAGAAGCGGTTCCATATTCAGTAGCATTATTTCCTCTAAATTTGGGTGGAGTCGTATACCTAGGTATTTCATACCTGACGGGACCCACCTAAAGTTAAATGGTGTAATATCATTTGAGTGACATGCTTGGGATATGGGCATACACTCAGATTTGCTCCAATTAATCTTATATCCTGAAAGTTTTGAATATGATTCAACACACTGTAATAGGGCTGGAATAGAGACAATTGGATCCACTATAATAGCTAAGATGTCATCCGCATACATAAGCAACTTGTGCTCTTTCCCTCCTGCATGAGTTCCTTTAATTCTTGGGTTGACTCTTATCGCCGTTGCTAGTGGTTCCACAACCAATGTGAAAAGCAACGGGGATAAGGCGCATCCCTGCCTTGTCCCTCTAGAAAGATGAAAAAATTTAGATAGCTGACCATTCGTCATAATTACTGCTTTTGGCTTAGAATATAATATATCAACCCATTTACAGAACCTAGACCCAAAACCAAATTTCAGAAGTGTTGTTTTAAGAAACCCCCATTCCACGCGGTCAAAGGCTTTCTCAGCATCTAAAGAGAACGCAGCAACCGGGATTGGATTAGAGCGATTCAAATGTATTAGATGAGCAAGCCTTCTCATATTGTCGGTTGAAGATCTATTCTTAATAAAGCCTACTTGGTCTTCATTTATAATATGTGGGAGTACTTTTTCTAGCCGCGATGCTAATGTTCGTGTTAATATTTTGCAATCTACTCCTATGAGACTAATAGGTCTAAAGTTAGATGGATCTGACACATCTCTGTCTTTTTTTGGAATAAGTGATATCAAAGCCTCATTGAAAGTGTCAGGTAAAAAGCCTGATTCGAAGGCTTCTCTGTATACATCATGCAACACTGGGGCTATGGTATCAATATATTTTCTATAATATTCAACCGGAAAGCCATCCAGGCCTGGCGATTTCCCAGATTTCATCGACAAGATCGTAGCTTTAATTTCTTCCAAAGTGATAGGAGAATCTAATTTTTCTCTTTGTTCATTGGTGATAGTAGGCAATTTCATTGATGAGAAAAAAGCATTAATTTCTTCTTCAAGGGTCTGTTTCAATTCTCTTCCTGGTTCATCACACCTACATCGGAACATTAAGATGAAGTAGAGATAATGCAGGGTGTAATAAAGGGACAGAGATAAAACATGCAGGACCTCGAGGCTTACGTCATATTTGGGACTCATTGCGTAATGCAGCTTAAATAGAAAGTTAATTTCATATAAACTATATTACAAATACAGTTGAAACAAACCCATTGTGTCCATATGGCTTCTTTATTACTGTATGAAGTCAAATCAGACCAAACTTCTATTGTTTTAGGTCAGTTAGAATTACCAAAATTATTTCTGTTTGCTAAATGGCTCAATAATTACAGAGAATTATATCAAAAATGTATTTATTAAAGTGGTGGTATTATGTGGTGACATTTTAGTAATAGTGACTATGTTTACTTCATTTGTTATAAAAATGCTGTAAATATGTCAAACGTAACTTAAAATAAACTAGACTTTGCAATTTAATGCCTTTAAATTGGGCATGTTTCTTTAAGAAGCTCCTACTCTTTCTGACACTGTGTCTTCAGCATGTTGTCACAACATGGCTCCTCAACATGCCGTTAACAAATATTCTTATAAGCGCTGGCTGGACTGAGAAGCAGCTTGTGAAAGTAATCTATACCACATTCGAAGATTTGGAGCCAAAAAAGAGGTTCTGAAATAGTCCATAGAATTATGCATCTGCATGCAAGATCATGGATCAATGACTTTGACAGAACACTTTGATGTGCTATATCAAAGATAAAGGATGGCACCTAGATATGAATCAACCCTTAAAACCTTTAACTTGAAAAGTCAACTTGCAAACATTTTCCATTTCCCTCAAACCCATCAAAACTTGAAAATCTGTCAAATACCACAAACTACCAGATTTTCCAGGACTGTAAAACAACCCTAAACATTGTTGTAAGAAAACAATTGTCTATATTTTAGTCTTATCCCAGTCGTTGGTCATATTTAATAAATTAATGAAAAATGTATGTATTTCAGTAACTCTCTTCACAGGAGAAACATGATATAGATTCCACACAGGCTGATGTTTAAAGCTTTTATTTCTTTTCAAGATTTATTACTTACAGCTGATGGAAAGATGACGTTTAAGATTAAAATTACATCAGACCAATATATTAAAACAATCTTAAAGCAGAAATGCGGGTCTAATGATAAGCTCCATACCTGCTTTAAGATTTTTTAAAAGGTACTTTTAATCTGATCTTATAAATTGGAACCTCTAATTTATTAAACGTGAATACGTCCCTTCAAGTTGGTTTGGAAACTACTTAAGTAAAATTAAAAAAAAAAAAAAACATACAAATGAACCATTTTCTTTCTCCAGATCCACAGAGGTAACCTGGACATGGGTCACTACACGGCTCTGTGCTACAACTCGGTGCTGGAGACGTGGCACTGGTTTGACGATTCTCTGGTCAGGGAAGTGCACGGGAGCGTTGTGCAGTCTCCAGACGCTTACATTCTGTTCTACAGCTGCAAGCCTTTCTAGATCCAAGAGCTCTGAAATCTCCATCCACAGCCACAGATAATAAAATCATTGCCACACGAACGCAAAACTTGTTGCTTGTTCTCCAGCTGGCTCCTCTATAGAACAAAAAAAAAAAAAGAAAAAAACCTTAAAAAGACCAGCTTAAATTCACAGTGTATATTATTTTGAATCAAATTGGGGGAAAAAAAAGCACAGACAATTCATTTGAAGCAGTTTTAATAAATAGTCATACAAGTTGTTTTGAGGTTAATATAATCATGTTAAACAATTTGTATTTAGAGAATAAAAGATTGAATGAAGAAAAAAAAAACCTGATTATAATTTCATGCTAGGCCATAAAAGTTTACTCAGAAGTAGTTAAATTCTTTTAACTCTAAATCTCGGCTCCATTAAGAAGCAACATCAGTCTCACTCGTTATTTCTCACATAATCGTTTGGTCAAAGAGTCACACAGCCAACGCTGAAAATTCACTCAATTCTTCATATTGTCAGGCTCAGTAAACAAAAACTAAATAATGCAAAAAATATATATATAATGTATGAATACAATCTAGATAATCCATACAATTTAAGTCACACTCTTAATAGTGTTTGAATATGATAAATCTGAAGGTAAATATAACATTACAGGAACATGTTGAGTGTTCTGCCACTGGCTGCTGGAGTGAGACAGACAGATGAAATCCCAGCATCGATTTAAAGCATTCTGGGATGGGAATAAAGGTCTGCCGTCCAAATAATGTGTTTTACGTTAACAACTTAAAGCGATTGCATATTGAATGTGCAAGAATGTGGGTTAATATGAACAAAGCAACAACCGGCCTTCTATTAATCTCAATAAAAGATCACACAGCCTTCAAATAGCAGAAGGTTATACAGCTAGAGCCCAGAAGCCAACGGTCTATAATCACTTATATGGTCTTGTTTCACTGGCTGCTACTCTTATGGAAAAAAAAAAAAAACAATTTGGTCAAGAGACAAAATTATTTACACAGAAAAGTCTTTAGTGTGCAACCTTGGCATTGCTAAGAATGTACGTGGCATCTAACTGTTAATCCTGCGCACACAGTCGCTGCTATCTGCAACAGAAATGACTGAATTGACTGTCGGCCCTAAAACACAACTATGGTAAAGAAGTCATATTAGCATGAGCATCGGTTTAGCTTCTGGATGATCAGTGATGTATACAGGTGGCATCGTTTGAACAGCTAACGGGTCCTGTAGTAGCTGAAGCGCTGAAAAGAGTGCCTCCACAGTGGCTCGCTCGATCGCGACCTCCCTTGTCCTCCATACATGATCGATTAACCACAACTGACGTCGCGCCAGGCTCTTTACGGAGCAGAAGAAGATAACCTCTAGGCTTAAGCGTGGCTGCTGTGCAGGTTGCTCCTCGTGTCTCGCGGCGGCTTCACAGGGTGGAGTAAAACAGGATGTAGGCTGCGGACGACTTGACCGAAGACGAGGAGATTTCCGTCACTTCGTGGTCATCAAACTTGTACCAGCGCTGCTTGAGGGAGTTCTTACAGTAGGCCGTGTAGTGGCCACCGTCTAAGCCCCCGTAGTGATTCTGCAGTGGAAAAGAGAGAAAAGGTTAGATTGAGATTTACTTCTCACCCTGAAGCAGCTTGGCTTCGTCCCTACTCACAGACACGGCATAAAGGTTGTATCTCCTCAGGTTCTGCTTTGGCCCGATAACATACTGGGCCAGGTCCAGACTGTCCAGAGGGAAATCGACAGATGTTTGTAGTTTCTGCCTCCATCGGCCTTCGTAGGAGAACCTGCAGAAGGAGGTCAGACAAGTTAAAAGTCTGTATTTGCTCATAACGTTGAACTCCTGCAACGACGACGGACCGTTTTAAGTGAACCAGGACAATAGGAGGAACCTTCCAGATCTCCAGCTTCTTGGTGGAATCTCTGTGGGCTTTGCAGTGTCTGCAGAACACCTTGTTGTTGTCGGTGAGCTTTTCCTCTTTAGAGAACAACCTCAGACAATCCTGCCAAAAAGAGAGCAGAAAAATACCGGAGAAATGTCAAAAGTAAAACTTTTAGCGCTGCTCGTCTTTTTGTCCCTTCATACGTTCATTTTGTACATGTGAGCAAACCATGTCATATCCATGTACTACCATAGAGTTTCAGGTGATTGCCTTTTAAGGTGTATTCTTGAATAATTAACATAAATAGTTATGAAAAATACTCAAATATCACACTTAATTTAACTTGTCTGTAAATTTTGATTTGGAAAACCGGGTATGAGCCTGTCAGCTAAAATACATAAATTTCTATAATGCAAACAACATAATAAAAAATTGTTTTAAAGAGTTTTCAGCATATCACAATAGAGAATAGAGGGGAAAAAGCATTAAAAACAAAGTTTGATCTAACTAATTGCACACTTGACAAACTCTTGACACTTTGTGATTTAGTCCCAACATTTAGCCTCTTTGTCTCACCTGCCATCAATACTAATGAATCTGATGGACTTCAAATAAATTCCAGTTTTCCAGTTGGATTTTCTTTACATTTAACTTATTGTATTCTCTAGTTTAAACCACTGGAGCTATTTTTTGGTCCAAAAGACAAGCATCCAGACCAGGCAATAATCTGACCAAACCTTCTGGTGGGACGCAAGTTAAATGAAACTAAATACAGGCTCTTGTTCTAAAAGGTTGTGTTTGGTACATGAATGAACACCAGGTGGCAGCAGAATGGTCTGGGGTTACTATTCATCAGACTGAACTGAAGTTTTGTGTTAATATGAATGACGCTTGAAATACCAGGGAGTTTAACTCCAAGCTTTGAGACGAGTATGATCATAAATCTAATATCTTCAAAAAGTGACTTCCTGGGAAGAAAATTAAAGCTAGAATGAAGACAGACTCTACAGAGAATCTGGGGGGTCTCGTTTAGGGACAAGACATGTTTTTACTGTGATATAAAAAATGGAGAACTTGGCAAATTCGATCAAACCAAAGAAGACAGAATGCTGAAAAATGCCAGTCAATAATTAATTTTAAAAACAAACTACTTTGCAGTTGTTGGAGAAAAAACTCCCAGCTCTGCACTCAGGCCGTGACTGACCTGCAGGGAGCACTTGCTGGTGGAGGCCAGAGGCAGCGACAGGTACATGAAGGTCTCAAAGGTGCGTGATTTGCGATGGCAGGTCAGACACTGGACCGTGGACTTGAACTGACCCTGGAACAGCGCCACGATGATGGACTCGTTCAGCAACTTGTGCTTGTTCCAGGCCACGTTGGCCGCGTTCTGGTCGTCCAGGTGGTCGTTTTCTTCCTCCTTGTACCGCTTCCTGTTGTCGGCCTGACAACAGAGAGGCAAGAGAGAAAAACTCAGTGGCACACGGCAAACCGCTGCATGTCGGGTTAGTAACACATGCCTTCATGGTTCATCTAAAGCTGTCAGAAAAGACCCAAAGAACTTCCTGCTTATATATATTATACACTGCCTGGCCAAAAATGAAGAACCACCACATCTATTTAAAACAAACAAGTTGTGCTTGTGCTGCAAAGTGATGATTTCTCAAATTATTGAGTGTTGAAACATCTTATGAGATGAAAATGAATGAATCTTTTGAGTTGAATGTTAAAAGATTAATTAAGTGAATATGAGAGATAATTTCATTTCATTTCATTTTCACAGATAAAGTCCTAAACAACATGATTTAGGACTTTTAGGATTCCTTCACTGCTAATCAACTAACATCAATAATCCAATCTGCTGGAAAATAAATAAATGCAAGCTTACTGAAACTACTCCATTTTTTCAGCATGCCATAATCATAACAAAAAATGGTAGTTTTAGGAAAATGTAAACGTATAGTTTAAATTTTGGTCAGGCAGTGTTGTAAGCTGCATCTGAAAGCAGCTCAGATCAATCCAACCATGAAAGGGCAGGACAACATTCAGAGCCTTGCAAAAGTAATCACACCCCTTGAACTTTTTACATTTTGTTGCATAGCCACAAACATCAGTTTATTTTATTTTGATTTATATGAATAATGAACACAAAGTAACTGAATTATAAGGAAAATACTTCACTTTTTTTTTTCTTTTTTACAAATGTGTAGTATGTGTTTCTATTTTTCCTTTTATTGCCATCTGTAAATGAAATCAAAAAGTCACCTAATTAGTAAAACACTCATCTCAGGACTCTAGGACATTAATCGCATCTCCTTCCTTCCACTTCACAACTGCAGTACGCACCATTATGAGTTGGTTTATCACAAAGTTACAATAAAATACATGGAAGTTTCTGGCTGCTATGCAGCAAAAACATGACAAAGTTGAATGAATATTAGTACTTTTGCAAGGCGGTTCAAGTGGCAGGTGACAAATATCATCAGAAATTGTTGAATTATTTAAAATCTCAGAAAAGGTTGGACCCTGAACTGGGCCAACCTGATGGCAGATGGTCTGGACATCACACAAGAGGAATGTGATGGAATGGAGATTTGGTTATGAGAGATGCACTTTACCGACTGATCCAAGACGTACCGACCTAATGTCGGGATTCACTGTTGTCACAGTACCAGACTGAGCTTCTAATGAACAGATCTGATTAAAAACTGGCTTTGAGAAGAAGTGTTTGGAAATATTTGGTCTCGAGTTAATTATGGAGTTAAAGAAAAAAAATAAAAACTGAAGAACTTTAGTTTGCTCTCAGTATTTTATCTAGACCTCTAGATGTGCATCTAAGCTGGTAAAAAAAAAAAAAAAAAGAAAAAACAGATGCAGGCAATGAGCATGTTTTGGGTCTACATGCAGAGAGGTTCTGAAAGAGCATCGGACTGGACAGATGTAGACACAGCACATTCACACTCCTGCAGGAGGACCAGAAACACACAGCTCTTTACTTACTCTCTACATTTCCATCAAAATGATACTCGGTGAAAAATAAACAAATGAAAATAAGAAAAACAGAAAGAAAGAAAGAAAGGAAGGAAGAAAATGATAATTGACTTTTGTTTTTAACTGTTTCCAGACACATCAGCAAAAGCATACAGGTGTAGAAGAAGGTACGTCATGATTTAAATTGTGGCAGCAATCAATTATTTTATTAAATCGATTATTCAGACGATCGAATTTTAAAAATGGCATCTTCTGCAACCACCTATGCTTATTCTGTACAATATTAAAAATATATATAAAACACAAAAATAAGAATTCAATTCCCTTTTCTAAGTAAGAAAAATATTTATTCCCTAAAATGTAACAGTGTAGCAAAGGATGCATCTGCAGTTAAATAAATACTAAAATACTTTCATAAACCGTTTCTGCTGTACTTGTAAATTCAGTGTAGGGCTGAACTGCTGACTTTTTTTTAATTAACCAATTAGTACCTGGATGTCAAAAGATGCTTAATTGGAGAATTTTATAGAATTTGGGGCGTTCTGGGCAGAACATATTTACAGACAAATAAGCAAAATGTATTTATTCTTTGTACAGTTTTGGCTTAATTACCGCTCAGTGTTTTTTCAGGAAGAGGCTTTTATTTGTGAGCCGTTATACTCCAATTAACGATTGATTTCTAAATTAATTGATTCTTTCAATAGTCGATTAATCCGACTAATTGTTTCAGCCCTAATTGAAATGAATATTTATAAAAACAAATGTTAACTCACATCCTGCCATGAATCTGTTAAATAAACGTGAAGCTCTGTGCTGGTATTAAATGAAAGTGTGTGTCCCACCTTGTTGAGGTCTTCATGCAGGCCGTCCATCAGGAACAGGAGCAGCTCCTGGGAGTCCTGCTGGTCATAGCCTGCAAACTGGTCGTTGATCTTTCCTATGGTGCTCTTGAAGTCCCGCGGACTGATGCACTTGTACAGACCGGCCCACAGGGCTTTCATTATCACTCCAAACTCCTCTGCAACCTCCCCTTTATGGCCAAGAATGTTGGACCTGGCAGACAGAGGTAACGGAGATGCAGTCGGACCGTTTCACACCGAACCGCCGGGCTCCGCCTGACGAGGACCTCACCTATTGATGTCTTCAAGGTAAAGGTTGTTATTGAAGTAATCGGCCATGCGAGGAGTGTTGCAGAGACACTGCAGGATGGAGTTCATATAGCAGGTGTTTCCTAGGTTTCGAAGGCCAGTCAGCGATGCGCCCAAACCTCCGAAGGAGGGATTCAGGTTGCGAAGCTTAGCTGCAGACAGCCGCACGCTCTCCACTTTAGAGTAAGCCTTTACACTGGCAGGTCTGGAAAGAGAAAGAATGGACAGTTTAACAGAGAGTAAAACCTTTTACTGTCCTGGAACAGCAAAACTAACATGCAGAAAAAGCTGACTAAAAACACTCTGGGATTTTTGTCCAACAAACTATTATAGCACACCTACTGCATAAATTCCCAGTGGTTTTTATTATTATTTTACTTCACATTGTTTACCAGAGTGCAATTGATGGTGTTGCTGGTCCATAAAGCCCCAAAGTGTTTTTATTTCATATAACTAATATGTATCAATAATTCTAAAGTAAATTGAGCCCAATTTGATCCAAAGAGTAACTCACCACTTTAAAGTGATGCATTCAAGGTCCTACTTACCATACAACACCATACCAACTTTATTTATAAAGCACTTTAAAACAACCATAGCTGATACAAAGTGCTGTACATTAAAACACAAAATAACAATAAAAAAAATAAATAAATGGTCTTGCAGACATTTGATCTGCAGGACCATAAATGTCACTTAGGACTCCTTCAAGATTCACTAAATGACTAAATATTTGTTTTTGCTCTGTTGCAAAAGCACAGAAGCTTATTCAATTAAAAATAAAAAAAAACGGTACTTCTACATACATAGAAGTATGGGTAAATCTTCCTAGATAAATTAACCTGTTACAGCAAAGGTTATGTTACAAACTCTTAAGTTTCCTTTATTAAAAGCCAAGTTAAGCACAAACGGGCAGAAACGAGTACAGGAGGATGAAAATGAAGGAGTTTAAAACTTTCCAACTAAACAACATTTGCATGATGCCACATCACGAAAACAGGTTCTCACTCTGACATGTACAATAGTATATTTGTTCCACAGAAACAAAATCAAAAGGCTCAAAAAAGAGACTAAATGAAAAGTACATGTATATTAAACTGAACTAAATGATGAAAAATTGCCCGTTAAGAAATCCATCACAGATCAATTTAGCTCTAAGAAATATCAAACAGAGAAAAACTAAATAACAAAAGTGTTCCTTACTTGGTCTCTCTGTTGATGGTGGGTATGACAGCAGCAGCGGTTGGAGCGGTGGTCTTTTTCTGCGCCTCCTCGCTCACTTCCTGGCTAATGTCCGGAGAAGAGTAGGAGCGTTTCAGCTTGGACTGCTCCCGCTCTCGCTCGCGGCTCGTGTCGGGCTCGGCGGGCTTCTGGGACCGAGGTTTGGCGGTCGGCGGGGTGGATGGTGGGGTCTGGGGGACGGTGACCTCGGGAGGGTAGAGGTGGACGCGGTTTGTAGGGGAGTGGTAGTATCTGTAGGTCCCAGTCACTGTGTCCAAGAACTAACCAGAAACAGGAGGGAAGAGAGTTTTTGAGGTGAAATAGGCGGCACTTATGGTCAAATAAATAGACATTTTAATTGACAAGATTTAAAGTGATACCTTCATCCAACCATCAGGGAGACCTGGCACACTCCTACCCATCTCCTCACTCCTTGCTCTAGTCAGAGGCTCCCTCTGTGAACCAAACATAAAGACTGCAATCAATGTGGGCTATAAGGTAGATTCCCTACCATAATCAAATCCAAAACGTAAAATTTGTTCTGTTTCTCCAGCTTTACCCTTAACAATAAATCAGCAAGCAAAGCAAAAATGTCTCACCTTGATCTCACTCACAATGTGGTTGGGAGCAGGAGAATCCAGAGACATGCTCTTCGAAGGCGTGTCAGGGTTTTGCTCTTTCCCCCTCCGCTCTCTGTCATCCCACACTTTCTTCTCTTTGTCTTCCTCTTCCTCGGCCGTCTGCCTTTCGAGTCTCTTCTTCTCCTGATGTCTTTTCTCTTCTTCCTCCTTCTTCCTCTTTTCACTTTCCTCCCTCTCCTTCCGTTCCTTCTCCCGCCGCTCCTCTTCCAAGCGGCGCTCCTGGTTGCGTTTTTCCTGTTCCTGTTTGGCCTTCTCCATCACGGCCACCGCCTCGGAGTGTATCTGCTGTTGCTCGTCTTTGGACAGAGAACCACCGGCGCTGAGTGGAGGTTTAGCTGAGCGGTCAGGGATGATGGGGCCATTCTGGGTTGAATCTATCACAGACCGGTTCTGGCCGCTCTTGGCTTGATCAGCCGGTTTCTTGGTTCTGTCAAACTGAACCGTGGAGAAGAAAACATCTGATGAGCAACAGTTGAACCAATACTTAGTGAAATGTAAGTTTCCAGGATGGATGAATTACCTGGGGGAAAACTCTGGCTGTTGTAGGCGACTGGCTGACTGCAGGATCCTTCTTACTCAGGTCCAACCCAGCATTAGTAGGTCCGGTAATCGGGAGGTCAATGGTATCTGGCAACCTGTCGGCAACCAGGGAGGTTTTGGATGCTGGCGGCTCAGCAGGTGAGACGCCGTTCACCAGAGCGGGAGCTGCTGGTTCCTGAGGCTCAGGTGAAATGTCTCGCTCAGGAGGAGTTGGAGTCGGAGGCTTTGGTTCCTCCAAAGACGGGTAGCTAAAGTTCACTGTTCAAAACATGGCAGATAACAAACATAAGCAATACTAATAACTCATTGTGCTTAAATAACTACTGACTGATGTGTGGCAACGTTGCTGCAGTGATTAGCCAGAGACTCGTTAATACGTCACTGTAAAAGTCTCATCCAGTAGATGTTTGATCCTTTAACTTTCTATTTTGTTGCTCGTCATGTTGCAAGGAGATATTTTAACTACACACGTTTCAATATTTATTTTTGTATCCCTGCAAACAGGTGTCCTGATAAGACCAGCTTTATTTGTTTATGCTGCTTTAAACAAAATGTGTTTAAACAAACTGTGTTTGTCTACATTTAAAAATCTCAATCGGTTGATACTTTGATCTATCTACACGGTTTTATCTTCCTATTGTTCCAGACATATCTGAGCCAAGTGAATGGTTCAGTCTGATGTTAATGTCAAACCAAGGGGATAACTGTGTCATTAATCCAGCTGTGTGGAAACATCCAGAACATGCGGGAAAGTCATTCTGGTTTAAGATCGGAAATGGTGTTTATGGATTCAGCAGTAAATCTCAACCATAAGCACATAAGCATGCACTTAATCTGAGTGATTACTGATATGAAAATAAAAGGGGGACCAGCAGGAACAGCCAGCCGTTGTTCCAAGGCCAAACTACCATGATTCATTCCGGCGTTATCTGTTTTTACTGCCTGTTATCTCAAATAAGGACGAGCAAAAACAAGAACACCGATTTCCTAACCTGACGCTCTCGTCCCCTTTGAACGGATGTTAAATTCATGAACACGACCCTTGCTCATGACAAAGCACTCATTTCCCCTGACCCAGTTTTTGTCTTCTGACGTGATGCCAGTCAGGTTTCATTTTGACAATGCAACCCAGATTTTGTAAAAACGATCATTGAACAAACATTGTCAGAATCAACGCTGAAGTTTAGTTGTTTCTGTAAAAACACAGGGCTGGTGACACTCACGCTGTGGTAGGCTGTTGGTGATCGTTTGCCTCGGCGGTCGGACTTTAGCGTTGGTCGTGTACATTGGATAAAACAGCAGCCAGTTCTCATATCCCCCCTCCAGCACCAGTGGCTCACTACGCATAATGGTCAGGCTGTCCCACTGTGAAAAAGTGTTTGAAAATCATCGGCATCGCTATAAAAATCATCTCCTCATTCGGACATAACGCAGAGGAAATACACAAGGCAGGAAAGACACAATTACCTTATAAATGGCGTCTTTTAGACTCATCAAGGTGGTGCCTAGTTTAAGGTCAGATGCAGAACTAAACCAGTCGAGCAGAATCACATAGTCAACAATTCCTCGCCTCCTCCAGTGATCTTTAGACGCGTCGGGCAACTTCGCCTCAATCAGATTCACAGTGATCCTGAAAAGTTGCAACAAAACAGATTAAGAAGCCACACTGAACTGAGACATGCAGAAAATGTACATATTTTCCCAAATTGATCTCATTTATGTACTATTATTTTATTGTACATTTATGAAGTGGACCCGTCTTTTTTCCCCCAATAAGACTCTCTTGTGGCTTGACGCCGCACAAATAAAGCGGATTGTGGTCCCTCACCCTGGGCTGACGGCCTCCTCCGGCACGCTGATGCAGGTCTGAGCCGGGACCAGAATGTGAGACTCCTCGTAGTCTCTGTGGCTGCGGGCGTCCATCACCAGAACTGATATGGTCTGATCCTTCATCATGTTAAAAAGTTTCTCAGCTGTGATGCCACCTGCTGGTTGTGCAGCTAAAATGAAAAGCAAACAGTATTTAAACAGGCTGTGTAAACTTTTTCAAAACCCAGAGAAGCTCAATCAACACGAAACATCAAAGAACTGTAACCAGCAACATTTCACAGCAAACTTTGTGATTTGGCTTTTGTGTAATTTACCTTTAGTGATGACACTTTTCAGTTCATTCTGCTCTCCTTTCACCTTACACACACAATCAATTTTCTCATTAGTACCATAACAAGATTTTAAACATTTTTGTATTCAGTTTTCACTTTCTGATGCAAAATGCTGAGTAGCTGATTTGATCACCTTTTTGCTGTCCTTCTTGTTTATCGTTGAGGCTTTTGGAGAATTTCGACCATCTTTCTCTGTTACTTCCTCCCTTTTCTTCTTCTCCTCTAATCGCTCCTTCTCCTCAAGCTTTTTCCGCACCTCCACTTCCTCATACCTGAGTGAAATAGAAAATTAGCTTGAAATAATAAAATACAACTCCTTGCGTGCAATCTTACAGCATGATCAGACTATGTCTGAGCACAGCCTCTAACCTGAGTTTAAGGCTTTCAGACAGCTTCTCGGCTTCTTCAATGGCTTTCTTAAAGCTATTTGCTCCAAGCATAGTCACATAATAATCCTAAACAATTTGAAACAGAGACAAAAAAAGTTTAATCGAGATAACGTTATTAAATTTGTCACTTCAAATCAAAGTTGTCATACCGGTTGCTGCTTGAAATCTGGCCTTTTCTTTATGATGTCATAAACCGTCAAGTACTTCATGTACAGAACATAAGCTTTCTCCTCATCCCTGTCAAGACGGCATTCCTCTGCCGCCTTGAACAGTTTGCAGGCACTCTGAACATAGCTGCAACAGAAAAAAGAAGAAAACAACCTTTGTTTCATTTTTTTAAACTCCCTCCTTACAGGTAAAGCATATTAAATTAAAAATATCATCAAAAGTTCATTTATTTTAGTATAATTCAATTTAAGGGGTGAAACCAATTTAACTTATAAATATTTTACAAATTAAATAAAGAGATACAAAATAGTAAAACAGAATATATAGATTTTTTTTACAAGGTGATATCCATTATTCCGATTTCATATAATTAAGAAAATGATTTTTTTTCATACAGAAATGTTATTTTGTGTTATGGCCAACACAATCATGACAAGACTACAGACTGAACAGTCTGAGATCAAAAGACAGATTAGTCACAAAACATCATTGCCAAAGCAGCTGACTTCAAAAAGTGAACTACCTACAAATATAAACAAAGGTGCAAAAGCTGCACAAGCAGAAGAAGGAACCACATCTAGTAATGTGTAGCAAAGCCCACTCAGGAATTTGGTGGTACTCCACAAGTCTTGAGCTGCCACTGCAGTCAGACCCTCAAGAGTTACCAGACACAGACGCATACAAAACATGAGCTTTGACTGTTGCGTTCGTCATGCCACTCCTGAAACAGGAAATTTGAGAACTGAAGCACCTTAGTTTGAATATATGCAGAAAGCAGAATGAACTGTTGCTTGCTGGTTCTAATCTTTTTTTTAATGAAAGTAAAATTTTGCCTTTCATTTTGAAATTAAGGTCTCAGAATCTGAAAGAAGACTGGACAGAATCTAAGCTAACTGTGAAGCTAGCCAGTGATGATCACGGAGCCGCGTCATCTGCTGCTGTTGGTTCACCAGCAGGTCCCATCAGCTCCAAATTCAACCCGGAAATTTCAGAGCACTTCCTGCTTCCCTCTGCTCGCAAACTTTATGGAGATGCTGAATTCATTCTCCTTGGCACCTACCCGCACTGCTACAAGAACCATTTCCGTTTAATGATAATGGCATTACTTTGAATGGTTGGCTGGCAAATTGCCTGACCTAAAACCCGTAGAGAATCTATTGCGTACAGTTAAAAGCAAGAGACATCAGACCAAAAAAAGGCAAGCAAGCTGATGAGGGTCACTAAACCAATCTGAGGTTCCTCAACACCTCATCAGTCACAGCTGGATCGCCTTCAGTCTATGCTGCATTTATGTGCCAATCTATACTCAAGGATTTAGTCATCATCGTCATACCTTTATTCCAGACAAAAGAAGGTAAATGGGTTTTTGCTAAAGAAATAAATACTTCAAATATATCTGTGTGTAATGTATCTATACATTTATTTTACTTTCTCAATTAAACTACTCAATTACATTCACTTTTATAAATGATTGAGAGTAAATATGAATAAATATAAGCAACTGACAACTTTTGCAAGTTAGTATTTCTTTTTTCACACTGGGTTGATGAATGTAAACATTATTACCTCCTGGTGCTCGTTTTGTCAGGCTTAATTTCAGCTTTTTTGTTGAGGTCACCAAGAGATGTGGATAAATACAACTCCTTGGCCCCTGTGGAAACTGCAGGCATCTTGGTAGGCGATGAGTTCAGAGCTCACAAGCTGATGAGCAGTCAGTGTCTTACACAACCTCTGGACATCTGTAAACAGATTACAAGCAAAAATAAAGGGACACAAAAACCAGTATTTATGTGAGGATAAGAAAAAATGTGCTTGTATAAAAAAATGTCATTACGATAAAACACAATTCAGGCGAAATATATTCAACTCGATTTCCATTTACTGCTTAAAAGTCATTTTAAACAACCGTAAATGTTACTTTCACTATCATCACGTTAGCTAGCTAAAGTTAGCTGTAGACAACAACATCGAGTTGCTTTGGCTAACGTTAGCTAGGACGAATTCTTCCAATAATATGGTCAAACCTAAGCTGACGCAGTACTAAAGAGGGCTTGCGCTGTAAATTCTAAACACCAACTCCTTTATTCATAAATGAACCGTTTAGGTAATAAAATGTGGGGTTGTTTTTGTTGTCTTCCTAGTTAGCTGCTTAGCTGTGTTAGCATGTTGCGTTGTGGAATAGCGCACTACACAACTATTACTGACATTCACAGCTACAACTGAATTCAACGCGACGCCTACAGGTTTTTCCGTTGGTTTTACAATAAAATACGTAGCAAGAGCTGTTTACTAAAATTTATCTCAACACAACATTACCTTAACTCCAACCTGCTGGTTACATTTAAGCTACTTTTTTGACAGCTGATTTCTGATGTCTTGTTCCGCTTCCTCCTCCTCTTTCTTCTTCTTCTTATCATTAAGGCTGTTGTTGTTTAGAATCAGCTCGGCAGCTGAATACCGCCACCAACTGGACTGGAGTTTAAAAAGAAAGAGGAAAAAAAAGACGCCCAGTTTGCTGAACCATCACATTATAAAAATAATAATAAAAACGTACATCTATGGAGTGAAAACAGTCTCAAAAAGATTTGTGCTTGTGTAACAGGATTTGTGCAGTTTGATAATCTGTCTTCAGTCTTAACTTTAACCCAGGTTGATCTAGTTTTATGATGTTTCATGGTGACAGACCTGTTCACACATCCTCCAGAATCTTCAGATTAAACTGTTTGTGTCTGGACTCCATTTCATTGACCCTTAAATAAATATAAACCTCGTCTGCAAACCAGGACAAACCTGCTGCTCCTGTTTGTCTTCATTTTAAGTTGATTAATGTAGATGGTAAATATATTCAGATGGTTTAGATTTTCACAAGCAGTAAATTTATTTCTCAATTGATATTTTGGCACAATAGACAGCTAATAAACACATATTTAAGAAAATAAATATTTTATGCATTTATAGCACCACTGCAAAAATCGCCTCCACAGCAAACAATTAATGTAAAACATTTGATATATATAAAAAGAAAAAATTCTACATACATTGTGATGATTCAAGTAATGTTCTGTCACATTCAGGTCTGTCAGTGCATCAACTGCTCAGGAAAATCAACATCATTTTTCTAACACTAACTGTGTATCTGTGCTTTTCTCTGCATCTTCAGCCAATCAGCAGCTGAGATTCTGGGAGGTTCAACACCAAAAGCTGAAGCTTCAAACTGAGCCGTCGACTGAACCAAGTCGCCTTTCAAACTACTACAGTAGTTAACCTGCTCTGTCGGTAGATGTTATGGTGTCTCCTCTGACCTTGGTCATATTTGAATAGACATCTTTACTGTGTTTTCTTTTAATTGATTATAGTCAATATTTGAACATCCATGTAAGGTTTAAGACATTTCATTGTTAACTTTAGGTAGCTGTGAATCCACCCATGTTAATCTGAACCTATTTTGTTAAATATTCAACAAATTTGTTGCAATCTTAAATATTTAATCTGTTCTATGTGTTCAGTAAAATAAACATTAAAGTTAATTCAGGAAACACTTTTGTCATTTTCTTTCTACAGTACAAATCAAATGATGCCTCTATTAAAATCATATATTTGTGACATCAGTGGTCAAACTATGGCTAAATGTTTGTAATTTACTTTCAACAAATGGAAACCAAATGGTTTTAAAATAAAGACACTATGTAAACTCCTCATCTGCCTCAACACAGGTAAAGTTTCCACTGTATGCAGGTAAATGTGATTACGATTGAATGACAATTGTACAACAGGGCTTCAACTCCAGTTCATAAGGGTCGGTGTCCTCCAGTCTTTAGATGTCTCTTCTTCAACACACCTGAGTCAAATCATGAGGTCAGAGGTCATTAGCACGACTCTGGAGAACTTGACTGTCCTAAGCTACCATTTAATTCAGGTGTGTTGGACCAGGACGTATCGAAATGTTGCAGGACACCAGACATCGATGCCTGAGGATCCTGTTGGAGGATCAGTGTGTTCCTGCAGCAGCTCCATCGGATCAGAAGATGAGATCTGAAACATCTTGATGCTCCAGAAAGTGAAATAACACCGGAACCAATCCGTCAGTCGGCCGTTTTGTCCTGTGTGGAGATAAATATAAAATGTTATTTATAAACATAGAAAATCAATAAACTAGAATCGAAAGGCAATTTATTTCATTTAATTTTATTCACTTAGTGAATAAAGTAAAAGGCAAATCACAATGTCTCACAAACTATATATACAAATATCAGTCAGCAACATGACTTAGGAATTTGATTGGAACCTTTTGGACAAAACAGAAACTGTAATAACCACACAGACAATTTTTATGAATTAAAGACACAAACTGAGTGAGAGAGAATAAAAATCCTCGCTTAGCTCCCAACAGCTAACGTAGGATAGCTGATATAAACATTAGCTCCTGCTAACAGAAACATGAGGGCAGAGTATCAAAATACCAGACATATAAAACGTAACCTGAAATCATTTATTTACTCCATGTCTCATTAAAAGTTAAAGTCTGCAGGTTTAGCTCCTACTTACTTCAGAGGACAAACCACCGGGACGCTCCGTCTTGCTTCTGGGTTTTCCTGGATATATTCCGGCCAGAGAACCATTCCACCACTCAGTGGTCCTTTTTCAGACCACTTAGTCTCCTGTACGGTTCAAAAACGCACAATATGCCTATAAATAATCTTAGGATATTATAAGGAAGTTCTGAGATGTATCGTTTTCCATCGAACTAACGTATTTGCCACTTCGGCACAGTGAGAAACGTCAGAGGATAAAAACACTAGACTCCGAGCAAAACTCAGATGTCCCAGCTTTTACTAGCATTTAAACGCACCATCTACACACAAATCTTGGAGCTTCCCAGAGGCGTGAAATGAGTCTCAAAAATAGTTGTGCACTAGTAACCGGATTTGTGTGTAAATGCAGTTTTGTGCGTGCATAACAGGTGATTTGTGTGTACTTTTTCAACATGTACAGGCGTAGAAGAAGGCTTATTTTATTTTTAACTTTTACAAATCAAGTATTACGCACAGCAAAAATCTTTTTACGCACGCACAAATCCTGTTACGCACGCACAAATCTTTTTACGCACGCACAAATCTTTTTACGCACGCACAAATTCCTGTTACGCACGCAAAAATCTTTTTACGCACGCACAAATCTTTTTATCCACGCACAAATCCTGTTACACACGCACAAATCTTTTTACGCACCCACAAATCTTTTTACGCACCCACAAATCTTTTTACGCACGCCAAATCTTTTACGCACGCAGAAATCCTGTTACACACGCACAAATCTTTTTACGCATGCACAAATCTGTACGCACTGCACAAATCTTGTTACGCACGCACAAATCTTTTTACGCACGCACAAATCTTTTTACGCACGCACAAATCCTGTTACGCACGCACAAATCTTTTTACGCACGCACAAATCTTTTTACGCACGCAGAAATCCTGTTACACACGCAAAATCTTTTTACGCATGCACAAATCCTGTTACGCACGCACAAATCTTTTTACGCACGCACAAATTTTTTTACGCACGCACAAATCTATTTATGCATGCACAAATCTTTTTACGCACGCACAAATCCTGCTACTCACGCACAAATCTTTTTGAGACTATTTTCACTCCATATGTATCTTTCATCGAAACAAAAATGGATATCAACTAAGGTACTGTGTGGTAGAAAAGGCTCACCCCGCAGAATAGAAGAGTCTCACAGACACTTGCACTTTGTCCTTTAAACCTACAATTTAAACTAAATATAGCAAGAATAATCAAATTATTGAAAGAAAAAGGTGATATGATGTAATGCCAATGATGCAGCGGAGCGGTTACTAACTGTTAATTAATTTACATTTCAATTTATATTAATTTATTTTTTCCCACTTTGTAGTGAAATTCTTTCACTTCGTAGTTTGGACAGTTTTTCCAGTAGCCTAATTATTTTATAACCATATTTCATCTGCATATCTGCACTTAGCCATTTACAAAAAGAAAAGCATACCAAAATATTATAATCCAATTGATTTTAAGCCTTTGAACAATAAGAGTAAAACTTAAAATAAACTTTTTAGCTAACAGAATAATGTGTAATTTTTAATTTAATTCAGAAATTCATTGAAAATGAGATGTTATTTAAAGCTCTATCTAAACTGATTGGAAAAACATTCTGACAGATCAAACAAATGAAATACTTTCCGAATCAACATTATTCAGTTTAGAAATTTATTGTAATTTATGTCGCTTTAACAAAATGACCCCTTAAGAATGTATCCTAAATTAATATTTCCCCTGTCTGTTCACCTTTCAATTTACGTTTTGCTAACATTAATATTTTCAGGTGGATGTTTTTCTTCAGGTACATTTGTAGGATAATTTGGCTTACAATGTGACTCAAGCAGCTGCAGTGTTGTGTAAATGTATTTTTGATTAAATTTAAATAATACATTGTATTCACATAATGAACAGCTCCTGTTTTCTTTTATATTTTGTCTTAATCACCATTAAAGTTGACTCAAAAATGAAAATAATCATATTTCATGTCTTCTGAATCATGGACATTTTCTTTGTAATAAAGGCAGATGTCAATCAGGTTTTATCAGCTTATTTGAATAAAACAACCAAAAGCACTTTGTCTTTGATGTCAACAAGTAGCAGTCCGTCCTCGATTGCGCAATTATAATTCAGCCTGCTTTCATCAGGCTCTCAGACGTGAAGCAACAAAAGGGTAAAGGCACAATAGTCGCACTGTTTTCGATTTCACGTAACGGTTGTTTGAATATTTATGAGCAAGCAGAGACTAGGCAATGCAATAAAATAAACATTTCTGTTACAGAGATGTTTTATTATTATTATTATTATTATTATTATTTATTATTATTATTATTATTATTATTATTATTTCTGTAATGAAGTTTGAGACAAACTCAAACTTCATCCATGTTCATGTGTGCTAAACTAACAATTAATTTATAGAAACAAAAAAGCTATAAGAAATTTAAATATAGGGCAAATGAAAATAAAAATACAGTACATGGTCCTTTCAATGAGAAAAGCTATAGAAAAAATAAAGCATTATTCTAATATGTAAAAAGAAAAAATCCTATTGCTTTCAGACGACAGAGAGAAAAAGCTTCTGTATAAAAAAGGTTCCTGATAACATTGTGTGTTTATCAGACCAGCAGTTTCTGTCCTGATGAATGAAGATTTAATGCCTCAGATATTTTCCTGAGTGTTTTTTTTTTCAAAAGTAATGTTTGCTTGAAACTGAATGAGCTCCCTGATTAAACACTAGTGAGATCATGTAAGTGGTATCACATGTCGAGCACAAAGCCCTGGAAACGGCCCGGTGTGTGTGAACAGTCCAGGTGATGCTGCAGCTTTTGTCATGCAGTTTAAAAGCCATATAAGTTGCGACATGTGATGGTTTTGGCCTCATGTCATCTTTGTACTGTTTGCTCTTTGTTCATTTATTTTGCATAATGTCACCTGCGTCTCACTTTTGTCTGGTATGTACATTCACCGGGCCTTATAGAAGCTCAAACAATGTTTTGGACCTGCGTTCAGGCAATGATGGGAAAACGCAGGTATACTGTACTGTTTACTTCTGTTTGGGAGTAAAATTCACCCCAGGTCCTGAAGCACCAGGGCACACCCAAACCGTCACATTTTCACCACTGTCGGAATCGCATTTTCTAAAATGTTTTGTGTCAGACAAAAATACAAAAAATACAGAGAATATTTTTGTAAAAGTTTTGGGAATCATCAAAATGTTTTAGAGGACTGAGTTTATGGGCTTTATGGTTTAAAACTTGGAAACTTAACGCGCCCATGCTCCTGTTGTGTTACGAACTCTGACCTAACTGGGCCGAGGAAGGCCTCAAATCAGCTTCTGATCTTGTCTGGGATCCTCTGTGATTTTCTGAATGGCTTGTTGATGGTCCTGGAATGTCTGCTCTTCTCTCCATTTATGAATGACGCTTCTCATTGGGATTCATAGGAGTCTCAGCATTATCTTTGTACGAGGACGAATGACCTGGGAACGAAGAGACAAAAACCAGGAGGGTACAGCAAAAAGGTTTGAGGAAAAACAAAGCTAACCTGAGAGTTGGAGGAAGAACCTAATAGGAAAGCAGGGTAGGACAAAACACTGTGAATTAAGCAACTTAAAACTTGTGGGAGGTTTTATAAAGATGAACCACTGCTGCAGTAGTAATATCTGGAGATAATGTGATATTTTTTGAGATCTCGTCACCTACTTTTCTACTGAATAAAATTAGACCTGGTAAAGCCTAACTTTTCAAAGCATGTACTCAACAATACTTAATATAAGTTAACAAGAGCTTACATCTCCACACAGGGTCAGGTTCATTTGGATAGTTTTCTTTCCCTTATTTTTAAAAAGGATTTTTTTTTTCTTTATAAGATAATTATCTTTGGGTGTAAATTACGGAGCCCTTAAGGGGACATGAAGTAGTAAATCTTGTTTGGTGGGGGAAAAAAATTAAAGAAAATGGAAAAAAAAAATTATGAGGACAAATGCTTTCCACGTAAAAAAAAAAAAAAAAGTATAGATACTGTTATTGTAATGCACCAAATATTTTGTCTGAGTTTACATTTTCAAACTAGAACATAAAAATGCTTAAATGTTCACAGAGCAAAGGCACAGGTAAAGGTAGATGACTAGAATAACACATGAAAAGCATCTGCTTGATGGTTCAGTCGCGTCACTTACTCAGGGCGTGTTCCTCACAGCGACGTCTATATAGTCCTGTGATCCATGATGCCGAGTGCACAATACGTCTCTGCAGCCAGTTGTAGCTCTGCTCAGTTAAAGACAGGACTCTTCTCCAAAAATGCAGGTTGAGGACTACAATCGCAGAGGTAAGTAACTACAGGCTCTCTTTTTACTACATTAACTCCATTTCATGATAGATAAACATGCAAAGTCAGCTGGAAATTTGTAAAAAAAAAAATACAATTAAACAACCACTGGGGACATCAGTGTGATTTCAGTGTATGTTACTGTGCAGGTAAGGAGCTGGTGGACTACATCACAAAGTACCTGAGCTCGATCAGGGAGAGGAGAGTCATCCCTGACGTGAAGCCCGGCTACATGCGGGAGCTGCTTCCCGAAGCCGCGCCGACCGAACCGGAGGACTGGGAGGACATCTTCAACGACGTTGAGAAAGTCATCATGCCCGGGGTGAAATTTCTGTCAACGCCCGTCATGTCAACAAATGTTAAAAAAAAAAAAAAGATTCCACACTTAATGCAGCAGGTTGAGTGTTTTCTTCTGTTTTTGTCCAGATGGTTCACTGGCAGAGCCCTCACATGCACGCCTACTACCCCAGTCTGACCTCGTGGCCCTCCATGTTGGGGGACATGTTGGCCGATGCCATCAATTGTGTGGGATTCAGTTGGGTAAGAGCGCAGCACGGCACACGACCCCCACCCAAAAAAGTGGAGGCTGTGTGTATTATGTAATTCTGATTCTGACTTGCTGTTAACACAGGCCTCCAGCCCAGCCTGCACAGAGCTGGAAATGAATGTGATGGACTGGTTGTGCAAAGCGCTGGGGCTTCCCTTTTTCTTCCTGCATCATCATCCTGACAGCATGGGTGGCGGTCTGCTGCAGGTTTGCAAACTGCATTTTCCATTTTGAATCCTCTGCTTTTGCCTGGACCTCACGATTTCTCCTCCCTCCCCCTTCGATCTAACAACTCTTAGAGCACCGTCAGTGAGGGGACACTAGTTGCTCTTCTGGCGGCCAGGAAGGACAAAATCCTGCAGCTGAAGGCCGAGCTGGACCAGGAAGTGGACGACTCGGTTCTCAACTCAACGCTGGTGGCCTACGCTTCAGATCAGGTCCACGTCGCCTCCTCTCTGTCAGCGGCTGGCCCGTCATCGATCCGCTGAGACAAACCAGGACTTGTTTTGTGGCTGCTCTTGCAGGCCCATTCGTCGGTCGAGAAGGCAGGTCTGATCGCTCTGGTGAAGATCAGGTTTCTTCCCGCAGACGAGAAGCTGTCACTGAGAGGAGAAACTCTGAAGCTAGCCATTCAGGAGGACAGGAGAAGGGGCCTCGTTCCCTTCATGGTATAGTTAAAAAGTTTTGTTGATGTTTTGATGTGGAAAAGTCACTGGTGTTTAATGTTTTTGACATATTTAGAGCATTTTGAGCTCTTTAAGTAGTAAGTCACAGTGTACACTTTGTAGTTATTTAAAACAATTTAAAGCCTGTTAATTGTTCTGCATTGAGCACAATCACATGGAGTAAAGAAAAGTCAGAAAACGTTCACTTTGGCTGAGTTTTAAGCAGGGAATTCATTGTTTGTATTAATAAGTTTCTCACATCTCTTTTTGAATGTCTATGGTTTCTTTAAAGTGGGAAACCACGAACCAGTAAATAAATAACACAATTTATTTAGCAACTATAAATTGTATTGGAGTTCTGTATTAATAACTTCAAGTGTGTTTGACTAGACATACCAAAAGCATGATCTGCTTTGGATCTTTTGCCCAAAACACTAAGAAAAAAAGAGGATAGAACATTTCACCTCTTAGAATATAAAAGATCAAAACCTAGTGAAGCATTGGATGCATCCCTCACTAAGAAAAGCAAATTTCTAAAAAATACAAGAGACACAAATAGACAGGAATCTATTGTTAATAATTATTTAAATTGATTGCAGTAGCATTTCCTGACACGTCTCTCTGTGATCTGGTTTCCCTCCTGTCCAGCTGTGTTCAACTCTAGGAACGACAGGAGTGTGTGCATTCGACAAGCTCTCCGAACTGGGACCAATCTGTGAGTCTCCAAGCTTCACTTCAAAATATATCATCGATGAGACAAAATCTGTGTTGTTTGCATCATCCGCAGTGATGGAAATAATATCTTTTTTTTTAAACACAGGTGAAGAAGAGGGACTGTGGCTTCATGTTGATGCTGCCTATGCCGGCTCAGCCTACTTCTGTCCAGAGCTACGCTGGTCCCTGGAGGGCATCGACTTCGCACAGTCTTTTGTTTTCAACCCTTCGAAGTGGATGATGGTTCACTTTGACTGCACAGCTTTCTGGTGAGTCAGAACATTGTCTCACCCTCTGAAACAAATTAACATTTTACATTTCAAGGAGGGGGGGGGAATATCAATCAGATGTTTTGAGTGAAGATGATGGACTCAAATTGCTTTTTTTAAGGGTAAAGGACAAACATAAACTCCAGCAGACCTTCAGTGTGGATCCCGTCTACCTCAGACATGAAAACTCGCGGGCGGCCACAGACTTTATGGTACCAGAATCATTGGGTTTTTCACAAAGTCAAACCTTCAGTAGTTTCTTCGCCCAGTAACACTTCTTTTCCTCCTGACGTCCAGCACTGGCAAATTCCCCTCAGCAGACGTTTCCGATCTCTGAAGCTCTGGTTCGTCATGCGCTCCTTTGGGCTGAAAAACCTCCAGGCTCATGTCAGACATGCAAGTGACTTCACGCTCTTTAATTGTGAACAATTACAGAACAAATATCTTATATTGAACAAAATAAATATGAAACTATCCACTTAGTGGAGGTTTAGGAACATATTATTAATTTTTTTCTGTTTTAGGGGATTGAGATGGCGAAACTCTTGGAGTCTCACATAAGGAGTGACCCAAATTTTGAGGTTCCCGCTGAGAGACATCTCGGCTTGGTGGTTTTCTGTCTGAAAGTAAGCAAACGTGACACTAAACTATAAAGATGTGCTAAGAAAAGCTTTATCTTTTATATGAGGCAACATGCCCTTTGGTCAATTACTGACAAATTGCATGAATGTCCTAATCACACCTTGGTCAAAGGGTCAAGCAATGCTGCTTAACAAGATAGGTTTGAAACAGATTTAGCTCTTCAACTATTTTCATACATGCTGGTATTTTTTATTTATTTTTAATTTTCTTATTCCAGGGAGGAAACGCTTTGACCCAGGAGCTGCTGAGGAGACTGACCCGTTCTGGCACCATGTACCTCATCCCAGCAGAAATCCACACGAAACGCATCATTCGGTTCACGGTGACGTCACAGTTCACCACGGCGGAAGACATCCTCAAGGACTGGGCCTTTATTTCTAAAACTGCTGACACTCTGCTCGCTGAGAAGCTCAGCTTCAACAAAGCTGACCAGCTGAGATCCGGCGAGCAAAAGTCAGCAGGGAAAGAAGAGAATCCAGATCCCCACCTGGACGCCATGGCTGACGAAAAGGAAGACGTGGTCACCCAGCTAGAGAAGGCTCAGATAGATCTGTGGATCGACAAAGCTTGGAATCGACCCAGGAGGCCGATGCGCTCCCTCAGCTGCAGCAGCGAGCCTCTGCCCTACTGGGCTCTGTTTAGCTTTGACTGTGAAACGACACCCGGTCTGCAGGATGGAGCGCACGGCCTCCCCATGCCGTCAGCCACAGAATCCGGCCCTATGTCAACGATCGCCGAGATGCCTTCGAGTCTTCCGGGGAAACAGGTCCTGAAAAAGCTGACAAAGTTCTACAGTGTTCCCAGTTTCTGCAACCAGTGGGCCCAGTGCAGCAGACACCCGCTAAACTGCCCTCTGAAGGTGGCGCACGCCGGTCAGAAAGCCCTCTCCTCCAGCTGCAGGAGGGTGAACCTCATGCTCTCTTCTCCTGCTGCAAACTCGCCTTCTACCTCTCCACTGGAAAGTACCAATGGTGCCGAACCTCAATAACTCTCAAATCAACTCGACGGCAATTCAGTTAGCTCGCAACCTTCAACAATGTCAACAAAAAAATACATTTTTGCACACTTTGTGTCGTCATTGTTTTTATTTCCAATAAAAGTACACCCCGCTCACCGTTTCTGTTTCACTCTGGTTTCCTTCCTCACCGAGTCATAGATGAAGCCATCGACTGCAAGCATACATGTTATTTTGTTTCTCAGTTATTATAGAGAGTACTCTGTTTATTTCTTTATAGAAAGTACTTCAGACTTAGTTTATCTGAGTTAAGCCAGTTATTTTTTGTTTGGTTGTTTGGTTATCTGAATTGAGTCACAGCTCAAACTTCTAATACCATTAACTAAATACCATAACTCTTTGTGTTTCATTATTATAGAAAGGACTCCTGGATCAATGCCACTGCTATCAACCTTTTATTTATTTTAACTGAGCCAGAAAGCTGATATGCACCTTCTACAACTTTACTTTTTCTGTATCATAGAAAGTATTTCTAGCTCAGTTTTTTGTCTCTAGTCTTGTTTTTTACTCAACTGAGCCGTTGACAAAGCTATTGCTACCAACAACTAAATATACATACTCTCATTTTTATTACTGTAGAAGGTAACCCTCGTTTTGCGGTTCTGTTTAGTTGTGTGGAGATTTATCTCTTTTTTTTGACTAAGCTGTTGATGGGCGATTGCTGCTATAAACTGAATGTACCTTTTACTTTTTTCTTTAACACAAAAAGTTTTCCTGGCTCTGTGATTTTGTGTCCAGCCTTTCCTGAACAGAACCATTTGGGGAGGAACTACTATGTGTGTTTTTTTTTTCTTGCTTCATTTTCCCAGATATAAATAAACTCCAGGCTCAGGGTTTCGGTGTCTCCCTCCTGTCCTCTCAACACTCAGTTGCTGAAAACGGATGCTCACACTTAGCCTGGTTCTGCTGGAAGTTTGTTTGAATCCCTGTTTTGCAAATTGCCTCCAGACATCCGTTGTAAATTGGTAACATAAATAATACAAAATTATAAATGAAATATGAACCGGATTTATTTCAAAATTGTTTTATTTACATTTGAATTATATATATGTAAACAAAAACAACTATAATCTATTAAATATTCCTGTATGACATATTTTCCCTCTCAGGTTTTGTAAACATGCTGAATGTATGTTGGTCATTTTGCTTTACTCTGCAGCCTGTAATTGCCTAAAACGTTTAAAATCAGACGCATCACTCGACTCGTTCAGAGCTTGAGCGTTCCCGCGGTGATGGCGGCGAGAATCTCCTGAGTCATGGGTACGTAGCCTCTACCGTCCTCCAGGAAAAACAAAGGGTCTTGGATGACGGCGGGGTCGAAACCCTCCTCAGCCAGTTTCGCCTTCAGCTGCTTGAACGTCCCGGTCACCGCTACAGCATCCTGTCCCAGGAACAATTTCTTGTCACTATGAGAATTTTTATGGTGATTTTACAAACATTTTGCATCTTTCTCTCTACATTGAGTCACCTGGACCCGTAAGAAACGTGGCCTGGCGTAGCTGGGCAGGACGTTTTTGACGTGCTCATATATGGCTGCGCCATCAAAGTCCGTGCTTTCTTTCAGCTTCAGCGCCGCCATTCCAATCCTTCCTTCGTGCCCTAATCAGTCCCAGTCAATGTTAAAAGACAACTTTATTAAATCACAAGTCTTTAACTTTTCCAACAATGGTAGAAAAGGTTCTCCTCAGAAGTCATATTTAATTTTTTTCATTACTTTCTACTTGATGAGCTACAATGATAAAGAAAAATATATATTCTTGCCCAGTTAAATGTAGAAATCTATATTTCTATTTACAAAGTTGTGAAATGGGTCGTAATGACATAAAAGTTACCTGGCACCTTCACACCGTAAACATTAGCCTCCTCAATAAAATCCACAGTCAGTAAATGATCAGCCACCTCAGTGGTCGCCACGTTTTCTCCTTTCCACCTGCACAAGACGGCAACACAGCCGGAGCACATGGAGAAGTTAGCTGCAGGTTGGTAGAATAATAAAAAATAAATAAATCTAATATTATGAAAACTATTACACCTGGAGAGAAATCAATAAAGCAAAAAGTCAAATATTTAAGTTTCTCAACAGTTAATGTTTCACATAGAGTGATTAGATTACCAAAAGAACTTCCAGTTCCAACATTGACATATTCTACCTGAGACAACTCAGATATCAGAAAATTGTTGTATTTTAAGTGAAAACTAGCTTGCAAACATTTATACCAGCTGATACCACTTTTACATTAGACCGTTTTGTGCCTTAATCATCTTCAGATCTGGAAAAATAATGACGAATGATGATCTTATGTGTCCATTATGGCATTTTTAGCCTGTCTACTATAAGTATAATCTATAGGCCAGCCTAGGATGGAGATTATCTCTGTATCAAGATCATTAGAATTATACATATATATGTTCTAACTGAAAATATGATACAATCAGTGTTACCAGAGCTTTAAATATGCATTAACCAAAAAGAGCAACTACTTATTGGTGGTAAACCAACTTTCCTTCTTTCTTCATAGGCTCATTGTCTTCTCCAAGTGTCCATCTGTATAGATTTTTCCATTTTGTCCCAGCCACTGACCTGAAAGTGTCTCCAATGCGGTCCTGAAAGTAGAGAAATCCCTCCTCATCTATCCTCAACAGGTCGCCGCTGTTAAAGTAGAGGTCTCCCTGCACAAAGACGTCTCGCAGCTTCTTCTTCTCCGTCTGCTGTTTGTTCTTGGCGTAGCCATAGAAAGGCGTTTTCTGTCCTATCTTCCCCACCAGCAGACCAGCTTCGCCTTTACGTTAGAGAAGCAAAAACCCCGGTATGTTTTGAAAAAGAACAAGGAAGAAGATTTGGATCGGAACAAACTCACCTTTAGGGACTTCAATGCAAAATCCTCTGGAGTTTCTGACTGGCTCCTCATTTTCTGTGTCATACCATATGAGGGCGTATGGACAAGACATCTGGGAGATTACGATAAATGAAAAATATGAAATCATTTGAGAGCAATTTGAATATTCTGTACAGATAAAAATTTGACAAGCACAAACAATATACACGTACACATATTATGCTAATTATGATTCTCACCTTGTAGAGTAAATGCTCTCTGCCGATGGCTCCAACTTTTCCCGCGTCATTGACAAATCCAATATTGGACTCTGTCGCTCCATAGCATTCGCAGATGCGAACGTTCCCAAACCGCTGCAGGAAGTCAACCCAGGTGTCCGGCCTTATCCCGTTCCCCAGAGCCAGTCTCACTTTATGATCCTTCTCATTGTCTTTCTGAGATAGGGTGAAGGAGAGGTCAGACACAAAAAAAGCATCTTTATGAGCAATGTTGTACAATGATGCAAGAGCAGAGTTAGGTAACGTCATTTTAGTGGCTTTTAAAATGTATCGCCATGTAGTTGGACAAATGAAAATGAGAAATCGGACAGCATGTGAACAAGCATGCAGCACTGTAAGCATCTGGAATTTTAATAGCTTTTTTAAAGTGATTAAAGTAATTCTTTTCAGGTAATTTGGATGAACTGGGCTGAATAGAAATCAAATACATTTTTGAACAGAGAAAAAATGGGGATTTTATTTTGTTCTTACACTTTTGGCAAGCATGATTTGGTTCAAAAGTCACTAATGCGTATTTGCTACTTAGCTATTTAGTGCTTCTCAGTTTAAATAGCTTAGTTGTGCTTTTTTTCCTGGAATTTTAAAAAGACATTTATGTTTTTCCAGTCTGGTCCTTTAATCTTTATGCAAAAAGAAAAAGCAGTATGCATAAATTTCAGGTCGCTTATGATGACGGCCCGAGGATGTTGCTCGGGCCGCAATGGAGTAGTGCCAGTCAGACGTTTGTAAATGTCAATGCAGTAACAACTTGTGCTGCAGTTCTTCAAAACATTATGTGCAGATGTATGTGTAGGTTAACAGACTCTGTGACGAACAGCATCATTCACACTTAGTCCAATCCTGTTCAAAACTCAGGAATCTGAGTTTTTGTGTTTTTATGGCAGTTTTTATGGCAGTGGATGATTATTTTATTTTTGTTGTTTCTTGTTGTTTCTGTCTGTTTCTTGTTTATTTTTATGGACCATAATTGTGTCTGGATAAATAGGATTGATTGATTGATTGGTCGGTCAGTTGGTCGGTCGATCGATTGATTGATTGGTTAATTGGCTGTAACATATATGAAATAAAATGAAAGTCTTTATTTCAAACGTCTAAAATGCCCGGGAAAAACATAAAGAAAAAGAAACATTATAATAAATAGAAAACAAAAACTTTCACATAGCAACAAGTAATGGCTCAAAGGCTAAGAAATTATCAGCAAGGATTCGATGTCTCTATTGAATACATCCAGGTTAGCTGCACTGCTGCACTGGAAGGAACAGAAAGACCCTGTGTTGTACAGAGAATAGAGAAAGTGAAATCAACAGGAAAGCAGCCGACCTCATAAACAACACAACCTGCCCCTGTCTGGCCTCCTGGACTCAGTCACAATGTACCCACAGACTGGCTCCACCAGACTGAGGACAAGCTTCTCACACCAGGCTGCTACAGTCATAAACTCTCCCTGCTTTTCACATCCCTCCAATATATCAGTGTAAATAAGCCTCTTCCACTGGGACCTCAACTACACGGCCCTCTTAACACAGAGCTCCTGTATGTGTAGGCCAGCTCCTCTTATATTTCTACAGGTTTTTAAATGTAATTTAAATGTTTTCAGGTTATCAAACAAATCCTAATTTCACACAAACATGAGTAAATAGACAGCTAGCTAGCTAGAGAGCTAGCTAGGGAGCTATATTTGACTAGATAGATAGATATAGGTTTTGAAATTATGATCTCATTAATTAAAGAAAAAAGAAACATCCAAACCATCCAGTGAAAAAGTAACTAAATCTAATACTACAGTATCAAACCTAACAGCTGCTTGTGACTCAGCTTTGTTTCTCATCTGTATTGCCTTCCAAACTGTGTTGCTTTTTGAATGTTTTTAGCCTCTTTCATGTCAGACAGGTTTGGTGTTTTTTATTTTTTTATTTTATTTAATGAGTCTTGCTATAATCAGACCTGTGTTTGGATAAAAGAAGTGAAATCAGCTTCCTTAAAAGGGGGTTAATTATATTTTAAGAGAAATAAAATTTTCTTTATCTTTCTAATTTATCTAGCATTCGAATTCACATGATTGACTGAAGCATTTAAATTAAACAAAAAAATTTTTTTGCCATTTCTTATGTAGAAGAAATCTGAGAAATGACAAATATCTTTAATGTTATTCTGTACATAACAGCCGTGATCTTTGTCTGGTTATGCTAGAGGTTTCTTCCTGTTAAAAGAGAGTCATTCTTCTCCACTGTTGAGGAGGTTATTAAATTATCCAAGTTCTTGGATATTTAAGAAATGACTAAACCTTTTAAAGAAGGTTGGGTCTGCTGCTTGATCAAAGTGCGTTCTAACTTCAGCAGGGTTAATAAAGGACTTTTGGGATCATATGATATCAAACTAATGTTCACCTTCGGTGTGTTGCACAGGTAACGCATTATCTCTCCTATGTACTGAATAACGGTCACATTGTGCTTTCTGCAGTCGTTCCAGAAGTTGGAAGCCGAGAATTTCCGTCTCAAAACCACAGTGATGCCTGAAAAAGGAAGACGCACAGATATCAGCAGAAAACGAGACACGGGGCTAGCTGAGGGATCGATAATGTTTATACATTTGTAAACTGAGCTTTGAGTCTTTCAAACACAAACACTGGAAACCAGAACCAGATTGCCTGTAACTTGAGGTTATATTGGTTTAACCTTACATAAACTTGATATTATCGTTGACACAAAGCAGCAGACAGACAATGACTAGCTACTGGACAACGTCACATTTTTAAGATATTGATTTAATTCACTTTCTTTTAGGTTCTTCTCCACACTTTTTCTAACACTCACCATCGCTCTAGCTACTCATGGTTCACTCATTGACTCTTTCTTTCATAGTCGTAGGCGACATTTCTGATTGAAGTCTCTCATGGATTACCTCGCTCTATGGCTCCGCAGAGTCCCATCAGAAATCCAGAGGTGTGATAGAGAGGCAGGTACAAATAGAGAACATCGCTGGAGTGCACACCAATTATAGACTGGAGAAAAGATGACATCCATACCCTCTCGTGGTTAACTACAGCTGCCTTGGGAAGTCCTAAAAGATAACATTGCTATTAAAAGCCTTTTGTGTGCAGTTCAAGGCCACAGCTACCAAGAAACGCTACGGAACGAACAGGTCAAGGTCAGACCAGGACGGCTGATTACCCGTGGTCCCTGATGTGTAGATGTAGACCGCAGGAGTTTTGAGGCTGACATTTGCCCTCAGCTGCGGCGACACAGGCTCGTCACAGGTCCACTCGATCTTATCAGAGAGGCTTTCGATGCCTTCGACGTCACTGTGGTCGCTGAGGATAAACACGCGGATGCCCTGCTCTCTCAGAGCTGGCAAAACCTCTTCTATGGCTCCTCGCAAGTCTGCGAGAAAGAGGGAAGACAGGTGGCATTAGAGGTCTGTGTAAATATGAACAGTAGTTCTCAAGAAAGTTACAAATATTGCATGTGTAGTTTAATCTAAAGCTGTTTGATTTATTGTCTGTGACACAACGGGGCGGGGGAGAGCAAACAGGAAATTGCACGACAGTATAAACTATTTCATAGCACGTTTCACACATGGTGCTGTAAAATGTCTATTTTTATCTGCTTGCATTGCTAGCAGTTCACCGCTAAGCTGGTTTTCAAACAGAATGTAGAACGTGGTCAGTTTGGATGTGATGGGTTCATTTCAAAAAGGGGGGAAATTAACTTTAATTCCCTTTTCTGCAGCCCGTGTATCTGTATATTGCAACAGAAATATAAAAATAATTAAATTCTGTTCTGGCTCTTGGTTTCTGTTTTGAAAGTCACACATTTTGAAAACAAACTTTTTGTTGCAAGAACCACTAAATTTAAATAAAATGAATATTTTAAAAGTCAGACTGGACTGTTTTGCTTCGTTGTTACAAAAAAAAATCATGTTTACTGCCATTGCATATTTGGTTGAGCAATGCAGTCAAACTATGCATTCCATTTTTTTTCCTGACAATTTATATGTACAGATTTGTATGACAAGTCAGAAGTCAAAATTTCAAGTGGACACTTACTTAAAAAAATGGGTTTATCTTATTTTCTAAGTATTTGTATTGCAAATCACGCAATACAAATGCACTGTTGTTATCTTGTGTCGCTAACAGTGGTCAGGCTGGTTAATAAACATATTGATTATCAAAGCCCACCGTTTTTTCAGAAGCAAACTGGAGCAAGATTAGGTTGGGCTTAATATTATTCCCAGACCCAAGAACCCAAGATCCAGCTTAACACAACACTATAGAAAAAGCACGTACCACAAGAGGAACCCGAACCACAGTTTGAGAACCATTGTCTAACTAATTTCATCTACCCAATAGTTTGTGTCGAAATAAACACAAATGCGTTATAACATTAGCACTGGCTTCAATAGACATTCAAAAACGGCAACAAAAAAAAAAACAAACAAAAAAAAAGCTCAATGGACAAAATCATTCATTTCTAAGCAAGTCACGTGACAGTAAAAAGCGGTCTCGGAAAAATGGGATACACACACAAAAAAAAAAAAAAAAGAAAGAAAAAAATTCCACAAACGGAGCCCCTCTTGATAAGTGGGCTCCAACTTACCAGCACCGGCGATGAGGACCTTGGCTTCGCAGCAGGAGAAGCAGTGGACCAGAGACTTGGACCTGAGGTTGGAGTTGAGGAGCGACGCCACGCAGCCCAGCTTGGCCAGACCCAACCAGAGCCACACAAAGTGGGGCTCGTTGCCCAGAAACACAGCCGCTGTGTCCCCCTCCTTCAGCTGGCCGTGCATCGACAGAGCTCTGGCTACTTTGTTGCTCTCCCTGTCGGCCTGGCTGTACGTGTAGGAGCTCTCCTCAAAGATCAGGAAAGTCTTTTCTGGATGCTTTTCCACTCTATCCAAGAAGCAGTCCAGCAGGCTGGAGAAGTTCTTCTTGATTTTTCTCATTCGGATGCCGATGCGAATTGCTGTGACCGTGTATCTTAGATCCCCGAGAAAATAGGGATTTCGCAAATAGACGAACAATGGCAAAAGTGCCAGAACGGTAAATAGGATGTAAGCAATCATTGTGCTCCGGATTGCGCTCAGTCCTGAGGGTTAAGAGAGGCGCAACGGCTGCGGTGAAAAGTTTTGATTCGCTTACGCCTCCTGAACTTTGCCCAACTTCCCCCTCTTCTGGTTGTAAACGAAGAAAACAAGGGTCCACATACGTTTCCCATTTACAAACCACTGCTGAAAGAGAAAATATGTGGTCCAAGGGTCCTATGTTCCAGGGGTGCAGCACAATTGTTTGGGTTTAAAGCATCAGATCATTATTTAAAATATAACAATGAGCAAAAGAGGTTTGTTGAAAAAGTACTCGGTGGGATGATGTGCATGTTTCCCATTTATAGTTATTACTGACTGAGATCAATCATCAGAGTTTTATTAAATATTTAACACTGAAATCATCACATAGTAACTGATTCAGTGTGGTTTAAAGCATCAGTCCGCACTGTGTGTGATAAATCAGACCAATCTTACAGCTGATCCTGTTTTAAATCAGTTATAATTAACAACATAGTTTCCACATGTCAAATGCCTGAGTAACAGTGGGTTTTGTTGGCATTTTTATTACATATTTTAAACTCAGAAATGTATTCACGCATTTCTGAGTTTAAATTCTCAGCATGACACTTGGCTCAGAGCTTTTGATGGCTACAAAACCAAAACTTAGAGCTGCTTTTAAAATGCCAATCTGAGTTGGTATTTCAGTCCCACATATTGATACAGGACTTGTCTTATGTTTTTGTTCTGGATTCGATGCTCGCATTTCGCTCGAAAACATTGGCACAGCTCCGAAATACAGAAAATGTCTCCTCTCCACACACTCGTATATGCTTAAAGAACGGATGAGCTGCAGGCTTCTGAAAATTAGTTACAAAATGAACCGGATATGTTGATATCCACAATTTGTTTCTACAATACAGGCAAATTTTTTTTAATTTTCCCTGACGTTTGATAAAAAAAAAGAAAAAAAAAAGATGTGCTTTCTCAACATTAGTTAAGTTAAGTTATCATTTAACTTTGTTTATACATTTAACAATGTATGCAAACATCTGGTGTAGCAGCTAAATTCACAGTGACCTCACATTTCTTAAACACTGTTAGTTGAAGCATTTTTATAGAAAAGAAGATTTAAAAATAACAGCCGAAACATTTTTAATGTATCCGGACATTGCAATATTGACAGTTCATTTTGTATGGTGCAAACACATTGAAAATGCTCATGTATGCATTGTTATAGCAACCAGTGCCTTTAAAATGCATCAAATGTAAACTTTTTTTTCAAACAGAATAGCAGTAAGCTAATTATTTTTGTTCTTGGTTTTGTATGCACATATTTTCTCTTGTCCTACTGGATAGTTGTTTTCTCTTTCTCTCTCTCTTTCAAACATTTTGAAATAAATGAATAAGAGAAATAAAACTAGTTGAGATTGGCTATAAGAAACATTTTTATGATCTTAATGGTCTGTTGGATAACCCTACATGTGGAAAAAATGGAAATCAAAGATTAACCTTCATTGCTCTATATATTCATTATCTAACTAATCAAACTGTCCATAAAGGAATAACAAATGATGTAATATCTAAAAAAAGAACAGAAGAATGACATGCTTCGATTAAATGAAAGCACGTCATGGAATAAAATGACGTGACTCTCAGGGTTAACCTGTTTGCATTGGGCAGGAATTTGTAGATGCAAGGACCTGTTTTTAAAAATCGATATTCTAACTCTCTAAAACCTTTCATGTTTCTGATTATGTCCTTGGACAAGGCAGAAGTTCTGATTTTATCTCTGTCTCTTTCCAGGACAAAGTCACAGACTGTCGTTCTCACCCCAAATATAGAATTGGACTCCACTGTTTTGGGTTTATTTGAGATTTCTGGTAATTATGTAGATCTGTTTGTCTTTAGAAATACCCAAATCTGACATTTGTGTGAATTGACCGTTTATAAATAAACTGAATAACTTACCAATCCCTTAGACTCTAAAAACATCATAGTCACTGCAGAGATAAAATCTGCAGTGCTAACAAAATCTGCTAACAAAAAAAATTTATTTTTTTGTTAGCAGCTGAACCTTTATTGTCAGTCAACTAAACGCTTTTAAAATACTCCTTGGTCTCTTTCACCATAAAAAAAAAGTCAGACGTAAGAGAAAAGTCAAAGCATGAGCAGCGGCGTTGGCGCCACCTTGTGTTCTCCTTCTCTTTTGACATCTGGACTCGTAACATCAGGCTCCTGACGAGCAAAAATACTGAAAACCTTCACAATTTACTATAACAGTAACTTTACGTTTTGGCAGTTTGGCTTATTTTCACAGACACTGATTGATAACATCAACTTCAAATAAGTATGTTATCCATAGGTTTTCTATAGCTTACAGATTATTACCTCAACTGAGCCCTTAATGGCATATATAAAAGCAGTGCTTATGGAAAAAAGGTCACATTTTTCAAGAAATTATGAAACATTATCCATGCCATGTTTTAGCTGTAACAAGATTTACCACATTCCATCTCTGAAAAGATAAATCTAAACACAAATATGACACTGAGTTAAAAAAAAAAGTCTAAGCAGTTAATGCAGTATGGTAAGCAGTTATTATGCTATTTACAACAATGTAGCTTTATGATTACTTTGTGAATGTGCTTGTCGGAATACAACACTGATTACTGTGCATGTTTAAAAAAAAAAAAAAAAACATGAGGAAATTTAAACTGACATTTGTCTCCCTGAGCTGGAAATCATTCGTTTAAAAAAAACAAATGATTTTCGTCTCTCGCGCGGCCGGTGGAGCTCGTTACAGCTTGACGCTTCCTGACAGGATGGAGCGGTGGACCTCAGCCGTCAGCGGTACGTAGCTTTTCGCTCTGTCGTCGAGGACGTAAAGAGGCTCCTGGATGTTTTCCGGATCAAACCCCTGATTCACTAGCTTCACTTTCATCTGCTTAAACGTAGCTGTGACTTCCACTGCACTCTGAAACGGGAGGAAAGAGCACGCACGCGTCACTGAGACTGATCACAGCCGCGCATTCACAGTGGAACAAAGCCCGTCTGTTTGCGCTCGTTTCGAGGGATTTTACCTGCAGCCTTATGAAGCGAGGTCGTGCGTATGAGGGCAGGTAGCTGACAACGTGGTCATAAAGTTTACTACCGTCAAACCGTGCGTCGTTCTTCAGAGTTGCAGCTGCCATTCCCGCGCGCCCCTCGTGCCCTGAATGAAAATGAAATAACATAAATTCAGACAAAATTCAGCTGTAATAAGTAAATTATGCTAAACGATATTTGCTAAGTATTACCTGGCACTTGGACTCCGTAAACATTGGCCTCTTGCAGACAGTCACTCAACGAAAGGATGTCGGAGACCTCAGTTGTCGCAACGTTCTCACCTTTCCACCTATGTCCTCAAAATAACTTACAATCAGCTGAAGTCTTTATTTATTTTTCTGGTTTAGACATCTAGTAAAACATAAAATAAAAGCTAATTAAAGATTTGGTAAAAAAAAAAAAAATATTCTGGTTCATTATAGACAGAATTAAAAGAAAAGCGTGTCCTCTCTGCTATTTTATCTAATCAACACTGTGAGGAGAAGGGCAGTACCTGAAGGTGTCCCCGACACGATCCTGGAAGTAAATGAAATTGTCTTTATCTATCCTCATTAGGTCACCGGTGTTGAAGTAAAGGTCTCCTTTCTTCAGGACATTGCGCAGCTTTTTCCTCTCCGTCTGCTCCTCGTTTTGAGCGTATCCAACAAAAGGTGTGATGTCTGTAATCTTTGACACCAGCAGCCCCGTCTTACCTGGGACAAAAATACCAAGTTAAGAATAAAGAAACAAAAAAAAAAAGATCTGTCACGGCTGTAATTACTATTCACCTTTCGAGGTCTCAATGCAGAGACCGTTGGCATCTCGCACCGGTTCGTCGCGCTCTGTGTCGTACTTCACAAGTGTGTAGGGAAACAATCTCTGCAAAGAGTATTGAAATTAGAGTAAAGTTCGAGAAATTGCTTTTAATGCGCTGACTCTGTAAACATTTACCCCACCCCCAGTAAAAACTGTTTGATGGATCTATCACTTCAAACGTGGCTTTATGCGTTAAAAACTTGTTTGAGCACATAAAGCTGCATGTGCATAGTTCAGATATACGCCGCATATTCTCATCCTTACCTTGTGCAAAAAGTGAACTCGTCCAACTGCTCCTATTTTCCCTGTGTAGTTCAGGAATCCTATGTTTCCCTCTGTGGAGGCATAAAACTCGAAAACGTGGATGTTTCCAAAGCGACTCAGGAACTCTTTCCAGACTTCTGCTCGGATTCCATTGCCAATGGCCAGTCTGACTTTATGGTCTTTGTCATTGTCCCTCTACACGGATTCATGCAAAATAAAAAAAGGAAACATTGAGCAGTTTATAAAATGTAAATACAATACAAGTTTACAGGCTCCAAGTGTTTGTTGTCTATTGACATTTTTTTTCTGCAGGTTTGACAACTATTTTACAGCATTTTTAGCATCTGGACTGACACAGACCAACAAAATACACAATCTATTATTTTTTTCTTTGCCTGACAAGGAAACGTTAGTAAAATTGAATGTTACAACTTCAGATTAATGATAAATCGCTCAAATGTCTGTCTGGTTTGAGCCATAGCAAACATAGAGTCCAGAAAATGAGTAGTCTACACAACTAAAGAAAGAAGAAACATTTAGTATTTCCATCTCAACAATATTTTATTGAAATATTTGTTTCAGGCTAACATCTGACTTGTTGCTTATTAGACAATTTAGTTGCAGTTTCCCAAATGAATTGATCATCTGATGCTGGATTTAATAAGTTTCACCAACATGGGCAACCTTCTCTTGTGTTTCAAATATATTACAAGCTTAGCACTGCCTAAATGCTGTGCTTATGGTTGAAATAGTTAACTAATATTTATTGCAGTTACTTTTATTTTTAAAAATATAAAAAAAGAGTAAATTTTAGTGTTGTTTAGCAGTTCAATCTGTCCTACTTTATATCCAGTTAAACCACAACTTGAAGTTGAGAAAAATCCAAAAAGTTGTAAACTAGAACTTTTTTTCCCATCACTTGTGCATTTGGTGAGTAAAGCAGCAGCAAAAAAATGTTTTTATGAATACAAATTAAAGAAAAAAAACATTATACAGTATATATATATACATATATATATAATGTATATTATGTATATAATGTATATAATGTATATATTATTATATATATACATATATATATATATATATATATATATATATATATATGTATATATATATATATATATATATATATGCACATTTATTAAGAACTATTTTGAAATTATTTGATTTTGTTACTTTTGAAATTTGAGGGTAAAAAAAGTCTGCAAAACCTTTCTTCATACTCGGTTTGATCTTTTTCTCGTACTTATCTAGATCTGGAACTTCAAAGCTTTTCTACGCTTTATGACGCTGCATGGGAGTGTGACTGCAACAGATTTTAGCAACAAAAACAGAAGCTGTGGGTCTATCAGCTACATTTTCAGACAGAATCAAACACAGGCTCGCTTTTCTGCAACACTGCAGAAAAGCGAGACATTTTGCAAACTGATGTGATCGGTTTTAGCTAAAATTGACACCATTTTTGGACATGTTGTTACTCCTTAAATGTAAGAATCAAAACTAATTTAAGCAAGTAGAAATATATGTATCCCCTGACCTTTGTCCCATGTGGCTTAAATAGGATGACCATCGACTTGAACTGTAACAGGAAGATGTGGCCGCTTGGCTACTTGATATGTCTTCCAAAGTAAAGGCCAGCATCTATTCCGAGAGATGACCAGATAAAGAAATCTGGTGACTCCTGCGACTTGTGCTCGCTGTAAACTGACACTGCGCTCCATGTGATGTAATAAGATGCTCTGAATGGCATATACGCACAAACTATGTATACAGTACTACCAAATACAAATAAGCGTTTGTAACATGCAACAACGATGATGTCAGTTCAGACATTTAAATAAATAAATAAATAAAAACAAAAAGGTCTTATTTTCATGCTGCCTCGAACGAGGTAGGCGAAGTGGGTGATGACTGGAACACGATAGTGAAGATTTAATGATTTCTATTTTGGAGAGCCAGCTGTGCTCTGCGTTGGGAATGTACAGATTTGGAAAGTTCCCTCTGACAAGACCTGCCTCTGTGGCGACTTGCTGCGGTCGCTCTCCCTCTGCCTGATTTTTTTTTTTTTTACAGTGATTAAGGTTGCCAAGAGGAGGGGAGTGTCTAGAATATCCTGCTCAAAGCTCCTGGGTAATCTTGTTTTGTTATTTTTGTTGCAGCTGCACCAGAAAGTAAAATGAGTGTTAAAGGCATTTAAAATGAAAGGTTTGGTCAATTTGTTACACCAACATGACAAAATGTGTTGCATTTGAGTTTCACAAAGACTTTCAGTAAAAAAAAATTATTTAAGAAAAAGGATGTTACGGCGATGGACTTCAGGAGAAAATCCTAAAACAAGCTCAGGGAAAACGTAGTCCAAACCAAGACCAGTCTGGAGAAAAATAACATCACCCTGGTACGTTAAGATTTTTGTTAGTTTCCCTAGATTTAACTAAAAACAGGGAAAGGGAAAGGTTGTATCTTTGAGACTAGATCCTGATAGGAAATAGCCTAGAGATTCAGTGGACTTATGCACCAATCAATCTGACATTTTTTTTCTGAATTGGCTCTGACTTGGGATCCACAAGTTAAATTCTGAGAGATTTTTACTCTGTCCCTGCATGTAAAGCCAGAAACCAGTATCAGCCAATAAAAGCCTAATGGTTGCATCTCTGATCCAAGTTCAAACGGGTTGTTTTGCTAAGATGTTTGTTAAATGCCAACACCAGACTTGGTTAGGAACCCTTTTGCTTCAATTGGGTCATTCAGACCATGAAGCAAATAATCCCCTGTATCTGATCTAGGTACAAAACTCAAACTAAGTCAAAAACAAAAATTAAACACTTTAAAAATTTCCAGAAAGCCTGAAGAAATCCTGCCTAGTATCCCTTTAAAGCACACGAGTCAAACTCAAGGCCTGGGGACCAAATCTGGCACGCCTAAGCTTTTTATGTGGCCCTCCGGACTCCAAATTACATCAATAAGTTCTTCCAGTTTTTCACAAATCTGTAAAATTCGCACAAAATCAACAGATCCCCACATTTTTTTTCTTAAAATTGTCCAAGAACATTGTGTTTAAGTTACTGCTGCCTCAGAATTAGTTGATGTCATGCTATAGTCAGTGATCGATGCAGCAATTAATAAAAAGTCATGTTTAACATCCACATTAGTGCATATATTGTAAAAAAAAAAAAAAAAATCCTTACAAATATTTCTAAATTAGCACCACAAAATCAGTGGTACCAAATCCTGGATGGACTGACCAATGTGAAGAGATGTTCAATATTATCTAAATATAAGAAATGCTTACTGAATGCTGAAACAAACAGATCTGTTGATATTTTAACAGTTTAATGGGTTTTAATCAATACAATCTGGTGCAACCGAACCTTTAAGAACATTCAGATATTTGATTTGGCCCGAAATAAAACTGACCCACACTTCCTGCTTTAAAGGAAGCCCGGCTCCTCGGACACGGTATGCAAAGCAGTAATGGTTTACCTTTGAGTGTACTGCAAATATTAATGTCATCTTTTAAATTTTACCTTTGGTGTGCAGCAGAGGTAGCGCATCACTTCTCCGATATACTGAATGACAGTCACGTTGTACTTCCTGCAGTCGTCCCAGAACTGAGAGGCAGAAAACTTTCTTTTCAGAACTAGAGTTGACCCTTCAAAATAAAACATCACAAAGCACAAACATTACAACCTGATGAATGAAAAGTTTGTGCATCGCTAAGAAATACTTTCCTGTTGCTTAGAAATTAACCTGCAACAATAACATCTCACCTTTTGAAAAATCTGATATATTAAATTTAATAATAATAAAAATAAAAAAGCAGCATGTACTCCAGTTTTTAGTTTAAACATTCATCTTCAGTTAATTTAATAGAAGAACTATCACTTTGCACAGCCATTTAAAGGTTTTGCCTGGACGGATCGGGAAATTTTAATAATTGAGTTTCTCGAATCATCCGACGATTCGTTACAGCCCTAAAAATGCAACGCTACAATATTCAATTTTCTATTTCACTACATTTTATCGTAAAAATCCTGACAAGACACACAGAGGAGTGCAGTTGTAAATGTGAAAAAGGTCTTAATACTTCAATAAGTTGAAGCATCTTCCAATTGCTTAATCAAAAATGGGATGGTAGCAGGAATTAATTTTAATATTCTTAAACTGTGTGCCAAATAAATGAACGCATCAGACAACAAATCCGTGTTAATTCTGCACAGCGTCAAACTTCATCGAATACGCACAATGCTTGCACACACACATGCACTCTCTGCGTGACCTTTTGCCTATTTACAGAAAGCACAGCCAGAGAAGGATCAGTACAGATTATTGGTTCCTTGTGACAAAAGACTCTTTCACTGGGACTGAAAAGGAGCAGGATAATCAGGCTCTGTGCAGTGTGCAAAGAAACAGAATCCATCTGCAATTTGCAAATTTATAGCAATAACCAGAGCTTAAAGAAGACTTAAGAAGATCTAGAAATGCTCTGGTCATAAATAACCACAACTCTGATTGTTTATTGAGGCTGATGAGTGATTATATCCTGGGTTATGCAATTACAGCTTTACATCACATGTGGAAAAGCTCATCTTTGTGTAACAGGGAAGATTTTGCAGGTTTACCTGGCTTAACTCCGTAAGTTTAAGACGCTGCACAAATTGCAGAGAAATAATTGATATGATCCTTAGGTTTAGGTAAATGTATTTATTTGCAAATTGAATGGGTAGAATATTTTTATAATACTTTTGAAGACTGTGAAACTAGCCAGAACCATCAATCTATGTGTTAAGCTGCCAGGTCAGCGTGCGCTAGGCCAGACATCAGAAAGGCCTGACAGGGTCAGCAGCCGGTCCCAAAGACTTTTATTTCTTTTTACTGAATGTGTGTTTAGCAAACATTGTACTTTAAAACTCATAGGTCCAAATTAGGTGTGTTGCATTAATATTTTTTTAGATTTTTATGAACACAAACAACATTCAAGTATTTGAAATTTATGAAGTTCTAGTTGATTTCTTTGGGACCAACATGGACTTATTAGCTGTGGGACACATTAAGCCTACCATGCTTCAATTCATACCTGCTGATGTAAACGACTGTCTGTTAATATACTATTTATTGCATTAGTAGAAGAATTTCTCCTTAGTAGATTGGGCACCCCAAAAATGGCTTCAGGGGCCCGGGTCCTTGTATTTCTGGCCTTAAGCAAACAGGTTAACAAAAAGACAAAAATGATTATGGTGGGTGGGCTAAAAAAATAAAAGATTATTTTAAAAACTATTTTTGAAAAGTATAAACAGGTCATCCACTAAGCAAAAGCAGAGAAAAAAAGGATAAAAACCATCAATTTCTGAGAGAATTATTATTATTATTTTGCTAAGTATACTTGTTGAAATCCTAAAGAAACCTCTTAGAAGCAGTTTTGAAGATTTTTAAAATGATTAACTTTGTGTTTGATTTCAGATTGTTAACAGAGTAAATTTGGGCAGTTTTGTTAAAATTGATCAATATCTCATATATTTACTTCCCTGCAATGTAGACACAGTGTAAAAGTGTCCACACTGCTTACATTGGTTCAGATAAACATCCTGCACTGGATCACTGACAGTCACATGACTAAAGAAACCCCACATGGCCACTTTATTTTATCATGGAGTGTAGCACTCTTTAATGTTATAATGTTTAATGTTATTATTTTTCCCCAAATGTGATTTTTGTTTAATCTGGTTATCCTCCTGTTTTGTTGAGCTCTTTGAACAGGGTGAAATAAAGGAAACTTGTGAAATGCAAAGAATCTAACGCAGCTTACAGCCAGTTAAATAAAATACAACCCATGTTAACTTTTTCGTGTTCCCACCTGTTTCGATGCAGCCAAGAAACCCGACGAGAAACCCTGCTGTGTGGTACAGCGGCAGGTTGACGTACATGACATCCTCGGATTTTACACCGTATGCAGTTATAACAGCCAGAGCTGATAGGAGACGATTCTGATCGACCAAAGCTGCCTTAGGAAGACCTGAAATAGAGCAACACGCACATAAGTGGTGTTTGAAAACTAAAGGATTCACTCCACAACTTGTAGGAACAGGTCACCGCAAGATACCAAAACAAATGCTGAAATACCGGTAGTGCCAGAGGTGTAAATGTAGACGGCAGGGCTTTTGAATGTGACGTGTGATCTGATGGATGGAGGTAGCGGTGTGTCGGGGGCTTCTTCCACCTTATCAGAGAAGCTCACGATTCCTGGAGTGTCGCAAGATTTGACCATGAGGAGGACCGTGACACCCTGGTCCATCAGCGAGGGCAGCACGTCCTCCACTGCCTCTCTCAGCTCTGTAAAAAAATTAAAATAAAAAGAGCACTAATATTCATAGAAGGCACAGACAAATTACTAAACATTTAATTGAAAGATCTTAAGTTACAAATACTAGTTGCTATAGCTGCAATCTATTTTAACAGCAGCCTGCAAATTTATTGAAAGAAATACCTAAAATTGCTTTATTTTATTGTTTTATACCAAATTATTAATGACTCAGAGCATCTGGTAGCTTTAAATTATAAGTCAATGACTTCTTGGTTTCATTAGGTAGAAACATGATGCGACATGAAGATCCAGTTCCCTTATTCACAAATTCAACAATGAAGCCGCCTTCAGCTGTGTTACAGCTAACTGTAGTTAAAACAATTATTTATTAGTGCAAAATTTCTCTCCTCGGTGAATAAATATGGTAAAAAAAAATTGCATTGTTTGTTTTTAAAACTTTCTGTGCATACAGATGATAAAATTAAAATGCATTAAGAAAAATTATGGTTTAATTCAACTTCACATCTAAGGTAAAAACAGTAGTATAATAATGCCTTTCAGTTTATTTCAAACAATAAACCCTCAGCTCCAAAAAGAGGAGCAATATTATTTTCTCTCAAGAGAAGATTGTGTTTATCACACTTTTAGCAGATTGTAGTGACAATTTTGAATTTTTTTTTTACTTCACGGATCCCCATAAGTACTTAACATACAAAATACCCCAAAACACACAGATAAAAGCCAAAGAACTTATGTACAAATAAATGACCACAACAACTTTACAACAACAGAATACTAAAGAAAAGACTACATCACGATCATGAATTTCCTCAAAGGGCCAGTTGTGGCAGAAAATTTAATAAAAACTAAAATATTACAGTATTTTTCTCAAACTATATGCAACATCTTCTCACATTAATGCAATTTGGCATAATACGAATAAAACCCGGTTCCATTTGACTGATAAGATTACAAACGTAAACAATAACACGTTATCTTGAACCACCATAGAAGTAGCTATGGTGATTGATGCAATTTCGTTCTTCTCTTTTCAAATTTAATCAAGATTTGCTTTGTCCAATGCTTTCATTTCCAGTGACATAACCCTGACAACCAGCTCCGCTGACCTGCAGCTGCGACCAGCACCTTGGCCTTGCAGCAGTTGAAGCAGTGCAGCAGAGACTTGCTCCGGATGTTGCAGTTGAGGAGAGCGACGGGGGAGCCGAGTTTGGCCAGAGCCAGCCAAGTAAACAAAAACCTGGGCTCGTTTCCCATGAAGAGCGCGGCGGTGACTCCAGCCTCGTACCCGGGCTGACACCGGAGCGCGTTGGCGATCTTGTTGCTCGCTCTGTCCGCGTCCGCGTACGTGTGGGTCTCGTCTCCGTACGCGACGAAGGGTTTGTCTGACAGCGCCGCGGCTCGCTCCAAGAAGCGCTCCAGCGCGAAGGACGGAGGTCTCCTTCTTCGGTTCGCCACGTAGCTGACTAAAATCCGCACCAGAACTCCGGCGTATCGGAGATCCAGCCATAAATAGGGGAAAGGGTTTTCAGCGCGAGGGGGATGATGAAAGCGCTCGCTAAAATGGTAGAGACGAAAAGCAACTCCATGGTGAACTTTCTCCACAAGTTCTAATGTCCAGTCCTGACTGGGGGAAAACATTCAAAAAGCCAGGGCGAAAACGCGGACAAGCGGGGCGGAGCATTTCCAAGAAGCTCCTGAAATGTGCGGAATGAAATGGAAAATGTATTTGGAGGCACAAAGACATTGGATACATGTAACACATCCACAGATTTTTCAGCGAGGATAGTTAGTTTTATTTATAAACCTCCAAATCCCCCAGCGTGAGGCATTTAAGGGCACTCAGAGGAAAACAGGTCAATCTGCTTAAGTTGATGCATCAATCTGCAGCTTGTCGGGGATCAGCTGACTTTACTAGGCATTATAACACAAATTTATATATATATATATATATATATATATATATATATATATATATATATATATTATATATATATATATATATATGTCTGTGTGTAGGTGTGTGTGTGTTTTGAATGCACAGTCATATGGAGAAGACACAATGTGAAGAGCTTAAGGTCAAAAAGTTTAGAAAAGAAAATCACATGGAGACACTCCAAGCTGCTTTTGGTCCAGCTTGGAGTTGGCGAATGAAATTTGCAATATATGAGTTAGGGTGTGTGTTTTTGGTTGATTTATTGTTATTGTTTTCCTGGAAAAGTACTTGGTTTGAGTGGGAGGAGGGAGTCCAGGGTCCCCATCCTTTTCACATCACAGCCTCTGTCGAACATTTTTTTAAAAATTTTTAAGGGCCGCCAGTAGGACGGGACGGGACCAAAAGATAAAAGAAAACAGGGCAGCCTTTACTTTATAATGTAATTGCATCACAGGGATTCTTAAATAGATTCTCCTTAAAGGAATATGGTGAGAAAAACATCCTTGTTAGCCCAAACATTGAAACATATGGTTTGATCATTTGAAAAATGTAGATGTATCAAAGGAGATTAAAAAATCAGAACATATCTAGAATGGGTACATACCTATTCCCAGCATTGTAATCTGTCATTTTAATCCCTTAGATTATGAGTAGCTACATCAAGATGTACTTTAATCATTACAGCTTTTGGTTTTAAGGAGTGACCATGGTGCTTGATGCACTGTCTGGAAGGTTTTAACATTCCACCTTTAAATGCGATTCCAGCTGCTCTCCAGATGAGGGCCTCCTATATTGTGTTTTCTGTTTCACTATTGAGTCAGATAAAAATGAAAAAGTCAGACGGTTTAAAACAGCCTGCATGCTTTTCTAGAGTGCGTCTACATATGGCTTGGTGGGACTCAAATGGTTCATTCCTCATGTCATTGCAAGTGCTTAGGTACATCCACACAAATGACCATGTACAATTGTTTTGTTTCTTACATTATCAATGTCTTGTGTTACTTTAATTAAATGTATTACATGGGCCTCTGTTGAATAGCCCCAATCCCAAAGCATTTAAGAATTAGTTTGTCGCTTAAGTCTTCATAATGGTTGAACAAGTTGTCATATCACATAAGGCATATTTCTACATGTTTCTGTTAGACTTTGTTTTTTCCCAAGACTGTCCTAAATTGGTTAACTAATTCCGAAGTGAAACCTTCACACATCAACCTTTGTCAATGAAGGTTGATGTGTGAAATATTACATCAATCAATAATCAAACCGGTTTTCTGAAATAGCTCAAAGGTACATTTAATAAATTATCAACAGGGAAGTATGAAATGTAAAATTTCTGACAATGGAGGAACATGGAATTAGATTGGGTCAACACTGGCGCAAAAAGTGTAGTAAGTGACACATAGGGGCGCCACGCTAGACGGTGGAAAAAACACTTCTAGTCCGAAATTTTTGGTTTTTACAGCTGTTTGTGCCTGTGTAAATAATATTATCAATAACAGAGGCACAAAACTGATTAGGCAACACACACACACGTTAAGGCACTCTAGTTTGTGCCCCTTTGAGAACGTTCTGCAGTGAGTTTTTTTCCCCATTTGAACTGTGCTGTCAGAGAGAAGAGGAAGAGAACCCTAACCCTAGTGGACGGAAGAGGCCAGGGACGGCAGTGAGCTTCTGATGAGATACGAGCCACACTTGAAGAGCACATTCTCATTGATGGGCTCACCAATCGTTTTATAATTGGTTGCAGATACAATTCTTCACAGAGATTCTCCCCCATATCCACGCACAACCTAGAGAATGTATGGAATGAGGAGGGGCACTACAGGTAGCTCTGCCAATTAGCCAGATTTTGTTGCTCATGACTGATTTGTAAAAGCAACAAGAATCGTGAGACATCCACGGCCATTAATACATTTCAGAAGCATTGCTGTAGATCATGTTTGTGTCTTTTTGGGGAGTCTTTTTCAAATGCCTTTTGGCCTCAACCAGTCTGCTTTAGAAACCTAAAACCAAAGTTTTAAAAGAGCTTTTTAGTTATTGTGGTACAAATTGAGGGATAATACTAAAATAACATGGAGATGCATTTATGCAGGCAGGGCAATGCAGGGAGGCAATCTTGGAACTGAGTAACAAGCTTCACTGGAACTTTCATTGAGACACAAAAGGGGCATCTCCTTCCCTTGTTTCATTAATAGCACTTTATTGCTGTATTTTATCACACATCACCTGCCACATTTCCTCCTCTGGTTCCTTCATCCCGTCTCTTATCAGCCACTCTGAGACACTCTGTACCAAGGTTATCTCAAACAGTTGCTGCTTTCCTTCAATTTCACAAAGATATAAAAAAGTACATTCCAGTTACATTAAGCTTATGCATTTTTTTAAATGCATAAGCTTAATGTAACACTTTCACCCAATGAAGCATGTTGGTCTCGCAATGTTATCGTCATCAAAAAAAAATAAGTAGTGACACAACAGACAAATATATGAATTAAGCAACAAATTCAACAACCCACAACGATTACAAAAGAGACTGTCCTGTTTAAGGTCTTGCTCTGATCTAAGAAATCTTTTAGTGGCTTGGTATCTAAAATTGTGCTGTGTTAGATGAGAACGGATCCTGCATGCTTATTGTAGAAAGGTTGAACTCATGAATGTTGAGAGAGAAAAAAAAACATGCATAATTCTGAGACAAATGGAAAGTTTCAGCCTCTTTCTGTGGATGAGGCATTACCGTTCCCGTATTCCCTGAAACTCTCCTGGGATGGCGATGAATCACGTACACCCCCGACAGATGCCGATGTACCCATCAACCTGCAAAGCATAGCACCTGCATAAGTCACTACACTGTTTACATAAGCTACATGCTTATCTACTTTATATGTCGCTTGTTTTGGCTGGGAATTTCTGTTATGCTTGATTCTCTTCTCACTTCAGTGCTCGGTCTGGGATTTCTCCCGTCGACCTTGATTTCTCGAGGTGGAAATTCAACTGGGCCATTCAGGAAACAGAAGGAGAAGTTGTGGACAGCGACATCAGTTTTGTGCACTGTTTTAGAGCTGTAGTCTGCCTTTATAGTTTGGCAGTGGTCAGAGGAGGTGAACAAAGCCGTCCAGTCTATGTTGGTCACGCTTCCAAATATTGAATTAGCGTGAACTGCCGCCTCCATTCAGCTCAGCACATCTCTCTTCACAGTGGGACATAGTTGTTTACAGCACACAGAATTTCTGGTAAGCTCATTAGCAATTTAGTGAAATCATTTCTCAATAGCTGAGAGCCAACTAGGTACTGGTTTTTACCAGGCTATGTTTAGCTGGACTTTTAAGCAGGAATGCTGCCATAAAGCAATCTGTTGAGGATGCCGCACTTGACCGATATATTTTTTTTTTTTTCAAATATCAGTCATTTATCAATCATTTGATACAATAAAAACAACAATGTAGTCAGCAGTAGAAAATGCTGCTCGGCATTTTTCCTTACAATTGGGGAAAAATAATTAGGCTTTCCAACATTATTGACTGCTTGCTGTTAAGAACTTTTGTAGCAAACAACAACACAATCGACAAAACGCACATTGCCTACCTTTCCTACATTTACTTATTAGCACAATAAAAATGCTACACAAATCCTAAAAGTTCACTAGGAGATGAAAATCTGTCTTCTTCACAATGTAAGCCCTTGAAGCGCAGGAATCAGTCAAAGCTTTCTTTAGAGGGCAAGAGCATATCAGAAGTCACTGAGGTCTGCGGGTGAGAGGGGGCGGTTGTGAAACTCATGTGAGCACAGTCCAGTGAAGCATGTGCTGTGGGAGCCTGTGCACAGCTCTCTATCGCTCCAATTATATCAGCTCTGCTCAAACCTTTCTGACTTCCACACCGCTCCTAACAGCCTGATTAAAGATTTTCACGAAGCCACCTTCATGCAAAACACACAACAAAGACTACAGGGCGCCATCAGTCCTAAAGGAACACATGCAGGTCATCTTAAACCAGCTGCTGTGTATTAGATTAAATATTATACGCAAAATATGCATTATGTTTGATTGAATATTTTTGTCATTTGTCAAGTTAATTCATTCGGGATTTGAGGGGGTTTTTTAGCATTATTTGTAGTCTGATACACAAAGCCCTGAAGGCAACCCTTCAAAGCTAAACTCAAAGACTGCCATCAAACTTATAAAAACTTTGTTGCTTGCAAAACATCTTTGAACGCTCCACGGGCGCATCCAGAAACAGCCAGCCGAACCGAACCGGTTCTTCATCCATTTTCAGATGTCTTTGAAGCTTTGGACGCCAAAAGCCCAGTTGATAAGAATTTGCTGGCGTAAGGGATTGTGTTTCAGAAATGCTTTTTCTCAAGTCACGTTGCCTCACAACATGAAAAGCGACCAATGACCTCAGAGACACGTAGTCTCTGCTCCTATAAAGTTGGCTGCAAGCTGAAGCGTCTCCTTTCAATAGCAAACAGAGAGAGAGAAAGTTGGATCCGGTGCTGCCCTTTGGTTTCGCTCATTATTTCTGTGGACAATGCTGCGAGTCAGATGTCTGAGAGGAGGTAGCAGGGGGGCCGAGGCTGCCCATCTGATCGGAGCCATGGTTTGTATTCTGGTGGTTTTATGTTTTTTTTTTTCTTTTTGTTGTTGTTGTTTTTTTTCCAGCAAAGAAAGATAAATCATGCTTTTATTTCGTCTCACTGATCTTTTGTTTCAATGAAAACACAAGTCTTTAAGGGTGAATAAAGACATTTTGTTTGACTTTTTTCTTCATACATCTGAGCTGATTGGGTTAAACTCAGGTTAATTGATTTATGGATGTGTTGGTTGTCTGCTCAACCCTTTCGATGTCTGGAAGTGCAAAACTAAAACAAGGAATGTACTGATCACTTCAAAGCAAGTAAAACAAGAAAGATTGGATTTTCCTAACGGCGCAGGGTCTTTTCTTCCCTTTATTTTGTTTAGTCCCTGCAGAGCGACAGCGAACAGCTGTTTCACAGCAGATGGCTCTCAAACTCTGTGACTCCGTAGCTGGTCTGGAGCCAGCGGGGCCAATACTGTAACCTCTATCTCTAAGAGATAAGGCTTCTTAATAACACGTGTACTTTGGCACCCAACCAATGTATCCAACTGAGATCAGTTTTCTTCGACGTCTTGGAGCAGTTTCATCTTTGCTGTGTTTCTTTGATCCTCTTTTTTTATTTTTTGCTTTAAGCCGTGTTGTTTTAAAATGTTCTTCCAATTGTTTTCATTTTTCTTGTACCAAAATAAAACCAAGTTCATTGATAAACATGCTCATTTTGAAACAGTTTCCTGCTCTGAGCTAATGACCAACGACTGTATTTATAGTGAAACAGTTGATGCATTTTCCACAAAAAAGTCTTTTTTTTTTTTGCAAATATTTTCTCACAAATTATGTAATCCAAAGCCTGAGCCAAAGCTGATCCAATTTTTTCTCGCTCAGCTTGGCCGGTCAGTTGCAGGTTGGGTGCAGAGGACCTTCCAGAGCACTTCAAGTGCAGCAGCTGCTGCTCAACGCCAAGCAGCTGAAGAGGAACCTGTTACTGAGCCCATTCAGCAGGAGTGCCCCGTCTGCAGCTACAATGAATGGGACCCTCTTGAGGAGGTGATCGTGGGGCGAGCCGAAAACGCCCATGTGCCTCCGTTTACTGTGGAAGTGAAAGTAAGCATCTCCTCTGACCCATCCAACAAAGTGCAAATTGTAAAAGTGTGACAGTGATGTTAACTGTCCCGTCGTGACCGTCTGATCAGGCCAACACATACGAGAAGTACTGGCCCTTCTACCAGAAGCATGGGGGCCAGTCTTTTCCTGCGGACCACTTGAAAAAAGCTGTTGCTGAGATTGAAGAAATGTGCAATATCCTGCGTCACGAGGGTGTCGTTGTCAAGAGGCCAGAACCCATCGACTGGTCAGTCAAATACAAAACTCCAGACTTCACGTCCACAGGTGAAAAAGGCGTCGTGCAACGTTGACTGGTGCTACCGTCATGATTTGATTGCTATTATCTGATAACGAGTGTGCATTGTTGAACATGTTGCAGGAATGTATGCTGCCATGCCGAGAGACATCCTCATGGTTGTCGGAAATGAAATTATAGAAGCTCCCATGGCCTGGAGGTCTCGGTTCTTTGAGTACCGTGCCTATAGGCCTCTGATCAAGGAGTACTTTAGAAAAGGTGCAAAGTGGACCACAGCTCCTAAGCCAACCATGACTGATGACTTGTATGACCAGGTGAGGTACTCAAACAGCAGCAGCAAGGCTGTTGGTTCAGGTTCTTAAATTGGCTCCTGAACTCTTTGACCCGTGACGTTTATTGTCGTCGTACGTGAAGACAGTCCATGCTACACAGTTTAATTGCTCTGGTGTAAATCATTATTTTTTCCTGTCAACCAGGACTACCCCATTCGCACTGTGGAGGACAGACATAAGCTGGCTGCCCAGGGGAAGTTTGTGACCACGGAGCATGAGCCCTGCTTCGATGCTGCTGACTTCATTCGAGCCGGGAGGGACCTTTTCGTCCAGAGGAGTCAGGTTTGAAGCATTGCTCTCATGCCAAGCAGCACGGATTGAATCCACAAGGAATCAAAACTGAATGCACGGTTGGAGCAGGTCCTGAGGCTTTGTCTCTGCATACTGCCCCGACACAGGTTACAAATTACATGGGAATCGAGTGGATGAGGCGCCATCTGGCCCCAGATTACAAGGTGCACATCATCTCATTCAAGGATCCCAACCCCATGCACATCGATGCCACTTTTAACATCATCGGCCCCGGATTGGTGTTGTCAAACCCTGATCGCCCATGTCGCCAGGTATTTTCAGAGAGAATACTCTGCTGCCCTCTTGTGGATGTGAAAATAAACTGCTCATGACAGTTCTCGATGTTGACCATTGCTATTTAAATGTTTTATCTGCACCTCAGATTGACATGTTCAAGAAAGCCGGCTGGACTGTTATGAAACCTCCAACACCTTTGATTCCTGACGGTGTGTACTTCAGCTATAGCTTGGTTTGAATTGAAGAAAAAGTGGGGTGTTTTTGTTTTGTTTTCTTTTTTACTTGTTTTTTACTTTTCTGCAGATCATCCACTGTGGATGTCCTCCAAATGGCTGTCCATGAATGTGCTGATGCTGGATGAGAAGCGCGTCATGGTTGACGCCAATGAAGGCACAATTCATAAAATGTTTGAAAACCTTGGTGAGTGCAACATTTTTAAATTATTCTGGTGTGTTTATTTACTTAAAACACACCAGAAAATTAAAAAACCTAAATATGTTGTTTTTCCTTTGAGCAGGTATCAAGACCATAAAGGTGAACATTCGCCATGCCAACTCACTTGGCGGTGGCTTCCACTGCTGGACAACCGATGTCCGCCGCCGTGGTAACCTGGAGTCCTACTTCCACTAGCCTCGCCAGAAAAAGGCAGTTTTTATTGAGCTTTAAAAACTAAAGCCTCAATCCGGAAGCTTCTTAGATACTTAAACATCACTAAAAAAGATTGAGCTTACATCTGATCAAATCTGCTGAGTGCAAATCTGAAATCCTAACTTGGTAAATTTGTTTAAACCCATGTGTTTTTTGGGGGGTTTTGTTTTTGGTTCCACCAAAAGCTCCTCTCCGGATTGTGTCTTAATTGAACATTTATGAATGATTTTGGTCTGCTGGACCTTGGAGCGCCTTTGCAAACAGCTTTGTTAAGAGATAAACAGCACATACATGCTGAATAGCTGAATGGCAAGAATCTTTGATTTATTTCAAACAGGAATCTCAATATTAACTGCATTTCTGGCCTGGCAGGCGTGAAGCTTACCCATCTAAAAGCCATTGCTTTGAGGACAAGGTACAATTTTGGTATGCGAATGTCACTAAACTTGGGCACAGGAGGTTAGAAGCTACCTCTGTTTGAACTCTCAGGGTGCTTTTCCTCATCCAGACCTTCTTTTCCTTGTATTCTCGCTACAACTACTCGTAGGTGTAGGTATCTGGAGCAAATGTCTCCTATAGTCTTTTTCCTTTGATATCGGTAATAAGACGAAGTAACATTTAAGAACCAAGGAAACTGCATAATGAAAAGCACCCTGAGGAATCACAACTCTACCTTTTTTCCAATATTTTTTATAGAGAAACGTGTAAAACTTTTGGGTGGTTCAAGACACCATTTTAATTTATCACATTTGTAGAAACATTGATTAAACTGGAAAATCTCTGCTTTTGTTTTTACAACTCTTTTTATTGGATTTCCCAGCAATAAGTGTTTTTATATATTTTCGTAAAACTCCATGAGGTCCATATCAGATTTTGTATACCTTTTTCCTCTGCTGTTTTCTCCTGTTGCATATTTGAGCCAGTTACAGTACATGCTGCCAGTTTTTTTCTGCTGAGCTACTTATTTGCTTTAACAAAACTGAAAATGCATGAGGGTATAGTTGTATCATTTTATGTGCTGCTTACGCAATTGAGAGTCTTAAACTGCGTAAAATATTTTAGGAGATTAATTTGAGAGGAAATTTGGTTCAACAGAGTGATGCAAGTGATGTTTTGTAGTATGTCATGACAGCAAAATGTAATTAAAAAGACTCAAGTTTCACTGATTTGGCTCTGGATCTTTTTTAAAAAAAATTTATAAGGTTTAATTTACTTGTGAAAGGTAAAATAATCATTATTTGTTACATTGTTTTGAGTGAGTTATGATTGCAAAATTTAGCACTGAGCCATATTTTAGAATTTGATTACAGGAAACAAAGTCTTTAAATATTTGGTTTTGCTTGTTTCATTTACTGCTTTAGGGATAATGGCGTCTTCCTCCCTGAGTGGCCATGGTAGGAAATGACTCATGTCACTGTAGATAATATCACTTCCTTACTAGCTTCTGCCAGCATTTTCACAAAGTTAGTAGCTTTTGTTCTGGAGTTGATTGCACCTCTCACACTAACATATCTTTCTGGACCACATGACGGTTTAAACTTACTTATAAAAAATACCCAAAGAGATAATTTCTACTCATTTTCCATGATGTCACACAAGAAAGCAGTGGGTTCAATGAGTTTCCTTTAGACACATTCACTGCTGTGCCACCATTTAACATAAGTGATATGATTGAACCAATCAGGAGCTTAGGAAGCAATGACATCATAATCAGAGCTTTCCCAAATAGTTTAAAGAGACACCAAAGGTTTGAATAAAGTAACAAGAATTGTCAGTAAAAATATATAATTATTCAAGCATTTAGCAAATATCAATATGTTTCAGTGATCCCAGTGGATTTAATAAGAGAAACTGATTTAATGAGAAAGGAAACGATTATGTATCATTTTATAAAACATATTAATATCTATTTTCACCCCTATTTTCTTTCGAAAATGAAATAAATAAATACTCAGTTCCCCCCATATTTAGTGTCGTTGCTAAAAATGTAACAGGTTTTCAATAATAAAAAAATACAAATATTTAATAAATAACAAATATATATAGTAAATATTTTTATACCATAACCTCACACTGTAAAATTTAGACAAATTGAACCATCAGTTTAAATAAATAAATACAGTCTCTGGGGGAAAATCCTCTTACCAATTTAGAAAGTTGATCGTTTTTGATAAGGCATTCCCTCCCGTAAGGGTAGCTGTCATAAGAGCTTAACATTTCCCATTAAAATTTAGTAAAACGTTAACATGAAGGAGGAAAATGAAACTTCATAAACGAGTAGTGAATGGGTGTGGTCACACCTACAGGTGCTCTATACAGCATCAAGCTGTCGATATGCTGATTTGGTGATGTGTATCTAGAGATTGTTGTGGATGCTCTTTTATCCAGAACACCAGAAAAGGAACCGTTATAATCCCACAAGTTTCATATTTGCTAAATATTATGACATTGTTGTTTATTGATGTCACTGATGCTTTTCATTAAAATCTGATCCAGATCTGACAGAAATCACCACTGTTACGAGGCCTGCCTTTAGTGTTTCTGTTGGTATTAATGATGTGCAAAAGGAATACAAATTAATTGTGATAAATAAGCACAAAGAATATCCCAAATAGAACATTTAAAAAACTTTGGCATAGACATTCTAAATCCAGTGATGTTTTTATTTGATTTTCAACAACCAGAGAAAGGTAGATCTCTTCATGCCAACATTATGATGCAGTGCTGATTATTTGGATTTTATTCATATATTGCTTATCCAGTAGAGTATTACACAAATTACTGCAATTAAAATATGTAGATTTAGAAAGTCAAGTAACATAGTGTGAAATCAAGGCGACTCATAGCAAAGTGGAGTAGTTTTGGGAAAAATAAAAGTGAAGAAGAAGAGGAAGAAAAACACAAAATCAGCAAATGGAGGGAAGTGTAGCAGCAGAGTTCATCAGAAACAAACTACAGTTAAATTGTCAATGCAAAGGACCAGATCAGTGAAGTAAGATATTACAGGTGCTGGTCATAAAATTAGAATATAATGAAAAGTAGATTTATTTCAGTAATTCCATTTAAAAAGTGAAACTTGTATATTATATTCATACATTACATACAAACTCATATATTTCAAATGTTTATTTCGTTTAATTTTGATGATTACAAATGACAACAAATGAAAATCTCAAATTCAGCATATCAGAAAATTTGAATATTACTGAAGACCAATAAAAACAAAGGATTTATAGAAATGTTGGCCAACTAAAAAGTATGAACATGAAAAGTATGAGCATGTACAGCACTCAGTATTTAGTTGGGGCTCCTTTGGCCTGTATTACTGCAGCAATGCGGCGTGGCATGGAGTCGATCAGTCTGTGGCACTGCTCAGGTGTTATGATAGCCCAGGTTGCTCTAATAGTGGCTTTAAGCTCTTCTGAATTTTTGGGTCTGGTGTATTGCATCTTTTTCTTCACAATACCCCATAGATTTTCTATGGGGTTAAGGTCAGGAGAGTTTGCTGGCCAATTAAGAACAGGGATACCATGGTCCTTCAACCAGGTACTGGTAGCTTTGGCACTGTGTGCAGGTGCCAAGTCCTGTTGGAAAATGAAATCTGCATCTCCAAAGAGTTGGTCAGCAGCAGAAAGCATGAATGCTCTAAAACTTCCTGGTATGTGGCTGCGTTGACCCTGGACCTCAGAAAACACAATGGACCAACACCAGCAGATGACATGGCACCCCAAACCATCACTGACTGTGGAAACTTTACACTGGACTTCAAGCAACGTGGATGAAGTGCCTCTCTTCTTTTCCTCCAGACTCTGGACCTTGATTTCCAAAGGAAATGCAAAATTTACTTTCATCAGAGAACATGACTTTGGACCACTCACCAGCAGTCCAGTCCTGTTTCTCTTTAGCCCAGGCAAGACGCTTCTGACGCTGTCTGTGGTTCAAGAGTGGCTTGACACAAGGAATGCGACAGCAGAAACCCATGTCTTTCATACGTCTGTGTGTGGTGGTTCTTGAAGCACTCACTCCAGCTGCAGTCCACTCTTTGTGAATCTCCACCACATTTTTGAATGGGTTTGTTTCACAATCCTCTCCAGGGTGCGGTTATCTCTCTTGCTTGTACACTTTTTTCGACCACATCTTTTCCTTCCCTTCGCCTCTCTATTAATGTGCTTGGACACAGAGCTCTTTGAACAGCCAGTCTCTTTAGCGATGACCTTTTGTGTCTTGCCCTCCTTGTGCAAGGTGTCGATGGTCATCTTTTGGACAACTGTCAAGTCAGCAGTCATCCCCATGATTGTGTAGCCTATAGAACTAGACTGAAAGACCATTTAAAGGCCTTTGCAGGTGGTTTGAGTTCATTAGCTGATTAGAGTGTGGTACCAGGTGCCATCAATTTTGAACCTTTTCACAAGATTCTAATTTTCTGATATGCTGAATTTGAGATTTTTATATTGTTGTCATTTGTAATCATCAAAATTAAATGAAATAAACATTTGAAATATATGAGTTTGTATGTAATGTATGAATATAATATACAAGTTTCACTTTTTAAATGGAATTACTGAAATAAATCTACTTTTTCATTATATTCTAATTTTATGACCAGCACCTGTAAGTTAGATGCTCTGAAGAGAACAGTCACAACTGAAACCCGCGCCACAAAAAAAATAAAAAGCATGGGTAACTTTGCTTACAGCGCATGAAGCAAAATCTGTGGACATCAGTGCTTGTTATATTGAACAATTCTGTTCTGCGAACCAAAACACCTTTATCAGGATCATCATTCAGCACATACCAGGACAAAATAAGGGGAGAGAAAACGTACAACACAGCTTTCCTTACAATGCTCTAAATGTCCCCTAGTAGGAACTGCTTCACCAGTTCCTGAATATACTCCTCATCTAATTTATAAATTGTTTTCGGCACACGGGAAAACATAAGGCTTCCCTGAAACCATCCAGAAAAGAAAACACCTTGGTATGAAACTATTTCACCTGACTGTGGTGTTTATTTAATTTACAGCTTCAGATAATGCCATAATGTCATAAAAAGGTGCAGTATAAATAACCTGACAGTTGTATGGATGTCTATGTGATAAAACATAAAGAGGAACAGTTAATGTACGTGCAGTTATGGCACTAGATCGGCTACTTAAGAGACTGTTCCCAGGATGAACTCAGAGTTTAGCAGAACTGCCTTTTTTCCCTCTCAAACTTCTATATGTATGTTTGGAATGAGGTTGAAAAGCTATTAGCCTTTAGATGCGTCTATTCTGAGAGTCGTTTAGATCAACACGCAAAATGTGTTGGGTGTAATTTGCAGTGTCTCCACATATCATTCTTTAACTAAAGCTTTTCTTTCTATGATGAAACTTTCAAATGTATCAGATTTTAAGAGAAATAAGATAGTTATGTCTCAGAGGGACCTCCTCGCTCAAATTAACCTAAGAGGTCAGAGGAATAAGGTCGTCTATCTTGTAAAGCACCGCTGACGTGCAATTCTGAGAAATGGCAGCACAGGAATCAGTCGATGTTAATAGAAAAATGACAACCCTGAGTGTTTTAGTCTTACTAAACCCAGAATATTGATGTCTTCTGTCCTTGTATAGGAATGTTGATTAAAGATGCAAATATTTTCAGGAGGAATGTTTTCCATAGTTGTACAGCACAATAATATTGATTATAATAGACTGTAGAACATCTGGGGAAAAGTCCGCATTTTTCCGCATTATGGATAGTTTGATTCAATACTAAGAAAGAAAAAGGTCATTTTCAAAAACAATCCATCCATCAACCCATCTGACTCATCTTTGCCTCAAATTAGGATTGGTTTGATGAAAATGTAGAAAATGTTAAAACACTAAAGACATGACGTGATAGCATTTTGAAATATATATAAAATTACAGTCGTCAATTAATTCCCCCCAAAAAACACAATTTTGAAGAAATATTTTCCGTAAAGTTTTACAAATCGGAGTTGGAGGTCTAGAACTTGGCGCCTCTATGGAAAGTCAATAGAGAGAGGTCATCAATAGAACTATTCAGAAAATAGAAGATTAAAATCCAAAATGACAAAGAAAAAAAAACACGACTTGAAAAGTATGTAATTCAAAAATAACTAACACGCTTTCTGTTTTTTGTTTGTTTTTGTTTTTTTACTTTTTTTGCTCTTTTCATAAACACTGACATTTTGAACAAAGCTATGAAAATAACTCACTTTAAAACACTAAGAAATTCATAGAGAGGCAGAAAATGCTCTAAAGGTTTCTACTAATACTCTTCAGGAAGAATCTACAGGCACCAAGATAAAATGTAACAGCTGTTGGTACCTGTTTAACGTATGAAAGGAGGAGCTGCCAAGGACTTTTGGGTCATCAGAGTGATAGATAAGATTACTTATATAAAGTTAAACTATTTTCTCCCTCTGACTTTTTCTCCTTGTTGGAAAAAGTCTATCTGACAGAATAAAAAGGGTTCAGGCTCCTGCCACAATGTTTACTAGTGCCAGTAAAACTATAAATATAACATGAAACATGCTCCTTTATGTCATCTGCTTTCTGCCCTCTTATGTTAGTGATCTGGATGTTCATAATGCAGAAAACCTTTGCATTTTTTATTTTATACTTTTTTTAAAAATATTTCACTAAAATTATATAGTTTTTGTACTTTGCATGTTTTTTTTAATCACACAAAACAAGATACTCAGCATATTTTCTACAATACAGCTGTAGAAAATCTACTTTACAAACAAGAGGTGTCTGCAGGTAAGATACTGCCTACCATTAACCGTCCACAAATCCATACTGAATAAAGCCATGCTTTAAAATGAAGTCTAAAAAGGGGAGGTTAGAACGAAGCAAACAGATAATTTTTTTGAATGGGCCCAATGAAAAGAACATACTGTACCTTAATGAGACCATAAATAAATAAATATGTGAGATCGTTGTATTTTTAGAGACCCATATTTCTTACAAAGGTTCAAATGATTACTCTCATTGTGATTTAGTTGGAATTATTTCTACTTCCTGTTCACAACACAACGAAGAGGCTCTACACGTTTACTTTAAAAGGTCAGCAGCTGTTTGGTGCCTCAGGAATGTGATTCAAATTCCCCAAACATTGAAAATGACCAGACGGACAATGAAAGACTTTGGACACAAGCAATGCTTTGAGTGTTATGCAGATAAAAGATGCCATCAGACGGACGTAAACCAAACATAAACAAACAAACAAAAAAAAAACTGTCTTGCAGAGATCCTGTTGAAGAATGCAGCTGCACAAAGTACGGTAATGATAACAGACAGCTAAACACACGTAAGTGACAGAAAAGCAAAGACAACGGTAAACATGTCATCCCCTCATGAATAATGCAGCCGGCTTCACTGTAAGCCAAGAGGCAAAAATAAAAAAGCATGACCTGTCAGTGGATTCATTTATATCCCGCCTGCCAACCTTTTTTTTAACATTTATTTAACATTTATATTGTTTGTTTAAGCTGGGGTGTTTTCTGTTTTATAGATGTCATAAATCACGAGGTTGGGTATTTTTAGTAGCTTTAAAGCTGCTTGAAAGCTCGGTTTGTTCTAAAACCCTCACTCTAATAGAGTCATGTGGTGTGTTGCTTTAAGTAGCAAAAAAGCCCCATCACTGTTGGTACAAAAACCGAATGTTTCCAATAAATTACACTAAAGACGGGGAATACCGGGCACTTCTGCACAGCTCTGGGAGGCGTTCAGCCTCCCGACGCTCCTGCAGCTTGACACATAAAGGTCAGTTTACATGTCATGGGGAGGAAACATGTGATGATGGTTAATCCCACTTTGACTTTGAAGCCTATAGGCAACAGAAAAGGGGGGGGGATGCATTATTAAAAGTCAAGGGTTTGAGTTTCAAAAGATGGCTATTCAACAGAGTGGAGGAGTGTCTCTCATGAGAAGCTGTTATTGGTTGCTTCAGGTTTAAACCAGTCCTTTACTCAGCCAAATGTTGACCATAAAGACATGCATGAATAAATGTTGCAGCATTTCTTTGATGGTTTTTCTTTTTATCTCCTTTTCTTCCTTTTGCATCTCTTTTCCAGAACAGTATTTTTAACATCAGCAGTTTTACCTTCTGTAACCAAACCCCACACAGAGATGTGCACGTTCTGTCAAGATTGAGTCAGATACTTATGTCTATCGCTTTCGTTTCACTTCAACAATAGCATCAAATGGCATGTGTGTTTACAAGATTCTTTGTTAGTCAACTTTTCTGAAGTTGCCATGGACACATTTATGGACATGTGGTCCAATTGAGTCACTTTATTCACGCTCATCTTTTCAGCTTTTCTCTCAAATGTACTATATAGGACAGAGGTCCCATATAGAGCTATAGGTCACAGAGCTTTGTGATGGAAACTCAAAAACAATGACTTGTTTTTCACACGTCAATGTAAAGACAGTCATTACAGACAAATATTTTTTGTTTCATCTGACCCATGTCTCTAAAAATTAAGATCTGAGAACATTTACAACCAATTTGCAATCTGTTTTATTTTTTATGTTGGGTTTTGAGTTTGCTAAAGGATTCATTTGACTGTAGGCAATCACACTCTTTGAGTGGCTTCAAAGACTTTCGCTGCTGATCTGGGAATAATAGGTGTATTTTGAACTTAAACACATTAAGTTCAAAATAATAGATAATAGAACCTGTCCTGATCCTGAAAAGTGGAATTACTGGAGAATCTATCCATTTATTTTCTTTACACCCTTGTCCCTGAGGTTGAGAGGTGCTGGTGCCTATCTCTAGCTAACGTTCCGGACGAGAGGTGGGGACACACTGGACAGGTCGCCAGTCTGTTGCAGGCCAACACAGAGACAGACAGGATAAACTACCATGCACACACACACACACTCACACCTGAGGAGAAATTAGAGAGACCAATTTAACTGACAGTCATGTTTTTGGACTGCAGGAGGAAGCCGGAGTACCCGGAGAGAACCCACTCATGCACAAGGAGAACATACAATCTCCATACAGAAAGACCCCAGGCTAGGAATTGAACCCCAGACCTTCTTGCTGCAAGGCAACCAGAAGACAACTGTGCAGCCCATTAAAAGTTATTTTGGCATATTTAGATTTAGGTATCTGGGGATGATGATCAGTCCAATTTCCTCTTTGAAGTGTTGAGTAGAAATAACAAATTTTCAACGTCTTGAAAAAGCAGTCGTTACCGGTTGCAGATAGTTAGGAATATTTATTTCTTGCGATGAACAGTTACTTGATTGTTGGGATCCATCAATAAATGTTACATCATAAAAACCCAACAATACAAAGGTAATTATTAGAACTGGTAGCAGTTTTATATTAAAGACATAGATTAGATACTGCAGAAACAATTTATCATCTTAATATGTTTCTTCTTTTTTTAAAACCATTTCCAGCAAACGCAAAGGGCTCTTATTGTGAAAGTATGCAGGAAGTTTGAGTTTTTACTACTGCATCTAAACTGTATGGCTTCAACAGTGATTTTATTTTAAAAAAGCAGTGACGACATAGGGGTGCACCTAATTAGATTAAAATTATAATCCAATTATAATTTATAATCTGTTGAATTCAGCCCCAGTGTGGTCAAATATTTTCTACATCATACTTAAAATAGTAAAACACGCCCCACTTATATCAATTAGCATAAATATACTCAGCGGCCTTCAAATAGATGTCTTTGTTTTTGTTTCTTTTCTTTCTTTTCTTTCTTAAACCTAATTTTATGAAACAATAACAGGTTCGTAGTACGTTTGCTGACTGTTTACCACTCCAAAAAAAAAAAAAAATACCCTTTGCGGCAAACAAATAGACGTAAACCTCACCAGATACGCACATTCCAGGTTCCGGAAGAAGCGAATAAGTAGAAACACGTAAACAGCGTTACCCGCAGCCAGCTGAGGGACGGCGGCTGAGAGCTGCTCTTCCTGCTTTCAAAGTTCCCACGGCACTCCGGGGACCACCCAGCGGCGCCGAGCGCGCCTCCCATTGGCTGCCCGCTCCTCATTTGCATTAACGTCAGTAAAGGCTGTAGGTCAATCCTTGCGGGTGCTTTTATTGGATGTGCCGCTGTCAAGCAGTGCTGAAGAATTGGAAGGGCAAACGCCAGAAAAGGCAGAGACAAGACAAACATTAAAATCAGCATTATGTAGCTCGATCCCACCTTATGTCCGCTCGCGTCAAACTGAGATAATCCTGCCGTCACCGATTTTTAACATCTGAAACTTGTGGACACGGAGCGGGGATTTTCCCCCCCCCCCTTTCTTTTTTTAAGATTTTTTTTCTCTGAGTGCGTCTCTCTCTCTCTCTCTCTCTCTCTCTCTCTCTCTCTCTCTCTCTCTCTCTCTCCCCTCTCTCTCTCTCTCTCTCTCTCTTCTTTCAAGCGACTACATTCTCCAGAGGTGGTACCTCTTCATATTACAATCAAACAGCCTCTACATCTGTTTTTGTCAAGCTCCAGAATGAGAGGAGAAATCGCGGAGCCTGTAGCGAACTGCAGCCGGGTTTGGACCTCTTAGATCAGGCGGATCATCCTCAATACCGGGGGAGCGGATGCCTGAATGGAGACTGCGAGCCATCCACCAGGATCTCCCCGCTTCCTAAATTGGTGAATCTGTGGGCTGACAAATGGAGTGTACTGTCGGGCTGCATGGCCTTGTGTTTCACCGACGGTGTTTGACATGGGAGCGACTGACCAGAATAACACTCCGCAGTGTGAATATTTCAGCCTGTTGATGATGAGCCGCTCTGGACTGGAGCAAAGTGTCGTGAGATTCGCTTTTCTGGCCCGTGTGCTAAGCTGAAGTGGACAACCAGACTGTTGAAGAAGACCAAAAAAAAAAAAAAGGCAATATTTTTGATGGCTCCGAGGTGGGGGAGGACGGATACACATGAAACCTTGGACATAAAAAATGGATAAAACTCATGCGTAAAGCTGATGAGGGAGGGGGGGGTCCTCAGGCCTACTTGATAGCAGTAGTGAAGTTGATGGGGGGGGTGGGGGGAGTGAGAAAATGATGATGTGGTACGAATTGAAGACGAGAAGAAGAGCTGGAGCGAGGGATAAAATCCGTGGGGATCTTGGTAGCTGAAGAATAACGGAACCCAAGTTCTTCCAGGACAAGACAACTGCTTTCATTGAAGCTCTCCAATTAACTTCATGTGAAACACAGGGAGAGGAAATCAGCTTCCTGGTTGAGGGGTGGGTGGGTGGTAAGGGGGGGTTAGATAGATATTTTATTCATGCCTTATGTTGGAGCAACTGGAGAACCGGCTTTCCTGTGGCCTAGATGTTATACACACACACACACACACACACATGCATTTGTAGAGAAACAAATATTTTTGGAGAGAATTTTAACCTTTCGGAGGAAGAGTGGACCTTCCGAAACACGCAGACAGGACGAATGACACTCTTGTAGCCTCAAAAGTAACGCACTTGGAAAGAAAAAAAGAAAACAAAAAAACTGAAGTGGGTTTGAAGCATGGGCTGTGCTTCAAGTATTCATATCTCTGATAGGGTGGTCTACCACAGTGGAAAAGAGTCTGAGGATTCCCACTCACCCCAGCAGACTAATACAACTCAGCATCAAGGAAATCCTGCCTCTGGACTACCCCTAAAACCCCCTAGCTGCAAGGTGAGACAACCTACATTCATTATGTTTACAGAGACTGGAGAGCGAGTGTGTGTGAGAGGGATTGAGTCAGAAGAAGTTTGCTTTTGTGTGTTGTGTGTGTTTATTTGTGTTATAGACAGTTAAGTTGTTCAGTCTTTATTCTGGAAAGGCAAAAAAAGGGAGTTTCTGTGTCGAAGGAACAAAAACAACCATGTCTGCAAACCACAGGAAGGACATTCTATGGGGAAAAATATTGAAAAAGGATCCAGGTGGTTACTCAGCTTGCACATGACTGAATCAACTTTACTTCACTTTATTTTGACTCTTTTCAAATTTGAAAACACAATTTGGGATCTCAGAGGAAACAGGCCTTCATGCAAACTCTACTGACGTTGTAGGCTCGTTTTTCTCTGACCCAACTATTGTTTTCTTTGTAGTTTCGGGAGGATGCAAACCATTGTTGCGTTTTTTTTTTTTTGTTTTTTTTTTGCAGACGATCTAAGCATACCTGACATATGTGATCCCAACACGGGAGTAGAGCATGGCCTGTACAGAGCCGAAAATCTAAGCAGAAAGCATCAACATCTATCCTCAAAACATGGTTCTCGTTCAGCTGATGCACCTTTGACCTCTGATTCACCTCTCTGCCACTTGTGCTCCGTTTTAATAGGCCTTCCTCCTCCACACTGAGAAAAGTTTTATGACTTAATAGTGAAATGTGTGTGCTTGCTTGTATACACTGACAAAATACTTTGTCTGGAGAAGATGTAGACATTCTTGGATATTTTCTTGTTGCTGTTTTTATGTTGCACATGTCCTTCAAAACAGCTGGAAGATTTATTTTCAATAATAAGAAACGAGTTTCATTTTTCTAGGAACGACAAGTACAAGTAGTTCACCTGAAATGCGATGAAGAGAAGCATCATCATCCCACCGAATAGAAACTGGGTAATGGGCCATGATCAGACTGAAAGCCGTCATTGTGTCTGTGGAAGAAAAGCAGTGATGTTTCCTGGACAAAGTCAAATCTGGCTTTTAATAATTACACTTTTGCAACCGTAGGGATCTCTCTAACACAAAACGCTTGTTTTGGGGTGAACCCCCCTAAAAAGTGTGACTTTGTGAAATTAGTTGCGCATTAAGGGGTCCTTTGACGAACTTCAGACTTCTCAATAGGCTCTGTCAGGCCTGCATTTTGTGGCCAAGAGTCACCGTAGGACACAGCGAGAAAGAAGTCTGTGTAACAGATGCCCCTACGTCAGGACAGCCCACTGTGTGCCTTTGATTGAATTAGTTCCCTGATTGAGTTAGACTAATGGTATACACATCTCCACCAGCTGGAAATGGTTAATCCCTGTCCTGTAAGGTGTCGTTTTTAACATCCTCTCAGTTTTTTAGCTTCCTTTACCCCAACCCCACACACCCTATTTTAAGAGAGATTCATACGCACCATAATACATGCAGGAAATCACATTACCGCTGCTCTCATTACGAAAACCACGCGTTCATCGGCACACCGTGGCGACCAGGGTTTCAGTAACACAACCCCATGCTGATGCCGTCTGCTTGAGCTCTTTTGATTCCCTCTCTTAAATGTGATCAATAGCAGCAATTGATTGTTGTGGAATTGTTTGGCTGTGCCACATATCCACATAAATTTAATAAGGCCTTTTGCAACACAATGTTACTGGAAAAGCACTTGGCGATATTATTGGACAGCTCAACAGATGGCGCAGCTTTTATATGGAGATACTACGAGGTGACGGCAGAGAACACGTCTGAACTCCGTGTCAGATTAGCGGAATCGTTGCAAAGGCTCATTCGATTGTTTCCGTTTTTAATTTTTTAAATTTTCACCAAACTATTTGAATGGGCTATTCAGCAGATTTATCAGTAATGAGGACAATTAGTGCCTCAACGTGGGGTATCTCATGTTCAAGTGTTGATTTAAATCGGTGGCGTTTTAAGCACCCATGTGCATCTCTGGGGTTGTCATAATAATTCACATTCACACAGCTGGCGGGATCAGCAAGAAGGTGCATAAATTTAGCGTGTTGTAAAGATGAATTCACCAGAGTTATGCTGATTCTTGGCGCACACGTAGTTATTTATTTTATTCTGGGAGAGAAGGCGACAGGGAGATGACATGTGCAGGCGCCTACAGTGTGAGAAAGATTCAATAGAAGTTTTGGAGTGTGATGTGAGTCTTTGTCAAGGGTACGTTACCATCTGTGCTGCTCTGGTGATGATAAGGCTCAAGTACAAGGTCCTGTGATAGTGGGCTTTTTTTCCCTTAGGTGTGTGTGTGTGCGTGTGTGTTGGGACGAACAGTCAGACAGAGAAAGACCTCTGCCCAACACAACACCATTTATCTGGCCTTGACTTTTCCAGTCGGATTGCCCCCACTCAAGGAAAGTTGGTCTCCTGCCTGAACAACAAATGTAGAATCAGCTTTACCGCTATCCCTAGTGTAAATGAGAGGGGTCAATGAGAGGTGTGAAGTTTACAAGCATCTAAGCTGTAAGGCCTTCCCACTTGATATTTAATATCAGCTTATAAGCGGAATATGGATTTGTCCATATTTTGTGTTTTTAATTAGATTCATGGTGATTCAGATCGAGGCTTTCTTATTTTACCATCAGCACATAATTTCCCTTTTGTTTTAAATTTTAGAGTACATCAAACATGAAGATTTCCCAATAGATTTATTTTTGTAGTCTTAGCAATCAAATAAAAATACGTTACGCACTTTATCGTCGGTCGTGTCCTGCATCAGTGCCGAATATCTCTCTTTTTATTCTTATTTTTGTCATGAAAATCACATTTCTCTTCAGTATGATACTTGACCTTAACTTTAACCTGAAAACACACCTGTACCAACATGGTACGCTGTGTCCCTCACTGGTTTTCAGCATGAACACAAAAAGGAATGGGTCACATTGAAGTTTGTTGAGGCAACACAGATCACTGGACTTGAACAAAAGGTTTTTTTTTTCTTTTTTTGTTGCCTTCTTTCAGAAGTAGAAATGGAAAGAGAACAACAAAAGTGAGAAAGATTGCTGGGCAATGTGCCATCAAGTGTTAAACTGGGTCCAGATGGCTGAGGCCTGGGTTGATATTATTGAAAATGTCAAACTATTATTATTTTTGACACATGCCATTCACTACCAAATGTCCTTCCTAAATCTTTATTTTATCCTGTCTACATCTTTAGCACATGTTGCAAAAAAAAAAGAGAAAAGAAGGTTGACGTTACCATATTTAACTGTAGGGTTGGTTTTTATGAGGGTGACCATTGTCTTCTTAACCATCATTTTGAAACTCCATCATAAAATAGAAATAGATGAGGTTGTTAAAAAAATAAAAATAAAAAAAAAGTCACGGTTTGGTACATGAGTCAGTTTTGGGTTTTTCGTTTTGGTCTGTACAGATACAGACCAAAAGAAACGCTAACAAATTTAAATGGTGGTGGGCAGAGGGCCATGTTGGTGCCGGTTTGTGGCTACCTCACCTTTTGTCAGACCACCCCAGGTGTAGGGACTATGTTGTAGTACCTTCCCATGATCAGTGTGTGAATGCGTGTGTAATGGGGTGAATGAATGAATGTAGTGTGAAATGCAAATATTAGATTTTTTTTCACTTGTTTTGGTCAGGAAATAATCCTTAAAGAAACAGTAGACATAATTGTAGCATTATATGACCAATTGACATTTTCCACTTTCGGCATTAACGGAAACCTATCCTCTGTAAAATGCTGAGTATAGACAATCAACTTGGTCTTTACCTGCCCTGGTACCATTATTCCCAATCGTTCTTGCATTACTTTGGTGAAATAGTTTTTTAGTAATTGTTTGATATGCACTTAGCTGAAAGCATTAGATATTTGTACAAGCCTTTCTGGATGAGAGTGACATATTCTTTGAAAATGACTTCGGTCTATAACGGTTCTGTCTTGATGCATTTGCCATTACCCACCAATTAACATTAACATTTAAGATAGCACATTATTGGTTTCAGATCAAGCCATTGTTCAGTGAAACCTTGACTAATGTTTAAGTTTAGCTATAGCTAAGCCATAATCCTGAGTTCATTTAACCCACCTAAACCCCATAGGTGCCAAGGAACTCAAAGTTTATTCTTTATCAGCTGGAAGCCCCAAAATACTGCTCACTCAACATCCCCAAAGAGAGTTATTTGATCCATCTCACTTTTTAAAAGAGTATGTAGCAGGTTATGATAATCCTTTGACCTGGGCAGCCTCACTGCATTTGTCAGGCTTTCTCTCCCACCGTGTCTGCATGCTTTCTCTGGCCAGTTGTGTGTGTGTGCGTGTGTGTTTAGTCTAAATTGAGAGTCATTGGGTAATTTATTCCAGACGAGGCCAAAGGCTTTGCATGGTGATGAATTAATCCACTGTGCTTTTTCTGCTGCCTGAGAAGACGCAGACTGATATTAGTTCTTTTCTTTCTCGCCTTATACAACTTTTGAAAGATCCGTTTTGATTTCATAGTTCCATTGTATGACTTTTGCTTTTTGTACTGAGATTTTTTAAGGTTAACTCATAAATTTACACGTAAACTACAGCTGTTCTTGACTTTTGTAGGCGGGTAGGTTTTTATCACTACCGGAGCAGCTTCTCTTCGTGCACCCATATATGTTCGACTTTCTTCACAGAGCTTTTTTCTGCAGTTGCTGAATAGCTCAAATCACACTCTGTTTATCAAAGATGTCATCAGTATAAAGTATGCAGTGGTTGTTTGTGGCATTAACGCCTGGTGTACTTCAGCTGCTGGCGTTTCCAGTTCTACTCGGACCAATTACTAAAAGGTTAAATATGTGATATATTAATAGGAATAAAGCTTAACTGGTTGGTTATAAAGTAGCTGAAAGTTGTCTTTATTCAGTCTAGATTTTCTATAGAATGTGGCATATTCTTAAAAGAAAGAACTATCACAACCCTGGCATGTGACCTGGTGCCAAGTAAGGTTAATACTGTAATTTTATGTTCAAAAGGTGATCCAGATTTGCAACAGGTTATTGTCACTGAGAAATTGCAGTTACTCATTAATTTTATTTTTTGGGGTCACACTGATGCACAAAAAAAATGAACGTTTAAAAAGTGAAAGAGTTATTGGTTTTATAGTTTCATGTTCTCAAAATCAAAATTTCTGTTGGAGTAACAAACTTTGTTTTTGTCTTTACTTGACTAAAATTCTGGTCAAATGTGGAATTCAGGTTGGACAGTGTGGGTTTGTTGGCACGGCACCAGATCTTTATCTTCCTGAGATGGCTGAGGGGATCATTGAACATTTGTTGACTGCTGTTCCATGGCTCTCGAGGAGGCTTAAATAAAGCTTGGTGGCCCGTCAGGCCTATAGTACACTGGGGGAAACCCTGGTATTTGGTGTTCTCATCTCAACTGAGATGGAGTTCACCGGAGTGGCTCTTTTTCTCAGATCCTGTTTTGTGGTATTCAAGGTTTAGTTGTGGAGAAGAAGGGATCTGATTTAAGAACCTCATAGTCAGATATGTGTTTTGTTTTTTTTGTGCAAATGATGTGGTTCAGTTGGTTTCACCAGGCCATATCTTTCAGCATGCACAGTTAACTGTGCAGTGGCTGGGATGAAAGCCAGCCCCTTTAACTCTGAGGTCAGGGGCCTTAACAGTTAGTTGAAATCTCTTCTTGTCATGTTCTCGGGTGATGGTTGGAGAAAGCGGACAGACAGATTTGGATCTCCTCTGCAGAAAAATGAGCACTGCTCCGGTCTGTCATTGTGAAGAAAGAGCTGAACCAACGTTCTGCCAGTGTTCCAACTGGGTATGTTTCATTTGGAGGGGACTCTAGGGCAGATCCAAAACACACTGGGGAGGTCATATATCCTGTCTAGCCTCGGAATGCTTATCGATCCCCCACAATGGGCTGGAGTGTGTCTCTTGGGATAAGAATTTCTCGGTTTGCCTGGTTTTTCTCCTGAATTTGTTAAACCTGCAACCTGATTTTGGATAAACTAGAGGATAGAAATGGACAGAAACATTATGAACTTTATGTAGTCTGCCAGTGTTTTGATAAATAAAATGGTCCCCTGCCTTCAAAGGCAGTTTATGTTCAGGAAGTTCAAGTGTTGCTGACCACACGTGTAACTGCTCAGGTGTGAGCAATTCTGATTATTTCTAAAAATTGTTTTTTTTTTTTGCTTAGTTGATTGTCTCACTCCACTTTTTTAAATCAGCTGCAAAGAAGGACTCAATAGTAGTCCTGTGGTACCATAATAACAAAAGACTTCATTTTATATAACTTCATATGATGATGATGGTTGTATAATAGTGCTGGTTACAGTAAAACAATTTTTACCATAATTTTATTTTATTGTTCTAAGAAATGATGGATTCGTTTTACAAGGATATGGCCAACTTTCATTTCAGTGTTAGAAGATAAACTCTGCAAATTGCTTGAGTACTGCTTTTGAAAGCATGTCCATTGTAACGGGCTTCATTTGGACAAGTGTCTGTGTTTACTTTCTCCTTCAGAGTGTCTGCAAGGGCAATAAGTGGGGCGGAAAAGGGGTAATTTTTTTCTGCCTTGTCATTTATCTCCACTGGCACACGAGCAGAAGGAGTTGAGAGGAAGCAAGATGGGGCCCAGTGAGTGCCCACACTCCACTGATTGATGTAAAGGAGCTTATCTCGCTTGTTTGTACATGAGACGTCCAAGAGTTCACAGTTGAATGTTTCACACCAGCATTAATACATTTTCTTTCCCAGGACCCGGTCTACTCAATAGGCTGTCTCCATTGACAGAGCGAGTCATCTTAGTATAACATGATAAATGCCTTTTTGTCACCCTCGAGTCTAGATAAAGTGGGTCTCTTTATCTCAAAGCCCTTGTTCACTTGTTGGGTACCAACTAGTTGAAAGTACTTACAAAACAGACCCTCCTATTGTTTCCTGAACGGGTCTTAACTAATATGGCCTCATTCAAAGCTTCTGCTCCCCCCTCCAGGTAAAGAATTTAGTATCATAAGGTCAGCATGTGATAGATTCATGAGATTACAGAAATGGTATTCTTCCAAAACAAGACACTCCAAGTGTTTGTTTTGTACCAGCAATGTCTGTTTGAGCTCACAGGATCAGCCACAGCACTAAAACCAAGCAGGTTGCACAGTGTACGGCTACTAAAGAACCCCAAGACAGTTTGAATCAGGGAGGGAGGCCTGTGATTAAGCACCGCCAGATTAACATCATCCAGAGTAAGATAATCAATCACCCTCCACAGATTCCGCTCTGAATTACAGTAAATATAATGTATAAATATTTTTATGTTGCCTAATGTTTGGGGATTTTTCTCATGGAGAGTGTTGCATTAAAATAAATCTCTGTATTTTATTCACCTCCTCCTGTCTTTTGGTTAAATAAGATATTAAAGAAAACTGATTTATGTAGTTCAGGCAAAGTATTAATGTTATTTAATTGATATTATAAAATGATTTAGTTAAGTTTATTTATCATTCTGTATGATTCAATTATTTTTAATCACTTTTACCTTATCAAAATAGAAATTCCGTTTTTTTCTGCTATTCAAATCACACAAAACCAAATATGCAAATTAGGCAATGACGTCATCTAGCAACTTCTCACCAATAAGCTACTTTTCTAGTCGAGGACTTGGCAACAGTGAAGAAGGTCAGGAGAATTTTTCTGAACAATGGATATTCGAAAGATTTTCAGGAAAGTAAGTATTAATCATCTCTGCTGGTAGTAATAATTAGCTAGTTCCGTCCCCAGCTAACAGCATAAAGGACCGTGTGATAAACTTTCACTTTCCGTAAGAGATAAAGTTAGTTCCCGCTCTAAAAGATCGCTGCTACTTCGCTAACTATTTCGTCTACTGAAGGTCTTGGTTGTTTAATATTTCCTTGGAGAATCGTGTATATTTTTTCACTTTGCTCATTCGTCCTTGCACACCGTGAAACGGATCCTGAGCTCATTTTAGGGTTGCCACCCGTCCTGTTTAATATGGAATCGTCCTTTATTTGGCAGTTAAATGTTGCGTTCAGTATAGAACAGATGGGATTTGTTCTGTATTTGATTTTTTTTAAATATATATATATATATATAAATGTTCAACAGATAAAGATAAAAATAAAACGCATTGAATATTAAAGCCGACAAAATTGTGGCGGGACCTATGAAGGGTGCACTGGCCGACACGGACCGGTGCTGCTTGGTTTCGCTGCTGTGACGGTTGCCTAGAAACCGACGTGACGCAGCCGAAGTGAGCTGCCCTTAGTACCTTCGTTTTTTTAAATTTTTTTTTATGTCCACCCCATATCTCACCATGTCCTTAGAAGCAAAAACTCTTGTAAAGATACAGACGCGAGTGGGAAGATTGGCTGAACATTGTCAGTGAGGATGAATACAAGGCATTAAAACAAACAAACAAACAAACAAAAAAGATGTCGGCGATATTCAGTGGCGTGAGATGGCGGCCCCGTATCGTATCGTAGGCAAGCATCGATTAGGTGTGACTACTTCATTTCTCAGTCGTCTCCTGAGGCTAATTTATCACAGAACATTATGTTCTGATTGAATCGGTTTTCTCTTGCGCTATTAGTATAATACTGTGGTTTGCTTAATTGTTTAGGATGTTGAGTTTGAATAATGATCTGTATAAATGGTATTAGCACAGGGGCGGAGCTATAGGGGGGGCTGGGGGGGGGCGGTTGCCCCCCGAACCAGGCCGGTGGGGGCCCGGGTCTGGAGGAGCCAGGGAGGGAGGAATGGATTCAAGTCTCGAATGTCGGACTATAGACCGAGAAAGTGAGAAAGTGCGCCCCCGCCTGTTGAGAAAGGTGTATCAACGTCAGTAGTTGTCCGCCCCCCCCCCCCCCCCAGGCTTTCCAGCTGCTGCACGTAAGAGGCCCGGTGATTGGTCAGGGGGCCCGGAAATTTGCCCCGCCCCCCGGCCCGACGCGGTCTTGTTCCGCTGTTCTGTCAGATCGCCATACGCTGTCAGGATAGCATACATGCAGTGAGCGCGCATGCCCGCGCATGCGCACTAAGAAGTCCGACCGTCAGTGGAGTTGTCAGTTTAGCATACGCAACAAGTTATGACGAAAATAAGTCATTAAATTGTTTATAATATGATAACTAGATAGTTATACATGCGTTGTGGTGGTTTCAAAGTGTATTTAAAGCGGGATCTGGCTGCAGCTGCAGTCAACTACAAACCAAGCCGTGTAAAACTCATTAACCTACTTAACCACTAAGTCAGAATGCCATACAACTGTTAATAACAAAGTGTATGATGATCTACGTCTTGATTCTATGCTGCTAATTAAATAAAATCATATGGTAATGACAGCGTAGACATGTCTGACCTAAGCGTATGACTATCTGACAATGTATGCTGATCTGACAGAACACGCCACTATATTAGCACATATAAAATAAGTGACAATTTAAAGAACATATCATGATAATAGATTAAAAATAAAGAGATAAATATTATGAAGGAAAAATGTTTATGCAGTTTCTAGAAGAAGTGTGATTTATTTAATAAGGGAGTGAGCGCAGTACTTTGGCAACACACTTTGTACTTTACTTGAGTACAATTTTTGATTACTCTGCCCACTGTGAGTAACTTCACTCAATAGAAAAAAAATGCTCTCCTCAAAAATGGACCAGACACAAACCCACAGTCCATGGACAGTTCTAGACACAGACCAATGCTAAAATAACAAATACATTTTTAATATTAATATTCACTGGAAACAAAACCACAGCTGATCCCTTAGATCAATTAAAATTTTTGCCTTCACAATTGTACTTTTTGCCATGAATTCAAAATGAAGGTGGCAAAATATGGTTCAAGGCCATATTTACCTTGGTGTAAATATGGCCTTGAACCAGCTTCCAACTAATTCTATTTGCGTGTATTATTATTTCAAATTAGATGTTAAGTACTTTATATTTTTTGGCATAAATTTAAAATATTAAATCGGATCAGCTGCTTAGTACTTGAGTACCCATTTTACCAAATATGTGTTTTAGGCTCGTTTAATTGCTTGGACAGTTACTTTCTAGTTCTGTTTGAGTAAAAACAAGTTGAAGTTGTACTACTCTTACCGGAGTAGTGAATGATTGCTTTCTTGATCACTCTTTTACAAGAAAAGCATAAAATAAAAAGCAGACCCCTGAGACCCCTGAGAGGCGGACTACTCAGGCCATGGTGGTCATGGCCTTGTGGAGCTGCGGTGGGCTTCCATTATTTTCATTTCTGAAAGATGGCGACACTAGCTCCTTCACGTCTCATTATGGCCACTTGATGAATAATAATATGTAATAATAGTAATAATGATAATAATAACAATAACTTCACCATCCCTATTGACCTGTAGGAGTCAGGACAGAAGAAAATATCGAGTGAGTCAGGACACGAGGGAAATGAGCAGCAGAGTGGAGAAACTACATCTGGGAAGGTGAGTCTAAGTCTAAGGGTCTCTTTTGCTGGGATAGGGTTAGACTGCTGGTCGGTGATATGGTCTAAATATAGTGACAATGTTCACTGAAATTGCTTAAAAATAGTTTTTTTTAAATCATTACATTATTTGCCCTTGAGTTTTAATACTGTTAAAAATAACAATATTAAAACAAATATAATAGAATTGCCATTGTCATATGGCCAGCGAAATTAAAAAAGTGCCATTATTCTCTTAATAAAATAGCTAAAACTTGCTTAAAAAAAGCCTTCATATGCACGTCCACACACATTCATGTCAGGTACAGGCCTTGTTTTGGACTGTATTAAGTCTGTCTTTTTTTTTTTTTTTTGCTGTTGAGGCTTGAAACAATTACAAAAACAATGTGATCAGCGAAAAAAAAAGAAGATTAAAACTACTTTGCAGCATTCAGTGTAGGGTTTTTCTTTCTCTCTTCAAATCTAAAGAAATTTCAATAACTAGGATTTCACCTGTAAAAACGTTCCCTCGCAGAATAAACCTTCACAACTGACAAGCAGGCGCCTCAGCTACCAATATTATCTTCCATTTACTTCTCTTTCATATGGATGCTATTATAAACAGAGTGAAATCCACTTGAATATTTGAAGAAAATCCTCATATATTAGATTGAATTCGCATAATAAATTCCACAGTGATGGTATTCCGCATTTCTGAGCAAACGGGTTCCTCGCTTTTGAGAACAGACAGCAGTTGATTGGCTCCAACATCATCCACTTCGCATACAATAACCCATTGTTTGTGCTTTTCATTTACGTAACACTCATCATACAAAGCAGTTTTTTAAAATACTTTTAAGGTCATACATTTTTATCTCGGAAAGAACAAATGTTTTCACTCACACCTCAGATCAGGTTTTGGTCTCGTAGCTAAACAATAAGCATTGCGTTCAGACGAGTTTCTCTTCTTTCAAACAAGTTTGTCTTCTTTCTCACCTTTTCTGACTTTTGTTCATTTTGACTCCTGCTTCAGTTAAGCGCGTAGCTAAAACGGCGTCGAGACTGTAAACAGAAGTGTAGTTACCCAGCACATTTCACCACAATATCATAACAGAGAGACATAGGAATTTACCCTCAATTTATAAGATTGATAAAACATTTTTGGTTTTAGCTCAGTCAGTTTTCAGTTTGGTCTGAAGACATGTCCAAAGCATAACACATCCTCTTAACTTGACCAAGAAAGTCTGTTGGATGGGAGATCCAGGCAAGCAGCAAGAATTTTAGTGGAAACTAAGAGACGTCTACATGTCCCATTAAGAATGATGACATGCAAGGGAGATGCAGTGGAAGACAGAAGAGTCCTTTTATGTGTTCGTTACAGTGTTGAACAACAAGTCCGAAGCATTCCTGCCTGACTATGAGAAGCACCTGTTGTACCAGACGGATTACATTCCTCACAGGTCACTCATTTGGACTGTATGCAGTTCAACCAGTAAAGCTGCTTGTGGCCGTATGAAATATATTATAGCATATTTTCCTCACCTTTGTTCGGATTTATCGACATCTGTTGGCAATTATGTTTCCACAAATGCAGCTGTGTCCCGTTGTTCCTCCTCTAAACAATTAAATTCCAATAAACAGAACACGAATTGAAGGATCTTTGCATCCGTTTTGAGTTTTTTTTTTCTCCAAAGCCGTTTTATATCTGTAATTATTTAGACATTGTATTATGTGCAGGCAATAAGCAATCAATCAGTAAGTCAATTAATCGCATGATAAATTAAAGCAAACTCAGTAATTTGCGGCAGCATGATTTATAGTTTTTCTCTTTTCTCTCTCTCTCTAAGGAAAACTAGATGTCAAAAGTCTTCAGTGTGGTGCTTTGGTCTTCACCTTGTTTTGAGGACAGTTTTGTAAACAGAGACTTCATGATCCATTTTATTTGTTGTTTCTGTCCTTTTATTTATTTTAGATATTTAAAATGTCTTTCAGTTCCAATGTTCAACGTTCACTAGAATTTAAAGTTATTGATCTTTGAGAATATGTTCTCACCAGTGACATGCGCTCAGGAAAAATAATATATAGGCCTAATATAAAATCATTTATATTCCTATTTTCACCCTTTGGTTTTGTACTATAAAGTATCTATTTTTTACTTAGCTTAACCAATTCTGATGAATTTTTCTTCAAAATCGCTGGATTTTCGCATTTTCCCATTCAAATGCTCAGAAGCGAAGCGGGTGAGGCAGCAGCGAGCTCAGCCTCTCCTATGACGTAATTGCTCGCTAACTGCACTGGCTGCTGTTATATGACAGCATGTTCGTCCTGTCTGTACGCCGGAAATAAAATGGCTAAGAAACGCCTAATATATGGACTGATTTTCCATAATTTCGCTTATGTATATAATGTACAGTGTTTTTTGTCACTAACTGTGTGTGTATCGCGTTTTATGTGTGGAGGAGCGATCAGAAACGACAGAACAGACTCCAGGGGAGGCAGGCAGTTCTCTAGCCTCATGGTAGGGGGCGCTCATGTTCACAGATATTGTGACTGCACAACCGCAGAGTAAGACACGGTGAGCTAGCCATGGAGCTAACCACACAGAAAATAAGTACAGTACAGCGATATTTGTCAACATGAAAGGATAGATTTCTGCACTTAAACAGTTTTCTAAAGTGAAGTTTCAATTGAAACAGGAGAATATAACTAAAGGAAGACCAACACAGAGCTGAAAGTTTTACTTCAAGACAGATTGATGATTCACAAATTCACAATGGAGTTGAAAAGACATGCAGAGGATAAACTTGACTTTGGATGAACGGATATTTTGTGCAGAATTAGCGTTGCATCGATTTCATGGATAAGTGAAGGTAAGACAGCAATAAGATATTTTAGTTTAGTTTTTTTCTAATTAAATGTGCGTTTTGTGGGCTACAGTCAGTGGCGCAACTACGCATTTTTCAGGTGGATGCGAAAACATAAATCGCGAGGCGACGATACGTGAAGGGTAAAAGTCGCTACCGAAAGGTGCGCTGACGTGTTTGGAAAACATCCTAGGCGCGTCGCCCCCTTCAGACGGGGTTTTGGCGCCCCCTCTGGTGCTGCGCCCCTATGCCTTGCATACCCTGCATACCCACTTTTTGCGCCACTGGCTACAGTTAATGTTTAAATAATTCAGAAGCCGTAGCTAATCTACCACAGCAATTATTTATTAATAAAACATTAAGCCTAAAAAGTACTACAACAACAAACTAAATGTTCTGTTCTGTGTGCAAAATTCTTGAATGTTTATGGTGTTAAATCCTAAAACATGAAGTGGCATTGTTGTCAGTTGCTATGGTTGCTATGGCAACGAGTCTGCGTAGCTTGGCGAATACGGATCACTTTGCTGTGGATCATAGCACGAAATTAATACCTACATTTCTAAGTTTCACTGAGTTAACGTTGCCATGGATGACATGTAAATGATTAGTCTTTTTGCCCCCCAGCGTTGTCCGCATGCGCGAAATTTCCTTAAGTCCAATAACATGGATGGTGTCTAAGTCGTAAGTCAGTGCCTCACCAGCAATGAACCTCACCGCACGTCACTGGTTCTCACCATTATATTACTTTAAAATGGTCTCAAAAGAACAACATAGTAGTTTATAGCAACAACTCCTGGAACAATTTCTCATACAGCAGACTTTGTTATAGTTATGTGTATTTGATTAAACGTTAAGGCAGCGGTGATCACGCGATTGGGATGATGTTCTGACCGTAAGCAAATAACTTCAGCAGGTTTACTCACTAGCGGAAGATCTTAGGAATAAACATCAAGTAGAGGTTTTAATGTAAATTCGCTTTTATTGCATCATGTTAACTTTTTTTTACTTGGATTAGGTAGGCAGGCAGGTATTGCCATCTTCACACCTGAGAGGATGGTATCTAGTTAATAAGCCCTGCTATTTGTGTGACCGGAGGATCTACGCTTGGCTATCTTTGTTAACTTTTGATTTGGCTTGTTTAAGAAACTTGAGGAAGATAGGCGGTGCACTTGGTAACACACTTGGCAACTCTACTCGATATGACCGAAGAAAGCCCTGCATCATCTCCGGCGTCTTAATCAAAGGATTATTAACCACAGGCAGTGTAAGATTTAGATTTTTATTTTTGTTTACGACTCATGAAATGATTAATTTGGACTCCAGAAATAGGCCCGGGGCGTGTAGAGATTATCAGTTGTCAAAAGTTGATTTATCTGGAATTCAGAGAAGGTGATAACTAGGATGATGCAGTGTGAATTACAACCTGAATGAGGAAGCAATGCACATGCAAAATAAATATAAAACATCAGGCAACATTGTAAATCTTGAGATCCCCACTTAGCAATAAACATGAAGTGAAGATTAACAGACATTTGTTCATCAGTGTGGCTTGCCGTTCACATTATGACAGTTTTTTTTCTCTCTATTTCTCTTAAACAATGTGTATGGATTTGTTGAAAAGGGTCACCCTCACGGTACCTGAAGTGCCATTAGTTCACGCTTTACAAGTCTGTTTTATATTTGGCCATCTGGATGGTCTCTAAATGCTTTTGGCAACCACAGTTAGTGTTTTGAGAAGCAGAAGCTTAGAAAAGGTAATACTGGTGGGAAAAAAAGAGGCGAAAGGAAAATGTAGGTTCCTCAGAACTGATATTACCACCGCCATATTCAGCATTTTAATATAAACCAGTTTTGTTTTTAACTCAATCAAATTTGTTTTACTTTGTGACAAGCTCAACAAAACAGGGTTGTAAAATCCTAAAACAGACATTTTATGTGATAGATAACCAAATACACGTATCCAGAGAGAACTCCTTTGAATTTCATTATTTAGCTTTTCCAACAGTGCCTCCATTCATTGTATAAAAGTTGAGTTGTGTTTAAATTTTACTATGCGATCATTTGGTGTCAAAAAAAATATATAAAATAAATCAAAGTATTTTTATTGGTAAGTAGAATCTTCTTTTAAAACCTCATGGTCATGCGTGTTTGTGTATGCACAAAGTTCCTGAGCCAACGCTGGTGTGCCGTCCGACCTGTTCTGTACTCGCATTTGTCTGAGTGTGTGGTTCAAGTATGGTTCGTGTGCCAAGCTACAGCTCCTGTCACTCACTAATCCCTCTTGCAACAGTGACATCAGTGCTCCTGTTTTAGCTAGGAGGGGTAGGCGGGGGGGTGGGGAGCCTGTTGATTATCTAAAAAGCAAACCCCCCCCCCCCCCCGCCGGCCGTCTGAAGAGGACTGAAGATCCACTTGTGATATTTGATAAAAACAAATAAGCTGTGTGGTCAGAACGCAGATAGATCCATGGCAGAGTTGCGGCTAGTCGCGTATTTTGATCCTGTTGCTTGGCGGAACGGCGTTGAAGTTGCTTTGTTTACATGACGTTTCTTCCAAGAACAGTAGATTTGTTGACCTTTTTTTTTTTTTTTTTTTTTTTTCGTCCTGCATGTTCTCCTCTTTCCTCGACATACACGAGGAGGAGGGGTTGACCGCAACTGAAGGTTAAGATTACTGTCACTGGAACACAAGCGCCGCTCCACTTAGATTTCACTGCCTTCTTCTTTAGCTTGTCCCTTTGCTTCAGTGACCTTACCTGGATGGATTTAAGGGAGGAAGTGCACTGAAAGCAACACGCACCAGATTTATGTGAATGTGGCTCTCTGTGTAAGTGACGCACTGGTGGGAGTGGCAGGAAGATCTGGAACAATATCAGGGAATCTGGACACTGGGAAAGGTTTTCCTTTGGTTTGTTCTTACCAAGTCAAATGAAGGCCTAAGTCAAAGCGAAAAGAAGTGTGAATAAAAGGGAAAGTGAAACAGCTGAAGGAGAGAACTGCAGTGAAGGAAGGAGGAGAGTTTTAGTATGGGGCTGCCCTGGATAGCTTAGGATTGTCTAGGTCTTATGGGGATTTCTATGTAATCTGGATAAGGACAAAAATACCTTGAAGGTGAAAGTGCTCTGCTTTCTTTGAGATCTGTCCCTTGTGTCTGATTAATTTAGACTGATTGGTGGGGAATGGAATGAGAAGCGTCTCCACCATAAGTTTTACACTTTTTTAAGTTCAGTTTATTCTCCGTGATTCTTTTAAATACACTTTTGTATTTTGTCTGAATTTTGTGAAACATTTAGGCTAAAATCTGCAAAATAAGGAACAAGTAAATTTAAAAAACATAGAGAGCATTGCTGAGTGAAGTTTCATGCATAGTTATTTAGAAACTGAATTCCAATTTTTGAGGTTTTGTGACTGTGGAACATAGAGTTATGATTTTGCTAATTGCTAATTATGCAGTCTTTAGATACTGTTTGCCCACACATAATCTAATGGTGGAAACATTTCAGGTGACTCTGGTAATATAGCTAACCCCATTATCCTTGAATTTATTTACAGCTATGTAGAGAAAAAAAATTGTTTTTGCTGATCCACAAATTCTAAATTAGTAGATAGTATTTTAAATAAAATACACAAATGATCTTTACTCTTTGAGAATTGCATCTCAATTTCAATTTTTTTTTTCTTTTTTTAGAAAAGAATTGCTTTTAATACGTTTACCTACTTTTGATCTGGACTTTCAGCCACAATCATGTGCTAGCCAGTCAAAAGGACAAGCTGATACAAATTTGAAAGATTGAACAGTTGAAAAATTGAGAAATTTTCCAGGAAAATCTAAATCTGAAAAACAAAATTCATCTCAAAACACTTCACAAGATAAACATGTACAAATCATAAAAATGAATCCCATTCAGTTCATACCGTTGTCCGAAAGAGTACCAGGCAAACACTTGATCAATGAGCCACGTATTTATTTCAAAATGCTGCCTAAAAGGGAGGAAAATAAAACTTACAGAGACTTTCTAAGGTCAGTAATCCTGCTGCCAATAGCTCTAACTTTCATTTTGATGCAATCGCACAAAAAAAGTATAAGCATAGATGCCCACACCTGCGTCAGTTACCTAGGCTCCCTTTTGGGCTCCATGTTGCTCTGACATTGATGCATAACCCAAACATCCCTCTGACTACGTTGCCTGTTTAGATTGCGTTTGCAAACCATTAAGTGAAGCAAATTGATTTGAAATGTGAACTGGTTGTCTATGAACTTCGAGGCCTTCCCTCAAGGCCAAGCTTTCTTCATGCTGTCACCCAGCTGGCCTGGGCCCTCGGCTCCTCGGGACCTGTTGGTGGACTTTATCGGTGCTGGCTGCAAGCCCTGGGGCCCTTACTGGTTCCTGCATTTTAATGGATTATTTTCAGTGGTAGTGGTGATCCCAGTTCAGCTACAGTACAGCAAAATCCCTGTTTATGGCGAGCATGATGGCTTCTTACGGCTTTAGAGACGTGTCTAGATATCTGAAATAATGAACAGAAAGGAGAAGGCAGCAAAACTTTACACACTTGTAAACCTAAATCTGTACACACAGATTCAGTGTGTTGTAAGACTGGCTGAGTGAATTCCACACACAACAGGCCAACACAGAGCGCGAGTGTTAGTGAGTGACACACACAAGGCTTACCGCAGCAGACGTCATGACCGCTCGGCAGGGAACAACCTCTCAGCTGACCCTCCGCATCAAGCTTGCATTGTTTTGAACCGCTTCAGCTGGAAGGTTAGCTCTTGTAAAAATGACCACACGTAAAATTTATCAGCCAGCTGCCTCTCAAGTGTGTAATCGGCTGTTTTGCAAACAACTGGCACTCACGGAGAGCGATGCTCCAGCAGTTTTAAGCATGTGAACACAGGAAATGCTGACGAATTACGATAGAAATGCCCTGAAGAGACAAACACAGTTTTGATTCAAATACAAACTAATCTGTCTCAGATATAAAAAAAAAACCCCAAACAAATCTCACTCTTAAGAGCAGGCAGCCGTATGTTGAGGATTTTTGTTTTTCAGGCTCGTCACGTGACCTGGAGAAATTCCAGTTACTTTCTTAGTGACAATCAGACACACAAATGCGTCACGTTGGACATGCGTGTTTGCAGGCAGAACAATGGGGCATTATCTGCTCAGGGAAAACTCGGCTGGGACACATGTAGTCATGATTTGAATGATTCAAATCCTCATAAGAAGGTCCAAATGAGATTCTTTTGAGACGTTAACGATTAAAGTAGCGACATATATGTCAAAATTCCTTCTGCTGAATGATGTTTTTTTCCTTTTAAATGGAAAGGATTATTATTTTGACCTGATGGCTTTAAGAACTTTCAATCATTTAATTAAATTTTTTTTATCCTAACAGAATGCTTTGCTGCATTTCTCATGCAGTGTTGAAATCCTTTGTGTTCCAATTTACAGCATCTGTCAGGTGTTAGAATTTTTTTGGGGAGTTGTAACTGTGAGGAAATGTAAAAAAAAAACCACCAAACAAACAAACAAAGGGTTCTATTATATTTAGTGTGCTTCTCTGAATCTATGAAAACCAGTGAGAAATGGGGACAGGTCACCAAGGATTGGGGGAACCGGTCCTTTTTTCTTTCTTTCTTTTTTTTTTTTGCAAACTCTGTATTTTTAAACCATGGACGTCATTCAGGTTCATTTGGGACTGATTTCCAGGACAAGTTCAGTCTCCTGTGGCCTTTCTGTTTGTGTGTGTGTGTGCGCGTGCACATGTAATGTTCTCTGCTCGTCAGGTAGGACAGGTGTCTCTGCCACTGGAGTAAGGATCAGTGTGTTCTCTGCTTGTGCTGCATGATGAAAAGTATGTGCACATCTGTATAATCTGAATACTTTGCATTCTAGATAAGCTGAGTAAGGGAGACTTTAAAATGCCACAGGACACGCGAAGCCAACAACATTTAAAGAAAGTGATTAAATCAGAATTTTTGGAATAGATTGAGTTGATTTTTGCAGATCCACCAAACAGACTTCTGGCCTGCTGTTACCGATTATAGCCTGTTTCTCTTGGAAAACTGTAAATTACGGCCTTCAAAATGTTTTCATATGTTCTGGATGGATTAAAAAATTGAACTGTCCACACCAAGCAATGTTTACAGTAAAATAAAACTGGGATTTTCCACAAAACCTGATCAGGTTGCAGAGTTGGCTCTTTATGCATGATTGTAAAGATCCTACAATAAAATACTCCCAAGGTGTTGGGCAGAGTAATAAAATAGAAAATAATTAGCATAAATTAAAATACTTTAAATTATTTAACATTTATATGTAAGATTTTAAGGAGCTGGCAAGTTTATTTTGTAGAAGTTCAAAGAACAATATTTATAGTCAGATTGGTTTGTGCACAGCTACAATCTGATGCTGCGAGTTCAGTCTTTTAGTTTCAGCTCCTTTTGTTCACAAATACAAATTAGTAAGCTGCAGTTATAATTTATTGTTTCTTAGGTTTGCCAGTTAAACTACTCCCCCTGTCCTAGATTTCACTAAATCTAACACAGACGCTGTTAGAGGGGCTGATGTTTTTAGCAACAAAAGGGGCCCCTAAGTCATATTCTACACCCTTGAACCAGCCCTGCATGATGTGGTAATCCGCTGATCTGTGCAGAGATGCGCAACAAATGGGAGATTTAATTCAATGCTGCTAATGTGGCTTTAGTAGCTCTTTCATTTCGTGTTGGTTGCGTTTTTAACAAGGGGACACAGAAACTATTCTGGTCGGTGAGTTTCTGGACGAGTTTTTTAGATCTCCGGTGGCCGCGCGCATTAACTCTGTCTGACTAAGTGGGAAAAACATTTGATACGGTTTGGTGCTTAGTGTAACTAGAAAAATAATATTAGTAATAATAATAAAATAATGTAAAATCAGCGTGATTCGTGACTGCGGGTCACCGGGTTAAACCTGCACGATGAGTGATTAGCGCTGGGTCATTAACCACTAACACACTGGCTAACCGGGAACACAGACCTAAACTTAACAGGGAAGACAGGGCCAAACGCTGGGCAGCGTGTTGAGATGTAAACGCCACATAATGTTTTGTTCACAAATATACATCATTCTCACTGCTCCTCAAAACACCACTGAAAGCACAACTACAAGTTATTCCTGCGGTTCAGGTAGAGCTGCACAACCAGAGCTAACGCAGTGGGTTTAAACTCTTACCTTAATCAATAACTCCTCATAGCTAATCATAATTCCTCACAGGGGGTTGATGTAAATATCCATAGCGGTCAGCCTGTGTCCAGTTCGAGTGAAAGGAGGAACGGGATCCATGCTGAGTTTAATTTTAGACATCCAGCTGCTGCAGCGCGCGAGGCAACGCGCAGAGTCCAGCGGTGTGATTGGTCCGGCTTTAAATGCATAAACTATAAAACATATCTTCTATAAACATATCTTTTAGGAATAAATCTGCTTTGATAGTGAAACATTCGGAGCAACAGACATGCTTGCAATCCAGCTTAAAAAAGGAGATTTTAAAAAAAAATTATTTTATTCTCCTAAAAAGAAAAGAAAACAAAAAAAAAACAAGAAAGCTTAGCCTGGTGGTGGTGCTAGTAAAGCATGGCGGGCCGCCAGGCCTATACACTGGGGAAACCCTGTATACCACTAAGCAGAGTGGTTGAGAAAGTTGGAATTTGAATCTTTCAAAACTGGTTGTTCCCTATTCAGTCAGTCCAAACATGCAACTGAGGAGAATAAAAAATGAAAACATCCCATTGTTTCAATCGATTTATTTATCAACACTTAATCTCATGCATAGATTTGCGATTTTAAAGGTGTGCCAAAAAAAAAGCATTCATTTGGTCACCAAACAAAATAATGCAAAACATAACTTTTTTTACTTGCAGCACGTTTAAATGAATCAAATGAAACGTGGGGGTGACTGTACTGTCCTCTGAGTCTATTGTCTCGCAACTTTGATGTGTGTCCCTCCTCCAATTCCCTTGTTGTAAGTTTGATAAATTACCATGCCACCATCTTTAGCAAAAAATGTCTGTAAATGTTCCGTTTACATCCCAGGCAGTGTTTCCAAACAGGAAAGCGTCTCAAACCTCCAGGCCCCGTAAGGTCTCAAGTCAGGGGCCGCTGTCCTCTACGAATGACCTTGCTTTTGTTGCGTCAAGTAGTGGATGCACCTGGTACTGGTGGAGTATTGGAACATAACAAATGGAAAAATCCTAGCTTGGTCTGATGAATGAACATTTTTCTTCACCTCTGAAGTCGGGTGTGCTTCCAGATCTGAGTCCCTTCCACATTGTAGTGTTAAATCCAGGAGCCCTGGTGTTTCCTCTGTGGTGTATTCTGTCAGGCATCAGGAGAGAGAGAGCGCAATTGAGAAAGCAGGGAGGGATGTTCTGGGACAAACCGATCTGCAGTGGCCTAGTTTCCCTCAGCCGTGCCAGTGACTCAACTAAAGTCTTCTGCGTGGCTGACTGTGGGATGGGTCACTATGGATGAGACATTTGGGCAGAGTCAGAATACACATGCTTGGAAATATTCTTGCTTGCAGTGAAACAGCAAAATTATCAACTTTGATTTTTTTATTATTATTTTTTATTTTAACTGAACATGTAAGTTTGTGACTTTGTACTGGAAATCAGTCAGATCTAAGTTGGCAGAAGGTGATATTTTTATGAGAAAGTCAGCAGTGAAGTAGAAGTTTTCTTTCGTCAATTGAATTTTGTTCATAATTCAAATGAAGTTAGAAATTATTGTTTATAAGTTTATAAATGTTTATTAGCATTTGGATTTGTTTTGGTTGCATATTCTAGACTTTCAAAAAAAAAGAAGATGCATTCTAATTTCTCTGATGGTGGGGTTCTGCTTTCACTTAGTTTCACTTTAAAGGCGTGAATTGATTTTAACGCCTTACAGACCCAAATCATCATGAAGCCACCACCGTGCTCTCCTGTTGGGGTGAAGTTCTTTCCATAAAATTCCGTAAAATAAGACATCTTCAATTATTGCTTCTCATTTTGTGTGTGTGTGTGTGAGAGAGAGAGATGTTTTTTTTTCTTTTTTTCCAACTATGCACAATTTTCTTTTGCTAACGCCTAGCAATGATTATGACTTTATTTGTGCCTGTGCAAAAGCAGAATAAAGGCGCAAACTACAGAGTTTGTTGAAACTTGTTGAAGATCTTTATGTCAATGAAGTGAAAATTTTAGACTTCTATTTCTGGCTACCCTAGAAGTTGTCAGTCTTCCTGTCCTGAATCTGACCTCATTAGTTCATGTTAATTACCATTTTCAAATATAAGACAAAAGTAACAGTTCTGAAACTTATCAGTAGTTTTCATTCTGGTTTTGTGGTTCAAAAATTTCAGATTATAAATAGGACTGTGGGATATTTGAGGCTCAACACAATGGTTGCTCACATTGTTCAAAATATATTCATTTATTTTTTGACAACTTTAGATTTTGAACTAACCTGGCTCCTGTTTGGCTCTGCATCAAATTCTGTTATCAAGAAATTATGTCAGTTGTCTGAACATTGACGACTGGAGCTATGTTTTAAGATTGAATTATTTGAATCATGCTCTAACTTATGAACTTCACTGGGTGCAAGTTTTATGGTCTTTTCATGATTTTGTACTAATGTCTCTTTTGTTGGTCTGCTGCAGCCTTGTTATTAAGTGAGTCCTTAATTATAAAGTTTTGTTTCCCTGAAAATATAACAGAGATTTAAGCCTCTTAGTTCTGGCACACTTTAGATCATTTGCATCTAAAGTCCAAAGATCTGTTACAAGGGCTGTTGCATACTTTCCATGTCAAAATGTTTAAATGGAAGAATGTTCTTTTCCATGACGTGTATTATCTGGAGTCACTGGTGTCCAGGTTTGTTAACTCTTAATGAACATTTTAGACAACCGCTTGTGTGAATATTAAACCTAGAAAATCAAAGCAATTTCTATAGATGACATATTTGTTTTCAAGTTAATCTCTAAGGTAAAAAGCACAATTTCTAACTATTTAATTGCTTCTTATGTTCATTCTTTCTAGCTTATCTAAATTGTTTTGTAAACTAATGTATGGCCAGACATCTAGTAAGTTATTTATCTAAAAGAAAGAAAATCACAAGTCCATAAATCTTAATACATATGTAGTTACGGTGGGGAAAGAACACCCCTCAAATTCTGGACTTTAATGTATTTTGTACATACTTATTAAACAAGCTTATGAATGTTTTTTTTTTCCATTTTGGCTGTACCTTCATATGGAGGACTCTCTGTTGTCCACCGGTTTCCTTACAGTAAACTGTGTAAACTGATGCACACAGTAAAGAAACACAAAGTAAAAGTGCTTAATAAAATATATGATATTTTCTCATTTATTATTAAGTTGAATCACAGTTTAACTGAGTTGTTTTTGTTAAATCTATAATTTTTATATATATTTTTTTCTCTTGAGTATTTCATGCTGATTATTTTGTCCATATCTGTAAAGGGGGGTAATTTAGTCGCACCATGATTGCAGCATGATTTGAAGTTAATTCAGGATAGTTGAAGAAAAAAACTGGATCTCTTCTACTCTGACATTGGAGCGTGTGAAACTTTCCCCATAAAAATTTGACCCATTCACTAAATCCAGCACGTTTAATAGCAGAATAGAAACAATTCTTTCCGAGACCGTTTTGACTTCAGCCACACAAAGATCATCATTCTAAACACTTCCCTTTCACTTTTTGTGTTGGTAAAGTTCACCACATATCTGTGGGCAGCAAATTCGAGTGGCGACACATGAAAGTGAATTATTCCCTTTGAGGTAACACACACAGCATGGGAAGCTCGCAGTAATATCTGAGTGGCTCAGCGTGTGCCGGGGCCGATGCGTCGCTCGGTGCCATTTAGCTCATCACTTAGCTCAGTGTGTGTGAGAGCCACTGTCTGCCTGCCTGTCTGGGACACAGTGTGCATCTGCACCTGCGGCTGGGACTGCTGGCCTTAATCACAACTAATCAAGAACATTGATTCATCTCCATTTGATTCACATTTTTAGCCCGAAAAGCACACCACACAAAGAGGCCAAACGCACATGCAAGCTACCCCTGACTCTAGTTGTCAGAGCCGCGCTTTGCATAATGACAAAATCACTTTCCGCCGTTTATTCTGAGCTTAAGGTGTTCTTGACATCCCCATGTGTTGAAGTTTGGAAGGAGTACTCAGTCCCGAACCCAAAGAGTGGCGGGGTGTGAGATCCGGAGAAAAGCTGCGTCACAGGGGTGGGATCCGGAGATTCTCGGAAAACGTGAAGAGCACGCAGTTCCTACGAACTACGTGCTCTTGCGTCGCAGGCATCCCAAGATTCCTTGCATCCGCATCCCAGCACTTGGGTGGAGGAAGCTGTTTACTCTTTCTATCTCTCACTGCTGACGTCGGCGCACCGAACAATGTCATCCAATTTCCTGTTTTTCACTTTAGTGGAAAGCCGCTCTCCCACTGTGTGTGGTGTAGAATGGTGTGTGTATGTGGGTCTAGGAGCATGAGACCGAGGAGCTGACAGGCCGGAGGAGAGCAGCAGGAGGAGGAGATGTATAGGGCCGGATACATGGGGAGCAGGATATAGGTTCAGAGGCAACTTCACTAAGTAAATACATTAGACGTGTTGAATGAGGGCAGAAGGAGACTGAAGACTCTTCTGATTGCTGCGGAATCACTCTACCATACCTGCTCCAAAACAGGCAGAGTGGTCTGAAGAAGCAAGGAAACCGTGATGCCTCATGACACGAAGGGTTCAATGAACCTCACTGAATTATTAGGAGACAGTAAAGCTTTGTGAGTTTTCTTTGTTGGAGTAACTGTGGCAGAAACGGTGAAAACCTGGTCACCATCCATTTACCTCAGTATTGGTTCAAATGTGATTTCAGTTTTGCACTTTATAACAACTTATTTGAACAGGATGTTTGCAGAATAGACAACAAAATGCTTTATGAATTTTAAAAGTAAGAACTTGTTGCACGATTTGGTAAAGATTATGCATGCATATATTTTCTGGAAAAGAGCTGGGACGCTTATATGTGGTCATCGTCCATATTTTTTTTGTAACAATGCTTCTTCACAAAACGTTTTTCTACTGTTGTAAAACTTACTTATTTCCTTTGTAATTGGTTTAGTTGGAAGCGGTGTAATCAACTGGTAACCAGCTAAAGGACAAGGCTCCAAGCTGTTGTGGTTGAATATGGCTCTTGTTTGGCAGTAGAGCCACTGTTCAATTGTTCAATAGGTCAATGACTAAATGGTCAAAATACCTTGTTTGTTCATCAATCTAAGGAAAACAGAGTCAACAGCAGAGTAGACTGTTTGGTGTTGGTAGAGAAGATTTGATAGGGTTTTTTTTATGGGCAAACCTACAATCTTAACTCTGCTGCTCAACCCACAATTGCCTTTTCCTTACAAAAGTGGCCCCAGCTAGCGGGAAATTAAAAAAAGCTTTCTAGCGGTACAAGATTTCTTTCTAAGAATCATTGTTATATAGCAATGCAATTATTGACCAAACACAAATGCTAAGTATGTTCATGTCTGCATCCCCACTAGTATTTTAATAAAAGTTATGTAGAACACTCAATTTTTTAACAACTCTTCCAGAACGAATTGGTGAGCCCCACTTGAACTGAATAGTTTCCTGGAACAGACAGCTTTAAAACATACCCATGCATTTTTAATAGGTCTGAGGTGAGAGCCATTTCAAAGGCTCACTTTTAACCCGCTTTATCCATTACAAAACCACTGATGGCATGTGTTTGGGATCATTGTCCTGTTTGAAAACCCAACTGTTTCACTGTTTCAGATGAACAGTTGTCTGGCTGTTCATTTGAAGTGCATGTGAAGATTTTGGGGATAGCATTCCCTCATTATGTGATCCCCTTTGTAGAATTTGCTATTTTCCCTTTGGAGTGAAACAGGCCTGCAACATGATGCTACTACAGCCATGCTTGATATTTGGTAAAATGCTCCTAAAATTGAAAGCCTCTACTTGATTCCCTCAAACATTCTGCCATGGGCTTTTTTTCTATTGAAATGGAAGACCATTTTATTATTAATGGTCTCCCAGTTGTTTCTTATTCAAAATTTGTTGATCCTGGTTTGTTCTCTAACATCCTTTATTAATTTTCTTTTTTGTGAAGATGACTGAGTTAAGAGGCTTGAAGATTGGATACAATTAAGTCTTCCACCAGGAGTAAGGTTCCAAAACAGACATAAATCTGACTTTGGAATAGATAAAGCGGGAGGACATTAAGCTTCTAGAACATCTCCATAATCAACCCCAATGAAAACTTTTCAGCTGTTCTCAAAAACCGATGTGATGACAGGAAACTATTCAATTTAAATTATGAAATTGCTTTTGTAAGAAGTGTAGACATTGAGAATAGGTACATATACACCTAAATATAGGTAACCCCTATATATAGGTGTTAGTCTATTGTTTTTAATCAAGCCTGAATTCAGTGCTGCCATCTGCTAAAGCCATGCCACGATGGATTGATTTATTAACAGCAAAAGGACTCCAGACTGATGATTTCATGAATATACCATGCAGCACATGAGCATACTTTTCAGTAAGCTATGTTGAATAAACTTTTTATTTCCTTTTCTGGCAATGTACAATTAATTTTATTATTATTATTTATTTTTTTTAAGAAACAGAATTTTGGGTTTGTATTGACTGTTATCAAAAGAACAAAAAGTTTCCTTTTGTTAATTGCTCAAACAAATGAACTATTCTCCTGTATTCAGAATTAACTGAGACCTATCTAACATCCACCCAACTCAGAGTAGGCCACAGCAACTTGCTTCAGATGTTAAAGCCTGGAACTTTTTGGTATTCTTCCAGTGAGTCTAGCATTTGCCAAGATTTGCCAGTCTATGCCTGCTTTACTGTAGGTGCAAAGCTTGATTTTAATATATGAAATCCCTGCCAGAGTATGATTATTGCCTGTTTTAACAGCTCCGCTGCTAGTTTTAGCATACTCTACTGGCCTATTATTTCTGAATATCAAAAGTTTGAAAGCATGAAAGTATTATTTGTGCAATGTTTACATTGTGCAATGTTTTAATATCACTTTGTTGCACAGAACCAAAACTGTATCTTGTGTTAAACTAGCATATATTTAAAAGCTTGCATTCATGCACACTTTTAAACCAAAAACATCAAATTTGAGAACAGTTTTAAAGTCGTAATTTAAATGCAGACAGAATTTAACAGCATCTGAGCTTATTCTCATGAGACAGAGACGTTATGGGATCAATGAGAACAAACCTCTTTATGTTTTAAATAACTTTTGTCATTCACTGACCTCAGATGCAACAAGCCAACATTTCCTGCTGCTCCTCAACTTGTTGCCTTATTAACAAGTGGCCCTGTGCACACACAGACACAAGCAGAGAGTGCAATCCCTGGTGTGACTGATTGGTATAACTCAGCAACGTTTAGTAAGAGGATGGAGCAGGGATTACGTAGGCATCCACACCATGTCTGTGCTTCTCCATGGCCTACTTGCTCTCTCACTTTCCTTGCTTGGTTTTGCCTCTAGTTGAATGCTGGACAGCAAAAGCCTGGCTGAATTATTCATTGCAGTGTGCGCGCGTGTGTGTACTGTAGGTTTCCCTATGACGACGACAGACTGCTTTAGCTCTATTTTTTTGAGTGACCGAGTTTGTGTGTGTCAAGCCTGCTATACAAGTTACACAACCTCCGCTGCAGTTGGATTGGCTGTGTATTTGTCAGTCAGAGAGAGTAGTCTTCCTGCATGGAGACAGTAATGTGTTCTGTGCACTGCTCTTGCTAGGCTGAAGTTAGCTGGAGGCTTTGTGGCCAAACTCAATATGTCAAGGTCCCGTTCTCCACCAACTCCCCCGACATGCAGCTTTTACATGATATTCTTCTGTGTGAGCACTGCTTGCAAAAGTTGCCTGAATGCAACACAATTTAGCGATTTATTCTTTAGTGTGTTGAAGAACATACACATCCACAACAGTCTGGTACTTTCTCTCATGCTTGGTCACACAGTGCTGGGATGGCATATCATTTCTCAGTCAGAGAAAGCGGTTTTGTTGGTCAGTCTGGCATGAAAACCAGGATAACACCAACTTAAGTGTTCAATAGGATTAAGGTCAGATCTGCAAGATGGCCATACCATGTGAGTCTCTGATTATTGGTATCTTGGAAGATGGAGTTGGTCCACAAGAGGAGAGAGAAAGAATTATAACCATTGGCAAAATTTCATATTGATACCACTTTTTGATGAAATTGCCTTAAATGATTATGAATCGTGGCTCCCCACCCATCACACTGCCTTCACAAAACACTTCCTGGCATGATGCGAATTCATAATTGTTTCTCTTTGAAAGTATTCTACATATGTTTTACTAGAACCAAGACCTTGGGGCAGACCCAGAGCTTGGCGAGAGAATACCATACAAGCAAAAACTCATAGACCAAAGAATCAAGAGCCAAAAAAGCTGACTTTTAGGCAGACTTAAAGTTTTCCAGGGCTGACCTTTAACTTGAATGAAGAACTAAATAATCTCATCTCTTGACAATGTAAGACGCAGTGTTACAAACAATTGGATTCTTTCATTATCACTGAAGCAAAGCTCAAAACATACATCACTATAGTTTTGGGAAGGACACCAGGTTCTCCTAGTCGAGTTCTTCCTGTGGAATTTTCCTCCACATCAGTTCCGTTTCATTCCCATCGTTGTCATTTTTCCAACACTTGGAGCATCTCTTCCACAAACATGAGGCTGTCATGCGACTAGGTCCTCGAGTCTGTTCGAACATCAGATGATCTCCGAGCACCAGCTTGTAGCCATCCTGATTCCATACTCCTTGTTTGAAGACAACTTCAACAAACAACCTTGTGTCAGGATGACGTAAATTTGGCTACAACCGAGGGCTAATCTGCCCTACCACCCCCTGCTCCCTGCCCACTCCCCCCCACCCCCACCTCTTTGTTGTTTCACAGAGCTTTCTAAAGGCTTACAATTTAGCAAGAACCGATTTGCTGCGGCCCTGGAACGCTCTGAAATTCCTCTCTGTGCTCCCCCTCACATGTGTAGATTGTTTACGGAGACGAGGAATTCTGGAGGGATGGTCGCCCATGAGGGGCTTTGGTTGCGATGGTTACTAACCCCTGAGCCGGTTCCATTTAAAAGGAAGGAAGCCAAATCAGATGCTGACGGAATAAAAGTGTTCTTTTGAAGGGAAAGTTAAAGCAGTTAGAAATTTGTGTGCGTTTTCTTGATTTGTCAGTTGTCATTTTGCAGCAAAAAGAAATCAGAACGCTGTTACTTTAAGAAATGGTAGCCACCCGATCAGGAATATGCTGATTGAGTGACAGCGTCCTAAAAAATCTAGATATTTTTTGTCATAAGGTAATTTGTTTTTTCATGAGGTTAAAAAAAAAATTAAGGGCTTGTTGCAGTGCTTTTATTTTCTATGTAAATGCAGTGTGCAATGGTGATTAAATAATATGAAATATTATATAATGTACAAGTGAAAAACACTCCTCCAAGAGTAACATTTACACTTTTTTTGAGTTGTCTTAATCAAAGAATTGTGAAGCACTCTTAAGTGAATTGTGCTTGAGTTTTGATTCCGGATTGTAGATTTGGACTCTTTGTTCTGTTCCTCAGTGTGATGTTGAATGTGTAACTCTGCTTCACTGCCGTCTGGGAGTGCAGTTGCCATGGGTGTGCATTTGTGTCTCTGCTGGAAGGTTTCAGTGGGTAATGCAACTCAAAGTCACTTTTAGAGGATGAATACAAGGATCCAGCATTTCTTTGGGCTTCAGCAAGATTTTACCTCTGTTCACGCGGTTTACTTGTCAGTTTTCTTTTTTTTATAAGCTGAATGGTATGGAAAGCAACTACTGCGTCTGTGTGATAGAAGGAGAGCTCACAAAGCCATTGGATTTTCATAAAGCTTTTGTTTGTTTTTTGAGAGAATCCGAGAATGCAATAACTGCTTTATTTAGTAATCAGGGGCGGATCTAGCGGGGTGGCAGCTGCCACCCCAAACGAGAGCCTTGCCACCCCTGTTGCCACCCCAGCTAGCGACAATGAATCCAATAAATAGTTATGGCAAATCAGACATTAAGCGCATGAAACTCTTTTTTCCCGACAACAGTGAATGCAACACAATGTAACCTGACACCTACTGATAAATAGCGGGAAGTGCGAGAGAAGAACAGAGCGAGACCAGCAGCATTGATGGATGTATATGTTACTGGACTGGACATTATGTGATCATAAGTCACACATGCGCCATTTCTGTCCATTGAGTCATTAATATCGGTGGTCAGGAAAATACTACAATCACGCAAAGAATCAGAACAACAGACACGATATTTAGCAGTTAATTCAACCATAGATAAACGGTAATACGGGCTTCAGATTTCACAGGTGAGGAAAACGTTTTAATTTAAAGAAAACATTGAACAAGTGAGCAGTGGGCCAGTTATACTAGCCTAACTGTTAACCTGCTACTGACTTTGATAACCTAACATGAGCTGCGCAGTTCGGTGTGTTTTGGTTCCGTTGGCACTAAAACAGGTCAACCCGCCATCAAGTCATCAGTAGAGCAGCTGTTTAAATCAGCTAATCAACCACCGCTGTGCTCAGGAGAAACTGATTAATAATCACAATATAAACATTAAGCCTGACAGACTGAATGTTCTGTTTTAGTGTTTTTGAAACTTTTTTGTGTGGGAAATGTTTGTTTTTTGGTGTTGATTCCCCTGATCGGTGATCTCTGCTCTATCTGTTCGTTGAGCTGTTGTCTATCGGTTGCCATGGCAACGGGTCCGCTTAAAGCTGACATACACACAGAGTGAGAAAAGGGGAATAAAAGTGGTTGGAGCTATTATTTCTTTATTCATTTGAATTTTGTTACTTTATTCTTAAATTTCTATTTTTTGTATTATTTACAGAGTTTATTTGTTGGTTGATAATTGTTGATTTTATTTATTTATTTTTTTTAAATTATTTTCTTGTTTATTTTCAAAATTTAGACAGGAAGTAAGGTGGGTCAGTCCACTTTCTATAAGTCCAGGGGCCTGAAGGACCAGCAGGCATTTGGGTTTGGGGCCGATGGTTTTTAAGAGTGGTAGCATGAGAACAAATGAAAGTTTTTATCTCTGTAATTGTTTGGTGAAAGAGGAAAATAAATCACCAAGATCAATTAATACGTTTAGACATTGAACCATGTTTTGCCCGTGTTGAGAAACCTGACCCCAGTGCCTTAGTAGTGGCTTGGTGGAACTTTAATTGGATGTTTGGCTTGGCAAACAGACAGAAGTGGTTCAGTCTAGTTTGGTTCTTCACCTGTTTATGAGCTTTATTGTACCTTCATTGTGGCTCACTGCAGCTGCTGCAATTCCTAAAAACAAGTGACAAAAACTGAGCTAATCCCCTGTCTTCTCAAAACATGGTGATATTTATAACGGTCGTCAATCTACGGCTCCTACAGCATATTTAAAATAAAACGATTGACCAATATAAGTAGATATTCGCCCTTGTATCTTGACAGAACTAACAGAAACTAAACTGTTTATAGATTTATATAATGGAGAATTGATCAAACATCAGTTTTCTAATCTTTAAGTCGTATTTAATAGATATATCTAATAATAAATGATGGCGCTACTAATACTTTTGTGATAGATTTCTCCTTGTCCTGTATTGGGATAAAATGGTTTTCTGGACACAATGCATGTCAATTGATATGCGTATCAGTGATGCATATCAATTAGCAGGAGTATGAAAATTAACTATACTACATTAAGAAATTGTATTAAAGCCTTGGTGCTACTTGAAGCTGATTTTGAAACAAAGCAAGTTAAAAACAATATTTTGTATTGTTTATATATATATATATATATATATATATATATATAATATATATATATATATATCAGTGCCACCCCTGAAAAAGTCCCTGCTACCCTTTTGCCACCCCATAAATATTATTTTAGATCCGCCCCTGTTAGTAATGTCTCATATAAGTGAAGATTTCTTAAATAATCTTAGTTCTAGTAAACTAGACATCCATGTATAATATTTTAATGTGCTGATTATTTCTTCAAGATTTCAGATTTTTCACATTTTGACTTTTGCTTCTTTTTATACTTGTTTTAATAGAAAAGATTTGGTTGATGCATTATTTGATTTTTTAAAAAATATTTTATTTAACCTTTATTTGTTGAGAGCAAATTGTCATTTTCAACAACCTCCTCAGAAAACATTAGAACATCATATGGCAGAAAACAGTAGACTATCAATAACTAAAGAAAAAAAAATCAACAAAGAAAACAAATTGAATGATTCAGGTGTATTTCGGCTGCTGTCACTGAAGGTTACTAACGTAGCGAAGACCAATTTTAAATCAGAACTTTAGACAGTTTGTTGCTTACAGCTTGCCTATTTTACTATTTGCAGCTAATTATTTTAACTGTTCCAATACCAGCCCTACCTTAAAATGCATTAATACCCACATCGTCTTCATGCTCTCCGCTCTTTGGGGTACACCACGTTTTGATTGGCTGCGTTGCAAATGCTAGTCAGTTTTCTTTTGTTGTTGTTTTTCACTTTTTGTGCCATTTGGGTTATGACTGGGTTTTTTTTCTCCTTCATTTTACATAAATTCAGAATTTATTATAATTTATTCATTCTGTTTTTGTTGTTTTTTTTTTTTTTGCAAAGTTTGGGTTGTTTTCTGTAGTCGAATACCTAAAAATAGAAACAAGATGGTCGTTCTTTAATTTAACCATAACTTTACCATGTTAGACAGAAGGACATAAACAAGGACTAGGTTGGGTTTGGAGCTCTTGACAAATTATTTTATTGGATGAAGGACAAACTTGGCTGTTTGCATTGTAAAGGCCCATAGTCTTAAGACTAAGATGATTACTCACACAATTTTCCTCGAAAACTCTCTGTCTGTTTGCTCAATGACTTAAGTTGAAATAACAGAACAAAAATTAGACACGACAATCTGCTTACCATGGATTAAAACACAGAACCCAGTGACGTGTTGGGCAATTTTTATTTGGATTTAAAAAGCTACACCAACTTTTTGATAGCTTTGTTTTTTGGTGTTTTTTGTTGTTGTATTTTTTACCTGCATGTTAATTTTTTGAGAAAAAGAAACAACAGAACAAAGTACAAAGAAAATAGGGGGTGCGAAATTCAACTTAAAGGTAGCAATTTAGAGGCAATACAGTGATTAACAATAGCACAGCGTTAAGTTAGTTTGATCTTTACTCGTCAGTTTTGAGTTTGGCCCAAAGAGAATGTGTGAGCATCTAAAATAGCTGCTAAAAATGTGCAACAGCCTTTGCTCACTTTTTTTAGTCTTTGCACACCTTTTTGCACCTGATACACTCAAGACAGACAACAGTTTTTTTTCCTGTGCATCATCTCTCATCTGCATTTAATGTCATCAAACTCAGCTGTTTAATTGGGTATCTTTTCCGTTTGCATGTTTAGTGAAATCGGCAGTAATCATCTCAAATTCCATCTAAGTTGGATTTTTCTGTCAGCCAAAAGAAAATTAAACTATATCTCCTGTTAGTGTTTTACGCAATTTGCTTCCCTTCAGCTTTTTCCAGATTTTACACAGGTCAGGAGAAAAGGAATGTTTTTTTGTCATTGTGATTTGTAAACTCCAGTCGACCTCTGAACTAATACAAGAAGACATTTCGTGTGAAATTTCTCAACAGTTTTGTTTCTAACCCTTCTATTCTTCTTATTTTTCAGACCACATTAACAGAGGTGCAGTTTGGACCAATGAAGCTATTTAAAGACCCACTTCAGGTACCGTAAAACAATGCTCGACATGTGTTTGAGGGAACTTTAATGCACGCAAGCCCGAAGCGCAACATCAGGAGTGCTCCAGTCAATGGTTTATGCCTGCATCCATCAGCAGCCGATTGCTGAGCATTAGAGCTAAACTTGGTGTGGCTATCAGTACTTTGTTGTGTTTCTTTAAGGATTAGCATTGAAAAACAGCTTTTGTTTGGCGTTACAATAAATCTTGAATATCTTCAAAATGCCACACCTCTCTAAGGAACACGCAAGCATTCGCCGAAGAGGAGGGAAGCTCGGCCGTTAATGGACGTGTTGTGTGCTACGCAACATTGGCGCTGTCAAGGCAACGGGACCAAATATTTGAGACTGGGAACATACCATAATGGACAATACACATTCTGGAGAACTGCAGAGGATCAGCAGTTTCGTCACCGCAGGCTGGATCTTCTCTGACGTTCTCTCAAGATACAGTTTGTTCCAGCAGCATGTCTTGCTTCTGCTGTGTGTGAAAACAGGAAAATCCCAAATTTGTAGGAAACGTTGTCCGTTAATCCTTGGTTCAGGAATATATTAGAAGTTTCTACCTAAAATTTCTAAGGTTAAAATGTAAAAATGTACTTGTCTTTGTCATGTGAATGAGGTTATAAAAGGATTTTTCCCATTTTGGAACCTTCTTTTCTTTTTGATTGTTTACCAGGGGTGGGGGAGATAAAACAGCTAGTTTTAAACTCTGTACATTGCCACTACAACTCTTTCATTCTTGAGAATGAAACCATCTGAATTAACGCTCTGTGTATTGTGAGTGAACAGACTCTGCTTCATTGTTTGATGCACTTGAGTTTGGCCACGGTAGGAAAACGAGGTAGAGAGATATCCCCTTCCTGTTTTTGTCACTCACAGCTGATCCTGTTATGCCCTCCTCCCCGTTTCTCTTGCCTCACAGGATCAGGCTGGCCCTTATGCCTCCTTTCAGCCGCAATGTCGTTTCAACGGCATAATCAGGTGCTGCCAAATGCTCAAAAACCTTCTATTTCTGTGACTTTTCCTCGCTCTTGAGCACCTTTCTCCTTCACTGGGCCTTTTGAAGGTTAGAAAAGCATATATATTTTCACGTTAAAACGCGGTGAATCTGTCCGATCTGATCTTGGCCTCGATTCCCAGGTCCACCACCTCTGGGGGAATGTTGACTCTCCTCCCAACATCCCAATGTGGAATTCTGATCCAATTCCCCCGTGCGTACCGAACATAGTTGCAGTAATCTGAGGTGATGTATTTACGACCTGTGCACTTATTGCTGCTTGTAGGGAAAATACTCCTACAGTGTGCGGAATATGGTTTACATTTGCAACACCTCCGTCAGACAGACGCATTCGCTGCTTCTGTCGACTTTGAGCTAAATGCTACGCCGGTCGAGCTGAAATTGTCTGGTCCCCCTCTGCCTCTGTCCTGACTCAACCTCACAGGTGCGACGCAAACTTGAAACGTGCAGAACAAGCTTCCTCTTCTTTACATTCACTCTGCTGCCTGCCAACAGTCGGAGATGACGTCTGTTTGAGAGAGTGACTCATGAATCTACTCTTAGTGCAGCACCGCTCCGGGAGGCGGGCCTAAATCTCCTGTCCAGTATTTACGCAAGTGAAGGGAAGGCGGAGGGAGAGACGAGGGGGAGGGGGGGAGAGTGGGAGTGGAGGTGGGGGTTGCTTGGAAGCGTGGTAGCAGAGAGGGCGCTCGCTTTCAATGGCTGGCTTGATGGTAGCTGCAGCAGCACTTTCAGACGTAGCCTTGGGTTAGACCTGTTGGGGTGAGGGTGGGGGAAGAGGCGCTGCAGCCAGTCAAGGCCGTCTCGACTAATTGTGCCATAGATCATCACGGCGGACTATAAAACTTGTGACGCACAGGAATAAGAGCTAAGCCCAATCAATCTGGGGCCGTTCGCTACGGGCCCGCGGGTCAAACCGTAGGCTGATTATAGAATGATGGGCGCGAACGAGCAGGAACGCAGCAGCTGCGAGCTGCACATAGTCATCTCGGCTAATCAAACCATGATATCAGATTACCACACATTCAGTAAGTGATTTAGACAAGTCATTTCACAAGTATAAGCGACAACAAAAATATCTTCAAATCTGAGCAATAAACTTTGAACTAGAAGGGTGAGCGTGGTTTTCTAAGTCTTTTGGGGATAGAAATCGAAAAATATCACCTTTATTTATCTGTAGCTTCCTGATTTAAGTGAGTTGAGGCATTTTTTTCCTGCAATTTCAGCTGAGTTATTTGGTATACCTCTCTACAAACTTTGGGCATCTGGAGATTAAAATATTTGCCCATTTTTCTTCTCAAAATGGGTTAAGATCAGATTTTGATTGGATGGTGAATATCTGTGATCAGCTCTTTTAAAGTCTTGCCAGAGACTCTTGGACTAAGGTTGAAGTCTTTAGACCTGAAAACGCGTCAGTCTAAAGTTTCATTGTACCTCTGCCTCCATGCTTCGTCTTTTACAGCTTCTTACAGATTTCATTACAGCTTTACCCTGTAATTTGCTCCGTCCTGACGGCCTTCACTGTCCAGCTGAAGAAAATCATCCCCACAGTACGACGCTCCCACCTCCACGTCACTGTTGAGGATGGTGATTTTTCACGGAGTAGATGACACATTCAGAATGTCTGGCCTCGCCCACAATGTGTGATTTGTAAAGATCGTACAGGACGTTTAGCATTTCATACTGTGCCGTCTATGCATTACTCATGTCACACTGCAAAGTGTTAGATTAAACAACTCGAGTGAGTGCTCAGGGTCAAGTCAAGTAGGAAGAAAATGGGGAATTAGTGCCAGCAGCAGCCACAAAACATGAAATCCCCAGAAAATACCTGACACGGCTTGATAATTTGTCATTGGTTGTTCTTCATTGTTTTCTGTGTCTCTTGCATACCTTGGAGGGAACTCCTCTGGCTTTCTTTCAACAATGCAACAAACTTGCCAGTCTTCCATACAAGCCACATTCTGCGCTTGAGGTATTTTGAAGTATGAAATATTCTTGGAGGAGGAACTTTGTTCTTTCTCCTGCTACCTTGAATGAAATAATTGACTTCTCTATTGTTGCCGATTGTGTGCTAGTCTTTAGTGAGTGCCAAATTAAAGCTGTATACGTTGGTGAAAATCCTAGCTGCGTGGAGATAAAATGCATGTATATATACTAAATATAATTTTGAAGGAGTTTATTTATATTTTTTTGGATTCCTGTTCTTAGGAACACACTAGTCAACCAGCCAGTTTCTCTTGGATGTACAGGGATCCATACTAACATGGAGCCATTTGGCTTTGGTTGTCCCAGAAACACACAATAGCTCATGACGCCTTTGTCCCGTTGCTTGTGGGAAAACCACTGTGATTTAATTGTTTGTGTTCTTGCTGCCATTAACAATATGAACCAATACAAACATATATTTATCTTCATTTTGTGGATTTAAACTCTTAAGGAACTTGTTCAGAAACGGAGACTGTGAAGACATCTGTGTGCTCCTCTTGTTTAATATTGGGTGTGCACAAGCCGTACTGGTTATAAGCCTAGATTACATTTTTTATTAAATTTCTCTAACTTTTAGCTTGTTCATTTATAATTCAAGTGGAAATAAAGCTCATTATTATTTCTGCATATGCCAACTGTTCTCCAAAGCGTCAGTTCAGCATGTTAAAGAGACGTTGCTATGTACTATTATATTTTCCTCAACCATGATCGGAAATGATCATGGTTGAGGTTTCCAAAGGCATTCATAGTAGTTTCCAAAGGCATTCATAGTAGCCGCTCTGATCTAAATCAGGGATTTTCCCCGACTGGGAGCTTAACGCTGAATGTGACAGGCAGCCAATCAGAAAGCGCGATTCTCCTCCTGCTTTCTGATGGGAAATTACGTAGGGGAATCCCAAACAACTGAAACGGTGCATTTCAGCACTTATCGCACTTAGTTTTTTTATCGCACGATTAATCGATTTATCGTTTATCGCGACAGGCCTATTCCGAATTTTAAATATTGCATGCAAGAAACTTTCAAGTTATATCCAAACTCTACATACATTTTTTGATTTTTACATAGGTTATTAGAAGGACCAGCAATTCTAGCAAACTAAGATCAATAAAGTAAAATAAACAACAATAAATAAAATAAATATATTTCTGTAATTTTTTTTTTCCGTTCTAAAAAGACTGACTGACATTGAAAGGCTGGGATCTTTCAGTATGAGATTTAGCTACTGCAGTTAAATAAAATACACGCATTAGGGCCTTTTTTGCAAGGTGTTGCAATAAATGTGAAAGATGCACGTCTTTTTGGATGCCTTTATAAAAAAATAAAAAATACAGGTCAGAACTTGCAGGAGATCTTATTTAAATAAATAAACTCACGCTTAATCCGCATGTCCTCTGTCATTTCCTGTCTTCCAGGTACTTTTAGTTTTTGCCAAAGAGGACAGTCAAACCAATGGCTTCTGCTGGGGGTGTGAGAAGGCCAACTACAGGTACAGCCTGGTGCGGACGCCTCAATACGCTCTCGAATGCTTCTCAGAGAAGCATCACGACCTCGTCATCATTGACCACAGACATTCCAGACACTTTGACGCTGAAGCACTGTGCCGGTAAGGCAAGCTCTCTCTCAACTCTGCTGTAATTAAGCATCCTTTTAGCCTGATGCCTTTGAACTGCACGCCTCTGGTTTAATTAAATAAAAGCCGATATTGTCGAGAATATTTGTTTTTTTTAAAGAAGGACGTCGGAAAGTGATTATTTTTTTAATTTTTGTGACTATAATGATGGTGTCATTCAGCCAATAGAAGGAAAATATTGAAAACAAAATTGAATTCTGGGAATTATTTACTTTGGGGTTTTTTTTGTTTGTTGGTTTTGTTTTTATGAGCTTTCGTCGTATCTTAAATAGAAATGCACCAATCCGATATTAATATCTGTATTCATCCTGATAATAAAAATCATTCTATATCATGTGTCGGTAACAATGTGTCTGATCCATAAGGGCCGATCTTTTCATTCTAGATCTATGTTTTGTGCTCTGAGTGATGTGCTTTATTTATTTTAAGTTATTCTAGAATTCTTAATTGCGCTTTCTGAATCATATTAGTAAAAAGGTTTGTTGCAGTTTATTTTATGCATATTTGAAAAAGGTTGTCACCCTGTTGCCTTTGTCAGTTTCAGGTTCTTTATCATTTATTTTACATTGGCTGGTTTACTGTTAATTGTACTGATTGACCAAATTAACGTTGCATTGTTTTTACATGTTTGACCAAGCTTGTGAATCAATTGGTGTATTTAAGTGTGCTATACTGGTGTAGAGCTATCAAACACATTTGTGATTGAGTATATTTATGTGTGTGGTTTTTTTTTTTTTTAAAGGGACCTTTTTAAGTCAGTCCAGCACTGTTTTTTCAGTGTCGGCCAATACTAAAGATACTAAACCTCTGTATTGGTATCAGAAGTGAACAAAGGTGTATCGGTGCATCCCTACTCCTAACTCAACTTTACAGCTCAACTAATTTGGGGCCTGTGAACCAACACATGCCAAGTGACCTCTAAGGGACCAGCTGTAGCACAACTTTTTACGAGTTTTAGTCCACATGCCCGTGCTTCTCATTATCTGTGGTGAACGGCCGGCTGAGTTTTCTTCGCTCTCTACCTTGTGGATTTATGTCGCCGAGTAATGAGCGGTGCCTGGCCCGTACCACCGTCTATCTTTAGCTTCGGCGCAAACCAAAAGTGCATTTACAAACATTCATTTGCCATGCCCGGACGGTATGTTAACCCTATTCATTTTTGGCCGATCCATATGTTCAGTGTACACGCTCAAGCTCTAGTTGGGGGCACTAAAGGGCCTTTATGGCCACTGGCTGGGGGAAACCGCAGGCGGACGAGCGGCCCTGTACACTGCATTCTTTCAGAGGCCTCGGCACCACTCGCAGAGCTCCACCTCTGGGCTCTGTCTGCCTGTGAGAATCGGAGCGTGAAAAACTGAAAATACATTGATTTGATGCCACAGGCTTTTCCAACCGCCTTGCTTGCTTGCTAAAAAGGCTCCCTCTGTTTACATTCAGGTCATTTAGGGCGGTCAACTCCTCAGAAAACACTGTGATAGTCGCCGTCGTGAAAAGGTACATGTTTGCTTTCTTCGTTTTCTTCTTTTTTTTATTGTCCCTTTTGGTAGCTTGTGATTAGGGGGGTGGGGGGGAATGTTGGGAAGAAAAAAAAAAGAAAAGATGAAAACGTAGTGTGTATGCCTGCAGCCTGTCATCTTCAGCAGCCCTCATGTTCTCTAAACAAGCATTTATCATGTGCTGCTTTGCTTCTAACATGTGTTTTTCGTGTTTGTTTTTTGTTGTTTTTTTTTTTGTTTTTTTTTCTAAGGCCAGACAGAGATGAAGCCTCTGTGATGCCGCTGATCAATGCTGGCTTTAATAGGGTAAGCTTAAAGGACACAGTGTATTTTATTCTGCCTGTTTTTCAACTGATAAGAATCAGTTTTGCAGCTGATGATTTATTTATTTTTCCATGGGGGGCTGCACAGTAGCGCAGTTGGTAGGGCTGTTGCCTTGCAACAAGAAGGCTCTGGGTTCGATTCCCAGTCCCGGTCTCTCTGCATGGAGTTTGCATGTTCTCCCTGTTTTCTCCGGGTACTCCAGTTTCCTCCCACAGTCCAAAAACATGACTGTCAGGTTAATTGGCCTCTCCAAATTGTCCCTAGATGTGAGTGTGGTTGTTTTTTCCTGTGTCTCTGTGTTGCCCTGTGACAGACTGGCGACCTGTCCAGGCGAACCCCGCCTCTCGCCCGGAAAATTAGCTGGAGATAGGCACCAGCAACCCTCCCGACCCCACTAAGGGACAAGAGTGTAAAGAAAATGATGGATGGATGGATATTTTTCCCTGGGAGATGAAAGTCATCGATGATTCTCCTTCCCCCAGCCCCCACCCTTTTTTTTTTGTTTTGAGAATGTACCCACTTGCCTATACGCAGATTAGCATCGCATATTATAGGTTTTATTTATCCACCTTTGACTGGCCTCTGCTGCTCTGACCCTTAGAGGTATGTGGAAAATGTCAATTTGATGGCCTGCTACAACGAGCTGCTACAGCTGGAGCACGGAGAGGTGCGGGCACAGTTCAAACTGAGGTGAGTCATGCCTCCAATTACGCTACATTGTAGTTGAGCTCTATATCAGTGGTGAAGTTTGCTTATCAAGTTTAAGCTTTCTACGCCTCAATGCCCCCCCCAACCCCCCAACCAACACACACACACACACACACACACACACACACACACACAAACTCCTAACCCCACATCCTTGGACACACACAGACTAAAGAAAATAGTCTGCAGTTGCAAAGATACTCTTTTTATACTCTAACACACATAAAACTGCTGAATGAATCCCTTAGATTACAGTAAGTATAATGCAAATGCTGTAAGTGCTGTGCATTTAAGTTGACATATTTCTGACTGGCTCAATTGAAAAATACTCTTAAAAAAATCACAGAAACACTCCATATCATACAATATATAATGATAAAAAAATCTAAAAACAAAACCTATCTATTTCTAACAATGCAGCGACATCCAGCTTGTGAAATGTTTCACTAAACTAAAGCTAATGGAGAATGTTTTTCAGCTTAAAAGCTTTTTTTTAATTTTCTTTTTTTTAATGCGTTTTTAACTTTTCTACAGTTGACCACAAAATTATTCACACTCCTTACAGATTTAGTTCTGGAGTAACCTTTCCATTTTTACCAGCATGTTTCCTCTGACTGGCAGTAACATTATCTATTTGAAGTGTCCTGACTTGAATCTGATAAAGAAGCTAAAGAAATTGAATATTAGGTTAGTGGAGACGAGGCCTCCAGCCTTTAAACCTTTGGCAAAGAGAAATGGTTAAAATATCAGTGGAAACATGTAAACTGCTGCTCAGCAGTCAGAAGAAAGGTGACATGCAGCTGTAATACCAATATAGAGCTTTTTATTGAATATTGAGAAGAACAGAAATAATAATTTACATGTATTTCTTTTCTTTCTTTTTTTTTTTTTTCACAAAATTAATACTGTTTGTACACTTATTTTCCCATCAGAAAAAAACTATTTGGTTAAACTGAAAAAAGCAAAACATAAATGTGCCAGAGGTATGAATAATTCTAACTTCACGTCTTAAAATATGATCCAACATTAACGTCTTGATGCTGTTTCCTTTCCCTACCAGGGCTAGTAATGCCATTTTCACAGCTCTGGAACAAAGCCAAGACGCCATCGAGATCACTTCTGAAGATCAAGTAATTCAGGTGGGGATTTATTTCATTTGTTTTCCCCTCCAACCGTGTGTGCGTTTCATTCTCTCCCTTTGTTCTGTTCAGACCCTTTTTTTTAATAGCTCCTGTTCATGTCTTTGGATCTCATTCAGGAGTAATAGTAGATTCTGTCATTTAAATGCTTCCAAAACACTGCAGCTTGTGTTTTCAGGATGTTTTCTTCTTAATCTAATGAGCTGAAAATGTCATTTTTGTCTGTTTCTTTTCTTCAGTTAATTAAAAAATTAAAAAACAGTAGTTAACTCTGCCTGAACTCCTCACTTTTCTTTCCCTGCCTTTGCAGTATGTGAATCCTGCCTACGAGTCCATCATGGGCTACCAACAAGGCGAGCTAGTAGGGAAGGAAATAATAGAAGTGCCTAAAAGCGAGAAGAATAAGCCTGATCTCCTTGAAACGATTAACTCCTGTATACAAAAAGGAAAGGTAACGTGTGCTCTTCACACTTCCACACCCTTCATATCAGTCCACTTTGTAATTGTAACCGTCTCGGTGCACAAGGCGAGCGTTGCCTCTGCGTCGCATCACTTGTGTAAGCACCCCAGACATCCGCATCCCTGCGCGCACGTGCTCCATCGGCCTGCGCCGCTGGTCATCCAGCAGCTCTGTTTCATGTGCAGTAATCTCACTACACAGAGCAAAAAGGTCAATCCCGGACAGCCTAACAGCAGGAAGGGTCTTTTTAATCTGCGGGTGGGAGGGGGTGGACATGAAACGAGCACGCTGGACTCCAGTTGCGCTCGCTCTCTCCATTAAAGCGAGTCGCCGTTCTCTGACCCGCTCTCCGTCTTCACCACCTGTTGCACACAAACGGGACACTTTCAACTTTTCACCTTTCTTTTTTTTTTTCTTTCTTCTTTTTTTTCAATCGCATGTTGCCAAGCCGACGTGTCTTACAAAGGGTCCGTCGGTCTGTTGTGTTGTGTTGTGTTGTGTTCCAGGAGTGGCAGGGGATTTATTATGCCAAAAAGAAGAATGGAGACAACATTCAGCAAAATGTGAAAATCACACCTGTGATTGGACAGGGAGGGTGAGTGAGCTGGAGAATAAATCGCCTCCGTTCATCGCACCATTTTGTTTTAGCGGATGTAACGTTGTGCCTTTGTCGTCCACAGAAAAATCAGACACTATGTGTCTATCAACAGGCCTTTAATTGATAATAATAAGGTGAGATTTGTGGTTTTTGCTAAATAGTAAACAAGAAGAAGAGTTTGTTTTGTTTGCATGTGTCAATGTGTCTTTCTTATTTGTCTGCGTAGAGTGATAAAGCCGCTGATCGTGTGCAGGCAGAGTCACAAACAGGTGAGATTCTTAAGTTAATGTTTTTTTTTTATAAATATTAGACCTTTAATACTTTTCCTAAGCTCTCTGTGGTAGCTGTTCACCTCTTATTTACACAATGTAGTTAATAAATAAATGTCACAAAAAATATCCCAAAGTAAACGTAATAAATAAATACTTTTGGCCCAAATATGTAATAAATAAATAGATGTAAAATAAATCTGTAAGTAATTCTATATTTTTGTATTTACACTTAACTTTGAATCTGAAACATATAGGCTCACGCCACAATTTCTTCTTGAAAATATTTCCATTTTTGTACAGCAGGATTAGATGATGACATATTTATTCTTTATTTTTGAAGATTATAGTACCATTTTTATTATTATTTTACATCAAATAATTTAGGATACACTTGCACTGGGTTTAAAACTATGTAAAAAATGACTGTCAGTGGTTATGTCAGTTTCAGCTTGCTGAGAAATAACCTTGAAATAACTTTAATCTTGCTTTTAGTGGACCTTGGAAAATGTACTTTGATGTTGTCTATTGTTCCCTGCTGCACTGTTGGCATCAAATGCAAAAAAATAAAATAAAATAAAGCCTTAGCTGTGGCTGATTTCAAAACTGCTGCTCGACGTCCGACGAGTAAACAGTAAACAGGGATGGTATCTGTTGTCGGTTTGCGTCAGCGGCTCTGCTCTGTTTGTTTCTGGAGCTTTGCATGTTGTCCCAGTGCATTAAACCTCACTGCGTTTCCTCTGCGGCACCTTTTCACCTTGTGGTGTCTGACCAGAATTGGTGGATCAGCATTCAAGCCTCACCTGCTAAAATCTCTATATCCTGCTGGTCATATTAATTCCTCTGTTTTTATTTCCTCCCAGTTAGCTTATGTTTTGTAGCATTGAATTTAATTTGCACTTTTTTCCAGTGCTTGCACTTCAATTATGCCTGTGTGCATAAACAAATCTCAAAACTCAATTACTATTTGTTGTCATTTCTGTTCTTTTTTTTTGTTTTAATGAAAAGCCAGTTGTCGATAAAAGGATTGTCTGAGTGTGCAAGAAATCAAAGAAAAGTTTCATTTTCTGTAAAAGCGTTGAGAGTGAGACTTCCATTACAGCAGACCTGCTTTTCAGAAATACAAAATGTAAACTACAGTTTACTCATCTGAATCAGTAAACGCTGTATGTAGTTTTTAAAATATATTTTTTCATAATTTTAATTCACAGTAACGCCACATGCATCATTTACATTTATTTCATGAATGTTAGTGATTTTGTACTTATAGGTTTTCCCTAAATAAATATATTGACTGGTTAAAAAAAAATTCTTAAATTTTCTTTGCAATAAAAAAAACAAACAAACAAAAAAAACAATAAACAGGACAAATAAATGTTCTCTGGACTCTGACGAATCTTTTGTCTGAAAGGTTTGGTGTCCATATATTGAAAATATGTAGTTAAGTGTTTTTAGTCATTTCTAAAGACATAAAATGGAATAACACCAGGTTCTTGCGGAGAAAAAACCTAGTTTACTTCAAGTTCGCTTAGTTTGGTTTAGTTATTCTGTTTTAAGTTCGTCATTGCTGCCATTTGCCCAAAAAGAAAAAAAGCATTTATATGTATTATCCACATGTACACAGCAATAGTCTTCACACCAAGCTTATGAGAAGCAACACACAAAAAACAAAAAAACGGTTGCATTCTGCTCAGATATATAAAGACATGGTGATGTGCAAACAAAGCATATCAACTACATGTGTTGATGTAAATAACCAAAGTGTTTTCCCTCCTCCAGACATACAATCCTGTAAGCACAAAGACCGGAGGAAAGGCTCTCTGGATGTCAAATCCATAACGTCTCGGGGGAGCGATGGTGAGAGTGAAGGGAGATGGATGATGGAAACACTCTGCTTCTTGTCAGCTTACGAAGCCTGCCCAGCCGTTTGTGTTTGTGCTGCGCGTTGTTTGGATACACGCAACGTGTTAATTAGGGCACGGCTGGGAAATGTGCTTTGTGTTTTGTCGTTGAAGACGTCTCCCTCTTCCATCCCAACAGGTAGCTCACAGAGAAGACACTCCTCGATGGCCCGAATTCACTCCATGACGATAGAGGCTCCCATCACCAAGGTGGGTTCATCCCAGTCCCTCTCCGTCATATGATCATCTCTTACCGTCTCATGACTGCACACTTGTATTCTAAAAGTGCTAAAAAAGGCCATGAGCGCTTCTTGTTCCACCGTCGAAATGGAGTGCAGAAGTCACACACACACGTGCACACTCACACACTGGCTATTTCAAGTGGAGATGGGTTGATGAAATGCCACATTTCATGCACAAGACAAGTAGGAGCACGTTGGATTGGAATGACCCACCGTTTTAAGCGGTTTGTGTAGCTTGGATGGTCTGACGCTGCGTAAGTCCCCAGGGAGGGGGGGTCATATGACACACTGCGGTTCTTCTGCTGTATCATTTGACTGTGCAGTCGATCCCTTTGGGCGTCGTCCTCTGGAGATTAGAGCAGTGATACGACCGCTGGCTGTGTGTGTCTGTGCGTGTGTGTGTGTTTTGGGAGGTCAGGGGGGGGGGATGTGCGCAAGCAAATTAGTTCAAATTTGTGTTTTTGTACATGCTTTGATGACCTTGCCATTGGTGCCAATTGCTAGAGCCGACATTACTTTTCAGACTTTTTTGAGAGAATGCATGTTGGTTATAAAAGGATACACATCTTGACATGTTTTTTTTTATTATTATTATGTTTTTTAGCTTAGTTAGCGACTTATCTATTTAAGAGCTGGAAATAACCTTTTAGCTTTTTATTAAAAATAGTTGGGGGTTTTTGTGCTTCCCTGGAAATTTTAACTTTTTTTTTTATTATTTCCAATACAACTGGCATTTTTCTGTTACTGGTACCAGTTGTAGCTGGGATGACAAAGGGATAGAAGTCTGAAATCTGAATGAATCCCAAATGAGCAACATTTGGAAGAATATCTTGCAGGTTTGTTGTGGTTGTTCTGAAAAGGAAGCCTTATTCAATCAGCTTTAAAACGAGGTTGAACAGTATAATATGGAAGGAGATATGAGTAATAACATAACATGAAAAACAAACAAACACTGTAGACTTTTGGTAGCCTCAGGGGATTTTTATTTCTTTATTCTCAGCCAAATTTCATGTGCTTATTTAATACAAAATGAGGTTTTGTTGTTTTGTTTCTATCCCCCACAGACATCTGCAGCTGCCATTTCTTTTAGTTTAGTTCAGGCCACATATTTAGAAGCGTCAGCATTTTCCTGCTAATTAAAACCGAGACGTCCGTGTTTGCAGTCAGAATCGGCGGTTCCCCTGTCTGTGCGGGAGGCGTGACGCTTTTTCTGAAAGTTATATCGATCATCTATACGCCAATAAGTGCTTGTTCCTTCCTGCCCTCACAGGTTAGCAGTATCAGCTCTGAGGAGTCACAGGGATGTCCCGACATGTTTACTCAGCAACATGCAAAAAATAAAAAATAAATAACATGTGGAATAAAAAAATAGCAATGGTACCAATGAAACACTGGAATCATTTTTTTGCTGAGGGGGTCGTTGTGGTTTTTCCATGGGTGCTCAGCTGTATTTTATGACCTTTTTTCTCCTTGCGTGAAACAGCAGGAACGGGCTGTTTTGCAGCCAGAGTCCAAAGGCTTTAAATGACCCAACATGCTGTACAGTGGTGCAGGCTGGAGTGTGTTTTTTGGCTTTGTTTTTGCCACTTTTTTTTGCAGTCCAGCCAGAAAATGAAAACATTCTGATGTTTTCAGCCTGCTTTAGTATTCCTTGCACCGTTCCAGCTAATATGGCTGCTTTTTTTTTCTCTCCTCAATCAGGTTATAAACATCATAAACCAAGCACAGGAGAGCAGCCCCATGCCTGTGGCAGAGGCCTTAGACCGGGTGCTGGAAATCCTGAGGACCACAGAGCTGTACTCCCCACAGCTGGGCACCAAGGATGAAGATCCACACACCAGCAACCTCGTCGGGGGGCTGATGACGGTGAGTGGCAAACGCTGGTGTGGATTCTCAGTCATCGTCACACTTGGTAAGCGGCAGTGCCGTTTTTTTCCTGGGGCAGGAACTGAAAAGGTTGTTGTACACAACCTGACTCCTGCTGAAACATCTGTGATCTAGTAGTAATAATAATAACAAGATTAGGAGTGTGTGATTATTATTAGTATTATTTTTTCCAAAGAGGAGGAGGCAACGAAAGATTACCAGACACTAGTGGTGAAGAACAAGAAGTAGTGCCAAATTGGCAGTCTTGGCAACAAACCCAGAGGAAGCGTTAGATTGTCCTTTGTGCTCCTGTAGGCTGGAGAGGAAAGCCCACCCCGCCCTTTCTCTCTCCCTCTGTCTCTGCGCACATACACCAAGCAGCACTCGTTTTCCTCTCCACGACCACAGGCCCAGAAACATCCTGTTCTTTGGACCAGATGAACACGCACGGCTTTACTTTTTACGTGAGCTCCTCTGTGACGAAGCGGCGGCGCCGAGGTGCTGGTCCGTCCCAAAGCAGATTTGACCGTCTCTCTCTCTCTTTTTTTTTTCTTTCTGTTTTTTTGGGAGAAAACGTCCTAAAATAGTACTGAGGCAGCAGCACCACGAGACAATGCCTGGGTCAAAGATGAGCTAGTCTCCTCTTCCTTTTGCACTTGTGAAGTAAACATTTCCCATTGTGACACACACCCATGCACTCGCTAACACCCAGTGTGTGCTGTAACCTGTGCTGTGCGAAACAAGTCTGACAGAATACCAACATAAACGTTACAGCGCACCGTCAACTTTATCCGAAAAACCCAAATATCTAAATAAATTTTCTTTTAGTTCATATTTTCTTTAACTTTTTTTTTGCACATATTTTATTCAATGGGAACTGTTCAGACGAGACAGTTTTTTTCCCCTCCTTTTTAAGTGCTCATGTCTGCTGGATTAACCACATTAATTTCACATAGAAGCCTTGATTTATTTTGTGGTTGTACTTTGGATTTTTCAATTAAGAATCCAATTTGGAAGACCTTTTCTTTAAAAGTTCAAACATCTGGGAATTCTAATGTTGGAGTACATTTTAAAAAATTTCTGACCCAATGAGCAACTAGAAAGGTCATGATTGTTTCTCTTGATGTCCAAATTCTTAACAACCCGTCTGTTACGCACAGCTGGTATGAGTCACAGTCCTTAGAGAGTCTGATCATTACGCTTCCCTCTGCTCGGTTGATTATTTGGGTGAGGCCTCGTTTTCCCTCTGATAAGCCCCGTCTGCTGTAACAACATACAGGAATCCCCAAAGGAAGAGAAATGACCAAGTTAAATAATTTGCTGTAGATCGGTTAACATTCAGTCATGAATAATTACGGTGTTATTTCTGTATTATATTTGGTACGATTACACTTAATGTCTCGGCCAGGGCTACGCTGGCTTCTGGCATGTTCCTCCTTCCACAGTTTGCGCTGATGATCTTCCCTCTGAGCCGAACCCCTAATCTAATGGTTACAAGAAGGCAAACTAAAGCTTCCCTTCTTGTTTCTCCTCTGAACAGGATGGCTTACGCAGACTGTCAGGAAACGAATACATGCTCACCACAAAGCGTGAGTTTACACAAACGGCTGACCGCAACCAAAACGTTACCGGGATGCCTTTTCCCCCTACTCTGTTTGCTAAGATTTATTTATTTTTTGCTTTTCTCCTATTTTTAATTTTTATTTTGCTCGCAGAGCCCCACCATCTGCCAAGTCACCTGGCAACTCCTCTGTCATTAAACGACATCCCCCCTCGGATCGCCCAGACCATGGAAACTGAGAACTCGTGGGACTTTGACATCTTTAGCTTGGAGGCTGCGACCATGAAACGGTGAGACCTCCCAATCTTAAAGGATGACCACAGGTGTTTTCCTGTTGTGGAAAGAGTTTTCTCACTGACGTTTCTGCCCTAAATCCTCCTGCAGACCTTTGACCTTCTTGGGCCTCAAGATTTTCTCCCGCTTCGGCGTGTGCGAGTTTTTAAACTGCCCTGAAGCTACGTTGCGCTCCTGGCTGCAAGTGATTGAAGCCAACTACCACTCCAGCAACTCCTACCACAACTCCACCCACGCGGCTGACGTCCTGCATGCTACGGCATATTTTCTCTCCAAGGAGAGGGTGAAGGTAAAATGGGAAATATAACATTTTAAATGCACACAATTATGAGGATATCGTTTTTTTTTTTTTTTAAATTATTCTTAAATAATAATACAAAATCATGTGAGTTAAAAAGTCGATGCTTTTCTTGAAACGTAGTGCAGTGTGTAAACGTTTTGAACCAGCATTCATTTCTTGAAGTTGTTATTTAAAGTCGTCTTGAGACATTCAGGCTTTCTGAAGGTCTTGTAAAGTTTTACTTGGACTTTGGCCGCTTACTCAACATTTCAAATGGGATATTTATGCACATTTTTGCAAGTCATCTGTTTCTATTTCTGTAGTTGCATCTATGAAAAATACCAAAGATAACAGTTTTCCATAAAAGTTGTTTTCTTTCTGCACCAACGTAGGGATTCTCAGAGAATCAGGGAGCTAAAAACATGTCATAAGAGTTAACGCAATTAGTTTCTCCTATGTTGCTTCATTTTGTTTGCCAGGTCCTTATTCTAGTCTGCATAATACGTTCAAGTCTGGCTACTTGGAGATTAAATGCATTACTTTGTGGCTTGAAACAATTTTTGCTGAGTAAGTTGTGAAAGTATTCATATCTCGTTATGCTATGACTACAATTTTCAGTGTATTTTATAGCCATGTTTGCTTTTGTAATGCGCCGACACAAAGTAGAGCATACATGTATAATTTCTCTGCAGTTTAAAGATCTGAGGTTTGTTAGAGAACTTTAATGTTCAAACTGCATCATTAAGTGCAAAGAGCAGAGTTGGAGCATTTCACAGGACTGCGTTCTATCCATCATCTAAAAATGAAGAGTGTGGCACATCTTCAAGCCTACAAGGAAGGAAAACTGTGATGATGTTTACTCCACAAAGTAGTGAGAAGAAAGCGACTACCTTTCAGAGTCTGTAGAACGCAGCAAACATGCTGCAGAAGGCATTCTTGTCACATGAGATCTGAATTAAAACTTTTTTACCAACATGCCAAAGGAAATGGCTGATGGACATGGTAGTGGCAGCGTCATGGTGTGGGGATGCTTATTTTCAACAGAAACATAGAATCTGTTCCTGCTCAAGGGAAGCTGTCCTGGGCAGAAATACAGATCTCTGCATGTGGATGGAGATTAAAAACAAACAATCCCCATATCAACGTAAAAATCCCAGTGAAACACATTGACATTGTGGTTATAACGTGAATCTGGGTGGCATTCGGCTTTTGCAAGCCGACGTATGCACTTTACATGTTGTGAAGCCTAGTAGCCCAGGTAACCTAGTTTGTAACCTAGCCCAGTGGTAACCTAGTTTATACCTAAATGTTACATATTATTGGGGCTGCCACATCAAGGTAATGTGGACAGAACGGTCCATTGAGTTTCATCTCAATCCTAGAGAGTCACGGTTTTGCCCAAGTGTGTCAGTGGTTCAGTAACGTGTTGACGGTCGGGACTCGGTAAGCCGATTACCCAAAGCATCTATTTCTGATCTCGGCCCAGTGATCTCTCGGGGCTTTAGCCGGTGAACTGTGAAGTTACGTCACACGAGGTTAATGAGTCCCAGGAATTCCATAGGTCAATGTGTGTGTTGAAGGTCACTTCTGCTTTACAGACTACTTGTGCACTATAAGAACTTAAATGCTGCTGTTATTTTCGAACGTGTGTCCAAATGGACAATTGTGCTATAGTTAAATGTTCTTTGATAAAGAAAAAAAAAAGCTACTGCCTTATTTAGCGGACCTGCACATAACCACTGCTTGCAGCTTAACGGTTTGAGTAAAGTGATTCTCTCCACGGTTTTGGTTTAAATCATCACCTTTGGTTTCAAAGATAGCAAGGTGTTTTATTTTCAGTCTTTAATATCTGTTTCTCAAAACCTGTTTGTCCTGACAGCAAAGTTTGGATCACATCGATGAAGTGGCTGCCCTGATCGCCGCCACCGTGCACGATATTGACCACCCTGGCCGCACCAACAGCTTCCTGTGCAACGCAGGAAGTGAGCTGGCCATTCTGTACAATGACACAGCTGTGCTAGAGAGCCACCATGCTGCCCTGGCTTTTCAGCTCACCACCAGAGATGATAAGTCTAACATTTTCAAAAACACGGAAAGGTAAGGAGATATGTTTTAATCAGAGATTATCTCAGAAATGCTATTTTTTTTTTAAGTTCTACAATCAAAAACGTACAGATTTTCTGCTCAGATACTAGTGAATAAAAGCCACACAAGTCTTTAAAGAAAATAAAAATCTCCAGATGGAGTTTTTTTTATTTTATTTAGAGGGATTTTATACAGACAGAAGTTTCTCCATTGTTGCATCACAAGAAAGTAGATCATAAAAAAGTTACTTGAATAAAGTCCAAGTTCTTATGGACTATTCACATTTTCTAATAAACTGAATGTTGAATTTTAATCGACAGTTATCAAAATTAATGATTTAAAAGCATATCACTTTGTGAATCTGGCATTTTTCTAAATTGAACAGAATTACTAAAATAAGCTAACTTTTTGATGATGTTCCATTTATTATTGCCGCATAGTAGAAAACAATTTATTCTGCTTGGAAATCTTTTGTCATTTTTCTTTTAGAAAGAAAATCTTTATTTTATTTATTTATTTTTTAAGCCATTTACACAAACTTTAAAGTGTAGTTTCAGAAACTATCATTTGAGTATGTGGCTGCAACATTATGTCTCATTTGGCAGCTTTTGTGCTGAGACTCTGTTTTGCTCTGCTTTACAAAAAGGTCCATATTCAGATTGTAGTTGGTGTTATTTACTATTGTTTCATTTAAACAGAGTGCATTCATCATTATTCATAAATCTTTGGGAGCGACTTCTGTTAGGAAGGGCAACAGGCAGTAAAGCAAGTCTGAATGTCTGCTGATGAAAGATCACAGTGTGTGTTTGTGCGCATGTTTGTGTATTGGCACTGGCGGGACAGTAATGTGATTTGAGCCCCAAAACAGAATAGCTCACATGTGCTGGTCCCCTCAGAGGGGGGGGGATGGCGCGGCGGAGTGACGAACAAAGCAGCCATTCATTGCCACCATCACTGTCGTCAGAAGGAGAAAACTGTTTACACGGGTTTCCATGCTACTACTCACCACGCTGTCCCTACCTCCTGCTGTTCCTCCTCCCATCTCTCCCTCACCCCCTTGTTGTTGTCTTCTTCTTCTCTTCAGGAACGAGTATCGATCGTTACGACAGGCCATCATAGACATGGTCCTCGCAACGGAGATGACCAAACACTTTGAACATGTCAACAAGTTTGTGAACAGCATCAACAAGCCGCTGGCTGCTCTGGAGGAGAACGGGGTGAGATTTCACATGATGGCACAACAGAACACTGTCATTTTATTACAATAACAAATATTGATTGAATAATTGCGTTTACAGAAGTACAGGTCCTTCTCAAAAAATCAGCATGTTGTGATAAAGTTAATTATTTACCATAATGTAATGATAAAAATTAAACTGTCATATTTTACATTCATTGCACACCAACTGAAATATTTCAGGTTTTTTATTGTTTTAATACTGATGATTTTGGCATACAGCTCATGAAACGTAATTTTTTATTATTACATTATGGAAAATAATTAACTTTATCACAATATGCAAATTTTTTTAGAAGGACCTGTAATATTACAAAATTTCCCATTTTGATTTCTTTCCAAATAGAAAGAAATATAATGTTTAACTCTGTCCCTAGAGATTCATAAACCAGCAGCAGAGAGTCATCAGAGATTTTAGATATTAAGTGATGATGATAGGAACATATTAAGCGGACGTACGACCTGTTGGCTCTTGTGTTAGAGAGCGGGAGAATTTAACAACCTGGTTCTATCTTTACCGTCTCTGTGCGGAATGCTCAACATGGATATTAAAGTGTTTCAGGCGTGGGCGTAACCGAGGCGTGGGACATGTCCCCCCACACTTTTTTTTCCAACCGTTAACAACCGCTTAGACTGTTGCAAAGACTCAGTGAGGTGATTCTCCAAGGTGTCTTTAAACGCACCACCACCTTAACGTCTGTTACACCTTTGGATCTGATCCCTGATCAGAACCTGTTGCAGAGCAGAGCTTCACGGTCTGCCCTGTTCAGCAACTAGCCAGACCCAAAAAGGAAACAAGAAAAAAAACAAAACCTTTGCACTTTTCTTCTAAACAAACCAAGTAAAGTGATTAGCAAACGCTGCTGCACGCAGATAATGATAGCAAAATGTTGACCAGCTAATTCAGTATGTCATATTAAGCTAGTTAACAACACAAACTGTTGTTATAGCTTATTTTTCATCCATTGCTAGTTAGTTAGTACCAGGAATAAACCCAGCTCTCTTTCATTTAAGTACAGAAGTTGTGCTCACTCTTACTTTCCAAATATTTAAAATAAATCTTTATTTTCACAATAGAATGCGAAATGTCAGGAAGCAGACATTATATCAGCGGCCAGCAGCAGGAACACAGATCCAGGGTCTTGTGAGGTAAGGAGGGATTATAATGTGGTGAGAAAATGACATCTGTTACAGGAAGAAACCAGGCATGTATCCGAACAGGGCTTTTACAGATATTTCAGAATTTCACTCATTCGCTCTCCAAACTACACAGTCCAGTCACATTAATGTGACCACCACGTACTTTCCACTTCAGAGTTAAATAACCAATCACAGAAGGCAGGTGGCAGCACAGTGCAGTTGAGCGTATATAAAGGGTGTGTGTGGGCTTCGGAAAACATTTCAATCGTTGGCGTAATGCAGAAACGAAGCGATTTATCCGACGTCCAAAAGGGCATGATCATTGGCTTTCGGGCCAAGGGTGGAAGCATTTCCGAAACGGCTGAGTTTGTGAACTGTTCGCGTGCCGCCGTGGTAAAAGTGTACCGTGCATGGCAAAATGGGACTGTCCAAAATCAACGACGTGACAAATGTGGTGCACCACGGGCCATAGATGACAGAGGCGAACGACGGTTGCGGAGATGCGTTCGGGCAGATAGACGGGCTACCGTTGAGCAACTGACCACTAAAATGAACCAAGGGGCTACCACAAGTGTCTCCCAAACCACTATTCAGCGAACATTGCTGCGTCTGGGCCTCCGAAGCAGACGCCTGGTTCGTGCACCTATGCTGACTGGTGTTCATCGACGACGAAGGCTAGAATTTGCACGCCAGTACAGCAGCTGGACGTCCACTGAGTGGCGACAGGTAGCGTTTTCAGATGAATCGCGTTTTATGCTCCATCGGACAGATGGACGTTGGCGTATAAGGCGTGAAACCTCTGAAAGGAACCACCCTGCAACCATTGCAGGAACGGTCCAAGCTGGAGGCGGGAGCATTGTGGTCTGGGGAATGTTTTCCTGGCATTCTCTGGGTTCACTGATTATTGTGGAAGGCACGATGGATCAATACAAGTACGCATCTGTCCTTGCGGACCATGTCCACCCCTACATGCGCATTGTTTTTCCTCAGGATGATGGCATCTTCCAGCAGGACAATGCGAGGTGCCATACAGCTGCCAGTGTACGTGCGTGGTTCGAAGAGCACCAGGATGAGTTTACCGTCCTCCCCTGGCCAGCAAACTCACCTGACTTAAACCCAATCGAGCATCTGTGGGACCATCTCGATCGAGTTGTTCGCGCCATGGATCCTCAACCGCGTAATCTAGCGCAGCTGGCCACGGCATTAGAGTCGGCATGGCTCAACATCCCAGAGAAGACCTTCAGGGACCTAAGTGACTCTCTTCCTGCACGTCTCGTAGCAGTTCGCTCTGCGAAAGGTGGTTATTCTGGCTTTTGACAGATGGTCACATTAATGTGACTGGACTGTGTATTTCTGACCGAATTGTAGGTAGCACAGCGAGAAGGCCATATCCAGTTTATATTTAGACTTTTTAAAAATGATTTTCAGATATGACTTGTGTTCAAAAAGGCAGCAGATGTAGGGCATTCAGTTTTTATTTATCTTGATTCATTTGCACATCTGTGCTGTCACATTTACCTAACGCAGGGTCGTCACTTTCTGTGTTCAAATCAAATTACGAGGCCCCTTGCCGTGTTACCCTTCACTTTCATTCCATTTTTTCTGTCCTAAGTAACAATTTGCGTGTCAGACTTTCACTTCTTTTCACCCCCTCACTTCTGAGAGGACAGTTACTCCCTAGTTTCCAGCCCTTTTTCTTTTTCTTTTTTTTTAAGGACAGGTTTAACACCAAAAATAGTTTAATGCGGTGCAATAAACTTTTTATTGCACCGCATTTGAGTCCAGTGCACTCAAATAAATAAGACAGGCTGATGAAGCAAAACAAAAAGTATGTATTCTGGATTTATCAAAGTATACATTTTCATCTGAAAGGATCTGGAGCACCGGGGGTTCTGTTCATCCTAACATCCTGCGTTGGTTTTGTTTAGGGAAGCTGTGACGAGGAGGCTATCAAAAGCGTCCTGACGTCCCCAGAGAACCGGATCCTCGTCAAGCGGATGCTGATCAAGTGTGCAGACATCTCTAATCCGTGCAGGCCCCTGGAGCTCTGCATAGAATGGGCTGGCCGCATCTCAGAGGAGTATTTTGCACAGGTAAATACATTTACTAAGGACTATAGATACAATTTCTAGAATTAGACGCTTGTTTTTGGTGGAATATGTTCGTAACACACTTTTCAGTGTTGTCGGACGTGATGGTCACTTGTGCTCTTGTCTTTGCCGTAGACGGATGAGGAGAAGAGACAAGGTCTACCGGTGGTCATGCCTGTGTTTGACAGAAACACGTGTAGCATCCCAAAGTCCCAGATTTCCTTTATAGACTACTTCATCACAGACATGTTTGATGCATGGGATGGTGAGACAACACGGCATCACACAAACAGCAGAACCGCTGTACAAACATGTTTTTTTTTTTACTTTCTTACAATTACTTGACTGTTTACAAATGTAATTTGGAAAGCCAGACTTACGATGGATTGAAAGAAATGACTGTATAAAATCCGTCTGAGTCTGAGTTAGGCGATGCTTCAACTAAGGATGCACCGATGAGAGCTTTCTGGCCGACACTGGTTTCCAATTTATTTTTTTTTTATAAAGTTGGACCTGCTGCTTACTCCACCTCCACTCCACGTGGTTTTTAATGGAGATTGTAGTTTTGACATAAATGGAAAATGGAGGAATTACAAGGTTATCCACTGGCATTGTTAACAAATGTCCCCAGTCTTTATTTGATGTTTACCAAACTCTAAAGCATTTGTCAAAGCACTTGCTGTAGATTGAAAGATTTATAGACCAAATATGTTTTTTTTTTACATTTGACCTTCCAAACACCAATCAGAGATGATTAACAATTAGTGCATCTAATTCTAAGATGTGCTTACAGGTGAAGCTTTATATACTGAATACTTTTTCTGTCCAAAAATTAGCTATTGTTGTTCCATATCATTTCAATGTATCAATGCAATGTGAGATACTAGATGGTTTATGTTGTTCTTTACATATGCTTGTTGTCACAGTGAGAAAACTTGCTTTTTGCAAGTTTATTTAAGATAATTGCGTACAATAAGATGTTTCATTTATAGCAACATTGCAATTTTAATCTCATAGCTGCCACTACTTGTCCCCGAGAGACGCATAAGAAAAGCTCTGAAACTTCCTAACAACCCTGTGGACTGATTTCATTCTAGTAATTTTTTTTGTGTGTAAATGCAGCAATATATGCTACACAGCTGATCTGTCTGCCAGGTTTCAATCAAATGCGTCTTAGATTGAAAAACAAACAGAAACAGTTTTTTTCCCCAGAAAATGCCACACGCATGATTCGTCACATGTAAACGCCGTGCAGCTAACGGCCTTTCTTATGATAGTTTGATTTTTAAAATTGGATTGCAACATCACACTAAGGTTTGTTTAAAAGAAAACAAAGGATTTTGCTGCATGTCTCAGGAGAGAGAATGTTGTGTTTTTTCAATTCCACGCACTCACGCCGCCTCCCCTCTCTCCTCTCCAGCTTTTGCGGACCTCCCCAATCTTATGCAGCACATGGACAACAACTTCAAGTACTGGAAAGGCCTTGACGATCGAAAGCTGCACACCCTGCGACCGCCTTTGGAGTAGGTGCTCGCGGCGTTCGGACCCTGGCACCGCCCCGGAAACCCCGGGTGCAGAACCTTCTTCTCTCCTGCTGGGGCGTCTCTCTCCCCACCCACCCTGTCAGCCCAGCCCAGCCGCACAGGGACTCCTTGCCTTCACTCTCCTGCTTCTGTAGCACGCCGAGCGCCCCACATGTCCGTCCGCAGCAGATAAAAACGCACAGAGGGACTTCCCGACACTGCCGAAGTGCTGCTGGCTTCTCACAGGGCCGTCGGATGCGAACTGTAACCGTCGGATACGGACATCCAGCATCCTCGTGAACTTCTGGTGCCTCATAGGCATTCGCAGTGTCGCTGTTGGCACGACTGAAAGAAGGACGGAGGAGGGCAGGCTTGGGTGGGGGGGGTTGGGTCCTCACCGGTCTCTGTGGCAAAGCATCCATCTTCTGACTACCGCGTAGGCACTCCTATCTGCCTGTGAAGTTGCTGTTAGCATCTAAAAAAAAACTGTCTAGTCCATTTAAGGCCATGTAATCACTTCTTCAACCTCTAGCTCCGAGGCAGAGCCGCTCCTAGAAACCATTGGAGGCCACGTCATGAAAGTACACTCCACCGCTTATTTTATTTTAAAATTCTTTTTTGTCTGTTTGTTCGTTTGTTTGTTTGTTTTTGTTTTTCAGGCAATATTTCCATGTGTCCTTCAGAAACACAAAGTTGACACACGGTTGTCATAACAGAAATGAGAGCAGATGCTTCCTTCATGGATCAGGGGTGGACCTTTGTCCCAGGCCCACTGCTGAGACAACAACATACAGAAGAGAAAAACTCAATATAGGTATCTAATTACAGGTTCTTTAGTGTGCTAATATTTTCTTAAATTTCCATGTTTTTCTATAATAAAATTCACAAACAAATTAGTAAATGAGTAAGAGCAGAGTGAGTTTAGATTTACAAAAAAAAGAAAAAAGCCAAAGCTATTAAAGACGAGTACTACTACTACTACAACGTTCAAAAATTTACAATTATTATTATTCATGCGACCTTATTAAGCATATTTCTTTTGTTTTCTTATCAAGAGTACAGTACCAGTTTGAATAAACGAATGAACCCTTTTGTATTGCACTGTATACAACATTAGAAGTGTCTACGTCTCAGTGATTTGTCCAGGAACGAGATGCGTTGGAGAATAAGCTGTTTTTCTGTTGATCATCAGGAGATCGTCTGCTTGTGTGAACGCATGTGGAAGTTTGGTTTTCAATTTTTATTTTTTGTTTTTTTTTTTTGTTTTTTTATTTGTTTTTTTTTTTTCTTCGTTTTGGTCGTTGGTGTGTCAGTGCGCGGGTGTGTTCATTGTTGCAGCAATCCCATACTCTTGGTTTGATGCTGTAAAACCGCTTGACATTTGACAACAGCAGCAGAAATATGTGAAAATCGTTTTGAACTTGAACAATCTTTTTTCTTTTTTTTTATTCTTTCTTTTCATTTTTTTTTTGGTCCTCCCAGAAATTTTTTTGTATCTGGTTTGTCCTACTGAAGAAGATGATGAAGAAGAAGAAAAATAAGAAGAAGAAGAAAAAAAGACTGCCTTATTTTGTACAATATTTATACAGTACATCCCACTGTGCAACTGCAATGGACATCTGGAGTTTTTTCTTATAACACAGTCAGAAGGTTACCTTCAAGTAAATCTCAATATTTTTATAGACAATGAATTTTACACTGGATTTGCAGCAGATGAGATCAACCATAATAGCTATCTGAACACCTGTGAAGGAGAAAGCCACACAGAGCGTATAGAGAGCCGAACGGTAAAGCAGGATGTGGATCGCAGAGTCGTCTATCACTGTCTTTAAAGCAGTCTCCTGGAGGCCAGCTTGCATTGATTTCTTTTTTCTTGTCTTTTCTTTTGATCAAAACATCACTCTATATTTGGCCAATCGTCCAACACCTTTATGCACAGACCCGGGTAACGTTTTTTTTTTTTGTTCAAAGTTGGATTCAGATTAGGATACTAATATCTACGTTAAAAGATCGATGCTTCTTGAGAAGATTTCCTCTTTAAACAGTATATAAATGCCATAACAGCTAAGCAACTGCTGGTTAATGAGATGCATTAACCACAATTAATTTTGTTTCTCTCTTATGACAGAATTGTACACTTAATCAGGGGATTTGTTTGTTCCTTCTGATTCACGTTTTGGTCTGAAGGCACGGGGGAGGGAGGGAAATAGAACCTATTCAATGAAAAATAAAATGTCAACTATATCCTTGCAGTGTTTTTCCTGCAACAGTTTTTTTTGTCTCTGGCGTCTGTTCTTTCTCACATACACTCCTGATCAAAATCTTACAACCAGTTAAAAACTGCAAGTATTTGCATTTTGCACTATTGGATCTTAAGAAGGTTCTAAGTAGAACTTCATAATGTTAAAAGAAGAAATCATGCTGCATTTTCTGCAAAGATCAAGTAGATGGCATAAGAATTTTTGGAGAAAAAAGAAATCCAAAGTAGGTTTAAAGTAACATTGGTGTTCATACTTACTGCTAAAATCTTTTCTATTTTTTTTTCTGCAAAACTACATGAACAGACCCAACAATGACATCCAGGCTGGAAAGAAAATGTTTCTTTTTAATAGGAAGAAATCTTTGGCGTGACCGGGCTCAGAGAGGACAGCCATCTGCCTCAACCTGTTGGAGGTGAGGAGACGTGAAGAGAGACGGGACGGTGTTCGTCTGTTGTTGGTCAACCACAACATTGGCTGTTGGCACAAGATGGGAAAAAACACTGTCCACTCCTACATAACCTTTTGAGTCGTATTACAACTAGAACCAAATTACTTGATTGTTTTTGCAATAATTCAATGACAGTATTTTAATAACTCATCAGGAGTCTCACCATGCTCAAAGATCCTGACCAGATCAAAGTGAGTGGAGTCCTTTTTCTCCAGATACCTTTTTCATTTGAAAAGAGGACAAATAACCATTGTGGTTCTTTCTTGATTATCGTGAAATATGCTCAAAGTGAAAATGTTCCTTGCTATATTAAAGACTTCTTCCAAATACAGAAAGGCTAAACGTCTATATGAAGTGAAGAATATAAAGGTGCATCAATACAAACTTTTTCTTCAAAATTGTTTTTGAATTTGAATATGAATGCACAGATCAGGCTTCTCCTGGGCCATAGCATTTTTTCCCCTTTGACATCTAAACCCTTCAATTCTTACTTTGATTAAAACTGATTTCTCTTTTCCAACTAGACACATTAGAGATTTAAAAAGAGGCAGCATTTTCAGTAGTACAGAAAAACAAAACGTTGTTTTCATTGATATATTATCTTAAATATGTGTGCTTTTATGAGACTTCTTTTCAATGACCTAAGCTGTATAAAAACGTTTTGCTGCGGAAAGCGGAATACGTGGTTCACTTTGTCACAGCTCCGTCCGTCTGTCGACTCATCGATCTTACCTCAGTGGCGCGCAGATTGTTCCAGACTGACGTTACGTAATTTAAAAAACAGCCCAACTTCCGTCAGATCAGACTTTGCGACAAAGTCGTCAGAGGAAACAGTCTGCGACATCGGACTGATGGCTGCGGTCGTTCAACACTATCTATATTAGAGACATTTTAAAAACATTTATATTTTCCGGGGTCGTGCTATGTCTTCGGGAATGACAGGACAAACGCCGTGAGTGTTACCTTATTTTGGAGATAACTCGAGGAACGAGCTCACAAGCCGAAGCCGTGTTAGCCAGGTCCTGCTACGCTAATGCTAGCCGCTGCGTTAGCTGCCGAATAGCTTCTTGGCCTAGTAGTAAAAGTTGGTTCAGGGAGTATTTGTGTAATTTATTTTGGCTGAAATCAAAATATATAACCGATGTTTTAGGATTAATTCTACGTGCTACTATATAAATTTATTGTTGGTCTATTGGTGATTTAAACAGCTTAAACTAGAATCGTAAATCGGTGTTGGCTAACTCAACATTAGCTTCAGCGTCTGTGGAATGCTAAATTGCTTAGCACTTCCAAATAGTAGTAGAGTTAGGAGAAGGGTGGTGGTGAAAACAACGTGAGCTCAACTCTGCATTGTATGAAGTATGTTCGTTTGACTGTTGTACATTTTTGTGTCTGTATGGTTTTTTTTGTCAGCTGCCTAACAAGTCGCTGGGATCAACCAGCACAACCTAAAAAGAGTGTGGATGTGCAGCAACAGAAGAGTATTGGCAATGCCGCGCTCCCCGTCGCCTTCCCGGGGGTCGTCGGCTCCACCGGGTCTCGCAGCCCGACCTCTCAGCCACCAGAGGCAGAAGAAACGCCAACAGGGGGAGTTGAGAAAGCAGCGGCCATGGCTGCTAAAATAAATGCCATGTTGATGGCAAAGGGAAAACTTTTAACTCC